>OY730193.1:90457367-91657367 GCA_963422505.1 Pseudognaphalium luteoalbum | reverse complement strand
GGGTTGTAAGGTCCAAAGCATTGGAATCCTAGTCAAACGAGCTCGGTTTGACCCGAAACTTTTACACAAGTCTTAAAATGGTTAAGTGAGTTTGTAAAAATTATCGTTTCGTGTCGGGGTTCACCCGAAGTGTCGGTTTTATTAAAATGACAAAACAGCCCTTTGGGGCTTTGGTTCCAGATTTTTAACCCGATAGATCTCTCATTTTCTTTAACTTTTGGTCCGAATCAAGTCTAACCAAAAATCACACATGTTCTCCTATATGTCTAGTGTAAATCTGCACTTTATGGTAGTTTTGTAAATTCATTTACTATTTTAAACAAAAATAACCATGAAGAGTGGTCGGTTTTGTTCAAAACGGACCTTTGCTCAAAAATTGAGCTATACACGAAAATCCGTGTATTTCTGGAAAAGGTCATAGTACAACTTTTTGTAGAGGACATTCATACGAAGATTTAGGTAGGTGATTCATGTGTTGATTCAACCACGAACTCAAGTTATAGCTGAAATGGTGAGACAAAAAATCTGTGACAGAAACTGTGTTCGGGTTTATGTTTTGAAAAACGAGTTTTAAGCTTTGTTTTGGACATAATCTTGTTAAATGAACAACTAAACATGTATACAACTATATTTCAAGTAAAACTAGCAAAATATTGAGAGTTCTTACAAGAGGATCAAAGATCTAAGGTCGAAATGCGAAGATGATGCGATAACCAAGCTTTTCCTTCGATTTTCTTAAAGAACTTGATGGTGGATGATGATGGTCTCAAGGTGGTTGTTTGGTGGTGTTCTTGGGTGGTTGGGGGCTGACCAAAAACGCAGGAACAAGAGGGGGAGAGGTGGGGGAGGATTTTTGGAGGTGGAATGTGAGTGTGGAGGTGTAAAATGAGGTATGGTGTGTATTTGGTTAGCATAAGAAGCAAGAGGGGACATGAGGGGGGGCATGGGGCTTGATCATTGGCAGATTTGTGAGGGGCCCACCCTTATATGATTGTGTTATTTTAATTCTCCAATCTACGTATCGCGCGATGGTCGTTTACCCGTTCGTTTCGACGTTCGTTTAATCGTTAAATGTTTGATACGCGTTTTTAAATAGTAATTTAAATCGCAATATTTTCAATGAAAGTATTATCCTAAATACTTTATTTTGAGTTACTAAAATGTTGTCGGTTCTCGGTTTGCGTGTTCGTTGCGTGTTTGTACGTTTATTTAACTCGTGTAACGTTTTTAAACGTTTTATTCGCGCGCGTGTAATCGTAATATTTTTACTTGAAGTATTTTATCAAAATACTTAATAATGAATTATAGAAATATAATTTGGATTTATTTCGTTTGTCGGACACTTTTTGCGCGTTTCTGTTGCGTACGGTTAGTTTTAGACGATACGAAATACGTTTGTATATATTATCCAAATTAATATATAATGAAAATGAGTTAATTAAATAATTTCACATTATTTAATAAATTGTTCATCAATGCCCGTATCGTGATGTGTCGGATTCATTCGATAATGTAAAATGCACGATTTAATCAAATCGCGTACGTGTGTATATATATAAATTATATCAATACACATAATGATACACATAATTAATCCTAATTACATGTATTAACACTTATGATTAGACACTAATGATAGTTCTAATTTGTCAGGTGTCATATCTATTATAATAGACGGTTTATTAGTTAATCACCACCTTAATTATCCTTAAAATTTTAATCCCCACCATTCATTGGTTTAGAACTCTAAACACAGCCCTTGATCATCATTAACAATATGATTAATTAATCATAATCTTTTTTTTCCCAAAGTACCCTCATGCTTCATGCTTAGTACCCTTATTTTCCCCTTTCTTTCAAAACCCACGACCTAACCTGCCCGATAACAACAAAATAAATCATTCTCCAATGCAAAAAAGGATCGATAGGAACAATAATCAGGGATCCTGGGTTCACAATACCCAAATTAATCAGGCATATAACTCAGATGACGAAAAAATCAATCATCGCTGAAGCTTATTACGAACGATCGGTGATTACAACGATTCGGGGTGATTACAGACCAAGGCACATTTCGATGGTTTCTTGTCGTTTCATGGGTATTGAAGGTACGTTGTATCCTTCTTGATTCTCCATTGGATTCGATTTGTTTATGGATTACCAACAGATTGATCGATTGTGATTTACAATCTTGCAAGTTTTAATTTCAACAACTGCTGTCTTTGGTTATGGTTTTGATTTGTGGAATATGAGTTTCACTTGTAGTTTGTATTATGCACGCTAAATTCATGTCCACACCAAGTGTTTGATTATTTGCTTGATTGAAAGTTTTATGTGCTTTGTTTATGCACTAAATTTCATGTGCACATCAATGTATTGCAGTTTCTGAAGTTTATTAGATTGACATAGGATGTTAGATGTAATGTCAGTGACAATTTTTGAGGTTCATAATTGAAAGTTTTCAGAAAAGATGGAAAAATTTCACTTCTGAAGTTTATTATCACCCACTGTTGTTTCTAACAATCACTGAACACATGCTCCTATTAGTTGGGCTTTTCGATATATTTCTTCATATAAGTTTGTTGTTGTATTTTATGTAGATAATAAGAGGATTAACCAGGACAATTGGGATATGAATCGGATATGAAGTATATGGGTGATGATGCCGCAACCATAAGGTTGAGCAGGTGTGCCACTCAACCAATTGACCAATCTGTTTTTACTCTTTGAGAAGAAGTTAAATATCAATATTAAGATTCAATCATGAATTTTTCGAAGCATATTTTTATGCCTTATAATGTGTTTGTTCAATGTGCAAAGTGGTACAGGATAGCTTCACATCGAGTTAACCCAACTTGGTGGGACGCATGAAAGAATTAGAGGCTGGAGTAATCGCAGGTTTGGTATATTTATTTATCACATAAATACACAACAAGAATGTGCATGTAGACTCGGTATATATTCTATAAAAGAACAGGGTGGTTAAATGGATTTTACTAGAAAAACATAATTTAACGGAAATGGGTTTACCCGTTTGAGCAGGTCATATTACAATGATGTAGTTAAATGTTTATATGTTAGAACCTGGTCATGTCGATCCATTGCAAAAAGAACTTATTACTTATTACCTGAAACACTTTGACCCGTCACATGCCCACCCACATTTGTCTGCTATAATTGTTTGTTGACATGTACCCTTCATTTGACTAATATGTGATGGGTATTAAAAACAAGGTGGTTCTTATATCTGTTGGAATTTATTAGTAAATTATGTAAAATAATTTGTTCTGAAGTATGTGGTTTTGTTGGAACTTTTGTAGATAGAAGATATGTACATTCTATTTCTGTTAGAGGAAAAGATGCTACATTTTATGTAAGCAGAGAGCTAATGTGGCTATATTGCAAAGGATAGTTGACATTTGTTGGTATTATTTCTTCATTCATTGTTTGTATGGGTTTACAGGCCATGAGGCTATGATCATCTCCTATGTTGGTTGCTTCCATGGACCATGGTCATACTTGTACGATGGGTGATATTTCTATAAGTTATGATAACGATGCCGCTCATGGATTTTGGCCATTCTTAACTGGTCATGTTGATGTTGGCTTTGGAGATGAAGCTAATATGAAAAAAGTTTTTGGCCATTTCTAAATTTGTTGATTTTTGTGCTGGTTATGATAACTCATAGAGGCAAGCATATATTTCATAGTTATTTGTTTTTGCATTAGTTATAATGCCCTATAATTTCTTTAACTATTTTTTCCGATATAACTTTTAAATTTTGTAAAAACCTCTCAAATTTGCGGGTTATGATCTAGTTGATATTAAAAGATAAAATAACTCCGCAAATGAAGCAAATGACTCTACATATTGAAAGTTACACCTCATTATTTTCCATGAAAATGTAAGTAATTTAAAGTTTGATAGATCTAATTCATAATTGATTAATATTTATGTTATTACTTTACATAAAAGGACAAAAATAAAGAAATGAACGTTTGACCGTTTGTGTCCTATCACAGTACCACATATCGAGTCAGTTGACACCAAGTCAAAAAGTTCGTCAACGATGAAGCTATTAGCTGATTTTATGTAGTAGTAGGTGCATGCAATCAAGCCATAAATTAGTGTAGTCAATGCAATTTTGTGTTATTAGATAAATCCATATTTATCATCGATGTTAGATTAGATAGAAAGTTATATGATGTAATAATCAAGCAATAAATTAGGTACTTTACTAGTACATCTGCTTAAAATAATAACATTGATAATATTAAGTTTGATCTTAACGTCAATAATATAAAGTTTGATTTAACATGTTGCACGTACTAACACATTTGAGTATTTGATCGAAAACTGTCCCGGTTGACATGTTAACTCGAAATTGGCTCGTGTTGATCCGTTAATTTGTAACAGGTTACTCGAGTTACATAAATTGACTCGTTTGAATTACATGAATCAGATTCAAGGTTGAAATAATCGATCCAATTATATAATCAGATCATGTTCGGATTAAATATTTGTATCCTTCCAATTCGAATTGTCAACCATAATATGATGCATCATCATCACATCTCCAACTAACGTCAGTATGAATGTAATTGCATTATTAAGTATAGAGGTTTATGAATATAATTACAAACATTAGAAGTATATTTTTTTCATGTGAATAAAATAAAAACAGCAGCAAAACATTGTATATTTTCTTTAAAATCTTCATGGCTTGAGCCTTGAGATAGAGTTTCAACGGCAATTTTTTTTTCCTTTTATCAAGATTCATATAGGATTATAGGAACATATCATTACTCCATCCGTCTCCAGGGTGGCTCGACGGTAAAGCTAGTGAAGCTGCTGTTTTAGGCCCCCAAATTTATAAGGCCCCAAAATTATTGATGTTGTGTATTAGTATAGTATAACGACAAAGATCTTCAATGCATTTTGTTGTTGGAGAATACAAGCTTTAAGATATTAGACCCATTGGTATGAGAAAATGACATGATAAGGCCTAACAATCATAAGTTCTTAAGCCAATTCGAACACGAGACGAATAGTGAAACAAAAATCCGCGTCAAATATTTGACGCAGATTTTTGTTTCACTATTCGTCTCATATTCGCATAAAAAGACTAAAGGAAAATAATATTTTACCAGGGGCGTATCTACATGCACTTAACATGGGTCGGACCCTTGTTGCATTCCTATTTTTTCAAAAAAGCTTGTAATAATATTGATATGAACCCATATTAAAAATATTTAAGGACCCATGTTAAAACTTAATACATTATTTTTTTTTATTTGAAAGGATAGATGTTACAAATTTAGAATATCGGATCAATTGTCTTCTAATTTACATACTTCGTTCATCTCAATTTAATTGTCCAATACTGAAATATACACAGTTTTAAAAAAGTATATTGGTTAATATGTCAACCGATATCATTTAATATTTATCCACTAAAACCTTTTCTCAATAGTTAACATCAAAAACGGATAATAATTTTGGGACATCCCAAAATGGAATACTAAACAATTAAATTGGGACGAATGTAGTACTACAATAGCCTATGATACTAACTTACCCATATCACCATATCACTAAATAATAAAATCTCACTCACAAATTATAGTGTCTAATATTTTTCTAAATAATTTATACCTATAGTTAATTTGGTTCGTGTCTTTTTCTTGGTTATTCAATTAAGTTAATCAAAGAATATATGAGAATCTCATCCACTTAACAATGACTTTGAAACAATAAATATCATTGAAAAACAGTTAAAAACAATATAAATTAGTAGAAAATAATGGCCAATGGATACATACTTTAAAGTATACGAGAACTAACTCAAAATAGTGTTTTTTTTAGATATATTATAATATTATGTACAAACTCGACCCGACCTATTACTTAACCCGCTAATCCAGTTACATGCCATACTCATTATACTGTGTCAACAAAATTGAACCCACGTGATTTTGAATCCAGAAATCACTACTGTATTTTACACATATGTTCATTGAAAGAGAGACCGGCGGATTGAACCAGCAAATAACATGACCTAGGGATCAGGATGAAACGAGTGACATATCATAAAGACTTTCACTGTAATTTACTCTAAAATGTTTATGATAATATCAGGTTATGGGAAATTAGTATAAAAAACGTACATTAATAAAAGTAACAAACCAAACAAAATATATCTAAAAAAAATATATCTAAAAGAGAACTCAATATTCCGGCCAGTCGACATCATGTTTGTTCTCATATTGTGTACACAAACTCTCCCACGTTATGTTTTGTTGTCACCGGCGTTTAATCTATTCTTTTTTCTTTTTCTTTTTTTTGTATGTTTTAATATAAACATGCTTTTTCCAACACACTTTTGTTATTTTAATATCCACCCTCAAACCATGCCTCTAATCCCGTTTCTAATTTTCCTGGTTTACTTAAGAATTTACAAAATATAAACTCTAACACACACAACTTAACTTTTCATGTGGAAAAAACATTATCTTATAAGACTACTCTCAACGGGCCTAGTCGGTTGCCCCATCGGTTGTGTCACCAAACCGACACCCATGGGAGTGATGTATCGGTTTGCCTCGTCGGTTGGCTCCGTCGCCAAACCGATGAAGCGTCGGTTTTTTTTCTTTTTAATTTTGGGTGTGTTAAAATGAAAGGTAAATTGGTAAATGCGGGACCCAAAAGTTAGTGACGGAGCAGGGATGGGAGGGGTCTGTCAGTTTCAGTCAGTTTCAGTCAGTTTTCTGAAAAAGCTGACGTGACGCTGACATGGCTCTGTCGGTTTCTGTCAGTTTGATTTTGAGTTGGGAGTGGCCTAATGTACACAAAATATAAAGAAAAATATAACTAACACATCGTTATCACACCCATTAAGGCACCCAGTACTTAGATCTATGATATGATATTATATATATATATATAAAAAAGATGCGTACTAATTAATAAAAATGTACCTGTGTACACTGTTAGTCCTGTACGATCAAAATTTTTTTATCATGAAACAAACAAAATAAAAAACGACAACCACCCGGTGACCCAACCGATAAAAGTTTAGGGCTTTCTCAAAGGGAGGAAATTTGTCTATTTTGAGTCTCTGACGGCGGACTCAAACTCATCAATCGGCCAAAAGTCGAAACTATAATTTTAATAAGATGGAGATCATAGGGGAAGACCTTTTGTAGAGACAAAAGTTGATTAATACTTTATTTTGTTCAAGTATTTCAAGTCCGTGAATATGATAGTGTGTGAATAAATAACTATCCGTGAATCACAAGTGACAATGTGTCCGTGATTAAGTTTGAGTATCCGTGAATGATGAGGTTCGACAATATTTGAGTATCCGTGAATGATGAGGTTCGACAATACTTGAGTATCCGTGATTACATTGGATTCGACATTAGCATTCCGTGAATGCTTGGATTCACGGACGGTGTAATTCCGTGAATAGCTATTCACGGATTACACTTTGAATTGTCGTAGAAGTTGTCTATAAATAGAAGTAGTTGAAGTCATTTTTCAAGGAATGCTCGTATGATTTTGAGAGCTTTTGAGAGACATTCACTTGTAAATGTTAACCTCTTGTATATGAAAGATTGATTTAGCAATATAATCAAGATTTCCTGTTGAACACTTTGATCTCTTTATTCTTTACTATAATTCACATTGTGATTGTGTGTATTTGTATTCCGCACGAATATACACAAGTTCTAGTTTGCGTATTCTGATCCGAGGTCGCTCACACCTTTTTTGAGGAGTATGAGGAGAAAGTTGATCTTGACTCTTCATTCCTTCTTTTAACGGATGAGATCATGCCACATCCACGTGAGGGGTGGTTTTGTAAATATAGAAAACTTAAGGTATTGTATGATAATGTGTTATATTGGTGGAAGGATACTTTGGTAATTTTCATAGCTCATTTAATGAGAGGGCAAGTGCATATCCATATGTGATTTCACTTTTATTTTCTTTTCATCAATTGAGTTTATACTCTATCAAAACACACACTAAAAAAATCACACTACATAGTATAGCAATTCTAGATCTAGTTTTCCACTTTTTCTTGAGAATTGTTACACAAATCTACGACGAAAAAAGCTATCTAACCTTTACCGTCGGCGAACCGGTCTCCACCGGATGTAAACGAAGGGTTCGTTTAATCATCACCGTCAGCGACCGACATACTTTTCGGAACACTACCGCTGTTAAAAAACCGACCGTCAACCACCATGACGTCATTGATGTTCCTTCACTTTTAAAACAAGTAGATCTGAAAAAATTGATCTGAAAAAATTGATATTTGAAAAATTAGATCGGCTTGAAAAAGTAGATCTTGAAAAAGTAGATCTGAAAATGCAGATCTGCATTTTACGATTTTTCGTAATATAAAATGCAGTAAAATGCAAAATGCAGTGAGATACAAGATACGGTGAAATACAAAATGCAGTGAAAACACAAAATGCAGCTAAATACAAAATGCAGTTAATGTTACTGCATTTTACATATATGCATTTCATGTTAATACCACTGCAGTTTTACAAATATACACTGAATTTTAATACTACCGTCTTTTATATATTTTCCACATTGTTAAAAATACTTTTATAGTCAATTTTATTGCATTTTTATACTACTGCATTTTAAATTAAATTCATATGAATTGTAATGCATTTAAATTCATATAGAAAAAGATGATGAAAAAACTGGAAAAACTTTTCTTTCCGGTGGCCGGAATCTGACTGTGGCGGCCGCAATCGGACAACGACGGCGACCGGTAGCTTCCAGCAGCTGATGTGGCAGAAGGTGATGGCTGGTGGTGAGGATGTCGAGTGGGAATAAGAACCTACAAATTTAGGGTAGATAGGGCAGATGGTTTACTTTGTTGAAAGTACATAAATGCCCTTTTGCAAGGGAACTAACACAGGTGTCATCCATTGATTGGTTAAAACCTTTTCTTTTCTTCTCCTCAAATATCACCTTCTTCTCAAAACTCTACCTTTAATAAAAACATTAATAAATGAAGGTTCATATATATACTCCGTGGTGTCACAGTGTGCACATCCTCCCTTTCTTTCGGACACTTTATTCGTTTATTATCACACGCTTAGCTAATATAACACTTTCATTTGATAAAGTTATATTCTTAGTTTAGTTTGGCCTTACTCCAAACCAAAATTAATACATTATTATTTATTTTTATTTTATTTTCTTATTATATTATAATTATATATACTAATCTTTTTGGGACGGTCGATACACATTAACATAAAAATAAGAAAACGTAACATTATGTCAATCTTTAAATTAAAACTATTTTTATATATACGTCCATATATTATTACTCTACTTTTTAAATCACGAGTTCCAACAAACAAGCAAACTGAATGTGGGAATGTGGATCCCTTCGAACACGGGTTAGTATCTTGGTAAAGCATTATTCTAGTCATCTCAAAATGACTTGTAAGCTTGTAATGTTCCATTATCCTTTTTATAATATACCAAAATACCAACTTTTGTCAACCTAAACAATTACACCAAGTAGCCAACCAACCATATCTCCATTCCCCACTCACTAATTCACACTTTATGTTGACCAAAACCTCACCCTTTACTTCTATATATATATAAACACATTCCATGCTACCTCACATACACCACCACCCTCATTTCTTTCAATGGATCACTCCTTTAGCAACTCCAACAAAGACGACACCGAAGACAACGCCTTTTACGCCGAACTCACCAGGCAAATACTACTTCTTACAGATGAAGATGGCGATGAGGTACAAATCAAGAATAAGGGTGCCACAACATTCAACAAGAGATTAATTGGTGGTAATAGTGGTTGTGGATGGTCAATGATGCACGGAAACTATTTTAGTTGGGTGGAAAGTGGGGAGGTTTCGGTTCCTAGTTGGATGGAAAGGTTGTGGGCCGCAAACGGTGGTGGTACCGGGGTGTTTATTCCGCGTGGTGTAGTACACAGATCAAAAAGAAGATATAACAAACCAAAAAAGAACAATGATAGGGGCAGATCACATCCAGCAGTAGTAGACAAGAATCTTGGATCATCATAAGGCTGGTACTTGAGTAGAACACTAGTTCTTCATATAAGTTCCACAAATTTGTATCCAGGCATACATTTTTATTTGAAATGACATAATTGTCCTTATAGTTAGAAGAGTAAACGGGCATCGGTCTTATCGGCCATGAGGGTACTTCTGTCAGTTTAAAGAAATGTAAATCGAAAAAGATACCCTCACCAGCAAAGATAAAACGACAGACGGTGGGAATGCGTCATTGGGTTGGAGGGTATTTTTAACATTTGTGATACTTTAGTAATTGTTGCGGTAAATTCCACTTTAGCCCCTTTGTATTTATACCAGTTTAACTCCTTATACTGCTGCTCCTTACAGAACCTCATCCTTGATCCAAAATTTCTTGCACTAACTGCTAGATTGTAAGTTTTTTTTATCCTATAGTATTTGATGCTTTAACTTCAACAAACACTTTAAACATCACTAAAGAGGCTACAACTTTGTGGATAATGCAAAAAAGAACCATAATCTAGAGCAACACACCTTTCCCAGCTAGCAACTCATAATAAAAGTTGTACATTGCTCTGGATTTGTACAATATCCAAGTTAAAATTAGGCATTTCAAATCCTCCGTTAGTAGCTTCTAAACTAAGCAAGTATACAACAACTGAAGGACCCTACAAATCCAATCATTTTTTTTTCTCGTACTACACAAGAGACTAAAAGAATCATAGCAGCTAAAGGCTGACCTTTTAAGATTATTGAAGCGCGAAGAATTCAAAAAGGGTCAGTCTTTGGGGCGTGCCAACCACAATGAACTTAGTGCACGAAGACGTGACATGTAGTCACTTATGACAAGAAGTGCCCTTGCAGCTTGCCTTGTGGTCAATATACGGTGTAATTGTTGTAACGTTTGCTGCCTCAGTAGATCTGCCTGCCAAGATACAAACTCTTATTAAATTCTATATTACAACGCGATTATATATCTGTAAAGTGACACACACACATATGCATAGACTTTGTTCTTAAGTTTACCTGGTGAAGGAAGTTTTCGAGTGTGGCTAGCTTGCCCATGGCTATAGCCATCTGGCCCATATAATCTGATACATTACCAGAGTTGGTGGACCCCATGGAGAGTGTGTCAACAAGGG
Organism: Pseudognaphalium luteoalbum; assembly: GCA_963422505.1. Lineage (NCBI taxonomy): Eukaryota > Viridiplantae > Streptophyta > Magnoliopsida > Asterales > Asteraceae > Pseudognaphalium > Pseudognaphalium luteoalbum. The sequence goes on along the minus strand of OY730193.1, from coordinate 91,646,157 downwards.
ATTGTTGCAAAGCTTCCATCCCTTGAGATAAAGCATCTTCTGCTTGTTGTGAAGATTGTTGCAAATTACATATCCCCATCAACTGCTGATCTGTCAAAGGATCCAAATGGTTCCCGAGTATCTACAAACATAAACACAGCATAAATGGTTTATCCCGTATAGGTTGGGTCAGAAAAGGTTGAAGGGTTGGTCAAACCTTGAGAAGCTCAGAAGAACGGAAGCCGCCTATCCACATGAAGCAGCGTTCAGCTGGTGACTTCCACATGCCAGAAAGCATGTGAAAAACATCTGATTTTGCGGCTATGCTTTTAAGCCGGAAAATTTCATTGTAATGTGACATAACCGCTTCAACGAGAAGACGAAGCTCGTTATCAGGCATATGAGAGTTCACCGATGACCGTACGTCATTAATTAGCCTTTGATGGTCGTCCAACCATCGTGCATAATCCATGTCAAAAGCTAAGGCTCCTGCTGGTAAAATTTATGATCCCAAGCACAAATTATAATCGAAGTCAGTAAAATTACCAATAAATTCTTAGTTTTTTACTTAATCTTCAACATAAGTAAATTACGGAGGGATTGGCTATTGGCTAATTACCGTTTCCATTGGCTAAATTACTCTGATCTCCTGAAACTCCACTAGCAACAAACATACCCTGCATTGTGATGAAATTGACCATGAGATTTTGCATAAATAAGACTTCATAATGGAAGCACTGCTTGCTAAAATTAGGAATACCTGCTGACGTACACGTTTAAGCTCCTGCTCAAGCTGTGTAAGCTTAAGCCGACTGTTCTCCAGCTGCTGAACATATGCCTGCATCAATAGTAGAAATCATTTTAAGAATCTCATTTTCAACAATGGTGCAACTTAAATAACAAATTGCGATACAAAAGTAAGATTAATACTTTCTTCCTTAATCGACTTTTCCGAGCAGCTTCTCGATTTTGAGCCAGCCTTCGAAGTACCTGAATCACGAGATGGTATAACAGTGATGCCGCATAAACTTTTCATCAATTTTACATCTTGTTAGATAGCAAAATGAAGTATAATTTGTTCATTTAAAAACCTTCTGGTCTCCATTTTTTTCCATTGATCTTTCCATTGAATCTACTACAACTTGACCTCCATGTTGAACACTGTTAAACTGTCCAAAAATGTCCAAAAGAAACAATATGTTCATCAGTCCATTATTCATGATCATTTGGTAAATCATGAAACATGAGAAGTGTTACAACTTTATAGAAAAAGGACAAAAGATATACAGAAAAAGACAATCACTATTAAACTGGATGAAAAATAAAAGATAATGGTAAAAGACCTGATTTCTATCATCAGTGTCAATATCAGTAGAAGTGTCAGTTTGTTGACTGTTATCTGCAATACCAGACTCACCCCAATTTTCAAAATGTCCTTTCCCCATAACACCATCACCACCACCGCCACCACCACCAGAAACCACCATGTCCTTGTGGTGTTGCATCATAAACTGCCCTGTATCCACCACCCCTGCGTTTATCGAACTCATATCTGTTGCTGACCCAAAGTTCTAAAAAAACCCATACAAATTAAACAAGATTCAGTTTCCCAACAAACCCACATGAGAAATTGCACAACACCACAAAAATTTGTATTTTTCGATGAACCCACATGCCAAAATCATACAAAATTTCATGATACCCAAGTTATGCTTACCATGTGATGTGGACGAAACTGCTGCCTATTAGAAATAAGTCCTGATGCTACATTCCCTTGTTTTAATTCATTATATATTGAACCTGCCACCAAACACCCCAAAAGTATTCCAAACTTAGAAATACATATACATATTTCTACTCCAAGAAAATGAAAATAATAATAAAAAAAGGTACTAACTTGAGCTTAAATCAACAGAAGCATCATGCTGATGAAAAACAGGTGAGTTTTGAAGGTCTTCAAGATCAGCAAAACGTGCATCATTTCTTCCAATTTCATCTGCCCTGCTTTTTATATATTTTATTCATACATACATACATACATACATACATACATATTCTTGAGTGAGCATTCAATGATTAAAAATAGCTACTAGTAATGATGTTAAAAGTTGTAAAAAGAAAGTGTACCTAATGTAAAACGGATACAAGTCTGTAGATTGAGGTTGTTGTGTTGCTGTAAAGCTTTGCATTTTGTCCTTCTTCTTCTTCAAAGTTTGCTGAAAACCAAATAAAAAAATGGTGGAAAAAGGGAAATGTTGGAAGGTTTAAAACTTTAAATGAGGATGTGAGTAAAATAATGATGATAAAAATGGTGCAAGAGAAAAAGATAGCGAATCAGTAGTCTTGGGTAGCCTTTTCCAATTACGCCCAAAATAATAAATACTTCGAGTAGTAATATTTGAACGTCAGATTATATGAGATCTTATTTTTTTGTCATTATTACGAATTCTGACCACTTTTTGTTACTCTATTTATTTTATTTTATTTTTGTTTTTCTCGCTAGTCTTGAGTTTGAGCATTTTAGTCTCCCGATAATAGAGCAGCAACTACAGCTAAAGCCCCAGTCATCCCCAAATGCTGTATACATACGCTTCCTCTTCTTCCCCACTTCCATACTCTCGCGCGTGGAGCTACTTTCTATTTTAAAGGCCTTCCTCTATTTTAGTTTACTGCAGGTACATTTGGCACTTTTATTAAGCACGTACGTTCAAATCTGTCAACAACACCATCTTGACCGTACGACCGTACGATCTTACGATCCTATCAATAGAAATCGATGTACAATTTAATCCTACGTGTATAAGATAGATTGATTTTTCTTTTATATGTTTACAAAAGGGCTAAATATATACTAGTATATGATGGCTAATAGCCTCATAGTTCATTGCATACTAAAAAATTACCACATAATCTTTGTTTTCAAAATGAAATCTATCAAATTAACTTAAAATTCTAAATTCCAAAATTCTAAATCAATGCGTTGCGTTTGAAGTTCCGGTTGATATTTTAGATTGGTAATTTTCGTTTGTAGGCTCGTATGTTCTTAAACAGTTATGAAGTGCAATTATATAATACTATTATGTTACATTAATTTCTCTAATAGTTAGTATTCTACACGTATTTCCATATATGTGATATAAATAATGATATTTTAGCAGCATCTTACGATCCTGATCTTGCAAAGGCTAAAACAATCATACGTAAGATCCCGATCTTGACAACGTCAGATACATCAAATTATATCTACAATTCATGTTTGATAAACACAAAAAGTAAAGATTCTTGAAAAATAATCCTCCAAATAGAAGTTCTTGAAACTAGCTTCTAAAAATAATATTTATGTGCATCTCCATCTCCATCTAATGCTGTCAAACGCACCCGAAAACAACAAGATATAAAGTTTCAAGTTGAGGGTGTGATTGGAAAAACTTAGCTGAAGTGATATAATATGGATGAAAGAGGGCAAAAAGACTTGATATTTCTCAACTTCTGACAATCTCTTTCATTATAATTATATTCTTTTGTAGCGTTGAAAAACTTTTCCTTAATGAACCATAAGCCTTCTCTAATTAATGTTTTTTTTTCCGATGGAGCTTAGGAGAAAAAACTTTGGAAATATAGTCATTGCTCCATTGAGATGTTCTTACTAATTAAATAGTATTCAAGTAATAAAAAATCTTATAATATCCCGTAAGCTCTCAAAAGCTACTTTAATTAGCTTATTATTCTAAAGAGTATCCTTTCAATAAGCTACCACACTACAACTTTTACCTACCAAACAAAGCTTCAAAATTAAGCTTTTGAAAAACGTAAGTTTTCGCTAATATAAGCTTCAACATGCTAGCTGCCAAGCATACTCTACAAATTTTAATAAAATCTGAGTTTTGAGTAAATATAAATTATAAAATCTAAAATATATGTAAATACATTATTATGTGCACAAACATCATTCTCATCTTTAATATTTCACTTAGAAACTTTATCATCAAATTGTTCACCGTATGCATTGATTCATTATATTATATAGCCCACAAACATCTTTCACCACTCAAGGATCATCTGTCACCCATTCATCTTATCTCGTCATGACTTTGGTGATCATCATCTTTTCTCTATTGCATCCATTCCGATAACCCTTGTTGATGCATAATCAACATGCCTGTGTGACAACAACTTGTATATAATACTGTAGCTTGATTGTGTTTAGAAAAGCGACACTGTTTAGGTATTAGCGACACTACGCTAGTGTCGCATGAGTCGGCCAGTTTAAGTGTCGCATAGTCTAATTATATATAGACGGTTAGGGTTTCATTTGAGATAGAGAAAAGAGAGGCTTCATTGTAAAATTGTGAGAGATTGAGAGATATTTTGTGAGCTTAAACGTTTTGTTTTCTGTAATCATTATGAATCAATAATCAGAAACATTATTTACATTCTCATGTTTTATATTTCACGTTCATACAATTGATTGCTTAATCCCGCTATATAATCGATTTGATTCATCTACGGGATCGTCACAGTGACCATCCACCCTAGCTTTAAAGTAAAATGATGTTGAAAAGTGAAAAATAATTAAGCCACACTGGGACACCCGCCAAATTAGCACTAGTAATTAGTGCCTAATCAATTGTTAATACATGTAATTAGTTCTGTGTTAGGCTAATTGACGTATCGAAATATATATTCGTGAATATATACAAGTATGCGATTTAATTAAATCATACAAGTTTCAAATCGAATGCAATTCGATTCAATTAATACGGACGTTGGTGAACAATTTTATTAAATAATATGATCTTATATAATAACTCTATTTTATCCAAAATATTATTTAGATAATATTTCAACTCAAATTCGTATCGTACAAACAAGGATTACACAATTAAAATAATAAACGCGCAAACAGTCAGAACAAAGTTAAGCTATAATTTACAACTCAAATATTAAGTATTTGGTGAAATACTTCAACAAAAATATTCGTATTTTAACTTACAATTAAACACGTATTAAATTATTAAACGTTCAAACGACCGGGAAAACGAACATCGCACGGAGCGTAGCCGCAGGGAATGAAAGTTGGAGACCCACACCTCGGTGGGACCCCACCGAATCAGCCAAAAGGGGAGGGACCCCATCCCCTCACCTCCTTTCTCTCTCTCTCTCTCTTCTCCCTTTTCTCTCTAAAACAACCATCACACACCACCTCCACTTATCACCACAAAACTACCATTAAACGACCTTGGATCACTTTGCTCGTTTGGAGAAAAAGATTCACCTCATCACGATCTATGTTTCCATCTTTTCGGTTTCTCCCAACGTTAAATCGTAAGTTTCTGACAATTCTCGAAAACTCTTAGATTTCATTTATTTTTCATAAAAGTTGTTTATTTAAGTTTGAAATGTCCAAATATGGGTTGGGTAAAAGTTTCAGACCAAATGGAAACCGAAAAACACGTGTTTGGCTCAAAATCCGGCCAATAGACGTAAGTGTCGCATAATTAAATCAATCAAATCGTAGTAATTTGGACATTCTAGTTGAACGAACAACTACAAAGGTAGTCTTGATAGATACCTGCACACACACACACACACATATATATATATATATATAACCATCGCGTGTCGTGGACATCCTCAGGTTACAAGTCTTCGGACATCGATTCTTGGCTAATCAATTCAAGTTTGATTAGGTAAACTCTCCAGACTCAGGTGAGTCTCATAGCCCCTATTTTACTGTTTTACTCAGAGGTGTGATATCATTGCTCGTTTTATTTTTACTATATGAACAAAAGTACGAAAACAAACAATTACTACATGAGTTATCTCACTAATCTTTCAAAGCCCTCCTCAACATAGTTTGATAATACGTTGTAGTGTGAATATTAGTATATGGTACCATATAGGATTGACCCTCCTCGTCCAGGTTAGCATGCACTAACTGGGTAAACGGATGTACTAATATTTGTTCAGACGAGTGTAGATTAGGTACTCGTGGGAGGCACCTCGATCAGGATACCTTAAATGTGGACCTGACACCTCGATTTAAGCTCAGACTATGTGCTCATGACTGTAAAACTTTTATTTTGCTTAATTGCACCTTAAATTCAATTAAATTTTGCGGTTCATACAATATGTGTTGACATACAAACCTGTGAGCTCACCAGCGTTTCGCTGACCCATTTTAGCATGTATCACAGGTACCCAGCAATAGATTGGATTGCCCAATTCAGGAATCATTAGCTCGTGTCAGCATGCAAACATTCAGAGATTTAGCTGCATTATTATATTTTGTATAAATTAATTATGTATGTAAATCTCTCAATTTCAAACTGAGCTAATGTAAACTATATTTTGATGTAAACTTTGATTTTATCAATACAAGTTGTAAAACGACGCATATAGAGTCGTTCATTATATCTTTGTGCTGTGATTATTGATTAGTCGCGCCCCGACCCGATTCGCTTCCGCAACCCGAATTTGGGGGTGCGACAGATTGGTATCAGAGCCTAAGGTTATAGTGAACTAGGTTGCATTTAGTGGGCCTAGACTATGACCGTTATGCAGTATTCCTCATTAATTATGATTAGGTTCGGTGACTACATTGTATTGATTTAATTTAACATAGCCTGATCAACTATGTACAATTAAAAGAATATGATGTGAGATCTGAAAGGAGTCATAACTGAACTGGATACACTAGTTGACTCTGACCTCGAGAGAACCGGGACTCAAACATGTCTGTGCTAGACACTCAATAGGCTATTATGTGATGTATATGCATATATACATAGATAGACCTCTCTACGAATCTTAGGCTATATTATATGTACGAATATAGGCCTCATTCTTTCTAACGCTTTGTCTCATAAATGACAAACACACCACCCAATTCATCTCGCTCTCATCCGTATGGATCACGAAACTCAAGGGTAGCTAGAAGGAACAGTGGGTTGTCTCGAGCTAGCCCATATCCCACTCAAAACCAACTCAATAACCAGCCTTAAAGGCAAACAACAACGAGCCAATGACGATGGTTATCAGACCGACTTGACACTTGGAGGGACGAGGAAGAAATCCAACTCCCCGCAACTAATGGAGAGTTTTCCAGCATGGAAGTCTCTCCCTACACCTAAGAACCTACTCACTTCACTGTTCCCGTGTTAGCTGCTCGAGTGCACCGCCACGAAAGCAGGCTACACAACATGGAAACCGAACAACGTAATATTCGCTCCAACTGGATGGAGCAAACTTAAGACGGTATCGCCCAGTTATACATAGGTCAAGCGGACATCTATGAAATCTTGACCCGAACCCACGACCAAATGGAAGATACCACACAAACCATGGAGATCGTTCATAACCAAGTAATCAGTAATCGAAACGAGATCTCCGTTTTACAATCAAGGCTGCAAGAATGTGAGACGCGCCTGCGGGAAATCGAGGATGCTCTCAGAATGGTTAGCAGACTTGCAGAGTCTGTGGACCATCTCAACTCACTGCTTCCACAACTCAATCTACACAGAGATTAGTGTAGTGACTATCTAGCAATCTATTGTACTTCTATAGGATCTATGTAATTCGACCAGATGTAACAATTCCCGGCATCTTTTGCAAACTACCTAAGTCTGTAACTTTTGAAACTCGTGACTCGAAATTGTCTGTAATCATTTAACTCTATAATATCAATCGGCAATTTCTCTCTATGACTCGACACTAATGGTCCTTACATTATGATGTGTATATTATCGCTTTTATATATACATCTACCTCAATTATCATTCTGGTACAAACTCTCATGTACCTCTTGTTTCTTTCTTGAAGAATCATGCAGCCAAAGAAGAAAAGTTACAATGATGTTAAAATTGTTGCTCTCATTTCCCGAGCTGTGGTCGAAGCCCTGGCTACGCGGGAATCACCCCGAACCTCTAGGAGGAGTGATGACACCGCTGACATTACTCCTATCATCAAGCCTTGCTCTTACAAGGATTTTCTTAGCTAGAAACCGCTATACTTCAATGGCATGGAAGGTAGTATTGGTCTAATCATGTGGATTGAACGTACGGAATCCGTCTTCAACCTTTGCAACTGTACTGAGGATAACAAAGTCAAGTTTGCTGCCTACACCTTTCAGGAAGGTGCACTTACGTGGTGGAACACCCACGCAAACTCTGTGGGCATTGAGATAGCAAACCAGCTTCCTTGGGCTGAACTGAAGAAAAAGCTTAGGGAAAAATACTGTCCCGAAGAAGAACTGGACCATCTGGAGGAAGAATTCTGGCACCTGACAGTGCAGGGAACCGACATTGCTGGGAATACCACCAAATTCCAACAATTCGCTTTGTTATGCCTGATATCGCGTAAAAAGTCACGTTTTTACTACCGATATCTCTCTCATTCTGGAACGATTCTTGGCATTTGAACTCAAATAACACTCAAATCAATGAGAATCTGCCAAGAAGGTCAAAATAAGGTTGCACGAGAAAAAATCAAGCAAAATGGACGAGAAACGAAGATTCCCCACACGTTTGAAGATTCAAGACCTCAAAATAAGATTTAAAGACAAAAGTGCCCATCATCAACATCCATCTTATCCAAGATGTTCGTTTTCAAAATACGAGTCTAACAAAAGAAGAATCAACAAAAACGGATTAAGAATGAAGATTATATGCTCGCCGGAAGATTCAAATGATTCGTACGCAATATCTAGAGATAGGAAACTCATCTCGGGGATTTCTTTATATCAAAATCTCCGTTTTTGAATTATGAATCCAACGCAAAAAGAATCAACGCAAACGGACACATAATGAAGAAAATACGCACAAACTAAGAAACAGAACAAAAGACGGCGAACCGGGGCGGGGGTAGGCCAGCCGCCACCGGCTACCTACCAGCCGCCGCCGGCCACAGGTAGGGCGGCGTAGGCCACCTTCCACCCATTCCATTTCCTATTTTTGGTCCTTTTGCGTACCCGGTGCCACACCTTTACGCGATTGTACGTACCCGGTACCACACCTTTACGCGAAAGTACGTACCTGGTGCACCACCTTTTCCACCTTTTCTAATGTCTCCCCAAGATGCTAACATGAGCCGGATTTCACCTATAAATAGGAGGCATGAGGCTTCATTTCAAGACACACCTTCCACACCTTTCATATCTTTCTTATTTTTTTCTAGCTTTTATTTTCTTTTTCTCTCTACTTTCTCTCTCTAAGCTAATTTAATTAATTTAGTGAGAGATAAGTAGGAGATTAATTATGTAGTAGTTAGTAGTAGCTAGCTTAGCAATGTAACGCTTCGGAATATTCGGAAGTAATATAAGCATCATTTTGCTCGCAATAATTACGGGTAATATCTATCCGTTCTTTTATTAATTATTTGTAATGTTCTTGTTTGATGTTTACGATTTATTAACATTAGAAATGTCTATTGCCATGATATGCGAGTAGTTGCTTATATATTTGCCATGATTTAGATAGTTATAATGGGATGATATTAAATATTGTAAAGTAATATGACGACCGCTATTCGACTGTTCCCGGATATAGTGCTGGAAACGCTTTATGCGGAGTACAAACGTATGGAAGTCTGGGAGACTGAAGGTAGTTATATTACGGATCAATATTATAAATGTATTAAATGAATTTCTTTTTATAGTTTAATTATAATATTATGAACGAATGATGGCATGTTTGGCCAACCGCTTATGACCAGACTGCCCCAAATTATTCCGGTAGGGTAAAACCTATTCATGCGACTGTTTATTCAACAGACCATGTCATGATACGGACATCTCTGACGACCGAGATTGGGGAATAGGATTCGAGGGTAGTTGTTGGCCGATGTGTTCAGTACATTTGGGAGAACTTTCGATGTATTGTAATTGTCTGTGTTTACTATCCATGTGACAAATCTTCTATCTGATTGCGGACAACTCTATGTTAGTTAGTTGATAAGATCGTAAAAACAACTCATTCCAACATAGTTTAAATTTATAAAGAGAAATTTATTTGAATGAGAATTATTATGCTTTGTTATTGTTTAAATGTATGACACCAGACCTAATTTATGGAGTACCCTTTCCAGTTATCCACGTGACTACAACTTAGATATTAGGGAGTCATGAACCTTAATTATGGTAAGTAGTTATCTGTACCCATAGCATGCTAATAAGTAAGACACAGTGAGACCACTCGTTGCACATATTAGGTTTACATTTCTGTACTGCTTTTAATTTAAATAGTTTAAGAGTGTCATTCTCACCGTCAATTACTCTTGACAGCATGTTGGATGTAATAAGCCATGGAACTATTCTATAAAGTACATTGGTTATTACTAAAAGGTATGGTCTGCATATGAAACACGTTTTTACAAACTGCGAATAATCCAGGGATGTATAACTGTTTGAAAAGGAGAGGTCTAGGTCATAAATCAAAGTAATTAGAGCTTAAGAAATGTATTAACAAGATCTAGAAAGGAAAGTCCAAGTAACTTAGGTACATCAACCCCCTAGATCTTACATATTTGATTCTTTAAACATAACAAGTTAATAATTAGTTACACTGTTAGAAGAACGAGATATAAGCTTAGGTGTTAAGAGCGGTTGGACCTACGAGATGATACGTTGCGTTATTCATGTACCTCGGTATTTCACCAAGATAGGTTGCTTATCTTTCAACTAGGTAAGTATTGAAAGTTTAGCGTATTGCTCCGATCAGAATCACGATAACCTAGTTCCTAGTGACATGCCAATGGGAAAATTAGTTAGTAAGGTTCTAGTATTTACACCAAAGTTTGTCAATCTATTAATCTGAAAGTGTCCCCATCATAAACACCATCCTAATATTGTACTATCCCAAGTCATGGCAAACCACGTCTTCCCTGTCCTTAGTTGTTCCATACATGCTAGCTAGTTTATTTTAATTTTATTGTTTTAGTTATTTAAATTAGATAAAAACCAAACAAAACCAACTATCTAAAGCCCATCTTGAAGACTGAATTATCCAAACGAGATTCGCTTCAAATTCAACCGTCTGGAGATGACCCTGATCATCCTTACCACGTACTAGTATCAGGTACTTATACCTCGTGCCAGTAGATAGTTCGGAAGTTTAGGCCCCGATCAAAATAAATTTTAAAACTCCCTGATCGCCTCCTTAGTCGTTACAACAACACCAACGACAATGACGGTTGGGGTCGCATCAAGTTTTTGGCACCGCTGCCGGGGACGGTGGTACGATTTGGAGCCTGTTTAGATAAATTAGTTTTTAAGAGATCCTGATATCGCGTAAAAAGTCACGTTTTTACTACCGATATCTCTCTCATTCTGGAACGATTCTTGGCATTTTAATTCAAAAACATTACAAATCAATAGTATTATGCCAAGATAGTCAAAACAAGGTCGCACGATAAAAATTAAGCAAAACGGATTAAAAACGAAGATTCTACTCACGTTTGAAGATTCCAAACACCGAAATGAGGTTTCAAGACAAAAGAGACAATCACCAACATCTATTTGACCCAAGATGTTCGTTTTCAAATTACGAATCCAACATAAGAAGAATCAACTAAAACGGACGAAGAACGAAGATTCTACGCACTCCGGAAGATCCAAACAATTCGTACAACACATCTAAAGTTCAGAGACATATTTTTGGGATTTCTTTTCATCAAAAGCTTCGTTTTTGAATTACGAATCCAACGCAAAAAGAATCAACAAAAACGAACGCGTAACAAAGAAAACACGCACGAATCGAGAAACGCAGCAACCGGCAGCGGACTGGTGCCACTGGCAGCCAGCCGCCGCCGCCAGCCGGCGGCAGCTGGTAGCCAGCCGCCGCCGGCTGCCCGCGACCCGCACGGATTGCGCTTTTTCGTCCTTTTTCGTACCCGGTGCTAGACCTTTTCCTACTTTTCGTACCTGGTGCCACTACCTTTTTCGCCTTTTGTACCTGTTGCTACTACCTTTTCCACCTTTTGCTAATGTGTGCTTCCTTTGGCTAAAATGCACCAAAAATCCTCTATAAATAGGAGGCATGGGTTCATTTGAAACACACACCACACACCTTGGAAGAAACACTTACACATACACACACTTTCTTCTAGCTTTTCTTTCTTTCTTTGTTTTAAATTAGTATTAGTCTAGTAGCAAGGAATGTGTTTGTAATCCTTGGTGTGGAACGCAATTGTAATCGTTGGTGTACGCTTGAAGCAACCCTTATTAATTCAAGTCTACTCCTTCTCGCATATTAATCTCGGTTATTTCTATCCTTATCTATCTTGATTAAATATGTATACTTTAATTATGCTAGAGATAGTTTATGCCATGATTAGCGAGTAGATTACTATTGTATTTGTTGTGATGTAGTTAGTATATATGATTGTGGGATGACTTTAAATATGTCGTGAAATAATATGACGGCCCCTATTCGACTGTTACTTGGTATAGTGCTGGAAATGCTTTTAAGCAAAGTACATACGCATGGAAGCCGGTAACGACCGAAGGTAGTTGTATTATGGATCGACATTATAAAACGGAAACTTTATGAACGGACTGATCTTATGATTTTAAACCTAAAACTTACATTCGCCTTTCGATTGACAAACGTGATTATAACCTTGTAAAGAGGAGTCGCGAACCTCACTACTTGGTCAATTGTTATCTGTGTAAAACTATGGTTTCGATTGTAACATTATGCGAGCATCATAAAATGCAATGTGATTACGTGGAAGTGCCATGAGTATTGTACACTCAGAATCACAATGTACTTATCATGTAAACATCGTGAAGCAATTGAATCCACAATGGAAACATCGGTAAACGATTAAATACATTGTGGACTACCATAGCATTTTCTGACATGGTCTGGGTTTAACTCTATACAAAAAGCCGTCAGCATTTGAATTATTTCTTTAATTAGATTAGATTAGTTTAGATTAGATTAGGTAGGCTATAGACTAAATAACCATTTACGAAAACCTAGGGATTTGTTAATTGTATTGAGAAAGGCAAGTTTAAAAATCCAATTTAAATCGATACTTTTCCTTAACCTATGAAATATAAAGTAAGGTACGCAAGAAACCTCAACACTTTCCTTTGCTTACCACGCTTAAAATTCATTAATAGGAATTGATCAACTAAGTCCGAACATATTTGCTAAGTTAATAGTTTGCTAAATTTATAGTCCTGATGGTATTAAGAATGGTTAGACTTGTTGTAGATTTGCTACTCTATTCCTTCGCCCACGAGAAAAATACGCTCAATAATAAGGGCCACTGACTCCCTCATAGGAGAGTGTGGAGAGTTGAGCATTGTCTGTCTGATCAGAATCATGACACCGTGGTTCCTCGTGACATATTAGTTGATAACCGACTAATAGGGAATTTATCGGTTATACCATAAACTACCAAGTCTAGTGAACACACCAAATTTAGTAAACGTTTCCCATACAAGTCATCGTCCCACATTATAAGCTAATGAACTCAAAACAAATACTCCTTTTATTATCTGATTTACAATTATCTTTTATTCGCTTTAATTAGTTTAATTAATTAACTGAACCAAAAACTCCCAACGCACTCTTTTAATATATACTAGAAAAGAATGATTGATTGGATTCCCTCTGTTTCAATTCAGTTTCTCTTTAAGAACGACTCTAGGTCATACTTACCATCTACTAGCCTTTTGGTTCAGTATCAGTAAGTCACACTTAGACCCCAGCAAATACAAATTTAAAACACCCACGATCGCGGTCCGAGCACCGTCTTCACACGGACGCTTGCGAGCGCATCAAGTTTTTGGCGCCGTTGCCGGGGAGACTAACTGTCCGATACAGAGGCCCAACCAATCCCAACTCTAGTAAACCCTTAGGATAAAACCTTCTAAAAAAAACTTTTCTTAATTTTATACTTTCCTTATTTCTAGTTTTTCTCTATTTACTGTTTCTCTTTAGTGTATGACCTGTTCCCCTAGATCTGCACCACTGTTTAATTTCCCTGATCCAGAACTTATAATACGTACCATTCGATGAGAAAAGAAGCAATCCGCGCTTGAACAAGCAATGGCTGAACGCATCACTCTCGCTGACAACAGTAAACCCTCTATCGAAGGAAGAGGAGGACCAATTCTCTACCCTGAAACCCCTGGTCAATCTTTCGAGCTTAAACACCACATCATCCAACTAATCCAAAACCACTGTCAATTTCATGGATTGCCAAGTGATGACCCCAACTCTCACCTCGACAAGTTCATATCTCTTTCAAATTCCTACAAACAAAACGGAATTAGCCAAGACACGATCCACTTGTATCTTTTCCCTTATTCGCTCGCTCATCATGCGCAAACATGGTTTGAAGGTGTAGAGACCGGCTCTATCCCTTCATGGACGGTAATGGCAACAAAGTTTCTAACCAAGTACTTTCCGCCTTCTAAACAAACCAAACTTCGAAATGACATCATGAATTTCCGACAAGCTTTTGATGAGTCATTATACACCACATGGGAACGATTTAAAGGAGCCTTGAAGAAGTGCCCCAATCACCGTCTCGATAAATCCGCACAATTGTGTACCTTCTACAATGGTTTAGACCCCAACCACCGAACCACCCTCGATTCTGCTGCACAAGGAAGCTTCATGGCAAAGACCGACGAAGAAGGATGGAACCTGATAGAGAACATGACTATGCATCACCATGATTAGAACTCTGGAGATCACTCTACATCTTCTGCACCTATCGCTGCATCAAATCCAGATCCAGTTGAAGCACTTAAAGTATTAACGGAGAAAATGGACTCACTTGTCAAACAAGTTGGAGAACTTAAGAAACAACATCACCAAGTACACCAAGTGCAAGTCTGTCAACATTGCACCAATCCACAACCATCTGGTGAATACCAAGTGGAGTACGAAGAAGCAGACAACACAATCTACTATGCTCAGTTTCCCGCTCGAGCACAGAATTTTCCACCCGGTTTCAACCAAAACAATAACCAACCTAGAGGACCTCCATTCCCACAGAGAACTAACCAACCATACCAACCCCGATACCCACCTAGATACCCACCTTACCCACAACAATCACAACCCTCTTATAACCAACCCCTTGCACTTCCTGCACCCACTTCCGATACAAGCCAAACCACTGAACAACCTGTAAAGACAAATACCCCAGCTTCAAGTTCAGATGACGCCTTCACCCAATTCATGCAAGGTCAACACCTACTCAACCAAAAGACGTCCGCTAGACAAGATCAAGCCGACCTCTTCATGAGAAACCAATTGGCCATGCTAAAGAATTTGGAAGCCCAAATTGGACAATTGGCACAACGTCTTGATAACAGACCCAGAGGAAGTTTGCCTAGAAACACGGTTCACAACCCACATGTTGAGGAAGCAAAGCAACTCACTACCGCAAATGAGGCAGCCACTCCACCCCCTGCTGCTGTACCAGTAAAGGAAGAACCAAAGATCAAGATACCAGCTGTGGAAACCACTCCAACCGTGAACAAAGAGGTTAGGATCCCTTATCCCGCTAGACTTAAAGCCCAACCTAAGAAATTATCATCCTTTAAGCTAGACGGAAAATTTCTCGATACCATGTCTGGAGTTCCCGGTCGAAATAAATATATGAGGAAATTGCTATCCACTAAGGATAAACTGCCCGAAGTAAACAACATTCCCCTTAGTTCTGAAACATCAGCCCTACTTAAGAATAGCCTTCCAGAAAAACTAGGAGATACCGGTAGATTCACACTCCCTTGTTCTATTTACCAATTCGGAGATATCAGCGCCTTAGCCGACCTAGGAGCCAGCATTAACCTTATGCCCTACTCCCTGTTTAAAAGGCTAGAACTTGAAAATTTGAAACCCACTAAGATGACTGTCCAGCTAGCTGACCAATCTGTTTGATACCCAAAGGGAATAGCTGAGGATGTCTTAGTTCAAGTTAATAAATTCTTCTTTCCGACTGATTTCGTGGTAATGGATATTCACGAGGACATAAACATCCCGATTATCCTTGGAAGACCATTTATGAACACAGCCAGAGCAGTGATTGATGTGTATAACCATACGATTGTTCTACGAGCGCATGGTGAAAGCATCACTTACAAGATCGACCAACCGGACTATACACCAGAGCAAGAAGAATGCCACGCTATATCAACAGGCAGAATATGTTTCGATGACGAATCAGACCCCGAAAAAGAACGAATCTACGATACTGAGACAGACCGAGACGAGGATGAGGAGTATCAGGAAGCTGAGGAAGAAGAAGAATCTGAGGAGGACGAATCAGAACCTGAGGGAGAAGAGGAAGAACCCGCAGAGGAAGATGAAAGAACGGAAGAAATGGAAGAAGAACCTGAGAAAGAGGAAGAAATGGAGGAAGATGAATACCAAACTGATTCACCACAGATGGCTGAAGTCAAGAGGATACAAGACTGCAAAGACTACACTTCATCGGAAGAATCCTTCGATTACGAAGCCATCCACCAAGAGCTTAGATCCACTCATCTCAAAAGAATGGGAAACATTCTCGACTCTTATCTCGATCCATCAAAACCCTTCACTAGAACCCGACTCCGAGACATAGACACTTTCGAAGAAGAACTCCGAACATCACAGCACCCTGACTTGTATGCTAAACTCCTACAAAGAATTTCTGCATATAAGGCAAGACAACCAGGAAGCTTTGTTGAGGAAAACCTTCAAAACACCATCACGGAAGTCAGAACCGTCAAGGTCGACAGCACCCAACCTTTCAACAACGCACCCTCAGATGAAGAGTTCCACCAATTCCCAGATTCACGAGACGAAGATTCTGACTACCAGAGTGTCGAATTTGACGGCGATTTTGTTGACGTCACTATCGATGAACGCTCTATTCCAAAAACTCCTCTTGCTCCACCAAATTCACCCGTCATCACAACTGAGAGATTAGAGATTCCCCTCATCGACACTCACGAGGAAATGATTGATCTGATTGATGAAAACGACGATGTACGCATCATTGTGGAGGCTATCAAAGAGTCAACCAATGAATACAACACCGCTCAGAGACACCTGATAAGGCAGATTGAACAAGAATACGATTCATATCTCGCCAACTATGGAGAACCAGTACCCCAGACTTTGCTCAGACATATCCAAGAATTCTCCGATTCCCTTCAAGAATAAGTCACCAGAGAAGCTTAACAGCCAGAAAGACCAGACTACCCAATAGGAGAAATCGAGTTCTGCAACAACCAAAGGCAAATATACCAAAAAGTATATTGTGCCTTGGCCGGATCAGCCTTTCCCTACTCATCAAGTCAAAAGGCTACACTAGCATCAATGAGGACCCATCTTGAGAGAGCTACTGGAAATCCACAAAACTATGCTGATATAAGAATGGTGGGAGATCTTAGAACCCTTCTAGACCTCATCTAAACTGGAGAACATCTTACAACTCCAGAAAATTTCAGGATCGTCATTCACTCCACCATTGGTCATCACGTCGAACTAATAGTGGATGAGCTAAATCAGGCAGCATTTGAAGAAAACACTCGTGACATTCCAACACGATATTGGAAAATGTCACCAGTCAACTTAGCATCCTATGTAATAGATCGACTGCGTGGAATGTACGAGGAAGAAGACATAGAAATTGACGCTTACCGCAACGGATATTGCAAAATATTCAGCAAGTTAATCTACGTCTTCACGGACTCAGATTTTCCCTTCGACCGTGAGCAACATCAACTCATCAGACAAGTATGCCAAGCAACCCGATCTTTTGGAGGAGACCCTTTAGCTGAAAACTTTCAAGAAGTAAAAACTCAGTTCATGGCTTTGATCACCTCAATAGGAAGAAACCACCCCCAGCGTGAGATTGTTCGAACTCACACCTGCACTCGAATTGACCCTGACGGACCAGTCACAAGGGCAGTTCGATACATCAGCTATGGGATGGCAATCCTCGACAGACTAGCCACTGACCACTTCAAGAGCTTCAGGATGGAATTCACCACTCCACCAACTCTCGTTGCCGACATGATAGAGCAATTCCTGCGATACTTTCCCCCACGCTACAGCTTACCTAGGAACCACAGTGATCACTCTAGCACCACGGACACATCCAGCATCATCTGAAGAAGAAAGCACTAAGTCGAGCTCTCGACTTTAAAAGAGCGCTTCTCGGGAGGCAACCCGTGTTTTTACGTTTCTGCAATTTTACTTTCCAAGAAGTAATGAAATCTCCGACTATCTTTCACACCCGGATCATACAAAGCATGCTCCAGCCTGCAAGGAAGCATCAACGCCAGAAGAAAAGTATATCCGACGTGTTCACGCCTACGAGACCAATCACAAGAAGACTTGATCAAAACTGCAACAAGGAAGACGAAATCCGGCACATGCACCAAAGGAACACTGCAACCACCGGGGAGTACTTCTATACCGTCTTTTTCATTCGTTTTAAATATACCATATCCAATATGCTTATCACTAAGTGTGGGATTCAAACCCAACACACACTAAAAGAATGCGCCTTATATGTTTGAAACCCTAAGTGTGGGATTTTACCCAGTTAAAAAGCTTAGTATAACATCGAGGACGATGTTTCTTTAAGTGTGGGATAGCAGTAGTTGCACTACTGTAAAATGGATAATGGTATACGCTTAATTCTAAAATCGTTGCTCTTTATTAGACCATCCTTCTCCAAAAAGTAAACAAAATTTTCAAAAATATGTTGAAAATGAAAAATTTTAGACAAAGAATGATTTACTTTGGGAAAAAGGATAATTAAAATACAAACTATTTTGAAAAATCAGTTTTGTAATCCCATAAAGAGTATTGCATGACTAGGCACACAACAAACCAACTTTTGATTCGTGAGGTATCTTGAGCCATAGAAAAAAGCATTCACTTTTAATGCTTCACTTTTTTGATTCTTGAGTGTGCCGATGTATGCGTTTAGAATCAGAACTTGCTCCTGTTATACATTTCGAATCCAGATTGGTCAGTGAAAAGGAGATGGAATCACATCATTCTAAAACCCAGCCGTACAACCATACTCCCAAAAGAAAAATAGATACGTTACCCCTTACCTACTCAAAAGCATCCTTCAAGCTTCATAAAAAGTTTCAGAGATGATCGAAGAGAAATCGCAAGGGGTTGACGCCGGAAAAAAAAATCCGAAGAAAAAGGAAATCAATAGGAGAAAAAGACTCCTTCCGCAAATATCCAAAGGCGTCAATCTCCCAAAAACCCCAACTTCGACAAAAAGAAAATCAAAACCTCCTCTCATACCACCAACCTTTCACTCCAACAACCTTACACCCCCTCTCCTTGAATGATGGTGGCTAGATTGACTTTACACTCGCCAAAAAGGTAACGATTTGATTCTCGATCAAGCCTATGACGATAAACGATACATGACTGGCGTTCTGAGTGATTGATAATATTAGAATAGGAAACCCTAAACACCTTGAGTGATTTGAGTGACCACCTTGAGAGGATCGCCTAGTCATGTATCCAAGATCAAAGATCACAAGCATGCTCCTAAAGATTACAATCCTTCCTTTTCAAAGAACAAGTATTTTACTTTCCCAAAACCCCTTAGTAAAAAGTTCCACCTTAAAATTATTTTATTTTTAACATGTTGAAAATCGAGTTTGCTTGAGGACAAGCAAAGTTCTAAGTGTGGGATACTTGATATCGCGTAAAAAGTCACGTTTTTACTACCGATATCTCTCTCATTCTGGAACGATTCTTGGCATTTTAATTCAAAAACATTACAAATCAATAGTATTATGCCAAGATAGTCAAAACAAGGTCGCACAATAAAAATCAAGCAAAACGGATGAAAAATGAAGATTCCATGCACGTTTGAAGATTCCAGACACCGGAACGAGGTTTCAAGACAAAAGAGCCCATCACCAACATCTATTTGACCCAAGATGTTCGTTTTCAAATTACGAATCCAACAGAAGAAGAATCAACTAAAACGGACGAAGAACGAAGATTCTACGCACTCCGGAAGATCCAAACGATTCGTACGACACATCTAAAGTTCAGAGACATATTTTTGGGATTTCTTTTCATCAAAAGGTTAGTTTTTGAATTACGAATCCAACTCAAAAAGAATCAATGCAAACGGACGCGTAACGAAGAAAACACGCATGAATCGAGAAACGCAGCAACCGGCAGCGGACTGGTGCCACTGGCAGCCAGCCGCCGCCGCCAGCCAGCCTGCCGCCGGCTGCTTGCAGCCAGCCACCACCGGCTGCCCGCAACCCACACGGATTGCGCTTTTTCATCCTTTTTCGTACCCGGTGCTAGACCTTTTCCTACTTTTCGTACTTGGTGCCACTACCTTTTTCGCCTTTTGTACCTGGTGCTACTACCTTTTCCACCTTTTGCTAATGTGTGCTTCCTTTGGCTAAAATGCACCAAAACTCCTCTATAAATAGGAGGCATGAGGTTCATTTGAAACACACACCAACACACCTTGGAAGAAACACTTACACCTACACACACTTTCTTCTAGCTTTTCTTTCTTTCTTTGTTTTAAATTAGTATTAGTCTAGTAGCAAGGAATGTGTTTGTAATCCTTGGTGAGGAACGCAATTGTAATCGTTGGTGTACGCTTGGAGCAACCCTTATTAATTCAAGTCTACTCCTTCTCGCATATTAATCTCGGTTATTTCTATCCTTATCTATCTTGATTAAATATGTATACTTTAATTATGCTAGAGATAGTTTATGCCATGATTAGCGAGTACATTACTATTGTATTTGTTGTGATGTAGTTAGTATATATGATTGTGGGATGACTTTAAATATGTCGTGAAAATAATATGACGGCCCCTATTCGACTGTTACTTGGTATAGTGCTGGAAATGCTTTTAAGCAAAGTACATACGTATGGAAGCCGGTAACGACCGAAGGTAGTTGTATTATGGATCGACATTATAAAACGGAAACTTTATGAACGGACTTATCTTATGATTTTAAACCTAAAACTTACATTCGCCTTTCGATTGACCAACGTGATTATAACCTTGTAAAGAGGAGTCGCGAACCTCACTACTTGGTCAATAGTTATCTGTGTAAAACTATGGTTTCGATTGTAACATTATGCGAGCATCATAAAATGCAATGTGATTACGTGGAAGTGCCATGAGTATTGTACACTCAGAATCACAATGTACTTATCATGTAAACATCGTGAAGCAATTGAATCCACAATGGAAACATCGGTAAATGATTAAATACATTGTGGACTACCATAGCATTTTCTGACATGGTCTGAGTTTAACTCTATGCAAAAAGCCGTCAGCATTTTAATTATTGCTTTAATTAGATTAGATTATTATAGATTAGATTAGGTAGGATATAGACTAAATAACCATTTACGAAAACCTAGGGATTTGTTAATTGTATTGAGAAAGGCAAGTTTAAAAATCCAATTTAAATCGATACTTTTTCTTATCCTATGAAATATAAAGTAAGGTACGCAAGAAACCTCAACACTTTCCTTTACTTACCACGCTTAAAATTCATTAATAGGAATTGATCAACTAAGTCCGAACATATTTGCTAAGTTAATAGTTTGCTAAATTTATAGTCCTGATGGTATTAAGAACGGTTAGACTTGTTGTAGACTTGCTACTCTATTCCTTCGCCCACGAGAAAAATACGCTCAATAATAAGGGCCACTGACTCCCTCATAGGAGAGTGTGGAGAGTTGAGCATTGTCTGTCTGATCAGAATCATGACACCGTGGTTCCTCGTGACATATTAGTTGATAACCGACTAATAGGGAATTTATCGGTTATACCATAAACTACCAAGTCTAGTGAACACACCAAATTTAGTAAACGTTTCCCCTACAAGTCATCGTCCCACATTATAAGCTAACGAACTCAAAACAAATACTCCTTTTATTATCTGATTTACAATTATCTTTTATTCGCTTTAATTAGTTTAATTAATTAACTGAACCAAAAACTCCCAACGCACTCTTTTAATATATACTAGAAAAGAATGATTGATTGGATTCCCTCTGTTTCAATTCAGTTTCTCTTTAAGAACGACTCTAGGTCATACTTACCATCTACTAGCCTTTTGGTTCAGTATCAGTAAGTCACACTTAGACCCCAGCAAATACAAATTTAAAACACCCACGATCGCGGTCCGAGCGCCGTCTTCACACGGACGCTTACGAGCGCATCAGATCCTTTTGACTGGGACTCACCATGTTTATCAAAAGTTACCTTTTGCACTTAGTTTAGCGTAGTTACGGTTACCTTAGCATAGTTTAGTTTAGATTAAGTTCCCTTCTGACCCCCAATTTTAATTATGAGACCTTCTCCTTATGCCATCTCTTATGAACCCTTGGGAAATGTTAAATCAATGGAAAAGATTAGATCAAATGCAAAGTCTTGTTGATTCAATCCAAAATAGATGTAACATGTGCGATAATACCTACGTAGATGAAGAATGCCAAAGCCATAGTATGATGTATTCGGATAACCTAGGGTACTTAGATCCTCAAACACTGTATTAAAATAACACTTTCCAACCACATACATGCCAACCTTTTCATCCCCAACCACTCGAAATCTGCCCACACTCACCTCACCCTGTAGGTATACCAAAACCCTATGAGAATCCTGACTTGAGAGATACACCCTTAGCCTATCTCAGCAGTACTGCTGCTTTCTCACCTCTTTCCAAATCACTTGAAGACATATTTAGAAGTTTTACTTATAACATGTCTAAAATCTTTACTGAATTACCAACACAAGCCCAAGAGAGTAGTGAGGAGAGTAGGAATCAAGCTAGAGCCAACTTTAGAATACAGAAAGTCGAGAGACGCACACACACCACATCTATTACACTTGACACAGACTTACATTCTCATGAGTTCGGTTACAATATCCCTTCAATTCCCACACCAACCAAATTTTCTAAACCTTCACATTCACCTATTCCCGACCTATCAACGTCAAAGACCGACGTAGGGTTTGTTCTAGAAGAACTTTCCAAACCACTACAACTCGAAACTTCCGGCCGGAGTGACAAGGATGTCGAAGAGATCGAGATGGAAAGCCCGAATTTGGAGATTAACATAGAAGACTCAGCTTCACATGGACTGAAGAAATACATACCGACTCTAAGTAGTGAACTCATTCAAACTGATATGGTTGAACACGTCCCACAACCAGTTGTGGTTGACTGTATCCCAAAAATCCCTTTGATTGATTCACTTCCTGATCTAATAGACTTTACTAGTATCTTAGAGGAGACAAACACCCAAGTATTTGATGATAACGTTGCTACAAGATTGGAGACCCTAATGGACATTGTCCCACCTCCATGCCCAGAGTACAACTTTTTCATCACACCAAAGGCTTTAGGAAGTAAGGTGGGTTTTGCATCAAGAGCACCCTACAAACCGTCTCCCCATTACATAACGACGTACACGTCATGAAGTGATGAGGACCTCTTTGACCAACCCGAACAACCCAAAACTCAAGAGGTAGAAAAAGTCGAGAGCTTTATTTTACCTCAAGTAAAACAAATCACTCACTTTATCATGTCTCTTCCACTGATTGGACATACCCCGACCATAGTCTACTTTAATCCCCTAGGTATGTACCAATATTTCCGCTTGTGTCTACTAACGGATGCAATGGAGCCCCCTAGATTTCCTGAGAAATAGGTTTGGAGTCAAGCTAGTGACTCGAGCAAAAACAAGCGCTTCTCGGGAGGCAACCCGTGTCTAACATAGGATTATTATTAATAGTAGTAATATTAGTAGTAATAGTAGTAGTAGTAGTAGTAGTAGTAGTAGTAGTAGTAGTAGTAGTAAACTAACCCTCATAAGTAGAATTGAAGCCCTAGAATAGATGCTCAAAGTTTCTTAGATATCTATGATAAAAAGGGATGGTTTTCAAAACTGACTTGGAATTAAGAATGTAATATGCATTGAAGTCTTTTGTTAAAACATTAAAATCTTCCTAGTTTGAACTTCACCATTATTCTCAAACGTCATTTTACTCACAAACACGGAAACCTACTATAAGCAATACAATAGTTACCTAGGACATCTTGCACCCACTTGTTTGAGCTTTGAGGTATGACAACATTCTAAGTGTGTTCAACTTGAAATTATGTGTGTTTTTGATATGTGTATACTTGGCTACCTATTCTGCTAATGTGTTTCTATAAATAGTGTTTGTCTTGCGGAAGTACATGATTGGACTCTAAATCATACATCAGTTTGTTTCATTTTCAAAATACTTTTGAAAAGGTTTTCTGCAACCCAGTGAGTCTAGGATTTAGAATAATCATCTGTCTTTTAGATCAAATTTACCTGCTCTTGTACAAATGCCTAAAAGACAGGAACCTATGCCTATGGATGGAGAATCTTTATAATTGTGGAATGGCAAATGGGAGTACCATAGTTCATTAGATCTAGAAACAAATTGAACATCTCAATTCAAGGAAAATGATAGCCTAAAAAGAAACAAAAGAGAAGATCGAGCTTTACAAATGGAACTAGAGACCTTACCCGAAAATACGATATCAAGTCATCAGTCATTCGGGGAGATTACAAGTAATCAAGATTTTTGTTCTTTGGATTCAACGTTTTTAGATCAATATGAGTCGCCGAATCAATTTTTCGGTGCCATCACATCAGTAGATCTGAACAACCCGAATCTTAGACTGCTACCTCTATCCAAATCCTATTGTAGCCAGATTGATCCTCCCTACATCCTAAGGAAGCTATCTCTTCATCTTCTACGCTTCTCGGGAGGCAACCCTTGTTTTACTTTTCAGCAATTTTACTTTCCAAGAAGAGATGAAATCTCTGACCATCTTTCACACTCGGATGTACAAAGAATACTTCCCCCTTCAAGGAAGTGCCAACATTAAAAGAATCTTATATCTGACGTGTTCACACCTACGAGACCAATCACAAGAAGACTTTGTGACACCCGTCAAATTAGGACTAGTAATTAGTTCCGTGTTAGGCTAATTAAGGTATCAATATATATATATATATATATATATATATATATTGTTGAATATATACAAGTATGCGATTTGATTAAATCGTACAAGTTTCAAATCGAATGCAATTTGATTCAATTAATACGGACGTTGGTGAACGATTTTTATTAAATAATATGACATTATTTAATAACCTGAATGTATTCAAAATATTATTTATGTAATATTTCAACTCGAATTAGTATCATACAAACAACAGTTACGCGATTAAAATAATAAATGCGCGAACAATTGAAACGAGAATAAGTTACATTTTATAAACTCAAGTAATAGGGTTCAATGAAATATTTCAACAAAAACATTAATAAATATTCGTAACTTAAAATAATTATTAAACGTTTAAACAATCGAAAAAAAACTAACACCGCACGGAATACAAACACGGGAAACAAAAATTGGGACACACCCACAAGGGGTGGGCCCCCCTAACCGGCCCAAGGGAGGGGGACATCACCCCCCCCCCCCCACCTCCTTTCTCTCTCATTTCCCTCCCCACTCTCTCTTTCTTCTATTTTCTTCTTCCTTTTTCTCTCATTTCACCACCACACCACCATCACCATAATCCCACAAAAACTACCCTCAAACACCCTTGAATCACCTCGCTCGTTTGAAGAAAAAGAACCACCTCGCAACGATCTACGTTTCTATCTTTCCAGATTCATCTCGCGCGAAGTTGTAAGTTTCTGACAAATCCCGAAACTCTCCAATTTTACTCATTTTCACTTGTTTACTGTTTGTAATAGCTTATAATGTCCATCTAAGGGTTGGGTAAAAGAATCGGACCAAACGGAAACCGGAAAACTCATTTTTGGCTCAAAATCCGTCGAACAGGCGTAAGTGTCGCATAGGCCCATCCAGTATAGCGTCACTTCATGCGTCACTTAAGTGCCGCATTAAGTGACGCATAAAACCCTAAATTTGCGTCACTTGCCTAAGTGCCGCATAAAACTTTTTTTTTCCCGACACTCCAACCGTCACTTGCCTAGTGACGCCTAACACCTTTATCCAACACTTCTAGCAACACTTCCTAAGTGTCACCTATGATCAGAAACCGACACTCGAACCTGACACGCCTTAAGTCTCGCCCCCCCCCCCCCCCCCTTATGCGTCACTCCTCCAAGTGATGCTAATAATTCAGAAACCGTCATTTCATGCGACACTTCTTAAGTGTCGCCCAAATTTTGGAAGTGACGCATCAAGTGTCGCTAAAAACAGAAAGTTTAAAATCCATATTTCACTAAGTATTGAGGCTCAAATCTGACACCCCATTTTACCCGAATTCAAATCCCAAGTGCGTTTTTCACCAAAGCAATTTAATAGAAATAAAAAATTTTCTAGCTGACTTGGCATCTCGACCCCAACCAGGGGCTAGCCCCTTGGACCCCGCCAGGGGTTGCCACCCCTGGGACCCAACCAGGGGCCAGCCCCTTGGACCCCGCTAGGGGTTGCCACCCCTAGGACCCCGCTAACAAGGGGCGCTGCCCCCAGACCCCCGTCACTTCAAGTTTACAAATACTTTTAAGTATAACACCTTCTGAAAATCAAAATAATAATGTGAGATTATTATTACAAATAAATCATCAACGGGCCGTACACATTTTTCAAAACACAATCAAATCAACCAAGTCGTAGTAAACTTGATAATTCAATCAACCAAATCGTAGTAATTTAGACATTCTAAGTTGGACGAACAACTACAAGGGCAGTCTTACGAGATGCCTACTCATGTTATAACCATCCCGTGTCTTGGACACCCTCAGGTTACAAGTCTTCGGACATCAATCCACCGCTAATCAATTCAAGTTTATTAATTTAAACACTCAAGGCTCAGGTGAGTCTCATAGCCCCTATTTTTCGGTTTTCATCAGGGGTGTGATTACATTGCTCGTTTTATTTTACAATATGAACGCAAGTACTATACTAATCAAATACTACATGAGTTGTTTTCACTAATCCTTTCAAAGCCCTCTAATATCGCGTAAAAAGTCACATTTTTACTACCGATATCTCTCACATTCTGGAATGATTCTTGGCACTTTAACTCAAATACATCACAAATCAGTAGTATTATGCCAAGATGGTCAAAACAAGGTCGCACGATAAAAATCAAGCGAAACGGATGAAAAACGAAGATTCCACGCACGTTTGAAGATTCAAGACATCAAAACGAGGTTTCAAGACAAAAGAGCCCATCACCAACATCTATTTGACCTAAGATGTTCATTTTCAAATTACGAATCCAACAGAAGAAGAATCAACTAAAACGGACGAAGAACGAAGATTCTACGCACTCCGGAAGATCCAAACGATTCGTATGACACATCTAAAGTTCAGAGACATATTTTTGGGATTTCTTTTCATCAAAAGCTTCTATTTTGAATTACAAATCCAACGCAAAAAGAATCAACGCAAACGGACGCATAACGAAGAAAACATGCACGAATCGAAAAATGAAGCAACCGGCAGCAGGCTGGTGCAGGTGGCAGCCAGCCGCCGCCGGCCACCACCCCACCGCTGCCGGCTGGCAGCCAGCCACCGGCTGCTACCGGTCACCCGCACGGATGCGCTTTTTTGTCCTTTTTCGTACCCGGTTCTAGACCTTTACATGCTTTTCGTACCTGGTGTCACTACCTTTTTCACCTTTTGTACCTGGTGCCACTACCTTTTCCACCTTTTGCTAATGTGTGCTTTCATTTGCGAAAATGCACCAAAACTCCTCTATAAATAGGAGGCATGAGGTTCATTTGAAACACACACCAACACACCTCAAAATACACCAAGGGCACTAGGATAGTTACATACCTAGGCACTTTCTTCTAGCTTTTCTTTCTTTCTTTATTAGCATTAGGCTAGTTAAAATAGAAGCAAGGAATGTGTTTGTAATCCTTGGTGAGGAACGCATTTGTAATCATTGGTGTACGCTTGGAGCAACTCTTATTAATTCAAGTCTACTCCTTCTCGCATATTAATCTCGGTTATTTTCTATCCTTATCTATCTTGATTAAATATGTATACTTTAATTATGTTAGAGATAGTTTATGCCATGATTAGCAAGTAGATTACTATTTTGTTGTGATGTAGTTAGCATATATAATTGTGGGATGACTTTAAAATTACGAATCCAACAGAAGAAGAATCAACTAAAACGGACGAAGAACGAAGATTCTACGCACTCCGGAAGATCCAAACCTAAGATGTTCATTTTCAAATTACGAATCCAACAGAAGAAGAATCAACTAAAACGGACGAAGAACGAAGATTCTACGCACTCCGGAAGATCCAAACGATTCGTATGACACATCTAAAGTTCAGAGACATATTTTTGGGATTTCTTTTCATCAAAAGCTTCTATTTTGAATTACAAATCCAACGCAAAAAGAATCAACGCAAACGGACGCATAACGAAGAAAACACGCACGAATCGAAAAATGAAGCAACCGGCAGCAGGCTGGTGCAGGTGGCAGCCAGCCGCCGCCGGCCACCACCCCACCGCTGCCGGCTGGCAGCCAGCCACCGGCTGCTACCGGTCACCCGCACGGATGCGCTTTTTTGTCCTTTTTCGTACCCGGTTCTAGACCTTTACATGCTTTTCGTACCTGGTGTCACTACCTTTTTCGCCTTTTGTACCTGGTGCCACTACCTTTTCCACCTTTTGCTAATGTGTGCTTCCATTTGCTAAAATGCACCAAAACTCCTCTATAAATAGGAGGCATGAGGTTCATTTGAAACACACACCAACACACCTCAAAATACACCAAGGGCACTAGGATAGTTACATACCTAGGCACTTTCTTCTAGCTTTTCTTTCTTTCTTTATTAGCATTAGGCTAGTTAAAATAGAAGCAAGGAATGTGTTTGTAATCCTTGGTGAGGAACGCATTTGTAATCATTGGTGTACGCTTGGAGCAACTCTTATTAATTCAAGTCTACTCCTTCTCGCATATTAATCTCGGTTATTTTCTATCCTTATCTATCTTGATTAAATATGTATACTTTAATTATGTTAGAGATAGTTTATGCCATGATTAGCAAGTAGATTACTATTTTGTTGTGATGTAGTTAGCATATATAATTGTGGGATGACTTTAAATACGTCGTGAAAAAATATGACGGCCCCTATTCGACTGTTTACTTGGTATAGTGCTGGAAATGCTTTTAAGCAAAGTACATACGTATGGAAGCCGGTAACGACCGAAGATAGTTGTATTATGGATCGACATTATAAAACAGAAACTTTATGAATGGACTTATCTTATGATTTTAAACCTAAAACTTACATTCGCCTTTCGATTAACAACCGTGATTGTAACCTTGTAAAGAGGCGTCGCGAACCTTACTACTTGGTCAATAGTTATCTGTGTAAAACTATGGTTTCGATTGTAACATTATGCGAGCATCATAAAATGCAATGTGATTATGTGGAAGTGCCATGAGTATTGCACACTTGAAATCACAATGTACCTATCATGTAAACATCGTGAAGCAATTGAATCCACAATGGAAACATCGGTAAACGATTAAATACATTGTGGACTACCATAGCATTTTCTGACATGGTCTGGGTTTAAATTTATGCAAAAAGCCGTCAGCATTTTATTTACGTTTTTAATTAGATTAGTTTAGATTAGATTAGGTAGGCTATAGGCTAAATAATCATTTACGAAAACCTAGGGATTTGTTAATTGTATTGAGAAAGGCAAGTTTAAAATCCAACTTAAATCGATACTTTTCCTTAACCTATGAAATATAAAGTAAGGTACGCAAGAAACCTCAACACTTTCCTTCGCTTACCATGCTTAAACTTCATTAATAGGAATTGATCAACTAAGTCCGAACATATTTGCTAAGTTAGTTGTTTGCTAAACTTATAGTCTCTATGGTATTAAGAACGGTTAGACTTGTTGTAGACTTGCAACTCTATTCATTCGCCCACGTATAAATGTGCTCAATAACAAGGGCCACTGACTCCCTAACAGGAGAGTGTGGAGAGTTGAGCATTGTCTGTCTGATCAGGATCATGACACCATGGTTCCTCGTGACATATTAGTTGATAACCGACTAATAGGGTGTAACACTCCTAAATTTACTGTTTAGCGGAAGCAAGCCTTGGGGTGCTACTAATCAATAATCAAAACACACAAGGTATAAGGAACAACTCTATATGTGTCATTTTACACATTACATTGATAATTCAAAAGTTTTACAATGTTATAATAGTTACAAAAGCTCGTGAGCCAAAATGTAAGAGATTTTAAGGCATATCTATTTTACAAAATGTAGAAATGCATATGAATCTCCTGAGAAAGGCATATCTATACGAGCTAACTAATCCTGAGAAGTCCTACTACTGCTGTGTACCTGAGAATACATACTAAAAAGTCAGCTAAAAGCTGGTGAGCTCACAGGTTTGCGTAGTAATAAAGTAAGTGTGAACCACAAGATTTAGTAATGATTGTTTGAAATGAATCAAATAATGTATACGTCTGCCATGAGGTCATAGTCTACGCTTAACGTGGGTGTCAGGATCACAATAAAGTGCCTGATCGTGGGTGCCTCCGGGCAAGTGTCTAATCCACACTCGTATGAACAAAAATTAATGCGTCCGTTTAACCAGTCAGTGCTTGCTGACCCGGACGAGGATGGTCAGTCTTATATGGTACCATACACTAACATTCGCACTACATAAAGTATTACCAGAACTATGATCGTAGAGGACTTAAAAGTGATTAGAAAACAGCTCATGCAGAATATAGCGAGTTTTGTACTCGTGTTCACGTGTAAAACAGTTAGAGCATGTATTCGCACCCCGGGAGTAAAAACAGTAAAAAGTCGGGGCTATGAGACTCACCTGAGCCTGAAGAGTTTATCTTAATAAACTTAGATTGATTAGTCAAGAATCGAAGTCCAACGACTTGTAACCTGAGGGTGTCCAAGACACGCGATGGTTATAACATGATTGAGTATCTCAAAGATCACCCTTGGAGTTGTTTGTTCAACTAGAATGTCCAAATTACCACGATTTGGTTGTTTGTTTAAGTGTTTGAAAATGTGTACGGCCTGTTGGTGATTGTTTGTAATAATAATCCCACATTATTTTTTTGATGATTTTGAAGTGTTATACCTAAAAGTAAGTTCCAATGTGTTTTAGAAGTTGTGTCGCATTCGTGTTTGATGTTATACAAGTTTAACACTTTGTGTGAAAGTTTAGTTGTAAAACTGTTACTCGTGACCCTAGGGTAAGGGCGAAGCCCGTTAATGACGGGGGTCCGGGGGCAGCGCCCCTGGTAGCGGGGTCCAAGGGGCGGCAGCCCCTGGCGGGGTCCAAGGGGCAGAGCCCCTGGCTAGGGTCGAGCTATATCGTTATAGGGAAAAACGCATCTAAGATTTGAATTTGGGTAAAATCAAGTGGTAAAATTTCAGGTCTCGACCCTTAGTGAAAATCTGGGTTCTGTTTCATGCGACACTTATAGCGTCACTAGAGGGCTTAGGCGTCACTTAGGAAGTGACACATGAAAAGGTAGAATCTGAGTGAGGGCGTCACTAACGGAAGTGACGCATACTGAGGCGTCACTAAGGTAGCTTGGGCGACACTTAGGAAGTGTCGCATAAAATTGGAAATTCTGAGTTTAGGGCGTCACTTAGGTAAGTGACGAATAAGGTGGCGTCACTCCATTAGTGTCGGGTATGAGTGTCGGTTAAGGCTTCTAGGCATCACTAAATAAGTGACGTAGGTAAGTGTCGGGAAAAAAGGGGTTTTATGCGGCACTTATGCAAGTGGCGTATGATTAGGGCTTTTAGCGACACTCAATGCGTCACTTAAGTGACGCATGAAGTGACGCTATACTGCACCTTCATTGCGACACTTAAGGCTGTTAACGAATTTTTGAGCCAAAAACGAGTTTTCGGGTTTCCGTTTGGTCTGATCCTTTTACCCAACCCTTATAAGGACATTCTAAGCTTAAAGAAACAACTAAAACTTAAAAACACTTAAAATTGAGAGGTTTCGAGTTTTCGTCGGAAACTTACAAGTTAATGAATCAAGATTCCGGAAAGGTAGGAGTGGAGATCGTGACGCGGTGGTTCTTTTCTTCCAAACGAGCTAAATGATTTAATGAAGCTTTTTGGTGTGTTTTAGTGATTTTTGGTGTAGGTGGTGTGGATGGTTTTTGAGAGAAAAATGGGAGGGAGAGAGGAATGAAATGAAAAGAAAATGGGAAATGAGGGGAGGGGCTTTTTGGGGCAGATTTTGGGGAGGGGAGGGGGAGAGTTTCTCCCAACTTTTTAATCCCCGTGGTTGCGCTCCGTCCGGTGTTCGTTTCCCTGATCGTTTAAAACGTTAGTTAATTATCTTGTATGTTTAATTATAAGTTTTAAAAATACAATTGTTTATTTAATATTTTTATTGAAGGATTTTACCCAATACTTAATGACTTAAATGGTTTCGTTTGTCTGTGTGTTAAATGTATAAGTTGTGTAGACGTTTATTATACGATACAAAAATGTAATTGAAATATTATCAAATAATATTTTGGATACAGTAGCGTTATTAATTAATGTTATATTATTTAATAATAAAATTCACCAACGTCCGTATTTACCTGAACCGAATTACATTCGATTTGAAACTAGTACGATTTAATCAAATCGCATATTCGTATATATTCAACAACATATATATCGGTACATTAATTAGCCTAACACAGAACTAATTACATGTATTAACAGAGAATTGGGCACTAATTGCTAGTCCTAATTTGGCGGGTGTTACATAGGGAATCTATCGGTTATACCATAAGCTACTAAGTCTAGTGAACATTCCAAATTTAGTAAACGTTTTCCCTAAAAGTCATCGTCCCACATTATAAGCTAACGAACTCACAACAAATACTCCTTTTATTATCTGATTTACAATTATCTTTTATTCGCTTTAATTAGTTTACTTAATTAACTGAACCAAAAACCCCCAACGCACTCTTTTAATCTTTACTAGAAAAGAATGATTGATTGGATTCCCTCTGTTTCAATTCAGTTTCTCTTTAAGAACGACTCTAGGTCATACTTACCATCTACTAGCCTTTTGGTTCAGTATCAGTAAGTCACACTTAGACCCCAGCAAATACAAATTTAAAACACCCACGATCGCGGTCCGAGCGCCGTCTTCACACGGACGCTTGCGAGCGCATCAGATCCTTAGGATAAAACCTTCTAAAAATAAATAATATTTTTTTTCCCTTTATTATTAGTTTTACTCTATTTTCTGTTTCTCTTTAGTGTATGACCTGTTCCCCTAGATCTGCACCACTGTTTAATTTCCCTGATCCAGAACTTATAATACGTACCATTCGACGAGAAAAAGAGCAATCCGCGCTTGAACAAGCAATGGCTGAACGCATCACTCTCGCTGACAACAGTAAACCCTCTATCAAAGGAAGAGGAGGACCAATTCTCTACCCTGAAACCCCTGGTCAATCTTTCGAGCTTAAACACCACATCATCCAACTAATCTAAAACCACTGTCAATTTCATGGATTGCCAAGTGATGACCCCAACTCTCACCTCGACAAGTTCATATCTCTTTCAAATTCCTACAAACAAAACGGAATTAGCCAAGACACGATCCGCTTGTATCTTTTCACTTATTCGCTCTCTCATCATGCGCAGACATGGTTTGAAGGTTTAGAGACCGGCTCTATCCCTTCATGGACGGTAATGGTGAGAAAGTTTCTAACCAAATACTTTCCGCCTTCTAAACCAACCAAACTTCGAAATGACATCATGAATTTTCGACAAGCTTTTGATGAGTCATTATACACCGCATGGGAACGATTCAAAGGAGCCTTAAAGAAGTGCCCAAATCACCGTCTCGATAAATCCGCGCAATTGTGTACCTTCTACAATGGTTTAGACCCCAACCACCGAACCACCCTCGATGCTGCTGCACAAGGAAGCTTCTTGGCAAAGACCGACGAAGAAGGATGGAACCTGATAGAGAACATGACTATGCATCACCATGATTGGAACTCTGGAGATCACTCAACATCTTCAGCACCTATCGCTGCATCAAATCCAATCCCAGTTGAAGTACTTAAAGTATTAACGGAGAAAATGGACTCACTTGTCAAACAGTTTGGAGAACTTAAGAAACAACAGCATCAAGTACACCAAGTGCAAGTCTGTCAACACTGCACTAACCCGCAACCATCTGGTGAATACCAAGTGGAATACGAAGAAGCAGACGGCACAGTCTACTATGCTCAGTTTCCTGCTCCACCACAGAATTTTCCACCCGATTTCAACCAAAACAATAACCAACCTAGAGGACCTCCATTCCCACAGAGAGCCAACCAGCCATACCAACCCCGATACCCACCTAGATACCCACCTTACCCACAACAATCACAACCTTCTTACAACCAACCCCTCGCACTTCCTGCACCCACTTCCGATACAACCCAAACCGATGAACAACCTGCAAAGACAAATGCCCCAGCTTCAAGTTCAGATGACGCCTTCACCCAATTCATGAAAGGTCAACACCTGCTCAACCAAAAGACGTCCGCTAGACAAGATCAAGCCGACCTCTTCATGAGAAAACAATTGGCCGTGCTAAAGAATTTGGAAGCCCAAATTGGACCATTGGCACAACGTCTTGATAACAGACCCAGAGGAAGTTTGCCTAGAAACACGGTTCACAACCCACATGTTGAGGAAGCAAAGCAACTCACTACCGCAAATGAGGCAGCCACTCCACCCCCTGCTGCTGTACCAGTAAAGGAAGAACCAAAGATCAAGATACCAGCTGTGGAAACCACTCCAACCGTGAACAAAGAGGTTAGGATCCCTTATCCCGCTAGACTTAAAGCCCAACCTAAGAAATTATCATCCTTTAAGCTAGACGGAAAATTTCTCGATACCATGTCTAGAGTTCCCGGTCGAAATAAATATATGAGGAAATTGCTATCCACTAAGGATAAACTGCCCGAAGTAAACAACATTCCCCTTAGTTCTGAAACATCAGCCCTACTTAAGAATAGCCTTCCAGAAAAACTAGGAGATACCGGTAGATTCACACTCCCTTGTTCTATTTACCAATCCGGAGATATCAGCGCCTTAGCCGACCTAGGAGCCAGCATTAACCTTATGCCCTACTCCCCGTTTAAAAGGCTAGAACTTGAAAATTTGAAACCCACTAAGATGACTGTCCAGCTAGCTGACCAATCTGTTAGATACCCAAAGGGAATAGCTGAGAACGTCTTAGTTCAAGTTAACAAATTCTTCTTTCCGACGGATTTCATGGTAATGGATATCCACGAGGACATAAACATCCCGATTATCCTTGGAAGACCATTTATGAACACAGCCAGAGCAGTGATTGATGTGTATAACCATACGATTGTTCTACGAGCGCATGGTGAAAGCATCATTTACAAGATCGACCAACCGGACTATACACCAGAGCAAGAAGAATGCCACGCTATATCAACAAGCAGAATATGTTCCGATGAAGAATCAGACCCCGAAGAAGAACGATGCTTCACTCGCCCAACAACCTTGATCTACGATACTGAGACAAACCGAGACGAGGATGAGGAGTATCAGGACGCTGAGGAAGAAGAAGAGTCCGAGGAGGACGAATCAGAACCTGAGGAAGAAGAGGAAGAACCCACTGAGAAAGATGAAAGAACGGAAGAAATGGAAGAAGAACCTGAGGAAGAGGAAGAAATGGAGGAAGATGAATATCAAACTGATTCACCACAGATGGCTGATGTCAAGAGAATACAAGACTGCAAAGACTACACTTCATCGGAAGAATCCTTTGATTACGGAGCCATCCACCAAGAGCTTAGATCCACTCATCTCAAAAGAATGAGAAACATTCTCGACTCTTATCTCGATCCATCGAAGCCCTTCACCAGAACCCGACTTCGAGACATAGACACTTTCGAAGAAGAACTCCAAACATCACAGCACCCTGACCTGTATGCTAGACTCCTACAGAGAATTTCTGCATATAAGGCACGACAACCAGGAAGCTTTGCTGAGGAAAACCTTCAAAACACCATCACGGAAGTCAGAACCGTCAAAGTCGACAGCACCCAACCTTTCAACAACGCACCCTCAGATGAAGAATTCCACCAATTCCCAGATTCACGAGACGAAGATTCCGACTACCAGAGTGTCGAATTTGACGGCGATTCCCTTCAAGAAGAAGTCACCAGAGAAGCTCAACAGCCAGAAAGACCAGACTACCCAATGGGAGAAATCAAGTTCTGCAACAACCAAAGGCAAATATACCAAAAAGTATATTATGCCTTGGCCGGATCAGCCTTTCCCTACTCATCAAGTCAAAAGGCTACAATAGCATCAATGAGGACCCATCTTGAAAGAGCTACTGGAAATCCACAGAATTATACTGACATAAGAATGGTGGGAGATCTTAGAACCCTTCTAGATCTCATCTAAACTGGAGAACATCTTACAACTCCAGAAAACTTCAGGATTGTCATTCACTCCACCATTGGCCATCACGTGGAACTAATAGTTGATGAGCTAAATCAGGCAGCATTTGAAGAAAACACTCGTGACATTCCAACACGATATTGGAACATGTCACAAGTCAACTTAGCATCCTATGTAATAGATCGACTGCGTGGAATGTATGAGGAAGAAGACATAGAAATTGATGCCTACCGCAACGGATATCGCGAAATATTCAGCAAGTTAATCTACATCTTCACGGACTCAGATTTTCCCTTTGACCGTGAGCAACATCAACTCATCAGATAAGTATGCCAAGCAACCAGATCTTTTGGAGGAGACCCTTTAGCTGAAGACTTTCAAGAAGTAAAGACTCAATTCATGGCTTTGATCATCTCAATAGGCATAAACCACCCCCAGCGTGAAATTGTTCGAACTCACACCTGCACTCGAATCGATCCTAACGGACCAGTCACAAGGGCAGTTCGATACATCAGCTATGGGATGGCAATCCTCGACAGACTAGCCACTGACCACTTCAAGAGCTTCAGGATGGAATCCACCACTCCACCAACTCTCGTTGCCGACATGATAGAGCAATTCCTGCGATACTTTCCCCCACGCTACAGCTTACCTAGGAACCACAGTGATCACTCTAGCACCACGGACACATCCAGCATCATCTGAAGAAGAAAGCACTAAGTCGAGCTCTCGACTTTAAAAGAGCGCTTCTCGGGAGGCAACCCGTGTTTTTACGTTTCTGCAATTTTACTTTCCAAGAAGTGATGAAATCTCCGACTATCTTTCACACTCGGATCATACAAAGCATGCTCCAGCCTGCAAGGAAGCATCAACACCAGAAGAAAAGTATATCCGACATGTTCACACCTACGAGACCAATCACAAGAAGACTTGATCAAGACTGCAGCAAGAAAGATGAAATCCGGCACATGCACCAAAGGAACACCGCAACCACCGGGGAGTACTTCTAAACCGTTTTTTTCATTCGTTTTAAATATACCATATCCAATTTGCTAATCACTAAGTGTAGGATTCAAACTCAAAACACACTAAAAGAATGCGCCTTAAATGTTTAAAACCCTAAGGTGGGATTTTACCCCGTTCAGAGCTTAGTATAACATCGAGGACGATGTTTCTTTAAGTGTGGGATAGCAGTGGTTGCACTACTGTCAAATGGATAATGGTATATGCTTGATTCTAAAATCGTTGCTCTTTACAAGACCATCTTTCTCCAAAAAGTAAACAAAATTTTTAAAAATGTGTTGAAAATGAAAAATTTTAGACAAATAATGATTTACTTTGGGAAAAAGGATAATTAAAATACAAATTCTTTTGAAAAATTAGTTTTGTAATCCTATAAAGAGCATCGAATGACTAGGCACACAACAACCCAACTTTCGATTTGTGAGGTATCTTGAGTCATAGAAAAAGCATTCACTTTTAATGCTTCACTTTTTTGATTCTTGAGTGTGCCGATGTATGCGTTTAGAATCAGAAGTTGCTCCTGTTATGCATTTCGAATCCAGATTGGTCAGTGAAAAGGAGATCGAATCACATCATTCTTAAACCCAGCCGTACACCCATACTCCCAAAGAAAAATAGATACGTTACCCCTCACCTACTCAAAAGCATCCTTCAAGCTTCATAAAAAGTTTCAAAGATGATCGAAGAGAAATCGCAAGGGGCTGACGTCGAAAAAAAAAATCTGAAGAAAAAGGAATTCAATAGGAGAAAAAGGCTCCTTCCGCAAATATCAAAAGGCGTCAATCCCTCAAAAATCTCAACTTCGACAAAAATCCCAACAAAAGCCCCCTCTCATACCACCAACCTTTCATCCCCTCTCCTTGAATGATTGTGGCTAGATCGACTTCACACTAACCAAAGAGGTAACGATTTGATTCTCGATCAAGCCTATGACGATAAACGATACATGACTGACGTTCTGAGCGATTGATAATATTAGAATAGGAAACCCTAAACACTTTGAGTGATTTGAGTGACCACCTTGAGAAGATCGCCTAGTCATGTATCCAAGATCAAAGATCACAAGCATGCTCCTAAAGATTACAATCCTTCCTTTTCCAAGAACAAGTATTTTACTTTCCCAAAAACCCCTTAGTAAAAATTTCCACCTTAAAATTATTTTATTTTTAACATGTTGAAAATCGAGTTTGCTTGAGGACAAGCAAAGATCTAAGTGTGGGATACTCATTCTGGAACGATTCTTGGCACTTTAACTCAAAAACATCACAAATCAATAGTATTATGCCAAGTTGGTCAAAACAAGGTCGCACGATAAAAATCAAGCAAAACGGATGAAAAACGAAGATTCCATGCACGTTTGAAGATTCAAGACATCAAAACGAGGTTTCAAGACAAAAGATCCCATCACCAACATCTATTTGACCCAAGATGTTCGTTTTCAAATTACGAATCCAACAGAAGAAGAATCAACTAAAACGGACGAAGAACGAAGATTCTACGCACTCCGGAAGATCCAAACGATTCGTACGACACATCTAAAGTTCAGAGACATATTTTTGGGATTTCTTTTAATCAAAAGCTTTTTTTTTGAATTACGAATCCAACGCAAAAAGAATCAACGCAAACGGACGCATAACGAAGAAAATACGCACGAATCGAGAAACGAAGCAACCGGCAGAAGGCTGGTGCAGGTGGCAGCCAGCCGCCGCCGGCCACCACCCCACCGCCGCCGGCTGGCAGCCAGCCGCCGGCTGCTGCCGGTCACCCGCACGGATTGCGCTTTTTTGTCCTTTTTCGTACCCGGTGCTAGACCTTTACATGCTTTTCGTACCTGGTGCCACTATCTTTTTCGCCTTTTGTACCTGGTGCTACTACATTTTCCACCTTTTGCTAATGTATGCTTCCATTTGCTAAAATGCACCAAAACTACTCTATAAATAGGAGGCATGAGGTTCATTTGAAATACACACCAACACACCTCAAAATACACCAAGGGCACTAGGATACTTACATACCTAGGCACTTTCTTCTAGCTTTTCTTTCTTTCTTTATTAGCATTTGGCTAGTTAAAATAGAAGCAAGGAACGTGTTTGTAATCCTTGGTGAGGAACGCATTTGTAATCATTGGTGTACGCTTGGAGCAACTCTTATTAATTCAATTCTACTCCTTCTCGCATATTAATCTCGGTTATTTCTATCCTTATCTATCTTGATTAAATATGTATACTTTAATTATGCTAGAGATAGTTTATGCCATGATTAGCAAGTAGATTACTATTGTATTTGTTATGATGTAGTTAGCATATATAATTGTGGGATGACTTTAAATACGTCGTGAAATAATATGACGACCCCTATTCGACTGTTTACTCGGTAT
The DNA here is from genome assembly GCA_963422505.1 of Pseudognaphalium luteoalbum. Lineage (NCBI taxonomy): Eukaryota > Viridiplantae > Streptophyta > Magnoliopsida > Asterales > Asteraceae > Pseudognaphalium > Pseudognaphalium luteoalbum. The sequence continues at coordinate 91,606,257 of OY730193.1, read as the reverse complement.
AGTGCTGGAAATGCTTTTAAGCAAAGTACATACGTATGGAATCCGGTAACGACCGAAGGTAGTTGTATTATGGATCGACATTATAAAACAGAAAATTTATGAACGGACTTATCTTATGATTTTAAACCTAAAACTTACATTCGCCTTTCGATTAACAACCGTGATTGTAACCTTGTAAAGAGGCGTCGCGAACCTTACTACTTGGTCAATAGTTATCTGTGTAAAACTATGGTTTCGATTGTAACATTATGCGAGCTTCATAAAATGCAATGTGATTATGTGGAAGTGCCATGAGTATTGCACACTTGAAATCACAATGTACCTATCATGTAAACATCGTGAAGCAATTGAATCCACAATGGAAACATCGGTAAACGATTAAATACATTGTGGACTACCATAGCTTTTTCTGACATGGTCTGGGTTTAAATTTATGCAAAAAGCCGTCAGCATTTTATTTACGTTTTTAATTAGATTAGTTTAGATTAGATTAGGTAGGCTATAGGCTAAATAATCATTTACGAAAACCTAGGGATTTGTTAATTGTATTGAGAAAGGCAAGTTTAAAATCCAACTTAAATCGATACTTTTCCTTAACCTATGAAATATAAAGTAAGGTACGCAAGAAACCTCAACACTTTCCTTCGCTTACCATGCTTAAACTTCATTAATAGGAATTGATCAACTAAGTCCGAACATATTTGCTAAGTTAGTTGCTTGCTAAACTTACAGTCTCTATGGTATTATGAACGGTTAGACTTGTTGTAGACTTGCTACTCTATTCCTTCGCCCACGAGTAAATGTGCTCAATAACAAGGGCCACTGACTCCCTCACAGGAGAGTGTGGAGAGTTGAGCATTGTCTGTCTGATCAGGATCATGACACCATGGTTCCTCGTGACATATTAGTTGATAACCGACTAATAGGGAATCTATCGGTTATACCATAAGCTACTAAGTCTAGTGAACATTCCAAATTTAGTAAACGTTTTCCCTAATATTCATCATCCCACATTATAAGCTAACGAACTCACAACAAATACTCCTTTTATTATCTGATTTACAATTATCTTTTATTCGCTTTAATTAGTTTACTTAATTAATTGAACCAAAAACCCCCAACGCACAATTTTAATCTTTACTAGAAAAGAAAGATTGATTGGATCCCCTCTGTTTCAATTCAGTTTCTCTTTAAGAACGACTCTAGGTCATACTTACCATCTACTAGCCTTTTGGTTCAGTATCAGTAAGTCACACTTAGACCCCAGCAAAAAAAAATTTAAAGCACCCACGATCGCGGTCCGAGCACCGTCTTCATACGGATGCTTCGGGGCGCATCACCCTCCTCAACATAGTTTGGTAATACATCTGTAGCGTGAATGTTAGTATATGATATCATATAGGATTGACAATCCTCGTCCGGGTTAGCACGCACTAACTGGTCAAACGGACGTATTAGCATTTGGGAAGACGAGTGTAGATTAGGCACTCGTAGGAGGCAACTCAGTTAGGTTTCCTTAATTGGACCTAACGCTCAAGTTAAGCTCAGACTATGTGCTCATGGCTGTATAACTTTTATTTTGCTTAATTGCATTTTAAATTCAATTAAATCTTGCGGTTCATACAAATATGTGTTGACATACAAACCTGTGAGCTCACCAGCGTTTCGCTGACCCCTTTTAGCATGTATCACAGGTACTCAGTAGTAGGTTGCCTGCCCAAACAGGAATCATTAGCTCGAGTCTGCATTCAAACAAATCAGAGATTTAATTGCATTATTATATTTTGTATAGATTTATTATGTAATGTAAATCTCTCAATTTCAAGTAACTGAGCTAATGTAAACAGTATTTTGATGTAAAATTTGGTTTTTATCAATACAATGTAAAACGACGCATTTAGTGGTCGTTCATTATATCTTATGTGCTGTGTATATTGATTAGTCGCGCCCCGACCCGATTCGCTTCCGCAACCCGGATTTGGGGGTGCGACAGACTTGATCAAGAGTGAACCCAGTAAGACGAAGTTCGGAAAATGCATACCAAGGAACACTGCAACTACCGGGGAGTACTTCTATACCATTCTCTTTCCTTCGTTATAAGTATACCATATCTAATATGCCTATCGCTAAGTGTAGGATTCAAACCCAACACACACTGCTAAAAGAATACGTCTTAGATGTTTCAAATCCTAAGTGTGGGATTTTACCCCAGTCAGAGCTTAGAATAACATCAAGGACTTTAAGTGGGGGATAACAGCAGTTACACTACTGTAAAATGGATAATGGTATTTGCTTGATTCTAAGCTCGATGCTCTTTAGACCATCCTTCTCCAAAAAGTAAAACAAATTTTCAAAATTGAGTTAAAAATATGTTGAAAATGAAAAATTTTTAGACAAAGAATAATTTACTTTGGGAAAAGGATAAATACAATACAAATTCTTTTGAGAAATTAATTTAATGATCCCATAAAGAGCATCGCATGACTAGGCACACAACTACCCAATTTTCGATTCGTGAGGTATCTTGAGCCATATAAAGCATTCATTTTTAATGCTTCACTTTTTCGATTCTTGAGTGTGCCGATGTATGCGTTTAGAATCAGAACTTGCTTCTGTTATGCATTTCGAATCCGAATTGGTGAATGAAAAGGAGATCGAATCACATCATTCTTAAACCCTTCCATACACCCAAAAATGAAAATATGTTATCCCTACCCTCTCAAAAACATCCCTCATACTTCATAGAAAGTTCCAAAGATGAAAGAAGAGAAGCTACAAGGATATGACGTCGAAAAAAAAATCAAAAGAAAAGAATTCGAAGAAAAGAAAGGCAAATGGAGAAAAAAAGGACTCCTACCAAAAATCATGAAAAAAGGGCGTCAATCCTCTCAAAAATCCCAACTTTCCTCTTCACAAAATTTTTTTTTTATGAAAAACCAACACAACCCCTCTCATATCACCAACACTCCACTCCAAAAAACCCTACATCACTTCTCCTAGAATGATTGTGGCTAGATCGACTTCGCACTCACTTAAAAGGTAACGATTTGATTCTCGATCAAGCCTATGACGATAAACGATACATGAATGACTGGCGTTCTGAGTGATTGATATAATAGAATAGGAAACCCTAAATACTTTCAGTGATTTGAGTGACCACTTTGAGAGGATCGCCTAGTCATGTATCCAAGATCAAAGATTAAAAGCATGCTCCTAAAGATTACAACCTTACTTTCTCAAAAGCACGAATGTTTTATTTTTCCAAAAACCCTCAGTAAAGAGTTCCACCCTAAAATATTTCATCATCTACTTATCTTTAACTATGCTTGAAATTCGAGTTTGCTTGAGGACAAACAAAGTTCTAAGTGTGGGATACTTGATATCGCGTAAAAAGTCTGGGACGACAGAAGGTAGTTATATTACAGATCAATATTATAAATGTGCTAAATGAATTTCTGTTTATAGTTTAGTTATAATACTATGAACGAATGATGGCATGTTTGGCCAACCGCTTATGACCAGACTGCCCCAACTTATTTCGGTAGCGTAAAACCTATTCATGCGACTGTTTATTCAACATACCGTGCCATTATACGGACATCTCTGACGACCATGCCATGTTTACATCAAACCCCTAGATCTTACATATTTGATTCTTTAAACATAATAGTTAATAATTAGTTACACTATTAGAAGAATGGGATATAAGCTTAGGTGTTAAGAACGGTCGGACCTACGAGATGATACGTTGCTTTATTCATGTACCTCGGTATTTCACCAAGATAGGTTGCTTATCTTTCAACTAGGTAAGTATTGGAAGTTTAGCGTATTGCTCCGATCAGAATCACGATAACCTAGTTCCTAGTGACATGCCAATGGGAAAATTAGTTGGTAAGGTTCTAGTATTTACACCAAAGTCTGTCAATCTATTAATCTAAAAGTATCCCCATCATAAACACCATCCTGATATTGTACTATCTCAAGTCATGGCAAACCACGTCTTCCCTGTCCTTAGTTGTTCCATACATGCTAGCTAGCTTATTTTAATTTTATTGTTTTCGTTATTTAAATTAGATAAAAACCAAACAAAACCAACTATTTGAACCCCATCTTGAAGACTGAATTATCCAAACGAGCTTCGCTTTAAATTCGACCATCTGGAGACGACCTTGATCATCCTTACCACGTACTAGTATCAGGTACTTATACCTCGTGCCAGTAGGTAGTTCGGAAGTTTAGGCCCCGAGCAAAATAAATTTTAAAACTCCCTGATCGACCCCTCAGTCGTTACAACAACACCAACGACACTGATGGCTGGGGTCGCATCAATGCCCGGGGTTGGTTGACCTAGAGGAGAAATGCATCAAGAGATATATCCGCGGCCTCCCGAAGAATATCCAGGGGAACGTCGCCTCATCTAAACCAACCACTGTTGAAAGTGCGATCCGGTTAGCTCATGAACTCATGGCAATGGTCGTCAGCCGTGAGACACCACTCCCATCCTCCAGCAACAAACGCAAATCCTCTGGTCACCAAAATCAACCGAATAAGAAAACCAACACAATCCAAGTTTACAACACAAATGCCGAAACCAAGGGTTGCTACACTGGGGGCATGCCATACTGCTCCAAGTGTAACTATCATCAAGATGGTCAATGTATTACTCTTTGCAACAACTGCAGGAGGTACGGACATCAGGCCAAGGATTGCCAAGCCCCCAAATCCAACAACAATACCTCCAACAACACCAACACCAGGCCCTCAAGATCCTGCTTTGAATGTGGGAACAACGGGCATTTCAGGAATTGATATCGCGTAAAAAGTCACGTTTTAACCACCGATATCTTTCTCATTCTGGAACGATTCTGAGCATTTTAACCCAAATAACATCAAAATCAATGAGAATCCACCAAGAAATCAAGCACGTTTGAAGATAAAAATCTCATCCAATATGGATGAAAAACAAAGATTCCACGATAAAAATCAAGCAAAACGGATGAAAAACAAAGATTCCACGCACGTTTGAAGATTCAAGGCATCAAAACAAGATTTAAAGACTAAATTGCCCATCATCAACATCCATCTCATCCAATATGTTCGTTTTCAAAATACGAGTCTAACAGAAGAAGAATCAACAAAAACGGATAAAAAATGAAGATTCTACGCTCGCCGGAAGATTCAAATGATTCGTACGCAATATCTGGAGATAGGAAACTCATTTTTGGGATTACTTTTCATCAAAGTCTTCATTTTTGAAAAACGAATCCAACGAAAAAAGAATCGATGAAAACGGACGCATAACGAAGATAATACGCACGAACTAAGAAACAGAGCGAAAGACGGCGGACCGGGGCGGGGGTGTGCCAGCCGCCTCCGGCCACATGGTGGGTGGTGCCGGCCTCTCCCCTCCCATCTTGTTTCCGCTTTTTGGTCCTTGTACATACCCGGTGCCACACCTTTGCGCAAAAGTACATACATGGTGCACCACCTTTTCCACCTTTTTCTAATGTGCTCCCCAAGATGCTAACGCGAGCCGGATTTCACCTATAAATAGGAGGGCGTTGGTTCATTTAAAAAACACACCATCACACTACACCACAACACACCTTCCATACCTTGGAAAACACACACTTTCACTTTTTCTTTCTTTGTAACATTAGTTGTAATTCTTCCTTAGTTAATTAGACTAGCTAATTAACTAATCTATGAAGACTTGTACGGAGGTGCTCCAGGACGCATTTATAGCTACGAGTTATTGTACGCCTTTTTCAGGTTTTAATCTATCTTCCATATTTAATTATGTTTGTTCCTTCTTTAATAAATTTAAATATGTATGTTAGGATTGCCATGATTAACTAGATAACTCAATAGTCTGCTATGATAGTCGCTTATGAAAGTCTTAAATATGTAATTAAGTTGTATGTTATGAGATTGCGGATGGTTTATATTTCAAATAGAGGTAGGAATTAAATCTTTATCGTTTATCTGCCCAACTCATGTTGTGACTAAAACCTTATCCAAAAATGAACATAGCTAACTCATAGGGTATAGGTCACTTAGTTATACTATGCTAGATTGAATCATTGAGCTCGGCATGGCCGGTGTTCTCTAGACGAAAATAGGATCCAAGAGACACGGAATATGGGAATAGAGGTAGATTAAGATTAAATTCGTGTAGACGATATTTTTGAGACAACTTTCGGAATATCCTCGACTTAAATAATACCTCTGCATGCTTATATTGAACTGTTGCTTTGATCGTCTTATTGCATGTTCTTGTTTGATTGTTGCCTTAGGATTATCATAATAGTGAAATAAGGACGGTATTAAATATCGTGACGTAATATGACGGCCCCTATTCGATTGTTCTCTGATATAGTACTGGAAACGCCTATGGCGGAGTACAAATGTATGGAAGTCGAGAACGACTGAAGATAGTTGTATTATGAATCGAATAACAAATGTGTTACTTAAGTTTCCATTTGTAGTACAAACCAACCCTGTATTCTTGCATACCTGAGTAATGTTGATAATTCGTATGAATAAGTGATGACATATTATCCGACCACCTAGAACAGTAAGTCCAACCTATTCCGGTGAGGGTAAAACCTCGTTCATGAGATTGTTTATTCAACAAACTATACCATGATTCGGACATCTCTGACGACCGAGATTGGGGAATAGGATTCGAGATTAACTGTCAGATAATATGGGTATACATTTGAGAGAAATTTCGGTGTATGCTTTAATATATTCTGTAACCCACGTGACATTCTAATTGCCTGATTGTGGACACCTCCGCTTAGCCCGATAGAAGGACTGCAGTAATAGCTCACATTAACTTACGAACTTATCCCCATTAGAACTCTACATATTCAACAACTCCTAAACCGCTTCATAGTAGACAATAGCTTTAATTGCTAAACGCCCGAAGTAACCTCCACCTTTTAGTTTATCTCAAATTAATTTAGAGTAGAAAATCTAAAACTAAAACAAAAACCAACTCTGTTCTCCCTAGCTAAATACATAAAAGTTTGTAAATCCCCTAGCTTCAATTTGCCGCGCTTTGAAGAATGACTCTAGGTCATACTTGTCCTTTGTTAGCCCTTTGATTAGCATAATTGTAACCCTAGGCTCCATCTCTATAAATTAAAAACCCATTGTTGTCTTGCATCACCATTAGAAATCCCAACGACCGGTGCGCATCACAACAAGTTTTTGGCGCCGCTGCCGGGGAAGCGTCAACAACCGATTTTAGGAATTTAGCAACTTTAGTGTTTAGCGATCATTGTGAAAGATTAACATCAATCAAAAGTTACCTTTTTACCTTTAGAATTAGTTTAGATTTAGTTTAACCACTCTTAACCAATCATGTCAACACCCTATTTTGATATTCCCACACCAAATGGACCTTTAACCCAACTTTTTGCTGCTTCCTCACCTACAAACCACTTACCTTCCTCAAAACAATCTTTATTAGATTTTATGTCCGAACAAAATGTTATAAACAAAAGAGTAACCGGATTTCAAGATAACATTGATGCCATGATAAAAATTTCAGAAAAATTAATCTCTAACATGGAATCTATTTTGAAAAATTTAAGTTTTATTGAGGAAAGTACTTCGGCAAGCACAAATGACATCCAAAACTCCAGATAATGTACCTCACACGAGAATACCTTATCCTGGTAGACTAAAGAAGGAAAAGCAAGAAGCCCAATTCGGTAAATATCTAGAAATATTTAAAAGCTTGCACTTAAATGTTAGATTATTAGATGCTTTAGTAGAAATGCCCTCGTGTGCCAAATTCTTTAAAGAACTCCTTTCAAACAAAGAAAAACTTAGACAAATAGTTAGTTTACCCTTGAATGCTGAATGTTCTTCAATTGTACAACATGATCTCCCACCTAAATTAGGCGATACTGGACGCTTTACTATACCCTGTTTTCTCCAAGGATCTCAAATTAGTAACGCCTTAGCAGACCTAGGTGCTAGTGTTAATCTTATGCCTTACTCCTTTTATAAGAAATTAGGACTAGATGACCTACTGCCTACTCGTATGACCATCCAAATAGCTGACAGGTCAATTAAGCTCCCTCGAGGAATTGCTGAAGATGTCATGGTCAAAGTCGATAAGTTCATTTTTACAGTAGACTATATTGTCATGGACATAGAGGAAGACACGCATATCCCGCTCATCCTTGGAAGACCATTCCTAAATACTGCCAAGGCCGTAATCGACGTTAACGAAAAATCTTTATAATTAAGAGTTGGGAAAGAGGAGGTCACCTTTAATGTCGATCGATTAATGAAGAACCCTCTGGAAGAGGACCTTGGTTTGTGTGATACCATGGAGGATATTTTTGATGAACATCTCCACGAATTACTAGCACTATCTAGCCAAGATCCGATACCTAACACCATAATCACCGTTCGGAAGCTATATAATGACAACCCTGGGCTACATTCCGCAATCACTTAGCCAACAACATCCGATGAACTACTATTTCCCTTGTTTGAAAAGAAATCCTCTTGCACCGATGGCAAAGCAATCGCTGTTCCATTAGGATGTGGTACACCGATACCTTGGCTAAAAAGAGATAGACCTATATTCAACAGACCAAACTCATTTCTTTCAATTGAAGAAATACTAAATTCATTCAAGGGAATGAGTGTTGAGCCACCGCCATTTGAACCATAATTAGACAACCAACTCGTACCACTACCATTTTCAAACCCTAAAATCACCATAAACCAATCTTCATCCGCTCAGTTTCAAGAATTCCAGTTCACCGACAACGAAGAGATCACTCTCACCAGAAATGAAGTTCGAAATCAAGGGACAGTTCCTCAAGGATCTTAGAGAGAACCCTCTTCTAGGCGAAGAAAAGGAAGATGCTAACGAGCACGTCGAGAAGATCCTGGAAATCGCCGATATGTTCAACGTTCCCAACGTTACGCGCGATCAAGATATGCTCCGAGTGTTCCTAATAACACTAAAGGGAGCCGCTAAGAGATGGATTTCAAACGAACCAGCTGGATCCATCACCACGTAGGAAGATCTGTGCACGAAATTCCTGAAGATGTATTGCCCGCCATCCAAAACATCGAAGATGATCGACGAGATTAGGAATTTCAAGCAAGACATTGACGAGTCACTTCACCAAGCATGGGAAAGATACAAGGATTTGATGCATAGGTGCCCACTGCACGACCTAAACGATCAAAAAATTCGTGATGGTATTCTACAAAGGAGTGGATCGTGCCACAAGACAACAATTGGATGCTCAAGGATCTCTACCGAAGAAGATTCCAAGAGACGCTTTAGAGGCAATTCGTGACCAAGAAAAGCATTCTCAGCTTTGGGATGATGGAACCAGTCGGAGAAAGAGGTTGGTTAGCAATGAGGATGGACTCGCCGCCATCACTGCTAAGCTTGATAGCATGGGAAGAGATATAAAGAAGGTAACCGAAACTGTTCATGCAATCCAAGTAGGGTGTGATAACTATGGTGGAACGCATCTAGTCAAAGATTGCCCTGAAATTGAATCTGGAGAAGCGAAAGAGGAAGTAAAATTTGGCGAAGCTCAAGGAAACTACCGCCAAGGCAGTAGGACCTTTTTCCGAAGACCATATCAAGAAGGAGGTCGCCAATTTTGCCAGACTCAGCCATGCTTCTACTCTAAGGAATAACGCACGACACCTTTTCCCGAGAAGAAAACTAGTTTGGAGGAAATGATGGGGAAGTTTTTTACTACTAACGAGCAATTTATTGCTAGTTCTGGACAATGGATGGACACTACTGAAGCGTTAGTACGAAATCAAGGTGCCGCACTAAAGCAAATTGAGGGAACAGTTTCAAACATAGCTAAGGTTCTCCAAGAGAGATTTCCAGGAATTCTACCAGGATTCACCGAAACCAATCCACGAGATCAAGCTAAAGCGGTTACCACCAGAAGTGGAAAGGTTCATGAAGACCCTTATTTTGGTAAGAATCCTGTATCTGAACTTTTGTCGAAAAAGGAGAAGGAAGTGGAAGTTGTTAAAAGTCCTACGGAGGACATGAAAGTTGATCAAATTGCTAAGGATAAGCAATATGCAAAGGATCATACGCCACCCCCGCCATACCCTGCAGCTTTGAGAAGAGGAAAGGATGAAGCTCATTATCATCAATTTCTCAAAAATTTGAAGCAGCTTCATATCAACATTCCGTTTGTTGAAGCTATTGCCCAAATGCCTAAGTATGCGAAATACTTGAAGGAGCTTTTGTAACACCCGCCAAATTTGGGCTCATCATTAGGTCCAAATCATTTTGTAGTAAGTGTAATTAGTGCTGTATTAGGCTAATTGTATGTATTCTTACATGAATAAATATATATACGTATCTACGCGATTGAATTAAATCGTGCATTTTATTATATCGGCCGAATTCCGATACACTCATACGGACGTTGGTGAACATCGTTTTATTAAATAATATTGAATTATTGATAAGCCTAATTATTTCCAAATATTATTTCAATAATATTCTATAAGTATCTTGTATCACATTGAAAGCCTACGCGACCGAAATGCGCGAAACGCACCCGACAACCGAATACAGACCAGAATATATTTCATAAGTTTAAAATATATCATTTTATGTGAGGACATTATTTAAGTTTTAGTATTTTAAATTAATAACTAAAACGTTTTATAAAAACGTCACATCTTATTTATAAGCGAACCCGAACCGGTAAACATAACCAACGCTTTTTCAAATCATTTTAATAAATATTTCGAGTATTAACAATTAAGATTTCAAATTAAAAATATTGAAGATTTAGTTTTTATTTATTTAAAAACGTATGTAAAATAATTAATTAACATCACAAATAAACGTTTAAACGACCGGGGAAATCAACACCGCACGGAACGAGGTTTGGGACACACCCACATAGGGGTGGGCCCCACAAAAATCTGCCCTAAAAGGGAGGGAGATCCCCTCCCCATCCCTCACTTCCACTCTCTCTCTCTCTCTCTCTCTCTCTTCATCCTCTTTCTTTCTTTCCTCTCAAAACACCCACCACCACCACCACACTTCCACCACCAAAATCCACCATCAAACGACCTCCGATCACCTTGCCTCTTTGAAGAAAAACGTTTACCTCGCGACAATCTACCTTCCTATCTTTTCGAAATCTTCACGCGTTAATTGTAAGTTTCCGACCAAATCTCAAAAGTCCTCGATTTCAAGTGTTTTTGACATGTTGTTTATTTAAGCTTGAAATGTCCAAATATGGGTTAGGTAAAAGTTTTAGACCAAACGAAAACCGGAAAACACGTTTTCGGCTCAAAATCCGGCCGACAGACCTAAGTGTCACATAGACCAGTGCAGCGTAGCATCACTTAATACGTCACTTAAGTGACGCACTTAGTGTCGCTTAAAACCCTAATCTTGCGTCACTTGCCTAAGTGCCTGATATCGCGTAAAAAGTCACATTTTTACTACCGATATCCTTCTCATTCTGGAACGATTCTTGGCATTTGAACTCAAATAACACTCAAATTAATGAGAATCTGCCAAGAAGGTCAAAATAAGGTTGCACGATAAAAATCAAGCAAAACGGATGAAAAACAAAGATTCCACGCACGTTTGAAGATTCAAGGCATCAAAACAAGATTTAAAGACTAAATTTCCCATCATCAACACCCTACTTATCTAAGATATTCGTTTTCAAAATACGAGTCTAACAGAAGAAGAATCAACAAAAACGGATAAATAATCAAGATTCTACGCCCACCGGAAGATTCAAATGATTCGTATGCAATATCGGGAGATAGGAAACTCATCTTGGGGATTTCTTTATATCAAAATCTTCGTTTTTGAATTATGAATCCAGAACAAAAAGAATCAACGTAAATGGACGCATAACGAAGAAAATACGCATGAATTAAGAAATGCGGCAAAAGACAGCGAACCGGGGCGGGTGTTTGCCTGCCACCGCCGCCAGCCTACAGGTGGGCGGCGCCAGCCTCCCCTCCCCTGTCCTGTTTCCTCTTTTTGGTCCTTTCGTGTACCCGGTGCCACACCTTTACGCGATTGTACGTACCAGGTGCCACACCTTTGCGCGATTGTACGTTCCTGGTGCACCACATTTTCCACCTTTTGCTAAAGTGCTCCTCAAGTTGCTAACGTAAGCCGGATTTCACCTATAAATAGGAGGCATGAGGCTTCATTTCAACACACACCTTACACACCATATGCATTAGTCATATTACTTTTACTTTCTCATTCTATTTTCTTACTTCAAAATTAGTATTGGGCTAGTTAGGAAACTTGTTTAGAGTAGAACGAAAGCAAGGAACATCTTGTAATCTTGGGTATACGCTTGTAATTACGCTTATTAATTCAAGTCTATTCATTCTCGCATTCTAATCCGGGTTCTTTCTTTCCTATCTATCTTAATTAAATATGTATGTTTTAATTATGCTAGAATTAGTTTGTGCCATGATTAGCGAGTAGATTACTATTGTATTTGTTGTGATGTAGTTAGCACATATAATTATGGGATGAATTTAAATACGTCGTGAAATAATATGACGGCCGCTATTCAACTGTTTACTTGGTATAGTGCTGGAAATGCTTTTAAGCAAAGTACATACGTATGGAAGCCGGTAAACGACCGAAGGTAGTTGTATTATGGATGGACGTTATAAAAATGGAAACTTTATGAACGGACTTATTGTGTGATCTTAAACCTAAAACTTACATTCTCCTTTCGATTAACAAACGTGATTGTAACCTTGTAAAGAGGAGTCGCGAACCTTAATACTTGGTCAATAATTATCTGCATCAAAACTATGGTTTAATTGTAACGTTATGCAAGCATCATAAAAAGCAATGTGATTACGTGGAATTACCATGAGTATAGTACACTTCCAATCACAATGTAATTATCATGTAAACATCACGAAGTAATTAAATTCACAACGGAAACATCGGTAAACGATTAAATACATTGTGAACTACCATAGCATTTTCTGACATGGTATGGGTTTAACTTTCTGCAAAAAGAATTCAACATTTTAATTAGATTAGTTTAAATTAGATTAGAGTAGGTAGGCTATAGGCTAAATAACCATTTACGGAAACCTAGGGATTTGTTAATTGTATCAAGAAAGGCAAGTTTAAAATCCAATCTAAAATGATACTCTTTCCTAACCTGTAATACCCTAAAGTAAGATACGCAAGAAACCTAAACGTTTTCCCTCGCTTATCACTCTTAAGTTTTACTAATAGGAATTGGTAAACAATTCCGAACATAAACCCTAAGTTAGTTGTTTATAAGACTCATAATCTTTATGGTATTAAGAACGGTTAGACGTGTTATGGACTTGCTACTCTATTCCTTCGCCCACGAGCACATGCGTTCAATAATATGGGCCGCTGACTCCCTCACAGGAGAGTGTGGAGAGTTGAACATTGTCTGTCTGGCCAGAATCATGACACCTTAGTTCCTTGTGACATATTAGTTGATAACCGACTAATAGGGAATGTATTGGTTATACCATAAGTTATTGAATCTTGCAAACAATTCTAAATTAGTTAATCATTTTTCCCGTGAAAGTCATCATCCCATATTATTAACTAATGAACTCACAACAAATACTACTTTCCATTATCTGATTTATTATTACATTTCATTCACTTTATTTACTTTACTTAGTTAACTGAACAAAACTCCCAACACACTCTTTTAAAAACCTGTACTAGAAAGTAACGATTGATTGGATCACCTCCGTTTCAATTCAGTTTCTCTTTAAGAACGACTCTAAGTCATACTTACCATCTACTAGCCCTTGGTTCAGTATTAGTAAGTCATACTTAGACCCCAACAAATATAAAATTAAAACACCCACTGATTGGCATTATGATCATTTGCGCTTGCGACGGTCGGAACGCCATTAGTGCCGCATAAAACCCCTTTTTCCCGACACTTGCCTAAGTGTCGCAAAGTCAATACCCGACACTCCTAACCGACACTTCTAGCGACACTTATCTAAGTGTCGCCTATAATTGAATTCTGATTTCATCCGACACTAACCCTAGTGATGCATGACGCTGATACCGACACTTGTACCAGACACTTGCTTAAGTGTCGCCCCTTTATGCGTCACTTCCTTAAGTGACGCTATAAGTGTCGCATGAAACACTACCCAGATTTTTACCAAGTGTTGAGACCTAAATTTTATCACTCAATTTCACCCAAATTCAAATTTTAGATACGTCTTTCATTAAAGCAATATAGTAGAAATAAAAATTTTTCAAGATGACCTGGCAGCTCGACCCTAGCCAGGGGCTCTGCCCCTTGGACCCCGCCAGGGGTTGCCACCCCTGGAACCCCGCTAGCCAGGAGCGCTGCCCGTGGACCCCCGTCACCTAGAATTTGTAAATACTTTTTAAGTATAACACTCCAAAAATCATAACAATATTAATGAGATTATTATTATTACAACCAGTCACCAACGGGCCATACACGTGTTCAAAACTCAAACTCATCAATCAAATCAAATCATTGGACATTACTAGTTGGATGAACAACTAGCATATGCTATCTTTTAAGATACCTACTTATTTTATTTAAACTTGCACGTTTAAACGCCCGGCAGGTTACAGTCTTCGGACACCTCATTTTACATCATCACATTTGCTTCATTGCAACTTTTCAGGCTCAGGTGAGTCTCATAGCCCCGACTTGTTACTGTTTTTACTCCCGGGGTGGGAATACATGCTCTAACTGTTTTACACGTGAACACGAGTACAAAACTCGCTATTTTCTGCATGAGCTGTTTTCTAATCACTTTTAAGTCCTCTACAATCATAGTTCTGGTAATACCTTATGTAGCGCGAATGTTAGTGTATGGTACCATATAGGACTGACCATCCTCGTCCGGGTAAGCAAGCACTGACTGGTTAAACGGACGCATTAACTTTTGTTCATACGAGTGTGGATTAGACACTCGCCCGGAGGCACCCACGATCAGACACTTTATTGTAATCCTGACACCCACGTTAAGCGCAGACTATGACCTCATGGCAGACATATACATCATTTGATTCATTTCAAACGGTTATCATTAAATCTTGTGGTTCACACTTACATAATTATTATGCAAACCTGTGAGCTCACCAGCGTCAGCTGTCCTTTTTAGCATGTGTTCTCAGGTACCCAACAGCAATAGGACCTGTTCACTCAGGATGCCCACAGCTCGAGTCAGCATACACATCAGGAGATTATTTTTCATTACTACATTTTATAACTAAGTTATGCCGATTAATCTCTAAACATTGTAATTATAGGGCTTTTGTAAACATTTATACATTGTAAAACTTATATTATTAATGTATTTGTAAAACAACGCATATAGAGTCGTTCATTATATGCCTTGTGTGTTTTGATTATTGATTAGTAGCACCCTAAAGCTTGCTTCCCCTAAACAGTAAATTTGGGGGTGTTACAGATTGGTATCAGAGCCTAAGGTTATAGTGAACTAGGTTGCATTTATTGGGCCTAAACTATGACCGTTAGGCAGTATTTCCTTATTAGGCATGATAGATTCAGGGATTACATCAGACGGGTTTAATTTAACATAGCCTGATCAACTATGTATAATTAAATGAAGATGATGTAAGAGCTGAAACGGTTATGTTGAACAGGGATACACTAGTTGACTTTGATCTCGAGAGAATCGGGACTCAAACATGTCTGTGTTAGACACTCAATAGGCTATTATGTGAGATACATATATATACATAGATAGACCTCTTTACAAACTTTAGGCTATATTATATATGATACGAATATAAGCCTCATTCTTTATAACGCTTTATCTCAGAAACGGCAAACACACCACCAAACTCGTCACACTCTCATCCGTACGAATCACAAAACTCAAGGGTAGCTAGGAGGAACACTAGATTGCCTCGAGCCAGCCCATACCTTGTTCAAAACCAACTCAATAACCAATCCCAAAGGCAAACAACAACTAGCCAATGGTGATGGCTATCAAACCGACTTAACACATGGAGGGGTGAGGAAGGAATCCAACTCCCCACATCGAACGGAGGACTTTCCAACATGGACGTCTCTCCCTATACTCAAGAACCTGCTCACTTCACTGTACCTGTCCAGGCTACCAGGGTACACCATCACGAGCAACAACTGCGCGATGTGAACATCGAACTCTAGGAAACTCGCGAGCACTGGAGACTCACAGCAATTGAACGTATCAATAATGTTGCTGAAGATCATGAGAACACCGTGAACAACATGGACATCCTTTACAACAAAGTGATAGATTTAGCCGTGGAATCCGCACATTTACGGCACAGAATGGAAGAATGTGAGCAACGCTTGCGGGATACCGAAGAGTACGCCCGTGGACTAGTGCAACAGCTAGTCTTGGCAGAAGACAATGCCCGACAGGCCAGCAGCCTTGCAATCTCCGTGGATCATCTTGTTGCATTAATGGAACGAATTAACCTGCGTCAAGATTAGTGTAGCCTTATCTTATAACTTTTCTAGTATCTAAGTAAAAATCGTTGTAATTCGACCGGATGTAACAATTCCCGGCATCTTTTGTAATCCTTATGTTCTGTATCTTTTGGAACTCGCGCCTTGTATCCAACTTAATTATCTAAATGGATTATGATTATCATATTGTGTTATCATTGTATATTTCACCATATATACAACTGTGATACATCATAATGTCCAACAAACATCTCACTTGTTCTTTTTCCTAATTCAACAATATGCCTCCGAGACGATACACATTCAACGATACCGAAATCGCCCAGCTCATAGCCCAGAGTGTGGCTCAAGCCATGGCTACCCGAACAACAAATTCTGGTAGCGAAGACACGGCTGCCAACGGGTCACAAACTAGGCCCTTTTCATACAAAGATTTTTAGAACTGCAAGTCGCTGAACTTCAAAGGCACCGAGGGTGCAATCGGATTATCACGCTGGTTGGAGAAAGTCAAGTCAGTCTTCCGCACATGCAACTGCCCGGAGGACTGCAAGGTCAAATATTCCACCTGCACCTTTCTGGATGGTGCTCTGACTTGGTGGAATACCTATGCTCAGATTGTGGGCATCGATACTGATTATCTGACTCCGTGGGAAGAATTAAAGATGCTGAAGGATGAGTACTGTCCTAGAGACGAGATTCAGCAGCTAGAGCACGAGTTCTGGCACCTCACCACCCAAGGCAATGACAGTGTCGGATACACTACCAGGTTTAACCAACTGGCGCTGCTGTGCCTATCTCTTGTTGATCCGGAATACAAGCGGATCGAGCGTTACATCTGGGGACTTCCCCCATGCATTCAGGGTTTGGTCACTGCTTCCAACGCCGCCACTATCCAAGCTGCCGTCCGAATGGCACATAACCTCATGGCACAGGTGATCCGTTGAGGAACATCTCCCGCCAACAATCCGAACTAGTCAGGGGATAACAAATGCAAATGGTCTGGAAACAACAATGACAACACCTCATCATCCAAGAAACCTGAAACCATCAAGGCCTACTCTTCTGGGTCTGAACCAAAAAGGGGCTACTCTGGAAACAATCCCTTCTGCTCTAAATGTCTTCGTCACCATGATGGTCCTTGTAGTACCCAATGCTCAAACTGTCAGAGATTTGTGCACATGGCCAAGGACTGCAAATCTACCACCAACTCCAACACCAGTCAACCCAGAGCCTGCTTCGAGTGTGGTAATCCAGGGCATTTCAGGAATGAATGTCCTAAACTGAAGAACAAGTGCAACAACACCGCTAAAGGAAGAGCTTTTGTTCTGAACTCAAAGGATGCCCGCCAAGACCCGAATGTGGTCTCGGGTATGTTCCTCATCAACAACTTATCTGCTTCTATTCTATTTGATACTGGTGCTGATAGAAGTTTTATATATGATGAATTCTGTCCACTACTTGACATCACACCTGTTGCATTAGATGCTAAATATGTCGTAGAGTTAGCTAACGGCAAACTCATTGAGACCGATAGTGTGATACCCAATTGCACTTTAAACCTCGCCGACAAATTGTTTTCATTTGATCTTATACCCGTCGAGATTGGAAGTTTCGATATCATCATCGGCATGGACTGGCTGTCCAAGCATCATGCCGAGATCGTGTGCTATGATAAAATTGTTCGCATACCCCTCGCCTCCGGTGGTATTCTAGCCATACAAGGGGAGACCGGTGGAACAAGTTTGAACGTCATTTCATGTATGAAAACCCGCAAATATCTGAGAAAGGGTTATCCGGCAATCCTCGCTCACATTACGGAGAAAAATTCAAAGGAGAAGAGACTTGAGGATGTGCTAATCATTCGGGACTTCCCAGAAGTCTTTCCGGAGGAATTACCTGGTCTTCCACCGTTTAGGCAGGTAGAGTTCTCCATCGATCTTGTGCTCGGAGCAGCACCCGTGGCACGAGCACTGTACCGTTAAGCTCCATCGGAACTCCAAGAGTTATCCTCTCGGTTACAGGAACTCCTGGACAAAGGGTTCATCCGAAAAAGCTCTTCACCTTTGGGAGCTCCGGTCTTGTTTGTCAAAAAGAAAGATGGTTCTTTCCGCATGTGCATCGACTACAGGGAACTGAACACGTTAACCATCAAGAACCGTTATCCACTACCACGCATCGATGACCTATTTGGCCAACTTCAAGGGTCAAGTTTCTATTCCAAAATTGATTTACGATCCGGTTACCACCAGTTACAAGTTCGCGATGTTGACATTCTGAAAACTGCTTTCCAAACTCGTTACGGGCACTATGAGTTTCAAGTCATGCCCTTCGGTTTGACAAACGCATCGGCTGTATTCATGGACCTCATGAACCGAGTGTGTAAACCATATCTCGACAAGTTTGTCATGGTATTCATTGATGACATTCTAATCTATTCGCGCAACAAAGAAGAACACGCGCAACATCTAAAGATTATTCTAGAACTTCTCAAACATGAAGAGTTAAACGCCAAATTCTCTAAGTGTGAATTCTAGATACGAACCGTTCAATTCCTTGGACACGTTGTAGATAGTCAAGGAATTCATGTTGATCCATCAAAGATCGAGGCTATCAAATGTTGGCAAGCACCGACAACGCCGACCAAAGTACGTCAATTCTTGGGTCTCGCTGGTTATTATCGACGTTTCATCGAAAAATTTTCAAAGATAGCCCAGCCTCTCACGATACTCACTCAAAAAGAAAAGAAATTCGATTGGACTGACAGACAAGAGTCAGCTTTCCAACTCCTGAAACAAAAGTTATGCAGCGCACCTATTCTATCTCTACCCGAAGGCACCGACGACTTCGTGGTATATTGCGATGCTTCTCATCAAGGTCTCGGTTGCGTGCTTATGCAACGAGACAAAGTCATCGCCTACGCCTCCTGACAACTCAAAATCCATGAAAAGATTTACACCACTCATGACCTTGAACTGGGAGTCGTAGTGTTTACACTCCAAATCTGGAGACACTACCTCTATGGCACTAAGTGCACGATCTTTACCGACCACAAAAGTCTCAACACATTCTCAATCAGAAAGATCTCAACATGAGGCAACGTCGCTGGGTCGAGTTGCTTACCGATTACGACTGTGAGATCAAATATCACCCTGGCAAGGCAAATGTTGTTGCCGACGCCCTCAGCCAAAAGGAACGACCGAAACCACTTCGAGTCCGAGCCCTCAGCATTATAATCCACAACGATCTTATCACTAAAATCCTTACCACTCAACTCGAAGCCTTGAAACCTGAAAATATCAAAAACGAAGCTTTGCGAAACATGGAGAAACAATTCGAAACCAAACCCAACGGGGTTAAATATTTCACAAACCGAATCTGGTTACCGTGTTTCGGGAATCTCCGAGACTTAGTAAATGATGAAGCCCACAAATCCAAATACTTTATACATCCTGGATCAGAAAAGATGTATCATGGCGTCAAGAAACTGTACTGGTGGCCAAACATGAAAGCTGAAATCGCCACCTACGTCAGTAAGTGTCTCACGTGCTCAAAAGTCAAATCGAACACCAGAAACCTTCCGGCTTACTTCAACCACCGGATATACCCCAATGGAAATGGGAACAGATTACCATGGACTTCATCACTAAGCTCCCAAAAATGTCAAGCGGTTGCGATACCATTTGGATAATCGTTGATCGTCTCACCAAATCTGCCCATTTTCTCGCCATCAAGGAAACCGATAGAATGGAACGCCTCACCCGAATCTACCTGAAACAAAATCGTATCCCCACATGGCGTTCCTGTCTCGATTATCTCTGACAGGGATAGTCATTTCACTTACACTTTTGGCAATCATTACAGAAATCTTTAGGTACTCGCCTCGATATGAGTACCGCTTATCATCTACAAACCGACGGCCAGAGTGAACGAACCATTCAAACCGACGGCCTACGTAGTTGATTTCAGTGCAAATTGGGAACACCACTTACCCTTGTGTGAATTCTCATACAACAACAACTACCATACCAGTATCAGAGCTGCAGCATTCGAGGCACTTTACGGTCGTAAGTGCCAATCACCCATCTGTTGGACCGAAGTGGGAGACAGCCAACTCACCGGTCCTAAAATCATTCATGAAACAACCGAGAAAATCGTTGGTATCCAACAACGGCTGAAAGCCGCACGTGATCATCAGAAAAGTTATGCTGATGTGAGACGCAAACAACTCGAGTTCCACGTTAGAGACCGAGTACTACTCAAGGTATCACCTTGGAAAGGCATCATACGATTCAGTAAGCGCGGGAAACTGAACCCCAGATACATCGGACCATTTGAAATCCTCGAAAGGGTTGGTCTGGTGGCATATCGATTGCAACTACCAGCTGAACTCAGTAGTGTACACCCTACGTTCCACATTTCCAACGTAAAGAAATGTCTATCCGACGAAACACTTATCATTCCCCTAGAGGAAATTCAGATTGATGACAAACTCCATTTTGTTGACACACCAGTGGAGATTATGGACCGTGAAATCAAACAGCTTAAACAAAGTCGTATTCCTATCGTCAAAGTCCAGTGGAATTCGCGGCGTGGTCCGGAATTCACCTGGATACGAGAGGATCAGATGCGACTCAAATATTCGCAACTTTTCTCCAACTCCACTGGCACGACTACACAGACTTAAATTTCAGGACGAAATTCTTCTAACAAGGGGAGAATGTAACACCCGCCAAAGTTGGGCTCGTCATTAGGTTCAAATCATTTTGTAGTAATTGTAATTAGTGTTGTATTAGGCTAATTGTATGTATTCTTACGTGTATAAATATATATACGTATCTACACGATTGAATTAAATCGTGCATTTTATTATATCGGCCGAATTCCGATACTCTCATACGGATGTTGGTGAACATCGTTTCATTAAATAATATTGAATTATTGATAAGTCTAATTATTTCCAAGTATTATTTCAATAATATTCTATAAGTATCTTGTATCACATTGAAAGCCCTACGCGACCGAAACGCGCGAAACGCGCTTGACAACCGAATAAAGACCAGAATATATTTCATAAGTTTAAAAATTATTCATTTTATGTGAGGACATTATTTAAATTTTAGTATTTTAAATTAATAACTAAAACGTTTTATAAAAATGTGACATCTTATTTATAAGCGAAACCCAAACCGGTAAACATGACCAATGCATTTTCAAATCATTTTAATAAATGTTTCGAGTATTAACAATTAAGATTTCAAATTAAAATATTAAAGAGTTAGTTTTTATTTATTTAAAAACGTATGTAAAATAATTAATTAACATCACAAATAAACGTTTAAACGACCGGGAAAATGAACACCGCACGGAACAAGGTTTGGGACACACCCACATAGGGGTGGGCCCCACAAAAATCTGACCAAAAAGGGAGGGAGATCCCCTCCCCATCCCTCACTTCCACTCTCTCTCTCTCTCTCTCTCTCTCTCTCTCTCTCTCTCTCTCTCTTCATCCTCTTTCTTTCTTTCCTCTCAAAACACCCACCACCACCACCACACTTCCGCCACCAAAATCCACCATCAAACGACCTCCGATCACCTTGCCTCTTTGAAGAAAAACGTTCACCTCGCGACGATCTACGTTCCTATCTTTTCGAAATCTTCACGCGTTAACTGTAAGTTTCCGACCAAATCTCGAAACTCCTCGATTTCAAGTGTTTTTGACATGTTGTTGTTCATTTCAAACGGTTATCATTAAATCTTGTGGTTCACACTTACATAATTGTTATGCAAACCTATGAGCTCACCATTGTCAGCTGACCTTTTTAGCATGTGTTCTCAGGTACCCAACAGCAGTAGGACCTGTTCAATCAGGATGCCCATAGCTCGAGTCAGCATACACATCAGGAGATTATTTTGCATTACTACATTTTGTAACTAAGTTATGCATATTATTCTCTAAACATTGTAATTATTGGGCTTTTGTAAACATTTATACATTGTAAATCTTATATTATCAATGTATTTGTAAAACGACGCATATAGAGTCGTTCATTATATGCCTTGTGTGTTCTGGTTATTGATTAGTAGCACCCCAAAGCTTGTTTCCGCTAAACAGTAAATTTAGGAGTGTTACAGCTTTTGACTAATAAGTCAAAATTGGCGTAGGCAACCACTGTAACGATGAATGAGCGATGCTCTACTGTGATGCAAAACAAGTTGCCACCAAAAATGAAGGATCCGGGGAGTATCACTATTCCCTGTCTCATTGGTAAATTGGACATCGCAAATGCACTAGCGGATCTTGGAGCTAGCATATCCATTATGCCCTTACTATGTATGCTAGAATCGGGCTAGGAGAACCGAAGGCCATTCGAATGTGCATTGAGTTAGATGATCGTTCTATCCAATATCCAAGAGGGATGGTTGAGAACGTCTTAGTCAAGGTTGATAAGTTTGTGTTTCCCTGCGACTTCGTGATTCTCGACATGGTAGAAGATCCCAAGGTACCAATTATTCTAGGAAGACCTTTCCTAGCCACTTCAAGAGCATTGATCGATGTTTTTGATAGGAAAATCACCATGAGAGTTGGGGATGAGAAGGTTGTACTCAATGTAAATGAGTCCATGCAATACCCTTCCTCTGTGGATGATACTTGTTACTTTGCTAGTGCGAAAGAACTTTCTGACGATGATGAGTTCTTGCAAAGTCTAAAGGATGACGAAGATCTTGATCCAATGATTCTGGAAGGATGGACATGGAGCATCGAGGCAATCCGTGATATTGAGGAGTTCGATAAACTGCTAGAGGAGATTGAGACAACGTGCGATGAGGAGTTAGAGACGAAGGAGTCAAGTTTAAGGAGAGTGAAGAGTCAATCTTGACGAATGGAATCTCCATCAAAACGGAAACGCGTATTGATATCACGTAAAAAGTCATGTTTTTACTACCAATATCTCTCTCATTCTGGAACAATTCTTGGCATTTTAAACTCAAAAACAGTACAAATCAATGATGTTATGCCAAGATGGTCAAAATAAGATTGCACGATAAAAATCAAGTAAAATGAATTAAAAATGAATATTTCACACACGTTTGAAGATTCAAGATATCAAAACGAGATTTCAAGAAAAAAGTGCCCATCACCAACATCCATCTTACTCAAGATAGTCATTTTCAAATTATGAATCCAACAGAAGAAGAATCAACAAAAACGGACGAAGAATGAAGATTCTACGTACTCCGGAAGATCCAAATGATTCGTACGACACATCTAAAGTTCAGGGACATATTTTTGGG
This sequence comes from Pseudognaphalium luteoalbum, assembly GCA_963422505.1. Classification (NCBI taxonomy): domain Eukaryota; kingdom Viridiplantae; phylum Streptophyta; class Magnoliopsida; order Asterales; family Asteraceae; genus Pseudognaphalium; species Pseudognaphalium luteoalbum. The sequence goes on along the minus strand of OY730193.1, from coordinate 91,582,447 downwards.
ATTTCTTTTCATCAAAAGCTTCGTTTTTGAATTACGAATCCAACGCAAAAAGAATCAACGCAAACGGACGCATAACGAAGAAAACACGCACGAATCGAGAAACGAGGCAACATGCAGCGGACTGGTGCGGGTAGCAGCCAGCCGCCGCCGGCCAGCCACCCAGCCGCCGCCGGCTGCCACCCAGCTGCTGCCGGCTGCCACCCCCTGCACGCTTCCCACTTTTTGTTTCTTTCGTGTACCCGGTGCTAGACCTTTACGTGTTTTTCCGTACCCGGTGCACCACCTTTTCCACCTTTTTCGTACCCGGTGCCACCACCTTTTCCACCTTTTGCTATTGTGAGCTTCCACTTGCTAAAATTGTAACACCCACTTTATGGGTCCAGTATTTTACTATTATTTCCTGACTTGAATTGGTTAATTGAAATGTTAGGAAATATTGTAAATTGGTAATTGAAAATAAATGGGTAAAAGAGTCAAATAATTTATTGTAGTTAATAAATTATTAACTGTTTTAATTTAATTCAGTTGACGGTAAAATAAAATAATGTTTCCCCGCAAATGATTTTAAGTTCCAGACAATAGATATTAAAGGGGACAAAACTAGTACACATATTATCTGATATATGTGTGTAATACGTATGGAACTTCACAAATATTCCACAGACTTCGATTTCTTGCGAGATTAAACTCAGGAACCAAACACAAACCCTAGTATTCAAATTTTGGTGAAATCAATCTCTGTTCTTTTTGAAATCACTCTGGACGAACCCAAAGACAACCACAGGGACGATTTTGAAGTTTCAAAACAAGCTTCCAAGTTAAATTGAGTTTGTAGGGCTTTGATTCAAGCTTCAATAACATGGATTAATCATCCCATCATCATGATAAACATGTTGTAAGTGTTAATTATTGATTTACATATAAACCTAGAAATGGGTTTTGAGTATTTGATTTAATTAGCATGGGTAATATGAAATTGAAGATTATAGTGATTATATAGTTGTTAGTTAGTGCTTAATTCATGATTATAACCTAAGCCCTAACTTGGAATTAAAGAAATTGATTAAGTGTTCAAGAGATGTTCTTGAGAATTAGATGATAATGATGAATTGAGGGATTATAAGATGAAATTGATATTGTTTACTATTTAGAACACCTAATTAATAATGAAAAAGTGAAAGTTAAATATGATGGCTTAAGAATTCATCAAACCTAGTATAGGGGTTTTGAGGAATTCTTAATATTAAAAGTTAATAACCTTGTTAATGGTTTAACCATGTGATTAGTGATAATTAAAGTAGTTTAACATGATGGTGTGATTCTAATGATTATGAAATTTTGATGTTAAAATGATTATTCATAATCTTGAAGTAATGAATGTTGAATTAATACAAGTTAGTGATAAGTTGTTTGATGTAATTACAATGGTAAAATGTTATATCACTATAGAGACAAATGACTAACTTGTGTTATTCTATTGTATTCTCAGATGTGGAGAAGACTCAGTGACATTAGACTACTGAGTGGACGACTGAGGTATTCAGTGAGTGGATCTTTAATCCTCAGTGTGGTTTAGTTGTAACAAGTTTGGTTACAACAAGTAAGTGTATTATTACTGTTTTGTTGCCATGATGATTTTGGTTTGATAGTAATCATACTGTTGATAGACTGTTAGTCTGATATGATTACCAAAAAAGTTGTGAATATGTGATCACGTGATATATTTGGCCTTCAGGCATCAGTTGTTAATGAGGTCAACGAGTTGAAATGGTTGGTTGGGCTAATTGTTATCCAAGATTTAACACATCTCCTGTGTTGGTGGATGATAATAATTAGCTATCGGTCTTGTCCGTATGGCCATACGGATATGGTTGGGTAAGTGTTCTTTGAGAGCCACCGCAGCAGAAGGGTTTCTAAAGAACCACTGATCCTCATTATTGAGATGTGATGTTGTTGAATTGTTGCATTGTTGACAAGTTGTATTGTGTACTGATATGTTTAAGATTAGTTATTGTACACAAGGTTGTTGTGCTAAGTTGTACTGTTGATTATTATTCACTCACTTAGCGTTATGCTAATCCCCCACATTAACACTTCTTGCAGATTATAGATTTTATCGGGTGGGCAAGAAGTTGGACTGGAAGGAATGTTTGACATCTTGGCGTTATTCTGATATTTGATTATACAAATTAATGTTATCTTGTGGTTTTTAAATAACACCAATGTTGATAAACTATGATTTAAATTAGGTTGAAATTGTAATGTAACTTGATATTGTTGAAAGTGGACTAACGCTTCCGGATTTATTATATTTAAATGTTGTATGTAACACCCCCAAATTTAATGTTGCGCGGAAGCAAGCTTTGGGTGTTACTAATCAATAATCAAGCACCAAAGTATAGCAAACGACTTCTAAATGAGACGTTTGTAAAATAGTTCCATACCATTATAAAATAGAGTTTGAAAACATAATGTTTTCGTTACAAAAGTAAGGTCCCCTAGAGTCCGCGTACGTAACGGGAGATTCTATTACATAACCATAGTTACAAAAGATAATGCTAAAGAATCTCCGTTAAATGCAGTTTGGAAATCATGCGACTCTAGCTAGTAATCTTGGAGTAATCCTACTCCGTACGTGTACCTGAGAATACATGCTAAAAAGGGTCAACACGAATGTTGGTGAATCTCACAGGTTTGTAAGTAAGTAATAGTTTGAACACAAGATTTTTATCAGTTGTACCCATAGGCGTAAATCAAGTATCTGCAACCAAGCAAATAATAAGTAAATATGTATATACCGTTGCCATGAGCTCATAGTCGAAGCTTAACCCGTAAATCAGTGGTACAGCCAAGTACCATATAGTGCCCCCGCGAGTGCCCAATCCAAACACTCGTACGAGACAAATAAAAGTCGCCCGTTTATACATAACGGTTCGTGGTAGCGCTACTACCCCGGGCGGGGAGGGTCAGTCCCTAATGGATCCATTAACTAATATTCGCGCTTAAGTCCATAACTAACGAAACTATGATGGAGGGACTTTAGTGGATTAGTAAGTAACTCATGCAAGCCCGTATATGAAAAGTAAGTAATTTAGCACTTGTGTTCAAGAAAAATATAAGCAATGTATCTCACCCCATAAGTAAAATAGTAAAAGTGGGGCTGTAAGACTCACCTGAGTCAAGCAAGCAAGCGTTTAACTTAATAAACGTAAAGTCCGAAAGCAGTAGTAATCCGTAGGTTTCGCGAACCCGCAACCTTCTAATGCCCTAAGCATATAAGGTTGTATGTATAAGTGAATGTCTCAAAAGATCATTCATGCTAGTTGTCCACTCAACTAGTTATGTCCAAATACATTTGGTTTGTGTTTGTGTTTGAAAGTGTGTACGACCCGTTGGTGATACGTTTAGTTTTATTTGTAAATGTTCCGTAAGGTTTTCTTATGGTTATACATAAGTGTTTGTTTGGAGAATAATATATATATATATATATCCGTGAATGTTGCATCCGACAATAGTCTTTCGAAAAGTATATATATTTATTCCGTGAATATTTATTCGACAACAGGAGTCTTATTCAAGTGTTTTATTTATCCGACAATAGCAAGTTGGATCCGTGAATAAGAAGTCACGGATATATTTTTATCCGACAATAGGTAATCACGAATACTACACATGCGTCAATATGTATTCTCGGAGTTTTTATTTATACGATAATAGTTATGCGACAATAAGGATTCACGGAGTAATGTTCATGCGACAAAAATTTCACGAATTTACTGTTCATGCGACAATGTGATTCACTGAGCACTTGTTCATCCGACAATGTATTCACTGAGCACTGTTCATCCGACAATGTATTCACGGAATACTTGTGATTTTTATTTAAAATAGTAAACGTTATCAAATCGTTCTGAAATTTTTACACCTAGTTCCTACATATGTTATGTACTTTCTGTAATTTGTTTATGATTTTTGGAGGTGGTTTGATATTTTATAAAAATTCACAAAGTGGCAGTGTCCAGTTTAATCCGAGATTAGACCACTTCTCACAAATCAAATTTTCTGGAGAAATGAGGGCATTTCTGGAATGAGCCAAAGAAGAACTTTTTGTATATAACAAAATTACAAAGATTTCCCAAGTGGTCTCATACGTTTTTGAGGTCTAGAACTCAAGATATGGTCTCAAGAAGGAGGTCATTGTCGGAGGTCATTGTCGGATTTTTACTATTGTCGGACCTATATTTTACCCGTGTTATAACATAAATTTGGTCAAGTAAAACTTAACTAATCGTTATGAAATTTGTACACAAGATTCCCCTATGTCTTAGCTTTCCAAAACGTATTTTTGCATCGATTTTAACTAAGCACAACTCGAGATATAATTTTTACAAAGTGAAAGTGGTCCAACAGCTCTTCTAGTTGACATATGTGTACCAATCTGGTCATATCTAAAGTTTTACAAAACTTCACAAAACGTTCCAGTATGATTTGGAAACCTAACAAAATTTGTGATCTTTTCCCGTTGGTCTCAAGTTCTAATTCGTTCCATAGCCCAAGATATACTTATTTTGAATTGGTCAAGATTCTGGTCAGCTTCATCAGATCCGCTATGTACTTTTATTTCAGTAACTAAAAATAGCAAATGAACTTCAATTTTTGTGAGGCTTACATATTATGAAAGTAGACTTCTTATACTTGATTTTAGGCTCAAGAAACGTCCATTTTAGTGTCGTAATGATTTTTATAAAATTCGGGGAAGTGGAAATAGAATCTGGACAGGAAGGTTAACTTCCTGTTTTCGAGTTTTAATTTGTGTTTCGACTTATCTTTTGGACATTAGCTAGTTGAATAAGCAACATAACATGTTAATACATGAGTTATAAGTAAAATACAAGAGTTTTGAAGTCTCACAATGGTGTATGAAGGAACGGAGATGGTAGAAGTGTTGTACACGCGTAGACGGTCGTTTTGGTGTCTTCGGCTTCGTTTTTCCTTCAAGAATGAGGTGGTGGCCGATGGTGGATGGTGGTGGTGTTATGGTGGTGGCCTGGAATTCGTGGATGAGAGTGTGGGGGAGAAGGGTTTGAGTAAAATGGAAGAATAGGTGGAGTGTGGGAAAATGAATGGAGGTATGGTGATATTTCATGTCCACAAAGTCAAGGAAGTAACAAGATAGGTATGGCTTGCCATTTCCCCCCTCCTAGCTGCAGAATTTCGTGGGTGAGGGCCCACCCATGGGTGTGTACATCTTTTCCTCAAATTTGCACTTCGTGCGGTGTTCGTTTACCCGTTCGTTTTGCGTTTTAATTAACCGTATAACGTTTTATTTAGTATGTTTTGTTAACGATTACAACCCGATATTTTTACTTGAAGTATTTTATTAACATACTTAATAATATGATATAAGACATACTTTGCCTTTATTTCACCCGTCGGGCGCGTTTCACGCGTTTTTCGTTGCGTACAGTTATGTTTTGATAAAACGTAAAATCGTATAATATATTAAAGTAAATATATTAAAGTAAATAATGTTTGTTTGGATAAATCCACATTATTTTTAACAGTTTGTCACCAACGTCCATAGTAAATAGTGTCGGACCTCGTCCGGTTCAAGTGTGTATGATTTAAACAAATCATATAACGTGTATGTAATTACACAGAAAGTTACATATATTTAGATTAATATAATACTAAATACATGTAATTACAAGTAGTTAGGCACTAATTAAAGTCCTAAATTAGCGGGTGTTACATTCTCCCCTTGTTAGGAGAATTTCGTCCCGAAATTAGCTCGAAGTCGCGGTGTGAGTAGAGTCAGTGAACAGGTGTGGATATTTGAGTCGCATTTGGTCTTCCCGTTCCCAAGTGAATTCCGGACCACGCCGCGAATTCCACCGGACTCTGACGATGGGAATACGACTTTGTTTAAGTTGTTTGACCTCACGGTCCATGATTTTGACAGGTTCTTCAACAAAGTGAAGCTTTTCGTTGACGCGAATCTCGTCAAGGGGGATAATAAGAGTCTCATCAGACAGACATTTCTTTAAATTTGAAATGTGAAAGATAGGGTGCACACTGCTGAGTTCGGACGGTAGTTGCAATCGATAAGCCACTGGGCCGATCCTTTCAAGGATCTCGAAGGGTCCAATGTACCTGGGGTTTAGCTTTCCGCGTTTGCCAAAACGAATCATGCCTTTCCAAGGTGATACTTTCAAGAGTACTCGATCCCCAACTTGGAACTCGAGGTGTTTGCGTCTCACGTCAGCATAGCTTTTCTGACGATCACGCGCGGCTTTCAGTCGGTTTTGTATGCCGACGATCTTTTCAGTGGTTTCGTGAGTGATTTCTGGACCAGTGAGTTATGTATCCCCCACCTCAGTCCAACAATGGGTGATCGGCACTTACGACCGTAAAGTGCCTCGAAGGGTGCAGCTTTGATGCTGGTGTGGTAACTGTTATTGTATGAAAACTCACACAACGGTAAGTGATTTTCCCAGTTGTTACCGAAGTCAACTACGCAGGCTCGTAGCATATCCTCCAGTGTTTGTATAGTTCGTTCGCTCTGGCCGTCAGTTTGAGGATGATAAGCTGTACTCATATCTAGACGAGTACCAAGAGATTTTTGTAGTGATTGCCAGAAGCGAGAAGTAAATCGAGCATCTCGGTCAGAGATAATCGAGATGGGCACACCGTGTCTTGACACGACCTCTTTCAGGTAAATCCGTGTCAAACGTTCCATCTTGTCAGTTTCCTTGATGGCTAGGAAGTGCGCAGATTTAGTAAGTCGGTCTACGATCACCCAAATGGTATCGCAACCGCTAGAGGTTTTTGGGAGTTTGGTAATGAAATCCATGGTGATTTGCTCCCATTTCCATTCGGGGATTTCCGGTTGGTGTAGTAAACCGGAAGGTTTCTGATGTTCGGCTTTAACCTTAGAACAAGTAAGACACTTGCCAACGTAGTTAGCAATGTCAGCTTTCATGTTGGGCCACCAAAACAACTCCTTGATGCCATGGTACATTTTGTCGGCACCAGGGTGTATAGAGTACTTAGACTTGTGAGCTTCATCCATCACCAAGTCTCGTAGGTTCCCAAAATTTGGCAACCAGATTCGGTTTGAAAAGTATTTGGCTCCGTTGGATTTGGTTTCAAATTGTTTGTTCATGCCTCGCAAGGCCTCGTGTTTCACGTTTTCAGCTTTGAGTGCTTCGAGTTGAGCGGTAAGAATTTGGGTTATCAGGTCGTTGTGTATGGTCATACTAAGTGCTCGGACCCGAAGGGGTTTCACTCGTTCCTTACGACTTAAGGCATCAGCAACAACGTTTGCCTTGCCTGGATGGTAACGTATTTCGCAGTCGTAATCAGTAAGTAGTTCGACCCAACGGCGTTGTCTCATGTTTAGGTCTTTTTGGTCGAAGATGTGTTGGAGACTTTTGTGGTCGGTGAAAATTGTACACTTGGTACCGTATAAGTAGTGTCTCCAGATTTTTAGGGCGAATACCACTGCCCCCAACTCTAGGTCATGAGTAGTGTAATTCTTTTCGTGGACCTTGAGTTGTCGAGAGGCGTAAGCAATGACTTTGTCTCGTTGCATCAGCACGCAACCGAGACCTTGGTGTGAAGCGTCACAGTATACCACGAAGTCATCATTGCCTTCGGGTAAAGATAAGATAGGTGCACTGCAGAGTTTTTGTTTGAGCAGCTGGAAGGCTGACTCCTGCTTATCAGTCCAATCGAATTTCTTTTCCTTTTGGGTCAGTGCAGTGAGGGGTTGAGCTATTTTTGAAAAGTTCCCAATGAATCGTCTATAGTATCCGGCGAGTCCTAAGAATTGTCGTACCTCGGTAGGTGTAGTAGGTGCTTGCCAGCACTTGATGGCTTCAATTTTTGAAGGATCAACACGAATTCCTTGACTGTCAATCACGTGTCCAAGGAATTGTACAGTTTGCATCCAGAACTCACACTTGGAGAATTTGGCATATAACTCCTCGTGCTTGAGTAGTTCTAGAATGGTTTTCAGGTGTTGTGCGTGTTCTCGTTCATTACGCGAGTAAATCAGAATATCGTCAATGAAGACGATGACAAACTTGTCGAGGTAAGGCTTACACACCCGATTCATAAGGTCCATGAATACTGCCGGTGCGTTGGTCAAGCCGAATGGCATCACTTGGAATTCGTAATGCCCGTAGCGAGTTCGGAAAGCTGTTTTAGGAATGTCAGTATCACGAACTCGTAGTTGGTGATAACCTGACCGTAGATCAATCTTTGAGTAAACACTCGACCCTTGGAGTTGGTCAAACAGGTCATCAATGCGTGGTAGTGGGTAACGGTTCTTAACGGTTAATTTGTTGAGTTCACGGTAGTCGATGCACATGCGGAAAGAACCGTCTTTCTTTTTCACAAACAGGACCGGGGCTCCCCAAGGCGAGGAACTCGGTCGAATAAAGCCTTTATCCAGGAGTTCTTGCAATTGAGTAGACAACTCCTGAAGTTCAGAGGGGGCTAAACGGTACGGTGCTCGTGCCACGGGTGCTGCGCCGGGCACAAGGTCAATAGAAAATTCGACTTGTCTAGTTGGCGGTAGGCCAGGCAAGTCTTCAGGAAAGACTTCTGGGAAGTCTCGAACAATAGGCACATCCTCAAGTCGCTTCTCCTCCGACCGTTTCTCTATAACGTGTGCGAGAATTGCCTGGTACCCTTTTCTCAAGTATTTCCGGGTTTTCATGCAAGAAATAATGTTAAGTCTCGTCCCACCGGTCTCCCCTTGTACGATTAAAGTTCCACCGGTGACGAGAGGAATACGAACAATTTTCTCAAAACAAATAATCTCGGCGCGGTGTTTGGATAACCAATCCATACCGACGATTATGTCAAAGCTGCCGATTTCGACAGGTATAAGGTCAATAGAGAATAGCTCACTTCCTAGGTTTAGGGTGCAATTGCATATTATACTATCGGCCTCAATTAGTTTTCCATTTGCTAATTCTACAATGTACTTAGCATCTAAGGCAGTGGAGGTAGCATTGAGCAGTGGGCTAAATTCATCAGATATGAAACTTTTATCGGCACCAGTATCAAATAAGACTGAAGCGGTTAAGTCGTTGAGAAGAAACATACCCGTAACAACGTTCGGGTCTTGGCGGGCTTCCCCCGAGTTCAACACAAAAGCTCTGCCGCGAGCGTTGGTGTTGTTGTTCCTGTTATTACTTCTCAGCTTTGGACAATCATTCCTGAAATGTCCGGTGTTTCCACACTCAAAGCAGGCCTTTGGTGTGTTAGAGTTTGGGATTGTGGCGTTGGTTCGACAATCTTTAGCTAAGTACCCGAAACGTTTGCACTTACTGCAAGGGCAAGAACCATCGTGGTGACGGTTGCATTTGGAGCAATAGGGTTTGCTCCCACCGTATCCTTTCTTTTCATCGGTACCAGCAGCATAGGCCTTTGTAGTATCTGGCCTCTTGTTTTGTTGTTGACCTTGGTTTTGGTTGTGGTTGGGATTCCATTTCCGTTTGTTATCCCCAGATCGGTTTCCAGTATCCTTTCCAGCGGATGTTCCACGACGGACTACCTGAGCCATTAAGTTATGTGCCATACGGACGGCACTCTGAATAGTCCCCGGGTTGGACGCAGTTACCATCCCCTGGATCTTGGCTGGGAGTCCCCAGATATACCTTTTGATCCTCTTGTATTCAGGATCGACCATTGTTGGGCACAGAAGTGCCAGCTGGTGGAAGCGGGTAGTGTAACCGGTGATATCATCACCTCTCACTGTGAGGTTCCAGAATTCAACCTCAAGCTGTTGTAGCTCTTCTCTTGGACAGTACTCATCTGTCAACATCTTCTTTAGGTCTTCCCAAGGGAGTTGATAAGCGACATCAATCCCCACAGTTTGGGCGTAGGTATTCCACCAGGTAAGGGCACCATCCATGAAGGTGCAGGTAGAGTACTTAACCTTGCAATCCTCGGTGCAGTTGCAGATTCGAAAAACAGATTCCAGTTTCTCAATCCATCTCAGTAAACCAATGGCTCCTTCAGTTCCCTTGAAGTTTAATGGTTTGCAGTTCAGAAAATCCTTGTATGTGCAAGGTTTGGTAGTTGGTACTGTGTTGGAGGTATTTTCGCTACCCTGGTTCGGATTTGAACCACTGTTTCGCTGTGCCTCTTGAGCAGCCAGGGCATCGGCTACTCCTTGCGCAACGAACTGGGCAAGTTCAGCAGCGGTGAAAGTCTGTTTCCTTGGCGGCATGTTCCTTTAATAAACAGTTAGGAGGCATGTGAGATTTTGTACAAGGAGTATGATTATCACGGATGCATATATAAAAGAGGTAATATACGACATCACTATAGGACAATCAATAACATAAGATAGATATATTTGCAACCACCCAAGGTACGAGTTCAAAAGATTTCAGAATTCTAAGTTCACAAAAGATGCCGGGAATATTACATCCGGTCGGGTTACAAGAGTTTACATAGCTAGCTAATAGGTTACATGATAACCACTGCACTAATCTTGATGTAGGTCGAGTTGTGCCAACAGAGAAGTGAGATGGTTAATAGATTCCGCAAGCCTGCTGACCATTCGGAGAGCATCCTCGGTTTCCCGTAGACGCGTCTCGTATTCTTGCAGTCGTGTTTGCAGATTTGAGATTTCATTCTGGTTACTGATCACTTGATTGTGAATAGTTCCCATAGTTTCGATAGTTTCTCCCAGTTGGTCGTGAAGTGTGTCCATGTTATCCACAGTGTTCTCGTGATCTTCGGAGACTTGGTTGATACGTTCAAGAGCTGTGAGTCTCCAGTTCTCACGAGTCTCCTGCAGCTCTATGTCCATTTCACGAAGTCGTCGCTCATGGTGGTTTAGCCTGGCGGCTAGAGCTGGTATGGAATAGGGGTTAGTTCGAGGCGACATTGTGGTCCTCCTGGAAATCCGTGGGTTTTGTGCTCCATATGGTTGGGAGCGTGACGAATTGGGTGGTGTGTTTGCCATTCTGAGACAAAGCGTTTAAGAAGAATGAGGCCTATATTCATATAATACATATATAATATAGTCTTAAGATATTGAGCGAGAGTGAGGCTTATCTATGTATACATTTATATATATCACATAATAGCCTAAAGTGTCTAATCACAGACATGTTTGAGTCCCGGTTTCTCTCGTGGTCAGAGTCAACTAGTGTATCCCTGTTCATCATAACCATTTCAGATCTCACATCATCTTTCTTTAATTGTACATAGTTGATCAGGCTATGTTAAATTAAAGTCGTATGATGTAATTCCTGAACCAGTCATAACTAATAGGGGGATACTGCCTAACGGTCATAGTCTAGGCCCACTAAATGCAACCTAGTTCGCTATAACCTTAGGCTCTGATACCAATCTGTAACACCCCCAAATTTAATGTTGCGCGGAAGCAAGCTTTGGGTGTTACTAATCAATAATCAAGCACCAAAGTATAGCAAACGACTTCTAAATGAGACGTTTGTAAAATAGTTCCATACCATTATAAAATAGAGTTTGAAAACATAATGTTTTCGTTACAAAAGTAAGGTCCCCTAGAGTCCGCGTACGTAACGGGAGATTCTATTACATAACCATAGTTACAAAAGATAATGCTAAAGAATCTCCGTTAAATGCAGTTTGGAAATCATGCGACTCTAGCTAGTAATCTTGGAGTAATCCTACTCCGTACGTGTACCTGAGAATACATGCTAAAAAGGGTCAACACGAATGTTGGTGAATCTCACAGGTTTGTAAGTAAGTAATAGTTTGAACACAAGATTTTTATCAGTTGTACCCATAGGCGTAAATCAAGTATCTGCAACCAAGCAAATAATAAGTAAATATGTATATACCGTTGCCATGAGCTCATAGTCGAAGCTTAACCCGTAAATCAGTGGTACAGCCAAGTACCATATAGTGCCCCCGCGAGTGCCCAATCCAAACACTCGTACGAGACAAATAAAAGTCGCCCGTTTATACATAACGGTTCGTGGTAGCGCTACTACCCCGGGCGGGGAGGGTCAGTCCCTAATGGATCCATTAACTAATATTCGCGCTTAAGTCCATAACTAACGAAACTATGATGGAGGGACTTTAGTGGATTAGTAAGTAACTCATGCAAGCCCGTATATGAAAAGTAAGTAATTTAGCACTTGTGTTCAAGAAAAATATAAGCAATGTATCTCACCCCATAAGTAAAATAGTAAAAGTGGGGCTGTAAGACTCACCTGAGTCAAGCAAGCAAGCGTTTAACTTAATAAACGTAAAGTCCGAAAGCAGTAGTAATCCGTAGGTTTCGCGAACCCGCAACCTTCTAATGCCCTAAGCATATAAGGTTGTATGTATAAGTGAATGTCTCAAAAGATCATTCATGCTAGTTGTCCACTCAACTAGTTATGTCCAAATACATTTGGTTTGTGTTTGTGTTTGAAAGTGTGTACGACCCGTTGGTGATACGTTTAGTTTTATTTGTAAATGTTCCGTAAGGTTTTCTTATGGTTATACATAAGTGTTTGTTTGGAGAATAATATATATATATATATATCCGTGAATGTTGCATCCGACAATAGTCTTTCGAAAAGTATATATATTTATTCCGTGAATATTTATTCGACAACAGGAGTCTTATTCAAGTGTTTTATTTATCCGACAATAGCAAGTTGGATCCGTGAATAAGAAGTCACGGATATATTTTTATCCGACAATAGGTAATCACGAATACTACACATGCGTCAATATGTATTCTCGGAGTTTTTATTTATACGATAATAGTTATGCGACAATAAGGATTCACGGAGTAATGTTCATGCGACAAAAATTTCACGAATTTACTGTTCATGCGACAATGTGATTCACTGAGCACTTGTTCATCCGACAATGTATTCACTGAGCACTGTTCATCCGACAATGTATTCACGGAATACTTGTGATTTTTATTTAAAATAGTAAACATTATCAAATCGTTCTGAAATTTTTCACATAGTTCCTACATATGTTATGTACTTTCTGTAATTTGTTTATGATTTTTGGAGGTGGTTTGATATTTTATAAAAATTCACAAAGTGGCAGTGTCCAGTTTAATCCGAGATTAGACCACTTCTCACAAATCAAATTTTCTGGAGAAATGAGGGCATTTCTGGAATGAGCCAAAGAAGAACTTTTTGTATATAACAAAATTACCAAGATTTCTCAAGTGGTCTCATACGTTTTTGAGGTCTAGAACTCAAGATATGGTCTCAAGAAGGAGGTCATTGTCGGAGGTCATTGTCGGATTTTTACTATTGTCGGACCTATATTTTACCCATGTTATAACATAAATTTGGTCAAGTAAAACTTAACTAATCGTTATGAAATTTGTACACAAGATTCCCCTATGTCTTAGCTTTCCAAAACGTATTTTTGCATCGATTTTAACTAAGCACAACTCGAGATATAATTTTTACAAAGTGAAAGTGGTCCAACAGCTCTTCTAGTTGACATATGTGTACCAATCTGGTCATATCTAAAGTTTTACAAAACTTCACAAAACGTTCCAGTATGATTTGGAAACCTAACAAAATTTGTGATCTTTTCCCGTTGGTCTCAAGTTCTAATTCGTTCCATAGCCCAAGATATACTTATTTTGAATTGGTCAAGATTCTGGTCAGCTTCATCAGATCCGCTATGTACTTTTATTTCAGTAACTAAAAATAGTAAATGAACTTCAATTTTTGTGAGGCTTACATATTATGAAAGTAGACTTCTTATACTTGATTTTAGGCTCAAGAAACGTCCATTTTAGTGTCGTAATGATTTTTATAAAATTCGGGGAAGTGGAAATAGAATCTGGACAGGAAGGTTAACTTCCTGTTTTCGAGTTTTAATTTGTGTTTCGACTTATCTTTTGGACATTAGCTAGTTGAATAAGCAACATAACATGTTAATACATGAGTTATAAGTAAAATACAAGAGTTTTGAAGTCTCACAATGGTGTATGAAGGAACGGAGATGGTAGAAGTGTTGTACACGCGTAGACGGTCGTTTTGGTGTCTTCGGCTTCGTTTTTCCTTCAAGAATGAGGTGGTGGCCGATGGTGGATGGTGGTGGTGTTATGGTGGTGGCCTGGAATTCGTGGATGAGAGTGTGGGGGAGAAGGGTTTGAGTAAAATGGAAGAATAGGTGGAGTGTGGGAAAATGAATGGAGGTATGGTGATATTTCATGTCCACAAAGTCAAGGAAGTAACAAGATAGGTATGGCTTGCCATTTCCCCCCTCCTAGCTGCAGAATTTCGTGGGTGAGGGCCCACCCATGGGTGTGTACATCTTTTCCTCAAATTTGCACTTCGTGCGGTGTTCGTTTACCCGTTCGTTTTGCGTTTTAATTAACCGTATAACGTTTTATTTAGTATGTTTTGTTAACGATTACAACCCGATATTTTTACTTGAAGTATTTTATTAACATACTTAATAATATGATATAAGACATACTTTGCCTTTATTTCACCCGTCGGGCACGTTTCACGCGTTTTTCGTTGCGTACAGTTATGTTTTGATAAAACGTAAAATCGTATAATATATTAAAGTAAATATATTAAAGTAAATAATGTTTGTTTGGATAAATCCACATTATTTTTAACAGTTTGTCACCAACGTCCATAGTAAATAGTGTCGGACCTCGTCCGGTTCAAGTGTGTATGATTTAAACAAATCATATAACGTGTATGTAATTACACAGAAAGTTACATATATTTAGATTAATATAATACTAAATACATGTAATTACAAGTAGTTAGGCACTAATTAAAGTCCTAAATTAGCGGGTGTTACATTCTCCCCTTGTTAGGAGAATTTCGTCCCGAAATTAGCTCGAAGTCGCGGTGTGAGTAGAGTCAGTGAACAGGTGTGGATATTTGAGTCGCATTTGGTCTTCCCGTTCCCAAGTGAATTCCGGACCACGCCGCGAATTCCACCGGACTCTGACGATGGGAATACGACTTTGTTTAAGTTGTTTGACCTCACGGTCCATGATTTTGACAGGTTCTTCAACAAAGTGAAGCTTTTCGTTGACGCGAATCTCGTCAAGGGGGATAATAAGAGTCTCATCAGACAGACATTTCTTTAAATTTGAAATGTGAAAGATAGGGTGCACACTGCTGAGTTCGGACGGTAGTTGCAATCGATAAGCCACTGGGCCGATCCTTTCAAGGATCTCGAAGGGTCCAATGTACCTGGGGTTTAGCTTTCCGCGTTTGCCAAAACGAATCACGCCTTTCCAAGGCGATACTTTCAAGAGTACTCGATCCCCAACTTGGAACTCGAGGTGTTTGCGTCTCACGTCAGCATAGCTTTTCTGACGATCACGCGCGGCTTTCAGTCGGTTTTGTATGCCGACGATCTTTTCAGTGGTTTCGTGAGTGATTTCTGGACCAGTGAGTTGTGTATCCCCCACCTCAGTCCAACAAATGGGTGATCGGCACTTACGACCGTAAAGTGCCTCGAAGGGTGCAGCTTTGATGCTGGTGTGGTAACTGTTATTGTATGAAAACTCACACAACGGTAAGTGATTTTCCCAGTTGTTACCGAAGTCAACTACGCAGGCTCGTAGCATATCCTCCAGTGTTTGTATAGTTCGTTCGCTCTGGCCGTCAGTTTGAGGATGATAAGCTGTACTCATATCTAGACGAGTACCAAGAGATTTTTGTAGTGATTGCCAGAAGCGAGAAGTAAATCGAGCATCTCGGTCAGAGATAATCGAGATGGGCACACCGTGTCTTGACACGACCTCTTTCAGGTAAATCCGTGTCAAACGTTCCATCTTGTCAGTTTCCTTGATGGCTAGGAAGTGCGCAGATTTAGTAAGTCGGTTCAAGTGTGTATGATTTAAACAAATCATATAACGTGTATGTAATTACACAGAAAGTTACATATATTTAGATTAATATAATACTAAATACATGTAATTACAAGTAGTTAGGCACTAATTAAAGTCCTAAATTAGCGGGTGTTACATTGTAAAAGATGGGGTGTTCCAAAAATGCACCAAAACTCTCCTATAAATAGGAGGCATGAGGCTCATTTGCAAAAACACACCATTCTTAGAACAATATACTTCTCTTAAGATATTGCTTCTACTTTCTTTCTACTTTCTCACTAAAAATTAGTTTTAGGTTAGTTTAGGAGCTTGTTTAGAATAGAAGGAAAGTACATAACGCATTGTAAATCTTCGATGTAAGCTTGGAATTGTGTCAATTAATTCAAGTCTACTTTCTCCCGCATTTAATCCTGGTGCTTTCTAATCTTTATCTATCTTAATTAATTATGTTTATATTGATTATGCTAGATTTAGTTATTGCCATGATTAGAGAGTAGTATACTTGCTGTGTTTGTTTGTGATATAGTTAATTAATTATGGGATGATTTATAATTAAATATTAAAGATCGGTAGTATCGCTTTGATCGTCTTATTGCATGTTCTTGTTTGATTGTTGCCTTAGAATCATCATAGTGGTAAAATATAAACGGTCTTAATTATCGTAAAGTAATATGATGGCCCCTATTCGACTGTTACTCGATATAGTACTGGAAATACTTCAAGGTGGAGTACAAATGTATGGAAGTCGAGGAACGACCGAAGGTAGTCATATTACGAAATGGTACAATATTACGTAGTAATATGATGGCCCCTATTCGACTGTTATTCGATATAGTACTGGAAACATTTCAAGGTGGAGTACAAATGTAAGGAAGTCGAGTAACGACCGAAGGTAGTTATATTACGGACTAACCTATAAAATGAGAAACCTAGTTTAATTAACCTTTCTA
This sequence comes from Pseudognaphalium luteoalbum, assembly GCA_963422505.1. Taxonomy (NCBI): domain Eukaryota; kingdom Viridiplantae; phylum Streptophyta; class Magnoliopsida; order Asterales; family Asteraceae; genus Pseudognaphalium; species Pseudognaphalium luteoalbum. The sequence goes on along the minus strand of OY730193.1, from coordinate 91,565,644 downwards.
AATAGACTTTTAAACTTCAATTTAATCTATCGCCTTTCCACCAATAAACGTGATTACAACGCCTTTTTAACGACGTCTAATTAAAAGGTAGTCAGTCATCTGTGTCAATATAATTTGTTAACGGTATGGAACTATGGAACCGCAAGGCTACATGGGGGATTACCATAGGACAAGACATGGCCAAGGTTTGAAGCGGCGGAACCACTTTACGTGAGGAACGCTGTGGATAATTAGGGGATTTATTGGGTAGTCTTAAGCAAGGGCTGGTTTAAAGTCATAAATGAACTTTTTATATATACGAATCTGTTAGGATGACGAGGAATCGTTATATGATTCAGTTATGTCTAGTACCTTAAGATTTTGTTCCCGTTCATATTAAAGTATTATTAAACCATAATTAAGATTTTGCTTATTATTCTAAATACTTTGTGATGTTACCATAACCTAGCTCCCGGTGTGACATGCTAATGGGATTTTAATTAGTAGGGAATCTAGTGTTTACATCATGAGTATTCAAGATTAATAATTAACAAATATCTTTCAACACAGTTTCTCCAAACATCATCCCATAACTTAATTAACGAAATATCAGCAAACACTATCTTTATTTTATCTGCTTTACCTTTTATTTTTATTTCGCTTTTATTTATTTACTTGCCTAAGTTAGTTAATATAAAAACTAAAACTCCCTCACTATTTTATAAAACCTTCACTAGTTTGAAAGCCCACACCTTAGTTTCAATTCAGTCGGTTTGAAGAACGACTCTAGGTCATACCTACCACTTGCTCACCCTTAGGATTAGCATTGTTAGTAAAAACTTAGGCCCCGCAATTACAAATTTAAAACACCTACTGATGCCCGTCGACAGTAGCCGGTGCAACGACAAGGGAAAAATCCTTACCGACCGCTGATGACGCATCACGTATTACCATGCATGGTATTCCATGTTCAAGATCGGATGTTTTTGCAGTTAAATCCTCATTTGAAGAACAACCGAAGTTAGAGTTGAAGGAGTTACCAGCGCATTTGGAGTATGCATACTTGCAAGGGAAATCAGATCTGCCTGTAATCATTTCGGCAACTCTTTCACCTACAGAAAAGGAAAGTTTATTAAAGGTACTTAAGGAGCACAAGCAAGCTATCGCGTGGACGATTAGCGATATCAAGGGAATAAGCCCCTCATATTGCACTCACAAGATTCTTATGCAGTCTGATTTCAAGCCTGTGGTGCAACCTTTAAGGCGGTTAAACCCGAAGGTCATGGATGTGGGGAGAAAGGAAATTATTAAGTTACTAGACTCTGGGTTAATATATCCCATCTCCGATAGTCCATGGGTTAGCCCCATTCATGTTGTACCCAAGAAGGGAGGTATAACGGTGGTAGCAAATGAGAAGAATGAATTGATCCCCATAAGGACAGTCACTGGGTGGAGAGTGTGCATTGATTTCAGGAAGTTGAACGATGCTACGCGCAAGGATCACTTTCCCCTACCTTTCATTGATCAAATGCTCGAGCGTCTGGCCGGAAAAGAAAATTACTGTTTTCTAGATGGTTTTTCCGGATATTTTCAGATTCCGATAGATGCTAACGATCAAGATAAGACCACATTCACATGTCCATTTGGAACATTTGCGTACAGAAGAATGCCATTCGGGTTGTGCAATGCACCCGCAACATTCCAAAGGTGCATGATAGCAATCTTTTATGACATGATTGAAGATAGTATGGAGATATTTATGGATGATTTCTCCGTCTTTGGGAGTTCATTTGACGAGTGTTTGGTTAATTTGGAGAAAATGTTGCAGAGGTGTGAGAGTTCGAATCTTGTGTTGAACTGGGAGAAATGTCATTTTATGGTCCATGAAGGGATTGTATTAGGACATAAGATTTTGAGCGTTGGAATCGAGGTGGATAAGGCTAAAGTCGAGGCAATAGCGAAGTTGCCTCCTCCCACAAATGTCAAGGGCATCCGTAGTTTCTTGGGACATGCAGGATTTTATCGATGTTTTATTAAGGATTTTTCCAAGATAGCTCATCCGATGAATAAAATGTTGGAGAATAAGCCAAGTTTGAGTTAACCAAAGAATGTCTTGATGCATTCAATCTGTTGAGAGAGAAGTTAGTATCCGCACCCATCATGATTAGTCCAAATTGGGATCTTCCCTTTGAACTAATGTGCGATACTAGTGATTATGCTGTAGGAGCAGTGTTAGGGCAAAGGGTTGATAAGAAGTTTCAACCGATTTACTATGCTAGTAAGACCTTGACAAACGCGCAGGAGAACTACACTACAACCGAAAAAGAATTGCTTGCAGTTGTGTTTGCCTTTGATAATTTTCGATCATATTTGATTCTATCAAAGACTGTAGTGTTTATAGATCATTCAGCGTTGAGGTATTTGTTTAGCAAGCAAGATGCAAAGCCAAGATTGCTAAGGTGGATTCTTTTGTTTTCGACATAGAGATTCGTGATAAGAAGGGAGCTAAGAATTTAGCCGCTGATCACCTTTCCAGGTTGGAAAATCCGGAGTTAGAAAAGTTAGATGAATCGGAAATTAAGGATACATTTCCTGATGAGAGTTTAATGAAGGTTATCATGAGTGAGCTTCCATGGTTTGCTGATTACGCCAACTTCTTAGTTACAAAAATTCTTCCTACCAAGATGAAGTATAATGAAAGAAAGAGATTTTTCTCGGCCTTACGACATTATTTTTGGGAAGATCCATTCTTGTTTAGGGAGTGTGCTAATGGAATAGTGAGGAAATGCGTTCATGGAGAAGAATACATGAATATTCTAAGCCAGTGTCACAACGGTCCCACGGGAGGACATCATGGGCCATCGTACACAGCAAGGAAGGTGTTTGAAGCAGGATTTTACTGGCCAAATGTCTATAAGGATGCATATGAGTTTGTAAAGGAATGCGATGCTTGCCAACGAACTGGAAGGATCTCTAAAAGAGATGAGATGCCACAAAATTCTATTATGGTTAGTGAGATTTTCGATGTCTGGGGAATCGACTTTATGGGACCATTTCCACCAAGCAATGGAAACAAATACATCATAGTGGCTGTAGATTATGTTTCAAAGTGGGCAGAAGCAAAAGCATTACCTACAAATGATGCGAGAGTAGTGATAAAATTCCTTAAACAGTTGTTTTCGCGATTTTGGAACACCTAAGGCGTTGATTAGAGATCGTGGAACGCATTTTGCAAATGCGCAATTAGAAAAGGTTTTGAAGAAGTATGGAGTCAATCACAAGTTTTCTACTGCTTATCACCCACAGACTAGTGGACAAGTTGAAGTGACTAATCGCGGGTTGAAGTGTATTTTAGAACGTTCAATTGATGGAAATCCGAAGGATTGGTCAAATAAGTTGGATGATGCACTATGGGCCGCAAGGACTGCTTTTAAGACTTCTATTGGTCCTACTCCTTATCGGCTGGTGTATGGGAAAGCATGTCACCTACCTTTTGAATTCGAACACAAGGCGTATTGGGCGTTGAAACGATGCAACCTTGATGATCATGCGGCAGGAAAGGAGCGTTTGGCACAGTTACAGGAGTTAGAGGAGTTGAGGACAAATGCTTTTGACAATGCAAAGATGTATAAGGAGCGCACCAAGAAATGGCATGATTCACGCCTTAAATCAAATAATTCATTTGAACGAGGTGACAAGGTACTTTTATACAGTTCTCATCTGCATCTGTTTCCAGGGTAGTTAAAAACTCGTTGGACAGGACCTTTCATAGTCCAAAAGGTTTACCCTTTTGGTGTTGTTGACCTGAAAGGTCATTCTGGGACGACGTGCAAGGTGAATGGGAGTCGATTGAAGAAGTATTATGGTGATGCAAGGGACTCCAAAACGGATTTGGTGATGAATTTCAATTAAGTTATGGAGTCGAGCTTACCGACGTGATAAACAAAAGCGCTTTCGGGAGACAACCCGCTATTTTTTTTATTTTTTATTTTGTTTGTTTTTGTTTGTTAATAAGCTCTTGCAATGGGATGCTGTTGGAAGCCTTCATTTTGAAGATAGCTCAGGGGAGTTTTGCTGTTCAATTCTTTTCTATTCCTTTTCTTTGTGTCTCTTTTGTAATGAGGACATTGCATAGTTTTAAGTGGGGGATGGGGGAAAAGAAGTTTCAAGTAGTCTATTTGTCCTTAAGATATGAATGGTAACTTTTTGGCAAATTTTAAGCTAAAGGGCATTCTATGTTAGTCATTTTTCAGCCCAAAATTTCTCTTTTAAAACTGTTTTCTGTGTAAAGTTTAGCGAATCTTGTATTGTCGCACCCCCAAATTCATAATTAGCGGAAGCATACTTTGGGTGCGAATCGTCGGGTAATCAACAGCACAATGATATATAGTAAACGACTCTACATGCGTCGTTTTAACAAAATATATTAATATAAAAAGGTTTACAACATTTGAAGCTAATACATAGCTCGCGTTCTGGAAATGAGATTCCAATACATAAATACTTTTACAAAATATATTAATGCAAGAAAATCTCTAATGTCTGCATGCTGACTCGAGCTACAGTAATCCTGAGGGCAGTCCAACCTACTGCTGAGTACCTGTGATACATGCTAAAAATGGTCAGCTAAAAGCTGGTGAGCTCACAGGTTTGTATATCAAATAACGTTGTATGAACCGCAAGATTTAATGTAATGATTTGCAACCAAGAAAATAAATGATGTATACATCCATGAGCACATAGTATGAGCCTTAACTGTGGTTTCAGGATCCACATTCAAGGACCTGATCGAGGGTGCCTCCCCACGAGTGCCTAATCCATACTCGCAAACCTCAAATGCTAATGCGTCCGTTTGACCAGTTAGTGCTTGCTAACCCGGACAAGGATTGTCAATCCTATATGGTACCATACACTAACATTTGCGCTACCTAAGTATTACCAAACTATGTTGTGGAGGACTTAAAATGATTAGTTGTGTAAACTCATGTAGTATATGAAAAGTTTGTACTCACGTTCACATGTTAAAAACAAGCAATGAATCACACCCCTGAGCGAAAAACAGTAAAAAGAGGGGCCATGAGACTCATCTAAGTCTGATACGTTTATCTCAATAAACGTGCGTTGCTTAGCCAAGCAAAGATGTCCGAAGACTGTAACCTGAGGGCGTCCAAGACGCGCGTTGGTTAATACGAGTAGGCATCTCAAAAGATCACCTATGCTAGTTGATCACACAACTAGTAATGTCCAAATACATTTGGTTTATTGTTTGTATTTTGAAAACGTGTACAGCCCGTGGATGACAGTTTATAGTAATAATTCCCAAGTGTCATAATATATTTCAATGTATTGTATACTTATCAAAGTATGTGTATTAATCGTCCCTGAATTGATTTTTATATAGTTTAGACTAATTATAATCGTTTGGTAAGCATTTTGAGTTGAATTACCAAGTGTTGAAAAATGTTGACCAAAGTTAACCGCGGACCGAGATTGGGCTGCGGATCCAGATGGGCTGCGGATCCAGATGGGTTGTGGATCTAGATGGGCTGCGGATACAGATGGGTTGCGGATCCAGATGGGTTGCGGATCTATAAGTATCTTGTATCACATTGAAAGCCCTACGGGACCAAAACGCGCGAAACGTGCCCGACAACCAAATAAAGACCAGAATATATTTCATAAGTTTAAAATATATCATTTTATGTGAGGACATTATTTAAGTTTTAGTATTTTAAATTAATAACTAAAACGTTTTATAAAAACGTGACATCTTATTTATAAGCGAAACCCGAACCGGTAAACATGACCAATGCATTTTCAAATCATTTTAATAAATGTTTCGAGTATTAACAATTAAGATTTCAAATTAAAAATATTGAAGAGTTAGTTTTTATTTATTTAAAAACGTATGTAAAATAATTAATTAACATCACACATAAACATTTAAACGACCGGGGAAACGAACACCTTGGGACACACCCACATAGGGGTAGGCCCCACAAAAATCTGCCCAAAAAGGGAGGGAGATCCCACCACCACCACCACACTTCCACCATCAAACAACCTCGGATCACCTTGCCTCTTTGAAGAAAAACGTTCACCTCGCGACGATCTACCTTCCTATCTTTTCGAAATCTTCACGCGTTAACTTGTAAGTTTCCGACCAAATCTCGAAACTCCTCGATTTCAAGTGTTTTTGACAGTTGTTTATTTAAGCTTGAAATGTCCAAATATGGGTTGGGTAAAAGTTTCAAACCAAACGGAAACCGGAAAACACATTTTCGGCTTAAAATCCGGCCAACAGACGTAAGTGTCGCATAGACCAGTGCAGCGTAGCATCACTTAATGCGTCACTTAAGTGACGCACTGAGTGTCGCTTAAAACCCTAATCTTGCGTCACTTGCCTAAGTGCCGCATAAAACCCCTTTTTCCCGACACTTGTCTAAGTGTCGCAAATTCAATACCCGACACTCCTAACGGACACTTCTAGCGACACTTGTCTAAGTGTCTCCTATAATTGAATTCTGATTTCATCCGACACTAACCCTAGTGACGCATGACCCTGATACCGACACTTGTACCCGACACTTTCTTAAGTGTCGCCCCTTTATGCGTCACTTCCTCAAGTGACGCTATAAGTGTCGCATGAAACAGAACCCAGATTTTTACTAAGTGTCGAGACCTAAAATTTTATGTGTCACTTCCTCAAGTGATGCTATAAGCTCGACCCCAGTCAGGGGCTCTACCCCTTGGACCCCGCCAGGGGTTGCCACCCCTGGAATCCTGCTAGCCAGGGGCGCTGCCCCCGGACCCCCGTCACCTAGAATTTGTAAATACTTTTAAGTATAACACTCCAAAAATCATAACAATATTAATGAGATTATTATTACAACCAGTCACCAACGGGCCGTACATGTTTTCAAAACTCAAACTTATCAATCAAATCAAATCATTGGACATTACTAGTTGGATGAACAACTAGCATAGGTTATCTTTTAAGATACCTACTTATTTTATTTAAACTTGCGCGTTATAAACGCCTGACAGGTTACAGTCTTTGGACACCCCATTTTACATCACCACATTTGCTTCATTGCAACTCTTCAAGCTCAGGTGAGTCTCATAGCCCCGACTTTTTACTGTTTTTACTCCCGGGGAGGGAATACATGCTCTAACTGTTTTACACGTGAACACGAGTACAAAACTCGCTATTTTCTGCATGAGCTGTTTTCTAATCACTTTTAAGTCCTCTACAATCATAGTTCTGGTAATACCTTATGTAGCGCGAATGTTAGTGTATGGTACCATATAGGACTGACCATCCTCGTCCGGGTAAGCAAGCACTGACTGGTTAAACGGACGCATTAACTTTTGTTCATACGAGTGTGGATTAGACACTCGCCCGGAGGCACCCACGATCAGACACTTTATTGTAATCCTGACACCCACGTTAAGCGCAGACTATGACCTCATGGCAGACATATACATCATTGGATTCATTTCAAACAGTTATCATTAAATCTTGTGGTTCACACTTACATAATTATTATGCAAACCTGTGAGCTCACCATTGTCAGCTGACCTTTTTAGCATGTGTTCTCAGGTACCCAACAGCAGTAGGACCTGTTCACTCAGGATGCCCATAGCTCGAGTCAGCATAAACATCAGGAGATTATTTTGCATTACTACATTTTGTAACTAAGTTATGCATATTATTCTCTAAACATTGTAATTATTGGGCTTTTGTAAACACTTGTACATTGTAAATCTTATATTATCAATGTATTTGTGAAACGACGCATATAGAGTCGTTCATTATATGCCTTGTGTGTTTTGATTATTGATTAGTAGCACCCTAAAGCTTGTTTCCGCTAAACAGTAAATTTAGGAGTGTTACAGATTTTGACTAATAAGTCAAAATTGGCGTAGGCAACCACTGTAACGATGAATGAGCGATGCTCTGCTGTGATGCAAAACAAGTTACCACCAAAAATGAAGGATCTGGGGAGTATCACTATTCCCTGTCTCATTGGTAAATTGGACATCGCAAATGCACTAGCGGATCTTGGAGCTAGCATATCCATTATGCCCATACTATGTATGCTCCCAAGGCCATTCGAATGTGCATTGAGTTAGCTGATCGTTCTATCCAATATCCAAGAGGGATGGTTGAGAACGTCTTAGTCAAGGTTGATAAGTTTGTGTTTCCCTGCGACATCGTGATTCTCGACATGGTAGAAGATCCCAAGGTACCAATTATTCTAGGAAGACCTTTCCTAGCCACTTCAAGAGCATTGATCGATGTTTTTGATAGGAAAATCACCATGAGAGTTGGGGATGAGAAGGTTGTGTTCAATGTAAATGAGTCCATGCAATACCCTTCCTCTGTGGATGATACTTGCTACTTTGCTAGTGCGAAAGAACTTTCTGACGATGATGAGTTCTTGCAAAGTCTAAAGGATGACGAAGATCTTGATCCAATGATTCTGGAAGGATGGACATGGAGCATCGAGGCAATCCGTGATATTGAGGAGTTCGATAAACTGCTAGAGGAGATTGAGACAATGTGCGATGAGGAGTTAGAGAACGAAGGAGTCAAGTTTAAGGAGAGTGAAGAGTCAATCTTGACGAATGGAATCTCCATCAAAACGGAAACGCGTATTACCATGCATGGTATTCCATGTTCGAGATCGGATGTTTTTGCAGTTAAATCCTCATTTGAAAACAAACGAAGTTAGAGTTGAAGGAGTTACCAACTCATTTGGAGTATGCATACTTGCAAGGGAAATCAGATCTGCCTGTAATCATTTCGGCAACTCTTTCACCTACAGAAAAGGAAAGTTTATTAAAGGTACTTAAGGAGCACAAGCAGGCTATCGCGTGGACGATTAGAGATATCAAGGGAATAAGCCCCTCATATTGCACTCACAAGATTCTTATGCAGTCTGATTTCAAGCATGTGGTGCAACCTTTGAGGCGGTTAAACCCGAAGGTAATGGATGTGTTGAGAAAAGAAATTATTAAGTTACTAGACTCTGGGTTAATATATCCCATCTCCGATAGTCCATGGGTTAGCCCCATTCACGTTGTAGCCAAGAAGGGAGGTATGACGGTGGTAGCAAATGAGAAGAATGAATTGATCCCCACAAGGACAGTCACTGGGTGGGGAGTGTGCATTGACTACAGGAAGTTGAACGATGCTACGCGCAAGGATCACTTTCCCCTACCTTTCATTGATCAAATGCTCGAGCGTCTGGCCGGAAAAGAATATTACTATTTTCTAGACGGTTTTTCCGGATATTTTCAGATTCCGATAGATGCTAATGATCAAGATAAGACTACATTCACCTGTCCATTTGGAACATTTGCGTACAGAAGAATGCCATTCGGGTTGTGTAATGCACCCGTAACATTCCAAAGGTGCATGATAGCAATCTTTCATGACATGATTGAAGATAGTATGGAGATATTTATGGATGATTTCCCCGTCTTTGGGAGTTCATTTGATGAGTGTTTGGTTAATTTGGAGAAAATGTTGCAGAGGTGTGAGAGTTCGAATCTTGTGTTGAACTGGGAGAAATGTCATTTTATGGTCCGTGAAGGGATTGTATTAGGACATAATATTTTGAGCATTGGAATCGAGGTGGATAAGGCTAAAGTTGAGGCAATAGCGAAGTTTCCTCCTCCCACAAATGTCAAGGGCATTCATAGTTTCTTGGGACACGCAGGATTTTATCGACGTTTTATTAAGGATTTTTCCAAGATAGCTCATCCGATGAATAAACTATTGGAGAAGGAAGCCAAGTTTGAGTTTTCCAAAGAATGTCTTGATGCATTCAATCTGTTGAGAGAGAAGTTAGTATCCGCACCCATCATGATTAGTCCAAATTGGGATCTTTTCTTTGAACTAATGTGCGATGCTAGTGATTATGTTGTAGGAGCAGTGTTAGGGCAAAGGGTTGATAAGAAGTTTCAACCGATTTACTATGCTAGTAAGACCTTGACAAACGCGCAGGAGAACTACACTACAACCGAAAAAGAATTGCTTGCAGTTGTGTTTGCCTTTGATAAGTTACGATCTTATTTGATTCTATCAAAGACTGTAGTGTTTATAGATCATTCAGCATTGAGGTATTTGTTTAGCAAGCAAGATGCAAAGCCAAGATTGCTAAGGTGGATTCTTTTGTTTTCGACATAGAGATTCGTGATAAGAAGGGAGCTAAGAATTTAGCCACTGATCACCTTTCCAGGTTGGAAAATCCGGAGTTAGAAAAGTTAGAGGAATCGGAAATTAAGGATACATTTCCCGATGAGAGTTTAATGAAGGTTATCATGAGTGAGCTTCCATGGTTTGCTGATTACGCCAACTTCTTAGTTACAAAAATTCTTCCTACCAAGATGAAGTATAATGAAAGAAAGAGATTTTTCTCGGCCTTACGACATTATTTTTGGGAAGATCCATTCTTGTTTAGGGAGTGTGCTAATGGAATAGTGAGGAAATGCGTTCATGGAGAAGAATACATGAATATTCTAAGCCAGTGTCACAACGGTCCCACGGGAGGACATCATGGGCCATCGTACAAAGCAAGGAAGGTGTTTGAAGCAGGATTTTACTGGCCACCTGTCTATAAGGATGCATATGAGTTTGTAAAGGAATGCGATGCTTGCCAACGAACTGGAAGGATCTCTAAAAGAGATGAGATGCCACAAAATTCTATTATGGTTAGTGAGATTTTCGATGTCTGGGGAATCGACTTTATGGGACCATTTCCACCAAGCAATGGAAACAAATACATCGTAGTGGCTGTAGATTATGTTTCAAAGTGGGCAGAAGCAAAAGCATTACCTACAAATGATGCGAGAGTAGTGATAAAATTCCTTAAACAGTTGTTTTCGCGATTTGGAACACCTAAGGCGTTGATTAGAGATCGTGGAACGCATTTTGCAAATGCGCAATTAGAAAAGGTTTTGAAGAAGTATGGAGTCAATCACAAGTTTTCTACTGCTTATCACCCACAGACTAGTGGACAAGTTGAAGTGACTAATCGCGGGTTGAAGTGTATTTTAGAACATTTAATTGATGGAAATCCGAAGGATTGGTCAAATAAGTTGGATGATGCACTATGGGCCGCAAGGACTGCTTTTAAGACTTCTATTGGTCCTACTCCTTATCGGCTGGTGTATGGGAAAGCATGTCACCTACCTTTTGAATTCGAACACAAGGCGTATTGGGTGTTGAAACGATGCAACCTTGATGATCATGCGGCAGGAAAGGAGCGTTTGGCACAGTTACAGGAGTTAGAGGAGTTGAGGACAAATGCTTATGACAACGCAAAGATGTATAAGGAGCGCACCAAGAAATGGCATGATTCACGCCTTAAATCAAATAATTCATTTGAACGAGGTGACAAGGTACTTTTATACAGTTCTCGTCTGCATCTGTTTCCTGGGAAGTTAAAAACTCGTTGGACAGGACCTTTCATAGTCGAAAAGGTTTACCCTTTTGGTGCTGTTGACCTGAAAGGTCATTCTGGGACGACATTCAAGGTGAATGGCAGTCGATTTAAGAAGTATTATGGTGATGCAAGGGACTCCAAAAGGGATTTGGAGATGAATTTCAATTAAGTTATGGAGAAAAGTGTCGAGCTTACCGACATGATAAACAAAAGCGCTTTCGGGAGACAACTCGCTATTTTTTTTTTTATTTTGTTTGTTTTTGTTTGTTAATAAGCTCTTGCAAGGGGATGCTGTTGGAAGCCTTCATTTTGAAGATAGCTCAGGGGAGTTTTGTTGTTCACTTCTTTTCTATTCCCTTTCTTTGTGTCTCTTTTGTAATGAGGACATTGCATAGTTTTAAGTGGGGGATGGGGGAAAAGAAGTTTCAAGTAGTCTATTTGTCCTTAAGATATGAATGGTAAATTTTTGGCAAATTTTAAGCTAAAGGGTATTCTATGTTAGTCATTTTTCAGCCCAAAATTTTTCTTTTAAAATTGTTTTTTGTGTAAAGTTTAGCGAATCTTGTAATGTCGCACCCCCAAATTCATGATTAGCGGAAGCATACTCTGGGTGCGACTCGTCGGGTAATCAACAGCACAAAGATATATAGTAAACGACTCTACATGCGTCGTTTTAACAAAATATATTAATATAAAAAGGTTTACAACATTTGAAGCTAATACATAGCTCGCGTTCTGGAAATGAGATTCCAATACATAAATAATTTTACAAAATATATTAATGCAAGAAAATCTCTAATGTCTGCATGCTGACTCGAGCTACAGTAATCCTGAGGGCAGTCCAACCTACTGCTGAGCACCTGTGATACATGCTAAAAATGGTCAGCTAAAAGCTGGTGAGCTCACAGGTTTGTATATCAAATAACGTTGTATGAACCGCAAGATTTAATGTAATGATTTGCAACCAAGAAAATAAATGATGTATACATCCATGAGCACATAGTATGAGCCTTAACTGTGGTTTCAGGATCCACATTCAAGGACCTGATCGAGGGTGCCTCCCCACGAGTGCCTAATCCACACTCGCAAACCTCAAATGCTAATGCGTCCGTTTGACCAGTTAGTGCTTGCTAACCCGGACAAGGATTATCAATCCTATATGGTACCATACACTAACATTCGCGCTACCGAAGTATTACCAAACTATGTTGTGGAGTACTTAAAATGATTAGTTGTGTAAACTCATGTAGTATATGAAAAGTTTGTACTCGCGTTCACATGTTAAAAACAAGCAATGAATCACACCCTTGAGTGAAAAACAGTAAAAAGAGGGGCCATGAGACTCATCTAAGTCTGATACGTTTATCTCAATAAATGTGCGTTGCTTAGCCAAGCAAAAATGTCCGAAGACTGTAACCTGAGAGCGTCCAAGATGCACGTTGGTTAATACGAGTTGGCATCTCAAAAGATCACCTATGCTAGTTGATCACACAACTAGTAATATCCAAATACATTTGGTTTATTGTTTGTATTTTGAAAACGTGTACTGCCCGTGGATGACAGTTTATAGTAATAATTCCCAAGTGTCATAATATATTTCAATGTATTGTATACTTATCAAAGTATGTGTATTAATCGTCCCTGAATTGATTTTTATATAGTTTAGACTAATTATAATCGTTTGGTAAGCATTTTGAGTTGAATTACCAAGTGTTGAAAAATGTTGACCAAAGTTAACCGCGGACCGAGATTGGGCTGCGGATCCAGATGGGCTGCGGATCCAGATGGGTTGCGGATCCAGATGGGTTGCGGATCCAGATGGGCCGCAGATCCAGATGGGCCGCGGATCCAGACGGGTTGTAAGGTCCAAAACCTTGGAAACCTAGTCAAACGAGCTCGGTTTGACCCGAAACTTTTACACAAGTCTTAAAATGGTTAAGTGAGTTTGTAAAAATTATCGTTTCATGTCGGGGTTCACCCGAAGTGTCAGTTTTTTTAAATGACAAAACAGCCCTTTTTATAGTTTTTTCGGTTTTGTCGATTTGTTTCGCCTCTCGTTTTGGGGTGTTCTAGTCCGAACCAAGTTCCGCAAAAATTACCACATGTTCTACTTAGTCTCTAGAACCTTATATAAGTTTTCCTTGAATTATAGTGTCCATTTCGTTAGTTAAATAAAAATCGAGGGATGTCGAGTCCGAAATCCGGGCAAAACAGATAGGCGTGCACATATCGAGTTTTCTGTAAAAATGGGTGTATTTCTGCTTCACGAGCCCAACATGAAAGTTGTAGATAACAAAAATATGAAGATTTTGATATATGTTTCGTTGTCTAATTCAAAGTACACTATTTTATTTGATTTGTTTCGTGGGACTGTTTTCAGTGACTGTTTTCGGTTTACATATACAAGTTTCAAAAACACATTTTTGAGTTTAGTTTGGACATAATCTAGCAAGATACTCAACTAGCTTATTAAGTAATCAAAGTAAAAGTAGTTTAAAAGTATTTAGAACTTACGGGTGTCGTATGAAAATTCCAAAAAGATAGAAAGGTAGAGCTCGTTGCGGTGGACGTTTCCTCTTTAAACCGTGTTGCGATCCAAGGTGATTTAGTTGGTGTTTGTGGGTGATTTAGTGGTGGGTTTGGGGCTGGGTTTTATGCCGTGGGTTTCACCAAGAGAAGGAGAGAAATGGAGTTTGTTGATTGTGTGAAGAATGAGAGAAAATGAAGTGGTGGTGGTTTGATAAATCAATAAGCAACATTGGGGCCCCAAAGATGAGTATGGTGTGCCATGCTTTGGGCATGGCCGGCCACCCTTGGGGCCCCAAAGATGGGTCTTGACCAACTTTTGTTCCCCCAAAGTTGTGTTAGGCCCCGTGTTTATTTACCCATTCGTTTTACGTTTTAATTGACCGTATAATGTTTCATATATTACGTTTTATTAACGATTTAAAACTTGATATTTTTAATAAAAGTTTAATCACATAATATATTCTAAGTTATTAAAATATATATAGGTCGTTGGTTGGTTGTCCGTTGCGGTTTAGACGTTCGTTTAAATTGTGTGACGTTCTTAAACGTTTTAATCGTACGCATGTAATCACGATATTTTTACTTGAAGTATTTTATCAAAATACCTAATAATGAATTATAAAAATATAACTTAAGTTTATTTCGTTTGTCGAACGTGTTTCGCACTTTTAATTTGTGTCAGTTACGTTTTACACAAAACGTACATTGTTCCGTATATTATTATTACATAATAATATAATGTAAATAACTACTATTTAAATATCAAATAGATTTATGTTATTTATTAAAATTTGCACCAACGTCCGTATGAAATGTATCAAAATCCATTCTATATGATAATGCACGATTAAACCAAATTGCGTACGTGTATATATTCAATAATATATATATAAGGATACATTAATTAACCTAATCAAAGGACTCATTATATGTATTACAGAGAATTAGGCACTAATCACTAGCCCTAATTTGGCGGGTGTCACATGTAACACATTTTGGGAATTCAGATGATGAAATGAACTTAATTTTTAAAATATTAGATAATTCATCATGTGATGTATCGATAGGCGATCTTTATGAAGGTTATTGAGCCATTAAGAAAATTAACGAATAAAGTAGGATTTTCCTAAGAGGACCTTTTAGCAAGGTATGACCTTAGTCTTAATTCTTATATGATAGCGTGTTATAATCCATAATTTTGGGATCCTGATTATCATCATTTGGGAATATATTGGGTGTTGTCTCCTTTGTTGTACGAAAGTACAGACCTGATTTCCGTCAGTATATTTGATATGAAAAAAAAAAAAAAAAACAAGAATACAAAGGACTCATAAATTGAAAAAACCAAAGCCAAGTTATGTCGCTCTGTTGTACTGAGGTACAGACCTATCACCAATGTCTTGGTTTGAAAAATGATTGATTTATTTGGATTTTCATTATTTGGAGAATTGTGACACGTTAGTCGTATGAGGGTATTTTGCTATTGGAAATCAAGGGTAGAACCTGCTAGAATAATAATGAGTTGAGCTCAATTTCTGAATTATAGATTGTTTAAGTGGATAACAATATCGGTAATCTGGTTGAATCATCTTTTATGCCTAATAATAATATATTAGAAATTGTCTTCCTAAGTAGAGTTTCTCGTTTGCTGAGCTTTACAGTAGAAGAAATTTTAAGATAAAAATTTGGGTTGTGGAATGCTATGTAGTATGTAAGTCCTTCTGCATTTGTTTGTCGTTCATTTAAAGTTTTGAAGATTTTGAATCAATAGTATACTTGAGGACAAGTAGGATTCAAGTGGGAGATGTTTGATGAATGCCAAAATGTACTAGATTATAGTACTAATTACCCCCTTGTTCAATAGATTTTTTATGCATTTTATTTGAATACGATACTTATTTTGTTCATATGTGCATTTAGGAGTTAATTGGAATTTGAATTGGAAAACAAGCAGAAAACGAGCAAATATTGAATGAAGGAGAGCTAAAAAGTTGAAGTTTAGTGAGAGAAATTCGAAATGGTGAAAAGTTGGATTTTCTCATCCATACGACGTATGGAATTTCCATACGGCGTATGGATCATGTGAGCCGGACTGACAGATAGCGGGTCGTGTCTGCTGGGCTTTATCAATCCATACGGCGTATGGAATTTCCATACGGCGTATGGATTAATTCGACAGAATTCCTTAAAAACCCTAATTCACTTCATTTTTAGGGTTATCACTTATCATTTCTCTTGAGCTATTTTTCAACCATTCCAGCCTTATTTTCAGAGCATTTTGACCATAGAAAGCAAGAAGAATTGAAGTCTTTTCGATTGTTCATTCGTATCTTCGGTTTCTCGGTTCGAATACGTTATTCCTTTTCATTTGATTATGCTTTCGATTTCATATTTGGGTCTAAGTTTCTGTAATAATATGAGTAGCTAAACTTTATATGTATTTACTTAGATGATGATACTTAGATGATGGTTTGATTATTGATTTGCGAACGATATTGGATTTTATGAATGTTTATGTGTTTATTTGATAATCCTTGGTAATTATTGATTGATTATTGTTGATTACCTAATGTGGTTTCTTGATTGATTGAGATTGAGTTCCATTTACTTAAGAGATTATTGATAATTGTTGGTTTCGGTTAGCAATTATTGCTAAATAGATTGAGTTTGACATGTTAGGGTTAATAATCGATTTTAATCATTAATGAACAAGATAACTATCATTAGTTGTAGACTTTGTTGATTCAAGTCACAAAAGTAAATCACATGAACGGCGTAGGTTTAATTTAGAAGACAATTCGGTGGGCAACGTTAGTTGAATAAATTGCATGTTTAAAACAACCTTGTGTCTTTCTTAATTGTGTTAGATTAACTTACCTCGTAAAGGGGGTTGTCTTACTTGTCATATCGCAATAAAATCCATTGTTTGGGCAAATCAATAAAGTGATAACCGGAATCTAAGAAAAGTAATCTAAATGAATACATTTCTTCCATCATTTGAATCAAGTATTATTATTTGATTAATTGTTTTTATAGTTTTTATTTATTCTAATTTATTTAATTTAAAGTTTATTTCATATTTCATAATTATTAGTCAATTGTTCGATCGGAACTAAAACGCCCCTCTTGTTTTATTTGAATTATATTTTGATCATTTTAAACAATTTCCATCTCATTAGAATTAACATCCGTTCCTTGTGTTCGATCCGGACTTATCATACTATACTATTATGCGATCATGTATTCTTGTCTGAGTTGTGTATTAGCAAGTAAGGTAACTTCCATTTTTAAAATTAAGCCTCGTTTACACGACATCACAAACCATAAAGACGTTTTATGTAATTTCTCCAAATTTTTTGCTTCATCACTCCCGATGTAAAAGCCTACGGGTGTGTTTGCCAACTCAATTTCAAGAAATTATTGAAAATTTTAGGATATTTAGATTATAGTTTTTTGAAGCTCCATCCCTTATTAAATAACAATTCTTGTTTGACATAAAAATTGAAATAGAGACTCTCTAAAAAATAATATTCTCAAGTAAATTTTCTTAAAATTAGCTTATCTTAAGAATCTCCATCAATTTATTATTAAATTATTAAAAGTTTAGAGTTACAAAATATCATTCATTTTTTGTCATTTTACGTTATAAACTTCAGCTTCATCTACTTTGTTGGACACTTATTTAAAAATAAAAGATCCAGCTTCAGCCTCAAATGAAAACTTTTGCTCTAGCTTCAAACTTCCATTTCCAAACCATCTCCATCTTCAACCCCAATTTCATTTCTAACTAATTTTGTCGACCACACCTCACGTTAACCCATTATAGTAATTATTTTGTTTGATCCTTTTGTACGAAATAAAGTGCGATTGGCACTTGCCACTGGGGTTAGCGCGTGATTGTACCCGGGTATCTGCTCAAGGCGCACCTAGGCTTCTAGGCTTGCTACCAGCAAGTAAAATATTCTGAATTAAAATTTTGTAATCAAGTTGTAAAGACTATAATAGTATAATGGCATTTTATATCCATTCAAAATATTATCATGTCATTTCTTAAATTTTCCAAAAGCTAATACTCCATCCGTCTCATAATCAATGTCTCACTTACTATTTTGGGACGTCTCAAAATAAGTGTCTAGATTTCCTTTCGGCCGATCAAAAAAGACTTTAGTGTGTAAAAATAATATGTTCTTGTTAGATAATGACTTTCCTTAAACTGTGTGCATTTTTACATAAAACACTTATCTTGAGACGGAGGGAGTATATGTGTTTTATTTTAATTTGTCATTAAGTTTATATGATCTGATTGTTAAAAAATAAATTAGTGTAATACATGAAATTTAATACACTATTTTGTAGTATTAAATAAATTTTGTGTTATATATAGATTAGCGTAGATTAGTTGGGAAGTATAGAATAAATGAAATATTGATACCTTAACAAGAAAGATATGGTGTAAAATCATGGGGTTGAATGCTTCAATGTGTGTGGAGAGGGGTGGGATATTAATTACGCACCTGTTGCTACTGCGAGACAGATAAAGGGGCTCAAAAGATGATGTGATGGTGATGTTCAATTCTTCAATTTGTTCATTAATACGGATGTTAAAAATTAAATTTTAGATTATTAAGATCATAGAGAAAATCACCAGTATACGTGTTTTCAAGTTAGTTATAGGGGTTATAGGTAGAGAGGTGTACACGAGTTGAATCAAGGTTGAGCCGACTAGATTTAAACTTTCCCCGTTTAGAATTCAACTAGTTGCAAGATCCATAAAAACACGGGTTTGATGAAAAATCAAGTTATAAAATTATATATATAAGAATTTTTTTTAACTACAATAAATGTTAATATATATAAATTCTATGGTCAGAAGCAGTCTCAAATGTTCACTTAGAGTTTAATCTATCTAAAGTTCTCCATGAAGATCTAATCAACTGCAGTCAAGTACTTCTCGGCATAGAACTAAGCTAGAATCCAGCAGGTCAATAGACGGAGATTGTGTATACAAACTTTTCTACAGTGTTGTCGCTCAAATGTAGATAACATCATCAATCACATCTTCCCAACGATAAGTTGCTTCAAGCTACACAATCACAAAAACACCATAGGCTGTATTAATTGCTTAAACTCACGAGTGACAAAATGGTCAGGTTGGGTAATGGGGGCCAACACAGGCTGCACAGGGCTGACCCGCCAACATTTCTTGTCCTAACAGTTCTGAGCTTTATGAATTATATATATTTATTGATCATTAAATCATAATAAATTTAAAAGGTTGAAAATATTTATATAACGCTTATGTAACATTCAACTTGATTGATCCAAGAGGCTGTTCAATTTTTGGAAAGCCCTTAAACACGACCCATACCACCTGGTGAAGATGAAATTCTAGCGATATCAACCATTTGTAAAGCAAATGGTTTAAAATTGTCACCTTGAAAAATAAATGGAGTTCAAAAGCAATAGATGGTACACACCTCTTAACACAATGTTAAAGTTTGGTGAGCACCAACTTGTAACACCCATAAATTTATAGTTTGGTAGAAGCATACTTGGGGTGCTACTAATCAATAATCACAAGCACATAAGATAAAGTGAACGACTCTACATGCGTCGTTTTAACAAAATACATTGATTGTAATAAAAGTTTACAAGAGTTATAAGGATTACATAAGCTCGGTATCCTGATCTGAAAGATTCTATGGCATTACTACTTATACAAAATATAATAATGCAGAAAAATCTCTTGATGTTCGTATTTGCATGCGACTTGAGTTATAAAATTCCTGAGTAGTCCTACTACTGCTGTGTACCTGAGAATACATGCTAAAAGGTCAGCTAAAAGCTGGTGAGCTCACAGGTGTAAATGATATCATAATGTATGAACCACAAGATTTAATAATGTGTTTGAAATTAATCAAATAAATGTATATATTACTGCCATAAATCTATAGTTTGAGCTTAACTGAGGGGTCAGGATCCGCCTTTAAGGACCTGAGCAAGGTGCCTCTAAGGAGTGCCTAATCTACACTCGTGTGAACAAATGATAATGTGTCCGTTTGACATCACAGTCAAGGTAGCGCGACTACCCTGGACAGGGATTGTCAATCCCATATGGTACCATACACTAACATTCACGCAAAATCCTAACAAACTATGTGGTGGATGACTTTATGATTAGTAAAACAACTCATGCAGTCAATATATCGTGTTTTGTACTTGTGTTCACATGTAAAACAAATTTGAGCATGTATTCCCACCCCGGGAGTAAAAATAATAAAATGCGGGGCTATGAGACTCACCTGAGTCTGATGCGTTTATCTCAATAAACGTGCGTTGCTAAATCAAGCAATGATGTCTGAAGACTGTAACCTGAGGGCGTCCAAGACGCGCGTTGGTTAATATTATGAGTAGGTATCTCAAAAGATCACATATGCTAGTTGTTTATCCAACTAGTTATGTCCAAATACATTGATTCGTTTGATTATTTGTTTGTGTTTTGAAAACATGTACGGCCCGTTGATGACAGTTTGTAATAATAATCTTACATCATTATTATTATGTGTTGTTTCATTGTATACTATTAAAGTATGTGTTTCGTGTGTTGTATTGTATATAAGTGTTGAAGTATATATGTATCATGTATGAGTACATCGTATGTGGTTCAAAGGTTTAAATGTTTGACACGCAGTGTATAAAGCATTTCCAAACTTTAATGACGGGGGTTCGGGGGCAGCGCCCCTGATTAGCGGGGTTCCAGGGGTGGCAACTCCTGGCGGGATCCAAGGGGCAGAGCCCCTGGCTGGGGTCGAGGTTTAGTGAAAAACGCATCTAAAATCTGAACTTGGGTATTGTAAGTGATAAAATTTTGGGTTTTGACACTTAGTAAAAATCTACGTTTTCAAGGTTCTGATTTGTGCGACACTGGGTGCGACATAGGTTGTTGTGTCGCTAGTCATAACTGCGACATAAGTCATTGTGTCGCTATGTGCGTCGTCCGCAATTTAATGCGATATAGGGTGCTGTGTCGCTATATGCGACATCCGAAAGTGTTGCGACATAGGTAATGGTTCTGCGACATAGGGATTTGTGTCGCAAAGGCTCCAGGCCTTGTGCGACACAAAGGGTCTGGTCGTTTTTCAAGGCTCGAGTTTGTGGTCAAACGACCTCGGTTTGACCCGAAACTTTCACTCAAGTCTTAGAACAGTTAGTAGAGCTTGTAAAAATTATCAGTTTGTGTCGAGAGTCATTCTAGGTGTCGATTTTATAAAAATGGCCAAAACCGACATTTTCTGAAAATGTTTCGAAATCAAGTTTTAAACATAGATTTGAAAATTACAAAGCTAGATGAACAACAATCAAGCAATAAAATTGAAATGCAAGAGTTTTTGAAAGTGTCGGGATTCTTACAACTTAGCGCGAGAGAAATCCGAAAAGATGGTTGCGTAGTTCTTGTTCTCGTGATTCTTTTTCTCCAAATGAGTGAGGTGATTTAAGGTGTTTAGATGGTAGTTTTTGGTGGTGTTTGGGGGCTGATTTAGAGAGAGAGGGGAAAGGAAGAGAGAACGTGAAGTGTTGGTGATGAAAGAGTAATGTGGTGAATGGAGTGTGTGTGTAGTTTTGGTAAGTCAAAGAGGAAGGGAGGGAAAAGGAAAGGAGGGGAAGGGGGGGGCAAAGGGGGCCCACAAGGGAGGGGAAGTCTCCAATTTTTCGTTCCTTGCATTTGCGCTCTATGCAGTGTTCGTTTACCCGATCGTTTAAACGTTTAATTATCGTTATACATTTTAATACGTGTGTTTAAATAACGATTTAAATCTTGATATTTTTATTGTAAGTATTATCTTAAATACTTTATTTTAAGTTATTAAAATGTTGTCGGGTCTCGGCTTGCGTGTTCGTTGCATAATTGTACATTTATTTAACTTTGCGTGTTCGTTGCATAATTGTACGTTTATTTAACTCGTGTAACGTTTTTAAACGCTTTATTCGCGCGCATGTAATCGTAATATTTTTAGTTGAAGTATTTTATCAAAATACTTAATAATGAATTATAAAAATATAATTTGGGTTTATTTCGTCTGTCGAGCGTGTTTCGCACGTTTATGTCACGTATGGTTAGTTTTAAACGATACGAAATACATGTGTTTATATTATCCCAATAATATATAAATAAAAAAATGAGTTAATTAAATAATTTCATATTATTTAATAAATTGTTCACCAACGTCCGTATTATGATTGTGTCGGATTCCATCCGATAATGAAATGCACGATTTAAATAAATCACGTACGTGTGTATATATAACAATATACAAAATGATACACATAATTAGCCCTAAACATAACTAACTACATGTATTAATACAATGATTAGGTACTAAGTACTAGCCCTAATTTGACGGGTGTCACACAACTACAACCTCCTCATGGTTATCTTATACTTCCAAGTTTATCACCAGCAAAGGTTTTAAAAGAATTTGATCGCTGGTATGTACATCTGCGCATAATTATCAACAACAAAAGCAGTTTCAAACACAGTTACTATAACACTCCTCTTTCTTACACAACAATATTATATTATTTTAATAGGAAGCGTATATTACAAAATACATTTCATTACTTTATATTAAATAATGTACATAAACAGTTTACGTATTCAGATCACACTAAATTAAAACTGTTTAACAAATACTTAAAACGGGGTATTATATTTTACAAAACAAGGTTTATACAAAACCATATCAGAGTCGCAAGTCGTCAAACTTTCCCTGCCGAAGCATCCACTTCCTGACTACCCACATAGTAAACAAAATCTGCAGGAAGTAATATGAGGGATTAGCACAAAGCTAAGTGAATAGATTCATCACACACAATTCAACTTAGCTTAACCATGAGTTTACACCAAATAATCGTAAACACACATATTTCAATGAGGATCGGTGGCTCTTGGGATATCAGAATACCCGGGGATTCCCAAAGAACATTTAACGTCAATCTGTATGGCCAATACAGAATAGACCGATAACTACTGGTTATTAAACTCATACACAGGTCTCAAACACAACAAATGAATCAAAACCTGTGTAATTCACATAATAACCAAAAGTCCAACTACACGTTGACCTCAATAATCTGATACACATATATTCACATATCACGTAGATTCATAGTCAATAATTGTAACACCCGTCAAATTAGGACTATATTTAGTGTCTAATCATATGTGTAAATACATGTAATTAGGAATAATTATATGTATCATGTTGTGTATTGATATATTCTAGTATATGTACACATGTACGCGATTTGATTAAATCGTGCATTTCATATCGAGCGGATCCCGATACAATATTACGGACGTTGGTAAATAAAATATTTAAATTATTTAAATATTTCTTAGTAAATCAAAACGTATGAATATTATGATGATAACATACAATCAACAAATACAATTTTATAAAACGTCATAAACACGACGAAAACGTACAAATTAACTCTAACCGATAACGACGACTTTCACGAACACAAGGATGACAAGTCACGAGCCCAACCCACTTATGGGTCGGACTTACCCAACCAGGGCGACCCGGGTCAGCCCAAATACCTAAACTCAAAACACCCTCACCCTTGCTTCATTCCATGTTTTCACCCTCTCACTACCAACTCACTTTTCTCTGCCCTCTCTCATCAAAAACGACTGAAAACCCAGCCTCCCCCTCAATAAAAATCTCTTCCAAGGAGATCTAAGGAAGAACCATCGAGATACACACCATCCAAACCGCTAGAACGCAAGAAGAAGCGAAGAAAGTCTCAAACCGAGCTGTTGCTGCCCACCTGCCTTGTTCTCGCTCTAGACCCACTGCTACTCGGTATAAACCCCTCCTTTTTCCTTTAACTTACTTGGATTAAGTTGGTAAACATGTTGGTGCTTCATATCTACCTGATTATGTCCAAAAACCCCCTCAAAAATCGTTTGAATACACTAATAACCACTGGATAACTACATTACCCACTGGACAATAATTTAGATCGACTTAGATCGATGATATCAGACCCATAACTTAACGAAATCTCACGTTTCTTGGCTCTAAAATGAAGTTCATTGAGTCTAGTTTCATAATCTGAAAATCTCATAAATTAATTCGTTTATTTGGTATTTTTAAGAAAGGAAAAGAAGTACATGTACAGTCTGGGAATCCTGACAGGAAAATGGGTCAAAAAGAACTGATCATATCTCAAAGAATACACAACAAAAATCGATGAAACCAGTTGGAAAAGTTATATAATTTCGTTAGCTTTAATTCCCCTATTTACTCATCTGTTGAAGTTTAGTAAAACTTAGGTTATGAATTTTCAAAAGAACACATGTCACTAGATTCACTTGTTTGACACCCGACACTTCCCAAATTCTTATCTCGAGTTCTGTTTATCCATTTTAGATATAAAAATATGATTTGGAAAGCTAAGACATAGGGGAACAACATATAAAAATATCATGAATTTTAGATAAGTTTTACTTAGTCAAATAATTAATTGAAAACGAGTGAAAAACGTGACTGCACAATGCTTATTGTCCGTGAATGCCAAAATCCGACAATGCTTATTGTCGGATTAGGCATTCCGCGAATACCCAATTTCGTGAATAGCAGACTCCGTGAACATCCTCATTGTCGAACCAAATCGTGAATCCCTATCGTCGGATAGTTGTGGTCCGTGAATATCCTATTCACGGATAAACCAGTTCGACAATTCACACATCACATTAAAACCACTCCGTGAATAGCCTCATTGTTGGACCAAAAGGTCCGTGAATGCTTATTGTTGGATCCATATTCACGGATCCAACTTGACACTGTCGCACAACCCGACCCATTCATATTGTCGGATGACTTAACTCGTATAGGAATTCTCGTTGTCGGATAAGGTATAATTATCGGAATAACACATTAAATCGTTATTATCGCGTGGAATTATCGAGTTAATAAATATCCAAAACCTTATTGTCGGATTAAATTTGTAATGTCGGATGAAACATATATGGGAATACTTATTGTCGGATCCATATTCACGGATCCAACTTACTATTATCGGATGGCCCGTGACTCGTTGGCCATTGTCGGAATAAACTCGCATGAAAATCATATTGTCGAACCCTTCAAATTTTCGGATAATTATATACTTAGTACTCTCATTGTCGGACTGTTCTAAGTTGTCGGATAACTAAATAAACATATAAAATCCCTACTGTCGGATCAACAATCACGGATATATATATATATATATATATATATATACACACACACATATAAGTATTCTTATTGTCATATGTATTATTCTTCAAACAATATATAAGAAAACTTTACGGAACAAATCCAATTTAAAACCAAACGTATCACCAACGGGCCGTATACACTTTCAAACACAAACCAAATGTATTTGGACATAACTAGTGGGATGAACACTAGCATGGATGGTCTTACGGGACATCTACTTATATAACCTTATATGTCTAGGACATTAGAAGGTTACGGGTTCGGGGAAACCTACCAGCTGTTTAGCACTCTATTTACGTTTATTGAAATAAACGCGAAGGCTCAGGTGAGTCTCATAGCCCCTCATTTTTACTGTTTTCAACCCAGGGGTGGGAATACATGCTCAGATTTGTTTTACATGTGAACACAAGTACGAAACATCGATATATTGATTGCATGAGTTTGTTTTATCTAATCATGAAGTCCCTCACAACATAGTTTGTTTATATTGCGATAGCGTGAATGTTAGTGTATGGTACCATATGGGATTGACAATCCCCGTCCGGGGTAGTCGCGCTACCACGACTGCGGTCGAACGGATGCATTTTCATTTGTTTATACATGTGTAGATTAGGCACATGCCGGGGGCAAACTCGATCAGGTCCTTGAATGTGGATCCTGGCACACTCAGTTAAGCTCAAACTATATGCTCATGGCAATAATATACACTCATATTTTATTTGCATGTTTGCAAATCACTAAACTAAATCTTGTGGTTCATAACATGGATTTCATCAACTTACACCTGTGAGCTCACCAGCTTTTTAGCTGACCTTTTAGCATGTATTCTCAGGTACCCAGCAGTAGTAGATCTGCTCATGACATATTAGCTCGAGTCGCATTCAGATTTCAGAAGATTCATATGCATTTCTATATTTTGTACAATTAGATATGCCTTAGAATCTTTTACTTTTAGCTATGAGCTATTGTAACAAGAACAGCAATGTAAAACTTTTATATCATCTATGTAATGGTTTTAAACGACGCATTTAGAGTCGTTCGCTTTATCTTATGTGCTTTGTTATTGATTAGTAACACCCAAATCTTGCTTCCGCTAAACAATAAATTTGGGGGTGTTACAATAATCAAGACTAAACAGTCTAACACATATCTACGTTTACTTGTTGCAACCAAACAGTTACAACTAAATCAAATGGTGAGTTCTAAATCCACTCACCGATACCTCTGACGTCTCCACACTCAGGATTCTTATATCACTGAGTCTTAGGTTGATCTGAAACAGAAAATCAAATATAAGTTAGAAATTCGTTCCATAATCATCATCAGAGCATATTTATCAAATCAGGTAATCCCTGAAGTCTAGTCAAACAAAAGTTTATTTAAAATGAAATTAGAAAATCCCGAAATGACGTTTAAAAACTGAAAAATACCATTTTCGGGCCCTAGATGACCCCGAATGGCCAAAAACTGCCTAGACTCTTAGAATAGAGCCGGGATCATTAGGTCGTTTCCGAGTGACCATGCGAATTTCAATCCAATCCGAGTTAGTGAAATTGTCACCTGTCCGTTACCCCGAAAAGACTTTAACAATTCTCGGTTCGCAGGAAACTGGGTTCGCAGAGCCAACTGAGTTCGCAGAAACTCGGTTCGCTTCGCAGAACAACTCGGTTCGCAACGCATCAAGTCAATTCGCACAGCGAAACTCAACTCGCTTCGCAGGACTCGGTTCGCAAAGCAAAATCAACTCGTAGCAACTCAGTTCGCTTCGCAACCTGAGCTCGGTTCGCAGGACGAACTGATAACTGCGAATTTCGCTGTTCTTACGAGTTTTTCGAATTAAAACTCACCAAAACTTCAAGGAACTCAATTCTATGGTTTCTAATACATCTACTAACATCATATAACATCTAATAACAACATATCAAGCTTCAATTTCGTGTAAATCAATCAAAATCTATAAAACCCAATTGTAAAGCTTTGAAAATCAACTCACTTTTTGGTGAGGATGAAGATGATATGATGCAGATGATGAGGTTGTTGTTTTGGATTTGAAATAACAGAATCACTAGCTAAACTCTAATTTACTTATGGTGTTAGTTTGAGTTTGAGAGTTTATTTGCCAATTGAACAAATGAAGCAAACTTGAAATGGAAAGGGATATTAAGGTCGGCTCACAACCGACTTTGATACCCAATTGCTTTAATTTTTCATACCCGTCCTAAATCTATTGTCTGGAACCTAAAATCATTTGCGAGAATATTAATTTTATTTTACCGTTATCGGTAATAATTTAATACAACTAATAGTTTACTATCCACAATAAGTTCTGGAACTTATTTATTTAAGTTTCACAATATAATAATAATATCAAGTAATTCCTAAAACAATTAAATAATCAAATTAAATTAAGAAATTACCAGACTACTGGAGAGGATGTTACAGTTACATTATTTTATAAACGAAGATTACATGAATAGGTAAGTAACATCAATTGTTGAAAAATGGTGACTCCAACAGTCATGCACCAATATCCTAAAAATAAGAGAACAATGCAATTGACACCATATCCTACTTCTAAATGATTCGAATTAAGCCTGACACCAATTTACTTGGTATAAAGTTGCAATAGTAACCTAAAAATAAGAGAGTTACATTCTTATATATTCCAAGATTTAACTATATACTTAAAACATAAAGCAATGTTACTTTTTATGGCAATCTACCACATATTAAACTTCAAGCAGCCATGCGACTTGATGAATCTGCTCACTTTAGTAAACACCATATTCAGCTCATACCAATACTATTACACATATGCTCGAATCTGCAACCTCAATCAACACTATTAAGTTAATGTACAAATTCGGTTCCCATCAAAATATCGAACAACCTTAGATTGTCATTTTAGTTTTACAAAAGTACACTAATAAGCTTGATGAAAATTGAGTAAATTGAGGTTACCTTAATAAAAAAGAATTTGAAGCTTACCAAACCCTTCACAAAAACTTCGTTTTCTGCTCTTCTCCCTGAAATTATAACATATATACATAATTAAATTACTTCGTATCACTAACTCAAGAAAGATAAATATTAATGTTCTTTTGTTAACTTACTAATACCCATAACAATATATATAATAAATAATTTCACACCACCGACTCGAAAAAGATGAATATTACTGTTCTTTTGTCAACTTACATGCACATTAGTCTCCCTATCAAGTCCTATAAGTTTTGCCAAACCTGCCTGCTCAAAGAATATCAGAAACTTTAGTCATCAGTGAATTACTCGATTATTAATTCATCATACTAACTATAACTAAGTTCTATTTACTAATCATTAGCAATACTATAAGTACCTATTTACAATTACAATTTTAGTCCAAAATCCCTCAACGTGTGAAGGCCGTTCTAATTGTATACAGTTTCAACAATTTAGTAAACAGGAGTGTGTGTATGTGTGTGTAAAAAAATCATATATAGTATAAAAATTTATAACTTTAGCTAACAAAAAAACCTAGAAATAACAACTAAAAGATTAATTTGATACGGATATAGATCAAAACATAATTGATCAAAACAGAGGAAAATCAAAAACGACCTTATTAACAGCAGCACAAACAAATTTGAATCCAAGAACAATGTGACTGAGCAACTAAATCAATATTGAGGACTGCAAAGGAGAAGAAGCTGGTGAGTTCTCCTCAGTGAACTTGTATTTCATGTAAATGAAAAGTAACCCTCGGGATTCTTCAGATCAATATCGAAAAGATCAGCCCTGGCATTTGAACTTTGATGGCCAATTCTTGACCCTTCAATCTTGCTCGATGTAGTTGACCTGCAATAGATATACATTATTACCCTGAAATTGGTTATCTATTGGTTGTTACAGATACCATGACACACTAATGAATGCATGATCAGCAGTAAGTTTTTCCATAACTACAACATAAAATGAACTCTTGATTAATGAATGCATATACCAAGACTGGCAGCAGTTATTGGCTCGAAATCAATGTAATCAAAAACTTCATTAACAGGGGCTCCAAGCTCTTCTTTGATAATGGAAACGGCAGTATCTGGTGGGAAAGGAGGAACTTGATCCTATGCAGAGTTGATAGAGTTAGCTTGTATGAAAAGACATTACATTTCATAAATGCACCTACACAAATGAATACATATAAAAACGCTAACAAAAACACAAATGAATAACTTATATCAAGTATGTGCTACAATAAGTTCTAGTTATTCATTTAGGCATTTCATCAAACGCTTGATATGCGTATAAAACAATAAACTTGTTTACATTAATTGAAAGATATATGTTACTTTTATAATAACTAATGAATACTTATAAAATTAGATATGGGTGTTCTTTCTCATCGGATCCTAATGTACAGATTCAGCTATTTAAACACACAATCAATCTTTAACAATATCTTAAGGTTTTTGAGATAATTTTCTTGTACCTAAACCTAAAAAAGTAACTTCACATACCTTCCATTGATTATCTAAATCCAAGAGGCTAACGTATTTGGACATCAAGCATGATCTTCATCATCATTGTCAAAATCTAAAAAATATGAAGCTCATCATCATTGTCAAATGCAACTGCTGTAAAAACAAATAATAGGAACAGAGGAAAAAGAAGCTCATCCATAACACTCTCGATAGCCTCGCCGGTTGACATCTTAATTTTATCAAGATGCATTCATAACATTCCACCAGCAAAACACCTAAACCATCCTCCTCCTCCTCGTGTGGGTTGTCTAATTGATTTCCTGGGGACTGGGATTGGTGATGTGGGTTTCAGTAGATCGACTTGGCGAGTGAAGTCATTTCCGAAATAAGCTTCACAGGATGTGAAAGATGGAAGCATTAAAGAAGATGAAGCAGACCTTGGGAGGTAAGAATGTAAGATCGGCCACGCTTTATTACTATTATTATTTATATAATTATTAGTATTACCTTTCAAGCTGAAATCGAATTCAAATTCAAAATCGAATTTGAAGATATTTACAGTGATGATGATGAAAATTTCAAAACCTGAGAGAAGCCCTTTGGTAAGAGGAAGAAGCCTTTGGTATTCCCTATCAATGCCCAATTTAAGTTAATTTATTTTTTATGTTTAATTTGATGGATTAGTTATACAAATTGATGACATAAGCGAATTAATATGGGTATGACACATAAGCGTATTCTATTGCTTCAAACGGGTACTTGTGCAAGGCTTAGGAAATGACAAAATAATAATGATATATAGAGAAAGGTAGTAAATGGATCCCGGCCCAATTTAAGTTAATTTATTTTTTATGTTTAATTTGATGGATTAGTTATACAAATTGATGACATAAGCGAATTAATATGGGTATGACACATAAGCGTATTTTATTGCTTCAAAGGGGTACTTGTGCAAGGCTTAGGAAATGACAAAATAATAATGATATATAGAGAAAGGTAGTAAATGGATCCCGGCCCAATTTAAGTTACTTTATTTTTTATGTTTAATTTGATGGATTAGTTATACAAATTGATGACATAAGCAAAATAATGTGGGCATGACACATCAGCATATTCTATTACTTCAAAGGTGTCAACTCAGCTTCATGATGTTAGCTCATCCTCTTTAGTAGATAGAATAGATAAGTTGCACTGAGACCATGTCTAATCTACTTTACTTTGGCTCATATAAAAAAACGTTCATCTTTCGATTTTAGTCTTTCCTAAAATAAGTCTCAGTTTAGAACTTATAACTATGTGACAATTCTCCAAATTAGGTATATACTTATACTTAATTTCGTGCATTTCTTACGCTAATTTCCTAGGAAAATTTTAACTAAATTTATGATGTGAGATAAGTCTAGCGAGCCCAAAACTTTAATACAAAAGTATTACGAAGTTTATAATTATTTATAATTATACGAAACATTATCGAAAGGAACCCAACAAAAACAAATACGATTGTTGGTGATACAAAGTTTAGAAAGAACGCGAAAATATTTTTAATAATTATTTATTTGAAAATATTATGCGAACAGTCAGAAATAAAAATGAAACGAAAACATTTATATGTTTTATATAACGTGTCGTACGAAATTGAAACAATACAAAAAGTACCCAAAAACCAAAAAAATAATAACAATTATATTTTTATTATTTCAAATAAAGTACTATTTGGAAAGATACTACGAAATAAAAAGTTCAAATATTAAATTTTATTTTTGACAAAGTTGGACCCGTATATGAAATTAACGGGTTAAATTACTACAGTAGTCACACTCAAAAATAATTTAGAGAGAGATTGAAGCTGAAATCATGCTCTCCTTTTGAAAAACTTCCATCCATACCAAATATTATATATCCACTCCGTCCTTCATTTGCTTCACACCAATAATTCAAACACCCAAATTTTCTCTCCAATTTTCTTCTTCATTTTCGGTAGAAGTAGGGAACAAGCAGAAGCAACATCAAAAAAAAAAAAAACACTTTCATCATCATTTTCGGATCACCATCTCATCATCATACTTTGAATTTTTATCACTTTAACATTGTAAGGATACTACTTCTATCAAATTTCATTTCATAAACTTTAGTGTTGGGCCTATTACTAGTTAATATACTTGTAATGTTTATCTCCAAATAAATTTGTCAAATGATGGAAAATAATTGTGGTAAAGTTCATTGTAGATCTCTAGCACTACGATTTCATATAAACGTAATTAATTAAGATAGATAAGGATAGAAAGAACCAGAATTAAATGTGAGAAAGAATAGACTTAAATTAATTGACACAATTTAGAGCGTACTCCGAAGATTACAATGCGTTCCGCACTTTCCTTTTATTCTAAACAAGCTCCTATACTAGCCTAAAACTAATTTAGAGTAAGAAGATAGAGAGAGAAAGTAGAACTAATAACTAAGTAGAAGTATTGTTCTAAGAATGGTGTGTGGTATGGTGTGTCTTCAAATGAACCATGGGGGTTCCTATTTATAGATGAAATCCGGTGCACTTTAGCAACTAGGGGAACATGTTGGTCCCGTTTAGCCAGATAAATAGACAACTACTTAACACGGTTAATTGTAGAGGGGGGGGGGGTGAATACAGTTTTTCAAGTTTAAAGTAATTTTATTGATTAAATCAAAATAATACTTTACAACAATTACTTGCGGAAGAGAAAAGACACACCAATCTAAGTAATTGTAACTTGATGACAAATTTAAATATAACAAGTCACTCAGCTTGAGGCGCTGATGACCATCAGTGATCTCAACAAGTGTTGGCACAAAGCTCACTGACTAACAGGAGTGGCTGCTATAGATCAAAGGTTATATTTAATGCAGTTTAAGATGTATTTAATACGGTTGTTGATTTGAGTATTTATAGGCATAAATTCTCAATATTATCTTAGAGATAATATGTTTAACCGTTTTAATAATCTTTAAAGATTTGATAGGTATGGATGGAAAGTATCAAATCTTTAATGACTAAAACATGAGGAATGAGGAAGGTGTTTTAAATATAATAATACATTTTTACAGTAAAAGTATGGTACTTTTTCTGTAAATGAAGTTTTGTTGACTTCATGTATTATTGTACACCGGTTATACGGCTATTGTCCACCTTATAGAATAAGCCTTCTATGTGCACAAGTATCTGTCAGACCCATGCACTTACTCAGGGAATAGTTGCTGGAGTAGTTAGGATAACTATTGATCTTCCATTTCAATCAGAAATCTTCTATCTATATCTTTGATCTTTGACTTCAGATATATGTGTCAGTGTCTTCCAGCATCTAAAAATAACTTGCTAAGTCTTTAAGGTTGATCAGTGTTGAAGAGAAGCTGATGAAAGTTTGCAAGTTATAAGGGATGCTGTTACACATGCAGCGAGACCACAGAGATAAGGGACGCTGAGTACGCATCAGCGTCCAAATCAAACATTCTGTCATACATAAATCATAGAGGTAGAGTCAGTGACCTAACAATCTCCCCCTATTTATTTATGACAGAACAAGTTTTCTACTAGCTATCTATTGATAAGACTACATATTATGCATAAATAAATAGCAAAAATTAAATATCTTTGATTTTATATCAGAATCAAAAGTTTTACAACCAAGACACTATGACATTCCATTTTCATATTCTTGCTTGATTTTTACATATGAGTCAGTAATGTCTTGAGCCATTCTCAGTCTTAGTTCCTCATCGATTAGCTTTAGAATTTCTTCATCAGCACTGCTTGACCTTCCTATGAATCTAACAGCAGTAAGATGCTCTGTCTTGGCAATGGAGATGTCAGAGGCCCTTTGAAAACTTTGATTTGTGATGGGATCCAAGTAGAACATTCCAAATTCCGGACTTCTGATTACCTTTCCAGGCACAAAATGAACACCGGTAGGAAGAATATGGTTTGTTCCTTCACAGTCAGGTAGAAAGCTCATTTTTTGAAGCATATTTGTTTGTTTCAGCTTGTCTTCCTTGGTTGATTTCTTGGTGGTTCTTCTGCTAGAGCTGGTGGAGGTACCTTTAAGCTCAACTTGAGGATGAGAGATAGGTAGTTTCAAGGTCTTTTCAGCTTCATTTAAGTTAGCAAAGATTTTATCCAACAGTTGTAGCAAGACTTGTCTGTAAGAAGTGGAGCTGTTTTGAATGTAGGTATAGATCTCACAGATTTCCGAAAAGCCCAAGGTTATCTTTATCTTTGATAAGGTAACAATGTCAATTGTGTTCTTATCTTCTCTGAATAGTTCCAAGTTGTTTCTTGCTCGTTGAGTTTTAAAGAATCTTGGAGCGACTCTGATAATCTTTTGTGGAAATCTTCTGAAGGAGATAAACTTCTGTATGAACTTTATTTGTTCATTCTTATCTTTAAGGAATTGTAGATAACATTGTGTAGAGAAAATGGTAGAAACCATGGATTGAGAAATCAGAATGTTGAAGCACATAACTTTTATTTTATCATGGTCCGATAGAACGCTTAGCGAGGGTTCGAATTTACATGTGAATGAAAAGATCAAACCAAGCATAAATATAAGTATTTTTTCAGGGATCGTGTTGACAGTATAGCTCCGACTGAATTTCGGGATGAAATTCTCTCAACCGGGGGATACTGTGACAACCCTCACCAAACCCGTTATCGTAGTTCAAGCCGTAAAAATTCATATTTTATTTACACCAAAGTCTTCGTTTTTGAAAAGAAAAAAAACCGAATCCAACGCAAAAAGAATCATTTCAATCCGACATGTAATGAGGGAGACACAAAGCAAAACGTAAAACAAACAAACACTAGCAATTATATTTGGACCGTGTGACCCAAGTTTTTTGTGTCTTGTTGTTTTGGCCCAACTACCGACCCAAGCCCTCCCTATTGATGTATCATTCGGCCCAACCCAAAACCAACTAATCCTAGACTATAAATATAACCCTAAACCTAACCCTAAAACTTTTTAATCACAAAAAAAAATAAAAAAATCACACATTCTGTCCCAAAATCGCAGTCAACTTCCGAGGCCGTTTTGACCTACTTAGAATCGTTTTCACGCTTCAGCCAAAACTAAAAAGTTGTAGATCTCGATGTTTTACTTGGACTAGTGAGATTTCGGCCTCTGAAACGAAGCAGATTATTTTATAAAATTTATTTCGTAAACTGCTACTGTCGGTGATGAATTTTCTGAAACTTTGGTATGTTTTCGATCCCATAACTCTTGTATATGTTTGATCAATCTACAAAAATGAATTATAAGAGTGTATATCCTCATTATTCATAGATTATAAGGGATTCCTATCGTGCGGATTTGTGTTTGTTGGTATATATTCCTTCCTAATCGTTCATTCCATTATATTACGATTGTTTCGTATTGTCGGTATTATTTCGGTTCGATTCCATTGTATTCTCAGTAGTAAAAATCATTAAGGATGGATAAAATAAGTATATATGCTGTTAGAATAGAGAATTTTGATTGTGGTTGCGGTATGGAATATTTATACATGTGATTAGGATTGATTTATTTCAAACCCTAATCTGATCAGAAATTTTGTTCGGATTGAGAAGCTTGTAACAGGGTCCTATCACTATAATTTTTGCTGAAACAGGAGTCAAAACATAAGTATTTCGAGTCTTCTTTCAAATGGCATCAATTTCATGGTCAAATGTGGAGTATAAGTTGGTCAAAGCAATTTTACAAGATTATGTGTGGTTTCTGAGTTTTTCGGTTTCCTATTTCGGTTAAGTTGCGATTTTTGAAACGTAACTTAAATTAATAATTAGGTCTTAAATTATCAAAGTGTTAGTTATTTTATGTAAAAATATTATAGTTATTTCAAGTTTGAAAGTATTTTTAATAAATTGTGACTTTTTAGTACTCAGAAATGGTTATAGTTTCTAAGCAGATTGTTTCGGTGAATTTTTAAAAATAGTAAACTACAATATTTACTTCTGGAAAAATTTCAGGGACTTCTTAACTCATTGAAGTGTCACTAGTTAAATTTTTAGAGCCAAATGATTTCATGAAGCAACGTTTAAAAATCAGTAAAGTGGTATGAAAATTGTGGACAGATTCTGATTTTCCCGCGATAAGTTGAATTAAGATAATGAACATGAGTTTGAGTTGTGAGTGAACTTAGTGGAAGTGTTTTGATTTGGAATACAATGGAATGACCTAGTTATGTCTAGGTTTTAACCCATATACGTTATGATATTGTAGATTGCGAGATTGTTCAGTGATACATTTAAGGGCTAACACTTACATCATTTACTTGAGGTGAGTTTTCGTGGCCCCATTTTCATTTACTTGTTTTCAATTGGGGGAAAAATATGCTCATGTTTTATCAATTGTTTTCATGCTGTGAACGTATCTATTTGTTTTCTTTTGGACATATGCTTGAAATGTGCTACATTATGTGAAATTATATGTATTACTTGTGGACTTGAGATCATTGAGAGACTATTAGTCATGACATCATGCCGACCCATTTGGGCTATTCATCTTACTCCTTTGGGGGTATTGACATCATGCCAACTTGTTGAGGCTATTCGTCTTGCTTAGGCAATGACATCACGCCGACTCGTTTATTATGCTAGTCGTCTTACTCCTTGGTAGTATTGACATCACGCATCATTGGTTGTGGATATTTCATTTATAATAATTTCATGTTATATGTACCATTTCTTGTCATTGTCCTAACACGCTTATTTATCACAATAAAGGTTATTTTGCGTCATTTAAAACCTACGAAACTCATCAACATTCGTGTTGACGTTTTTGAGCATATCTTTTCATGTTATACAAGTGGATTTAAAGCAGAGGATGAGAGAACTTAGTGGACCTTTAGGGTTGCATTAAGAAACCAAACTCTGCCTTACGTAAAGTTCAAGACTTGTGGTACATCATAGTTATTTGTGAAGGCACGTTTTGCCTAAACATTATAGTGTACGTTTATTTGTAAGATGTTGAATTCATTGTTGAAATGTATGCATAACATGAACCATTATTCATGTTATTGGCATCATGACACATTAGATATTGTATTTCATATAGAATTCTTTATAATGATGTGTTATGATCCTATCACCGTTATACCCCGTTGTTTCCGCTTTAGACGGGGTGTGACACGCTGTTCAGCAAGCTGATGTTTGGCGCTCTTGAGTTCTAGTATTTCTTTGTGACATGCAGATAGTTCATTTGTCAAAAGATAGATTTTTTCTTTTAAATCTTTTTCAATTTTATGAGCACATTCAACATCACATACTAGAGTTTCAAGAGTGTCAACCTTTTCTTCTTCAGAAAGCAGATGAAATTTGTGTACCTTGGTAAGAGTTTCCGTGTTCCAGACAGAGGCCGATGTTGTATCAGCTTCAGTGGATGTGCTGGTGTCTGCTTCAGTTTGAGCCATCATGTCTCACCCCCAAATTCGGGTTGCGGAAGCGAATCGGGTCGGGGCGCGACTAATCAATAATCACAAGCACAAAGATATAATGAACGACCACTAAATGCGTCGTTTTACATGGTATTGATAAAACCAAAGTTTACATCAAAAATATTGTTTACATTAGCTCAGTTCCTTGAAATTGAGAGATTTACATTACATAATTACTTATACAAAAATATAATAATGCAACTAAATCTCTGATTGATTGAATGAAGACTCGAGCTAATGAATCCTGATTGGGTAGCCAACCTACTGTTAAGTACCTGTGATACATGCTAAAATGGGTCAGCGAAACGCTGGTGAGCTCACAGGTTTGTATGTCAACACATATTTGTATGAACCGTAAGATTTAATTGAATTTAAAATGCAATTAAGCAAAATAAAAGTTATACAACCATGAGCACATAGTCTGAGCTTAACTTGAGCGTTAGGTCCAATTAAGGAAACCTAACTGAGTTGCCTCCTACGAGTTCCTAATCTACACTCGTCTTCCCAAATGCTAATACGTCCGTTTGACCAGTTAGTGCGTGCTAACCCGGACTATGATTGTCAATCCTATATGATATCATGTACTAACATTCACGCCACAGATGTATTACCAAACTATGTTGTGGAGGGCTTTGAAATGATTAGTGAAAATAACTCATGTAGTATTTGATTTGTATTGTACTTGCGTTCATATTGTAAAATAAAATGAGCAATGTAATCACACTCCTGATGAAAACCGTAAAATAGGGGCTATGAAACTCACCTGAGCCTTGAGAAGTTTAACTTAATAAACTTGTTTGATTAGTCATGAATTGATGTCCGAAGAGTTGTAACCTGAGGGTGTCTAAGACACGCGATGGTTATAAACATGAGTAGGTATCTCGAAAGACTACCTTTGTAGTTGTTCGTCCAACTAGAATGTCCAATTTACTACGATTTGGTTGATTGAATTGTCCAAATTACTACGATTTGGTTGTTTAACTTGTCCAAGTTACTACGACTTGGTCGATTTGATTATCCAAATTTCTACGATTTGGTTGTTTAAATTGTCCAAGTTACTACGACTTGGTTGATTGGATTGTGTTTTGAAAATGTGTACGGCCCGTTGGTGATTGATTGTAATAATAATCTCGTTATTATTATTATGATTTCGAAGTGTTATGCTTAAAATCATGTTCCAATGTATTATAGAAGTCGTATCGCATAAAGGTTTGAGGTTATAGAAGTTCGACACTTAGTGTGAAAAAGAGTTGCATACAGTATGTTTTTAGCGTCACTTATAGCTACACTTAGGGTCTATGCGACACTCAGGAAGTGTCTCATAAAATGAGAAATTCTGAGGTACTAGCGTCACTTGAGGAAGTGACGCATGAGATGCGACACTTAAGTAAGTGCCGCGTGTGAGTGTCAGATAAAGGTGTTAAGCGTCACTGGACAAGTGACGGATGTAAGTGTTGGGAAAAAGGGGTTTTATGCGGCACTTGGGCAAGTGACGCAAATTTAGGGTTTTATGCGTCACTTTATGCGACACTTAAGTGACGCACGAAGTGACGCTATACTGGTCTGGCCTGTGCGACACTTACGTCTGTTCGACGGATTTTGAGCCAAAAATGCGTTTTCTGGTTTCCGTTTGGTCCGATTCTTTTACCTAACCCTTAGATGGACATTTCAAATCTAAATAAACAACTTTCAAGTAAAAATATTCAAAATCGACGAGTTTCGAGATTTGTCGGGAATCTTACCACTTAACGCCGGAAGAAACCGAAAGGATAGAAACGTAGATCGTGATGCCGCGGTCACTTTTCTCCAAATGAGCGTGAGGATCCAGGGTTGTTTCGTGGTGCTTTTTGGTGGTTTAATGGTGGTGGTGGTGGTGGTGGGTTGAGAGAAAAAGAGAAGAAGAAAGACAGAAGGAGAGAGAGGAGGTTGGTGTGTTTGGGAGGGAATGAGGTGAGGGGGTGATGACCCTTACCTTTTGGCTGATTTTCAGTGGGGGCCCACCGAGGTGTGGGTCTCCATTTTTAATCCCGTGTTTGTGCTCCGTGCGGTATTTGTCGCACCTCCAAATTTACTGTGCGGAAGCGAATCGGGTCGGGGCGCGACTAATCAAATATCACAAGCACATAAGATAAAGTGAACGACTCTATATGCGTCGTTTACTGCTTACATTGATATTATAAAAGTTTACAATGTAATAATGTTTACAAAAGCTCATAATTAATGTTTAGAGATTCTAAGGCATATCTAGTTTACAAAATGTAGAAATGCAGGGGAATCTCCTGGTGTCTGTATGCGACTCGAGCTAATAATCCTGAGCAGATCTATTACTGCTGAGTACCTGAGAATAAATACTAAAATGTCAGCTAAAAGCTGGTGAGCTCACAGGTTTGTATAGATAAACATGATGTGTGAACCATGAGATTTAATATAATGATTTGCAACCAAGCAAATAAAATAGATGTATATCACTGCCATGAGCCCATAGTTTGAGCTTAACTGAGGTGTCAGGATCACAACCAAGTGCCTGAGCGAGGGTGCCTCCCTGCGAGTGCCTAATCTACACTCGTATGAACAAATGCTAATGCGTCCGTTTGACCAGTTAGTGCGTGCTAACCCGGACGGGGATTGTCAATCCCATATGGTACCATACACTAACAATTGCGCTAAATCCATATAAACAAACTATGTAGTGGAGGGCTTTAAATGATTAGCAAAACAACTCATGCAGTATATATCGAGGTTTAGTACTCATGTCCACATGTAAAACAAAATGAGTATGTATTCCCACCCTTGGGTTTAAAAACAGTAAAATGAGGGGCTATGAGACTCACCTGAGTCTGATGCGTTTGCAATAGCAAATAATGATGGTGTACAATGAGATGTCCGAAGACTGTAACCTGCCGAGCGTTTACAACGCGCAAGGTTAGTATACTGTGTAGGTGTCTCTAGAGACCACCTATGCTAGTTGTTCATCCAACTAGTAATGTCCAAATAATTTGGTTGTTTGATTGATTAGTTTGAGTTTTGAAAATATGTACGGCCCGTTGGTGACGGTTTGTAATAATAATCCAAAAGTGTTATTTGTTTTTGCTGTGTTGTATACTTATCAATGTATTTGTTGTTGATTGTCCAAATATTGGATCAATGTATAAGGATTGTCGGGATTATTTCTTGCGACAATAAGGTTTACGACAATGCTGTTTTATACGACAATAGTTATGCGACAATAGGGCACTGCGACAATAGGATTCTCGGAGCACTGTTCATGCGACAATAAATTCACGGATCACGGTTTATGCGACAATGGTATTGTCAGTTTTGTGAAATGACAAAAACAGTCCCTGCACTTTGGTTTCCTAGATCTTAACTCGACAAGTCTCTCGATTTAACCAACTTCAAAACCGAATCAAGCCTAACTAAAAATCATACATGTTCTCCTATATGTCTAGTATAAATCTGCACTTTATGGTAGTTTTATAAGTTCATTTACTATTTTTAACAAAAATAATCATGAAGGGTGGTCGGTTTTGGTTCAAAACCGACATTTGTTAAAAGATTGGGCTGTACACGGAAATCCGTGTATTTCTGGAAAAGGACATAGTATAACTTTTTGTAGAGGACATTCATACAAAGAGTTTGGTAGGTGATTCATGTGTTGATTCAATCTAGAACTCGAGATATGGTCTCGAGAAGGAGGCGGATGTTTCTGTCCGCCGGAACAGTAATGCGCATCTTAACGGAAATATTGTTTTAAAATAGCAAACAAAGTCGATATGTTCCGAAATTGGTGTCGTTGGAAAGCTAACATCACAAACTACATTTTAGGCTTAAGAAACGTCCATTTTAGTCAAGAGATGTATTTTATAAAAATCATGGAAGTTGACCATTTTTCTGGACAGAAAGCAGTGTGAATATAAGTTCATGAAAAACGAGTTTTAGTTTATATTTTGAACATAATCTTGTTAAATGAGCAACTAGACATGTTAATAAGTAGTAAATAAGTAATTATAACAAAAGATCAAGAGTTCTTACAAGAGAATCAAAGATCTAGTGTTGAAATGCAAGGAGGACGCGATAACCAAGCTTTTCCTTCGATTTTCTTCAAGAATTTGATGGTGGATGGTGATGGTCTTTGTGGTGGTTGAATGGTGGTGATTTGGGGCTGTGGAGGAGGCAGAATTTTCATGGGTGGAGGAGTGGGAGAAAAGGGATTGGGTAAGGAATGAGAGAAGAGGTAGAGTGTGAGTTTGGAAATGGGGTATGGTGATGTTTGATGATTATTGAGTCAAGGAAGTAAAGAAAATGGGGGCATGGCCTCATTTTCTGCAGATTTTAGTGGGCCCCCACTCCAAGTGGGTACTTAAATTGTTTCCTCAAGGTTGCACTCCGTGCGGTGATCGTTTACCCGTTCGTTTTGACGTTTATTTAGGTGTTAAACGTTTGACACGCGTGTTTACCTAACGATTTAAATCTCGATATTTTTAACTTGAAGTAATACTTACTATTACTTAGAAAAATTTATAAAAATGTTATTGTGATGTGTCGGTAGTGGTTCGCGGAGTCGTGTTACGATTAATAAATCGCGTGACGTTTAAATCAAACATTTTTGTTATCGGTTTGAAATACGATACTTCAAGTAAATACTTACAATCCAAAATGATATGTTTTAATTTAAAAAATATATTTTGACTTTTATTTGATTGTCGGGCGCGTTTTACGTATTTTTGATCGTTTCTGTGCATTATATACAATACGAAATGCTTATGAAATATTATCGCAATAATATTTGGAAATAAGTATGTTTATCAAATAATTTCATATTATTTAATAAATTGAGTTCACCAACGTCCGTATTAATGTATCGGGATCCGCCCGATATGAAAATGCACGATTGAACATAATCGCGTACGTGTATATATATTCCAATATATATATATATATATATATATATATATATATATATATATATATATATATATATATATATATTGATACATACAATTAGCCTAATCTAGCACTAATTACATGTATTAGCAGATGATTAGGAACTAATAACTAGCCCTAATTTATCGGGTGTCACAGTGTTCGTTCTCCCGATTTGTTTAAACGTTAAATAATTAAATAATTATTTTATACGTTTTAAAAATACGTTTTGGAATATAAATAATTATTCGGTATTTTTCGTTGAAGTATTTCATTCAAATACTTTATAATTGAGTTATGAAATGTAACTTAACTTTATTTCATTTGTTTGCGAGTTTAATATTTTAATCACGTTAGCTTGGTTTGTATGATACGAAATAAATATGAAATATTATTAATATAATCTTTTGGGTATAATGGTTGTATTAAATAATATTATATTATTTAATAAAAATTGTTCACCAACGTCCGTATGAATTGAATCGTATTTCATTCGATTTGAATTGCGTACGATTTAATCAAATCGCATGATTGTATATATATTCAACAATATATATATATATATATATATATATATATATATATATATATATATATATATTTCGATACATTAATTAGCCTAACACAGAACTAATTACATATATTGCACTTGATTAGGTACTAATTAGTAGTCCTAATTTGGCGGGTGTCACATTCTCCCCTGTTAGGAGAATTTTGTTCCGAAATTTAGTTTGAAGTCGTGATTGAAGTAGCGTCGGTGAATAACTGAGGATACTTGAGTCGCATCTGGTCCTCTCGTTCCCAGGTGAATTCCGGCCCACGCCGCGAATTCCACCTGACTTTGACTATGGGAATACGACTTTGTTGGAGTTGTTTGACCTCACGGACCATGATTTCAGCGGGTTCTTCAAAACGAAGTGAAGTTTGTCATCGACGCAAATCTCGTCGAGTGGAATAATGAGGGTTGATGCGATGCGGGGCGTCCGTATGAAGACGGTGCTCGAACAGCGATCGTGGGTGTTTTAAATTTGTATTTGTTGGGGTCTAAGTGTGACTTACTGGTACTGAACCAAAATGCTAGTAGATGGTAAGTATGACCTAGAGTCGTTCTTAAAGAGAAACTGAATTGAAACAGAGGGGGTCCACTCAATCTTTCTTTTCTAATAAAGGTTTTAAAAGAGTGCGTTGGGGGTTTTTGGTTCAGTTAATTAATTAAACTAATTAAAGCGAATAAAAGATAATTGTAAATCAGATAATGAAAAGAGTATTTGTTGTGAGTTCGTTAGCTTATAATGTGGGACGATGACTTATAGGGAAAAAGTTTACTAAATTTGGAATGTTCACTAGGCTTGGTAGTTTATGGTATAACCGATAGATTCTCTATTAGTCGGTTATCAACTAATATGTCACGAGGAACCATGGTGTCATGATTCTGATCAGACAGATGATGCTCAACTCTCCACAATCTCCTGTGAGGGAGTCTGTGGCCCTTGTTATTGAGCACATTTACTCGTGGGCGAAGGAATAGAGTAGCAAGTCTACAACAAGTCTAACCGTTCTTAATACCATAAAGACTATAAATTTAGCAAACAATTAACTTAGCAAATATGTTCGGACTTAGTTGATCAATTCCTATTAATGAATGTTAAGCGTGGAAAGCAAAGGAAAGTGTTGAGGTTTCTTGCGTACCTTACTTTATATTTCATAGGTTAAGGAAAAGTATCGATTTAAATTGGATTTTAAACTTGCCTTTCTAAATACAATTAACAAATCCCTAGGTTTTCGTAAATGGTTATTTAGCCTATAGCCTACCTAGTCTAATCTAAACTAATCTAATCAAAAACGTAAATAAAATGCTGACGGCTTTTTGCATAAAGTTAAACCCAGACCATGTCAGAAAATGCTATGGTAGTCCACAATGTATTTAATCGTTTACCGATGTTTCCATTGTGGATTCAATTGCTTCACGATGTTTACATGATAAGTACATTGTGATTCTAAGTGTACAATACTCATGGCACTTCCACGTAATCACATTGCATTTTATGATGCTTGCATAATGTTACAATCGAAACCATAGTTTTACACAGATAACTATTGACCAAGTAGTGAGGTTCGCGACTCCTCTTTACAAGGTTATAATCATGGTTGTTAATCGAAAGGCGAATGTAAGTTTTAGGTTTAGAATCATAAGATAAGTCCGTTCATAAAGTTTCCGTTTTATAATGTCGATCCATAATACAACTACCTTCGGTCGTTACCGGCTTCCATACGTATGTACTTTGCTTAAAAGCATTTCCAGCACTATACCAAGTAAACAGTCGAATAGGGGCCGTCATATTATTTCACGACATATTTAAAGTCATCCCACAATTATATATGCTAACTACATCACAACAAATATAATATTAATCTACTCGCTAATCATGGCATAAACTATCTCTAGCATAATTAAAGTATACATATTTAATCAAGATAGATAAGGATAGAAATAACCGAGATTAATATGCGTAGACTTGAATTAATAAGAGTTGCTCCAAGCGTACACCAATGATTACAAATGCGTTCCCCACCAAGGATTACAAACACGTTCCTTGCTACTAGCCTAATACTAATTTAAAAAGAAAAAAAGAAAGAAAAGCTAGAGGAAAGTGTGTTTTGAGATGTGTTGGTGTGTGTCTCAAGGTGTGTTCTTCAAATGAGCC
The DNA here is from genome assembly GCA_963422505.1 of Pseudognaphalium luteoalbum. Classification (NCBI taxonomy): domain Eukaryota; kingdom Viridiplantae; phylum Streptophyta; class Magnoliopsida; order Asterales; family Asteraceae; genus Pseudognaphalium; species Pseudognaphalium luteoalbum. The sequence goes on along the minus strand of OY730193.1, from coordinate 91,520,861 downwards.
CATGCCTCCTATTTATAGAGGAGTTTTGGTGCATTTTAGCCAAAGGAAGCACACATTAGCAAAAGGTGGAAAAGGTAGTAGCACCAGGTACAAAAGGCGAAAAAGGTAGTGGCACCAGGTACGAAAAGTAGGAAAAGGTCTAGCACCGGGTACGAAAAAGGACAAAAAAGTGAAATCCGTGCGGGTGGCGGGCAGCAGCCGGTGACGGCTGGGTGGCTGCCGGCGGCGGGTGGCTGCCAGCTGCACCAGCCTGCTGCCGGTTGCTTCATTTCTCGATTCGTGCGTGTTTTCTTCGTTACGCGTCCGTTTGTGTTGATTCTTTTTGCGTTGGATCCGTAATTCAAAAACGAAGCTTTTGATGAAAAGAAATCCCAAAAATATGTCTCTGAACTTTAGATGTGTCATACGAATCATTTGGATCTTCCGGAGTGCGTAGAATCTTCGTTCTTCGTCCGTTTTAGTTGATTCTTCTTCTGTTGGATTTTTAATTTGAAAATGAACATCTTGGGTCAAATAGATGTTAGTGATGGGCTCTTTGGTCTTGAAACCTCATTTTGATGTCTGGAATCTTCAAACGTGCGTGGAATCTTCATTTTTCATCCGTTTCGCTTGATTTTTCTCGTGCGACCTTGTTTTGACCATCTTGGCATAATGCTATTGATTTGTAATGTTTTTGAGTTAAAGTGCCAAGAATTGTTCTAGAATGAGAGAGATATCGGTAGTAAAAACGTGACTTTTTACGCGATATCAAGGGTCCCACACTTAGAACTTTGCTGTTTCTCAAGCAAAACTCGATTTTCAACATGTTAAAAAATAAAATAATTTTAAGGTGGAACTTTTCACTAAGGGGTTTTGGGAATGTAAAATACTTGTTCTTGGAAAAGGAAGGATTGTAATCTTTAGGAGCATGCTTGTGATCTTTGATCTTGGATACATGACTAGGCGATCCTCTCAAGGTGGTCACTCAAATCACTCAAAGTGTTTAGGGTTTCCTATTCTAATATTATCAATCACTCAGAACGCCAGTCATGTATCGTTTATCGTCATAGGCTTGATCGAGAATCAAATCGTTACCTTTTTGGTGAGTGTGAAGTCGATCTAGCCACAATCATTCAAGGAGAGGGGATGTAAGGTTTTTGGAGTGAAAGGTTGGTGGTATGAGAGGAGGTTTGGGTTTTTGATTTTCTTTTTGTCGAAGTTGGGATTTTTGGGGGATTGACGCCTTTTGATATTTGCGGAAGGAGTCTTTTTCTCCTATTGATTTCCTTTTTCTTTGGATTTTTTTTCTTTTTTCGACGTCAACCCCTTGCGATTTCTCTTCGATCATCTTTGAAACTTTTTATGAAGCTTGAAGGATGCTTTTGAGTAGGTGAGGGGTAACGTATCTATTTTTCTTTGGGAGTATGGGTGTACGACTGGGTTTTAGAATGATGTGATTCGATCTCCTTTTTACTGACCAATCTGGATTCGAAATGTATAACAGGAGCAAGTTCTGATTCTAAACGCATACATCGGCACACTCAAGAATCGAAAAAGTGAAGCATTAAAAGTGAATACTTTTTCTATGGCTCAAGATACCTCACGAATCGAAATTTGGGTTGTTGTGTGCCTAGTCATGCGATGCTCTTTATGGGATTACAAAACTAATTTTTCAAAAGAACTTGTATTTTAATTATCCTTTTTCCCAATGTAAATCATTCTTTGTTTAAAATTTTTCATTTTCAACATATTTTTGAAAATTTTGTTTACTTTTTGGAGAAAGATGGTCTTATAAAGAGCAACGATTTTAGAATCAAGCATATACCATTATCCATTTGACAGTAGTGCAACTACTGCTATCCCACACTTAAAGAAACATCATCCTCGATGTTATACTAAGCTCTGAATGGGGTAAAATCCCACACTTAGGGTTTTAAACATCTAAGGCGTATTCTTTTAGTGTGTGCTGGGTTTGAATCCCACACTTAGTGATAAGCATATTGGATATGGTATATTTAAAACGAATGAAAAAGACGGTTTAGAAGTACTCCCCGGTGGTTGCAGTGTTCCTTTGGTGCATATGCCGGATTTCGTCTTTCTTGGTGCAGTCTTGATCGAGTCTTCTTGTGATTGGTCACGTAGGTGTGAACACGTCGGACATACTTTTCTTCTGGTCTTGATGCTTCCTTGCAGGCTGGAGCATGCTTTGTATGATCCGAGTGTGAAAGATAGTTGGAGATTTCATCACTTCTTGGAAAGTAAAATTGCAGAAATGTAAAAACACGGGTTGCCTCCCGAGAAGCGCTCTTTTAAAGTCGAGAGCTCGACTTAGTACTTTCTTCTTCAGATGATGATGGATGTATCCGTGGTGCTGGAGTGGTCACTGTGGTTCCTAGGTAAGCTGTAGCGTGGAGGAAAGTATCGCAGGAATTGCTCTATCATGTCGGCAATGAGAGTTGGCGGAGTGGTGGATTCTCCCATTGGGTAGTCTGGTCTTTCTGGCTGTTGAGCTTCTCTGGTGACTTGTTCTTGAAGGGAATCGGAGAATTCTTGGATATGTCTGAGCAAAGTCTGGGGTACTGGTTCTCCATAGTTGGCGAGATATGAATCGTATTCTTGTTCAATCTGCCTTATTAGGTGTCTCTAAGCAGTGTTGTATTCATTGGTTGACTCTTTGATAGCCTCCACAATGATGCGTACATCATCGCTTTCATCAATCAGGTCAATCATCTCTTCATGAGTGTCGATGAGGGGAATCTCTAATCTCTCAGCTGTGATGACAGGTGAATTTGGTGGAGCAAGAGGAGTTTTTGGAATAGAGCGTTCATCGATAGTGATGTCAACAAAATCACCGTCAAATTCGACACTCTGGTAGTCGGAATCTTCGTCTCGTGAATCTGGGAATTGGTGGAACTCTTCATCTGAGGGTGCATTGTTGAAAGGTTGGGTGCTGTCGACTTTGACGGTTCTGACTTCCGTGATGGTGTTTTGAAGGTTTTCCTCAACAAAGCTTCCTGGTTGTCTTGCCTTATATGCAGAAATTCTCTGTAGAAGTTTAGCATACAGGTCAGGGTGCTGTGATGTTCGGAGTTCTTCTTCGAAAGTGTCTATGTCTCGGAGTCGGGTTCTGGGGAAGGGCTTTGATGGATCGAGATAAGAGTCAAGAATGTTTCCCAATCTTTTGAGATGAGTGGATCTAAGCTCTTGGTGGATGGCTCCGTAATCAAAGGATTCTTCCGATGAAGTGTAATCTTTGCAGGATTGTATTCTCTTGACTTCAACCATCTGTGGTGAATCAGTTTGATCTTCATCTTCCTCCATTTCCTCTTCTTCCTCAGGTTCTTCTTCCATTTCTTCCGTTCTTTCATTTTCCTCAGCGAGTTCTTCCTCAGGTTCTGATTCGTCCTCCTCGGACTCTTCTTCTTCCTCAGCGTCCTGATACTCTTCGTCCTCGTCTTGGTCTGTCTCAGTATCGTAGATCAAGGTTGTTGGGAGAGTGAAGCATCGTTCTTCTTCGGGGTCTGATTCGTCATCGGAACATATTCTGCCTGTTGATATAGCGTGGCATTCTTCTTGCTCTGGTGTATAGTCCGGTTGGTCGATCTTGTAAGTGATGCTTTCACCATGCGCTCGTAGAACAATCGTATGGTTATACACATCAATCACTGCTCTGGCTGTGTTCATAAATGGTCTTCCAAGGATAATCGGGATGTTTATGTCCTCGTGGATATCCATTACCACGAAATCCGTCGGAAAGAAGAATTTGTTAACTTGAACTAAGACGTTCTCAGCTATTCCCTTTGGGTATCTAACAGATTGGTCAGCTAGCTGGACAGTCATCTTAGTGGGTTTCAAATTTTCAAGTTCTAGCCTCTTAAACAGGGAGTAGGGCATAAGGTTAATGCTAGCTCCTAGGTCGGCTAAGGCGCTGATATCGCCGGATTGGTAAATAGAACAAGGGAGTGTGAACCTACCGGTATCTCCTAGTTTTTCTAGAAGGCTATTCTTAAGTAGGGCTGATGTTTCAGAACTAAGGGGAATGTTGTTTACTTCGGGAAGTTTATCCTTAGTGGATAGCAATTTCCTCATATATTTATTGCGACCGGGAACTCTAGACATGGTATCGAGAAATTTTCCGTCTAGCTTAAAGGATGATAATTTCTTAGGTTGGGCTCTAAGTCTAGCGGGATAAGGGATCCTCACCTCTTTGTTCATGGTCGGAGTGGTTTCCACAGCGGGTGTTTTGACTTTTGGTTCTTCTTTTACTGGTACAGCAGCAGGAGGTGGAGTGGCTGCCTCATTTGCTGTAGTGATTTGCTTTACTTCCTCAACATGTGGGTTGTGAACCGTGTTGCTAGGCAAACTTCCTCTGGGTCTGTTATCAAGACGTTGTGCCAATTGTCCAATTTGGGCTTCCAAATTCTTTAGCACGGCCAATTGGTTTCTCATAAAGAGGTCGGCTTGATCTTGTCTAGCGAACGTCTTTTGGTTGAGTAGGTGTTGACCTTGCATGAATTGGGTAAAGGCGTCATCTGAACTTGAAGCTGGGGCATTTGTCTTTGCAGGTTGTTCAGCGGTTTGGTTTGTATCGGAAGTAGGTGCAGGAAGTGCGAGGGGTTGGTTATAAGAAGGTTGTGATTGTTGTGGGTAAGGTGGGTATCTAGGTGGGTATCTGGGTTGGTATGGTTGGTTGGTTCTTTGTGAGATTGGAGGTCCTCTAGGTTGGTTATTGTTTTGGTTGAAACCGGGTGGAAAATTCTGTGGTCGAGCGGGAAATTGAGCATAGTAGACTGTGCCGTCTGCTTCTTCGTTCTCCACTTGGTATTCACCGGATGGTTGCGGATTGGTGCAATATTGACAGACTTGCACTTCGTGTACTTGGTGCTGTTGTTTCTTAAGTTCTCCAACCTGTTTGACAAGTGAGTCCATTTTCTCCGTTAATACTTTAAGTGCTTCACCTGGAACTGGATTTGATGCAGCGATAGGTGCTGAAGATGTTGAGTGATCTCCAGAGTTCCAATCATGGTGATGCATAGTCATGTTCTCTATCAGGTTCCATCCTTCTTCGTCGGTCTTTGCCATGAAGCTTCCTTGTGCAGCAGCATCGAGGGTTGTTCGGTGGTTGGAATCTAAACCATTGTAGAAGGTACACAATTGTGCGGATTTGTCGAGACGGTGATTGGGGCACTTTTTCAAGGCTCCTTTGAATCGTTCCCATGCGGTGTATAATGACTCATCAAAAGCTTGTCGGAAATTCATGATGTCATTTCGAAGTTTGGTTTGTTTAGAAGGCGGAAAGTATTTGGTTAGAAACTTTGTCGCCATTACCGTCCATGAAGGGATAGAGCCGGTCTCTAAACCTTCAAACCATGTTTGCGCATGATGAGTGAGAGAATAAGGGAAAAGATACAAGCGAATCGTGTCTTGGCTAATTCCGTTTTGTTTGTAGGAATTTGAAAGAGATATGAACTTGTCGAGGTGAGAGTTGGGGTCATCACTTGGCAATCCATGAAATTGACAGTGGTTTTGGATTAGTTGGATGATGTGGTGTTTAAGCTCGAAAGATTAACCAGGGGTTTCAGGGTAGAGAATTGGTCCTCCTCTTCCTTCGATAGAGGGTTTACTGTTGTCAGCGAGAGTGATGCGTTCAGCCATTGCTTGTTCAAGCGCGGATTGCTTCTTTTCTCACCGAATAGTACGCATTATAAGTTCTGGATCAGGGAAATTAAACAGTGGTGCAGATCTAGGGGAACAGGTCATACACTAAAGAGAAACAGAAAATAGAGTGAAACTAATAATAAAGAAAATAATAATAAAAATATATTTTTTAGAAGGTTTTATCCTAAGGGTTTACTAGAATTGGGATTGGTTGGGCCTCTGTATCGGACAGTTAGTCTCCCCGGAAGCGGCGCCAAAAACTTGATGCGCTGCGGGGCGTCCGTATGAAGACGGTGCTCGAACAGCGATCGTGGGTGTTTTAAATTTGTATTTGCTGGGGTCTAAGTGTGACTTACTGGTACTGAACCAAAAGGCTAGTAGATGGTAAGTATGACCTAGAGTCGTTCTTAAAGAGAAACTGAATTGAAACAGAGGGGGTCCACTCAATCTTTCTTTTCTAGTAATGGTTTTAAAAGAGTGCGTTGGGGGGTTTTTGGTTCATTTAATTAATTAAACTAATTAAAGCGAATAAAAGATAATTGTAAATCAGATAATGAAAAGAGTATTTGTTGTGAGTTCGTTAGCTTATAATGTGGGACGATGACTTATAGGGGCCGTCATATTATTTCACGACATATTTAAAGTCATCCCACAACTATATATGCTAACTACATCACAACGAATACAATAGTAATCTACTCGCTAATCATGGCATAAACTATCTCTAGCATAATTAAAGTATACATATTTAATCAAGATAGATAAGGATAGAAATAACCGAGATTAATATGCGTAGACTTGAATTAATAAGAGTTGCTCCAAGCGTACACCAATGATTACAAATGCGTTACCCGCCAAGGATTACAAACACGTTCCTTGCTACTAGCCTAATACTAATTTAAAACAAAGAAAGAAAGAAAAGCTAGAGGAAAGTGTGTTTTGAGATGTGTTGGTGTGTGTCTCAAGGTGTGTCTTCAAATGAGCCCATGCCTCCTATTTATAGAGGAGTTTCGGTGCATTTTAGCCAAAGGAAGCACACATTAGCAAAAGGTGGAAAAGGTAGTAGCACCAGGTACAAAAGGCGAAAAAGGTAGTGGCACCAGGTACGAAAAGTAGGAAAAGGTCTAGCACCGGGTACGAAAAAGGACAAAAAAGTGCAATCCGCGCGGGTGGCAGGCAGCAGCCGGCGGCTGGCTGCCAGCCAGCGGTGGCTGGGTGGCTGCCGGCGGCGGCTGGCTGCCAGCTGCACCAGCCTGCTGCCGGTTGCTTCGTTTCTCGATTTGTGCGTGTTTTCTTCATTACGCGTCCGTTTGCGTTGATTCTTTTAGCGTTGGATTCGTAATTCAAAAACGAATCTTTTGATGAAAAGAAATCTCAAAAATATGTCTATGAACTTTAGATGTGTCGTACGAATCATTTGGATCTTCCGGAGTGCGTATAATCTTCCTTCTTCGTCCGTTTTAGTTGATTCTTCTTCTGTTGGATTCGTAATTTGAAAACGAACATCTTGGGTCAAATAGATGTTGGTGATGGGCTCTTTGGTCTTGAAACCTCGTTTTGATGTCTGGAATCTTCAAACGTGCGTGGAATCTTCGTTTTTTATCCGTTTCGCTTGATTTTTCTCGTGCGACCTTGTTTTGACCATCTTGGCATAATACTATTGATTTGTAATGTTTTTGAGTTAAAGTACCAAGAATCGTTCCAGAATGAGAGAGATATCGGTAGTAAAAACGTGACTTTTTACGCGATATCAAGGGTCTCATCTGACAAGCATTTCTTCAAGTTAGAAATGTGAAAAGTGGAATGCACGCTGCTAAGTTCGGGTGGCAACTGTAATCGATATGCCACTGAACCAATCCTCTCGAGGATCTCGAATGGTCCAATGTATCTGGGATTTAACTTCCCGCATTTACCGAATCGGATAACACCTTTCCAAGGTGAAACTTTGAGTAACACTCGATCCCCAACCTGGAACTCGAGTGGTTTGCGTCTCATGTCAGCATAACTTTTCTGACGATCGCGTGCGGCTTTGAGTTTGTTTTGGATCTTGAAGATCTTTTCAGTAGTTTCGTGAATGATCTCAGGACCAGTGAGTTGACTGCCTACCACCTCGGTCCAACAAATCGGTGAGCGGCACTTACGACCGTAGAGTGCCTTGAAGGGTGCAGCCTTAATGCTGGTGTGATAATTGTTGTTGTATGAAAATTCGCACAACGGTAGATGTTTTTCCCAGTTTACACCGAAGTCAACTACGCAAGCTCGTAGCATGTCTTCCAATGTTTGAAACATTCGTTCACTTTGGCTGTCGGTTTGAGGGTGGTATGCGGTACTCATATCAAGACGGGTACCCAATGATTTTTGAAGTGATTGCCAAAAGTGAGATGTGAAACGAGTATCCCTATCGGAGATAATCGAGATTGGAACACCGTGTCGAGAAACTACCTCTTTGATGTAGATTCGTATGAGGCGTTCCATTTTGTCGGTTTCCTTGATTGCCAGGAAATGAGCAGATTTCGTGAGACGATCGACGATCACCCAAATGGTATCGCAACCGCTCGATGACTTTGGTAGTTTGGTTATGAAATCCATGGCAATTTGTTCCCATTTCCATTCAGGAATGTTGGGTTGTTGGAGTAAACCAGAAGGTTTTTGATATTCGGCTTTGACTTTCGAGCAAGTAAGACACTTGCTAATGTATGTAGCGATTTCGGCTTTCATGTACGGCCACCAATAGAACTCTTTGATGCCGTGATACATTTTATCGGATCCCGGATGGATAGAGTATTTGGACTTGTGAGCTTCATCCATCACCAAGTCTCGTAGGTTCTCGAAATTTGGCAACCAGATTCGATTGAAGAGGTACCTAACTCTGTTAGGTTTGATTTCAAATTGTTTATCCATGCCTCGCAAGGCTTCGTTTTTGACATTATCGGGTTTGAGAGCTTCGAGTTGAGCAGTGAGGATTTGAATATTTAGCTCGTTATGAATGGTCATACTGAGGGCTCGGACTCGAAGTGGTTTCGTTCGCTCTTTTCGACTGAGGGCATCGACAACCACATTTACCTTCCCTGGATGGTATTTGATTTCGCAATCATAATCGGTAAGCAACTCGACCCTTCGACGTTGCCTCATGTTGAGATCCTTCTGATCGAATATGTGTTGGAGACTTTTATGATCGGTAAAAATTGTGCACCTAGTGCCGTAGAGGTAATGTCTCCAGATTTTGAGGGCAAAGACAACAGCTCCTAGTTCGAGGTCATGAGTGGTGTCATTCTTTTCGTGAACCTTGAGTTGTCATGAAGCGTAGGCAATGACTTTGTCTCGTTGCATCAGAACGCAACCGAGACCTTGGTGAGAAGCATCGCAGTATACCTCGAAGTCATCGGTGCCTTCGGGTAATGATAGAATAGGAGCACTGCAAAGCTTTTGTTTTAGAAGTTGAAATGCTGACTCTTGTTTGTCGGTCCAGTCGAACTTTTTATCCTTTTAAGTCAGCGTCGTGAGTGGTTGAGATATTTTTGAGAAATTTTTGATGAACCGACGATAATACCCTGCCAATCCCAAGAATTGGCGTACCTCGGTTGGAGTGGTTGCCAGTTTTTGATAGCCTCGATTTTTGATGGATCGACATGGATTCCTTGACTATCGATAACATGTCCAAGGAATTGAACGGTTTGCATCCAGAACTCACACTTAGAGAATTTGGCGTAAAGCTCCTCGTGCTTAAGTAGTTCTAGGATGGTTCTGAGGTGTTGCGCATGTTCCTGTTCGTTGCGCGAGTAAATGAGAATGTCATCAATGAAGACAATAACAAACTTATCGAGATATGGCTTGCACACCCGGTTCATAAGATCCATGAACACGGCCGGTGCGTTGGTCAGACCGAATGGCAACACTTGAAATTAGTAATGCCCATACCGGGTTCTGAAAGCAGTTTTCGGAATATCGGAGTCACGAACATGTAGTTGATGATAACTTGATCGAAGATCGATCTTTGAATAAAAGCTCGTGATATCGCGTAAAAAGTCACGTTTTTACTACTGATATCTCTCTCATTTTGGAACAATTCTTGGCACTTTAACTCAAAAACATTACAAATCAATAGTATTATGCCAAGATGGTCAAAACAAGGTTGCACGATAAAACTCAAACGAAACAGATGAAAAGTGAAGATTTCACACGCGTTTGAAGATTCAAGACATCAAAATGAGATTTCAAGACAAAAGTGCCCATCACCAACATCCACCTGACCCAAGATGTTCGTTTTCAAATTACGAATCCAACAGAAGAAGAATCAACAAAAACGGACGAAGAATGAAGATTCTACGCACTCCGGAAGATCCAAACGATTCGTACGACACATCTAAAGTTCAGAGACATATTTTTGGGATTTCTTTTCATCAAAAGCTTCGTTTTTGAATTACGCATCCAACGCAAAAAGAATCAACGCAAATGGACGCATAACGACGAAAACACGCACGAATCGAGAAACGAAGCAACAGGCAGCGGGCTGGTGCAGGTAGCAGCCAGCCGCCGCCGGCCAGCCACCAGGCCACCGCCGGCTGCCACCAGGCCGCCGCCGGCTGCCACCCTCCCACACGGATCGCGCTTTTTTGTCCTTTTTGTACCTGGTGCCACCACCTTTTCCACCTTTTCGTACGTGGTGCCACCACCTTTTTCACCTTTTCGTACCTGGTGCCACTACCTTTTCCACCTTTTGCTATTGTGTGCTTCCACTTGCTAAAATGCACCCAAACTCTCCTATTAATAGGAGGCATGAGGCTCATTTGCAAAAAACACACCAAGGGCACTGGGATACCAACATACCTAGGCACTTTCACACTTTCTTTCTCTAGCTTCTAGCTTTTCTTTCTTTCTTTATTTTAAATTAGTATTAGGCTAGTTAAAATAGAAGCAAGGAACGTGCTTGTAGTCCTTGGTGAGGAACGTATTTGTAATCGTTGGTGTACGCTTGGAGCAAATCTTATTAATTCAAGTCTACTCCTTCTCGCATATTAATCTCGGTTATTTTTATCCTTATCTATCTTGATTAAATATGTATAATTTAATTATGCTAGAGATAGTTTGTGCCATGATTAGCGAGTAGATTACTGTTGTGTTTGTTGTGATGTAGTTAGCATATATAATTGTGGGATGGCTTTAAATATGTCGTGAAATAATATGACGGCCCCTATTCGACTGTTTACTCGGTATAGCGCTGGAAATGCTTTTAAGCAAAGTACATACGTATGGAAGCCGGTAACGACCGAAGGTAGTTGTATTTTGGATCGACGTTATAAAACGGAAACTTTATGAACGGACTTATCTTATGATTTTAAACCTAAAACTTACATTTGCCTTCCGATTAACAAATGTGATTGTAACCTTGTAAAGAGGAGTCGCGAACCTCACTACTTGGTCAATAGTTATCTGTGTAAAACTATGGTTTCAATTGTAACGTCATGCGAGCATCATAAAATGCAATGTGATTACGTGGAATTGCCATGAGTATTATACACTTGAAATCACAATGTACTTATCATGTAAACATCGCGAAGCAATTGAATTCACAATGGAACTAATCATTTTATCATTCATGCTTTTGTAAATCGATGATGGAAACGCCAACTACTTCAAGCAAAGATGCTTTTAGAGCCACAAAACATGTCTGTACTCGAAAATATCAAAAAATATAAAAGTTGGCGAAAAATGGATTTTGTTTGTAAATCAATGACATTACGGCTCTACCACCACCATCATCACCTTCGGTGAACCGGCATCCACCGGATGTAACCGACGTGTTCGTTTAACCACCGCTGACGAATCGACATATTTTTTGGCCATTTGTTGAAGAACATGTCGTCGATGAATCCTTTTTCATAGTCAAAAACATGTAGATCTAAGAATACAGGTCTGAGAAACAGATCTTTGAAAAAGTAGATCTCTGTAGGACACCTGTAGTCGGACCTAACTGAACCCTAACTTCCAATCAACGTGCGGAATCCAAAGATTGAATATATAAATGTTTAACAAATCAAACAACACAAACAGAAAGTAGATTAATACTCAATTGTATACCGATCAGATTATATTGAATAGCTCGAGTACAATATGCTCTCAGTATAACTAAATTCATCAACCCTCACAACTGAGCCGAACTCGACTATTTATACTCAGAACCTAATCTGATCTATGCGACACAAGTTGTGTCGCCAAGTTGACTATTGTGACACAAAACCCTAGTGTCGCCAAAACACAATATGTAATTAATACAAACCTTATAACTAACGTAATTACATATCAAACGCATTACAGACTTAGACCAACTAACAGACACACTATGATGCACCAACAAACTCCCCCGTGTCTTCAGCTTGGTCTTCAAAAATTTCTTCAATTTAAACCCAGCCTTCAGGAAACCTGCCTCCAGCATGAATCCCATGCGTAACACACACAGTCACAACTTTCTGGAATTGTCTAGCAAGAATCGAATTCACAACATTTCTTACGTTGAAGCAAATTGGATTATCAAACTATTTCCGCAAGTCTTTCTGTGACATATTAATCAAGCTCATAGGATCAAAAACTTTGAATTGAGCTTTCTTCAAACCATATAGCGAAGTCGTCTCTGGATGCTCAGATACTGGAACAAATATAAACACAGCTTTGCCCGTATGTGGATCAAGTTCCCAATGATGAAATCTTCTAAGAAAGTTAAAGGGAACTGTCTCAAGTGGAATCTCAGTCAAACAATCAGTTGGCAGATAATGTACTTTGCAAATCGCCTGTCTTGTTACTGGATTTTGTGTCGCAAAGTGTAAGAATAGGGAAAGCGACTGGAGTGGGGTATTTATACCTCAACCCCACCTAGCGACATAATTAAGCGACATAAAAGGCGACATAAGTTATGTCGCAAGACAATAGTTATGTCGCATAACCCAGAAAACTTGATTTTTGATTTCAAGTTTCGTAACCCGATGCAAGAGTAACTAATGGACTTGTGAAAATAAATTGAAAGTAGGATTAAAAACAACTTAATTACTAAACCTAAAGTGAAACTTAAATTAATTTTCTTTTTGGTGACGTAGTTATTTAGTCTGCTAAGGGATCATATTATGATAACATGCAATTATTAGAAAATAGTAAGTGTTATCTCGATTATCAGTATATGTGTCCTCTTTAAATTTACTTAGCATATTTAGAACACCTTTGATAAATATTATTTCAAAATGATTACTGGTATTGTTTGACCACCTAAACATGTTACATCTGCGTCTATGAGTGAATCCTTTATTGTTATTATGAATTGTTATCTGTGGTCCCCACCATAGACATACCCCTATAGTTTAGACAAGAACATATCTTCCAAGATAGATAGAATAGAGGAAAATCGTGTTTAAGAATCAAGTCAGCGGTGACAGGTCTGTATAAACGTACAACAAAGCGACATAACTTGATTCAGGTGTAAGAAAAACTAGACTTGGTCAAATCATTTTGGCGACCTTGTTAGGTATCTTATGATTTAAGACTTTTTCAAGTTCATTGACTTGCGTTTGCTTAACTTTTAAGTATATACAAATTGAGACCAGGTCTGTACTTACGTACAACAGAGGAAACAAGAAGTATATACCCCCAAATGATTTCATATTACGAACTAAAAAGGAAGTATGCCAAGCTGTATTAAGGAATTAAGACACTTAGTCATACATAACAGGGTGTTGACCACATGATAATAAACATGGATTAGAATTACTTTTTAATACTCAAAGAACGGTGTAGCATGCCTACCAGTACATCATATGATGAATCTAATATTTATAAAAGTTGTGGTAAGTATGCTAGATAAACCTACTGATACATTAAGGATAAACCTTAGAATTTCCATTTTGTGCATGTACCCTAATGTACTATCATTTCCCTAGTTGTTTACAGACACAACTAAACGTCTTTTTACAACTGTTGCAACTGTGCTTTTCGTTAATACTAAAGAGTATAAAGAGTGGTAGTTGCATTTTTTTATTTATTTTTTTATTTTTTTGAATAAAGCAATAGTCCAAGTCCAAAAATTACTTCTTAAGTTGAAAGAAGCGTAAACAAATCATGTTGACTAGTTCATCAAATCGGGCACAAGAGAAGTCCTTGGTGAATAAGTCAGCATTCTGCTTAAGGGTATCTATGTGGACAAGGTCTATTAAGTGTTTCTCATAGCAATCCCGTATGAAGTGAAACCTAAGTTCTATGTGTTTAGTCCTAGAGTGTTGTACGGGATTGCGTGTAATAGAAATAGCAGCATTATTATCAATATGTATAGGAGTCATAGTAAGAAGTAACCCGTAATCACGTAATTGATGCTGAATCCACAAAACTTGGGAACAGCAACTAGCCGCAGCAACATACTCAACTTCCGCAGTGGAAGTAGCCACTGTAGTCTGCTTTTTGCACTGCCACGAGACCAAACGCGATCCAAGAAACTGGCATCCACCAGTTGTTGACTTCTTATCTATGCTACAGCCGCCATGATCAGAATCCGAGTAAGCAGTGAGTGCAAACGATTTTTCATTGGAGTACCATAGACCAAGAGTTGGCCTATGTTTGAGGTATCCAAAAATGCGCTTTACTGCTTTCATATGAGAAACCTTTGGCCTAGCTTGATATCTGGAGCAGATAGACATAGCAAATACGATGTCCGGCCTGGAAGCGGTTAGATACATGAGAGAACCAATCATTGAGCGATAGTCCTTTTCTTTACAATCCCCTTCATCAGTGGCCAGCCCAAGATTGTGATTAATTTCAATGGGGGTGCCATAGGTCTTACAGTTAAGCAAGTCAAACCTAGTTAACATATCAGTAACATATTTGGACTGATGAATGTAAATTCCTTTGGCAGACTGCTCAACTTGTACACCCGAAAAGAATGTAAGTTCCCCCATTGCACTCATCTCAAATTCAGACTTCATGAGATGTTCGAAGTCTTTACACATGGAATCTTTTGTAGAACCAAAAATGATGTCGTCGACATACACCTGTACTAGCAACAAGTATTAGTCCCTTAACGTGGATCTCAATGGAACGAGTCAATCCAATTGTTTGCGGAATCAACAATTAGATAAAGAATACAACTAAACGAATAATCAAATGCAATATGAATCAAACCTAACATAATATTATTGATTATAATCGATCAGTTTGCAGAGGATTTCGACAAATTGCGTTTAGGGTTTTTTGTCAACCCTAAAACTGAATACGTAGAACGTATTTATACAAAACTGCTGGTTCCTGCGACATTACACACAATGTCGCAGGCCCAGGCCCATGCGACATAGACAATGTCGCAAGTCCAAAACCGGACGTCGCACCTTCGACATTACAAACAATTTCGCAGGAGTCAGGAAACTCAAACTAATTACAAATTCTAACTAGACCAACTGACAGACACACCAAAATGCATCAACAAACTCCCCCGTGTCTTCAGCTTGGTCTTCACAGATTTATTCAGTTAAGCCCAACCTGCTAGAAACTTTCCATCGGCATGAATACCATGTGTTACACAAACTCTTACCACATTCTGAAATTGATATGCAAGTTTCTTGTTGAATTCATTGTTTGCATTAACCCGAATCCTATTATCAAAGAGTTTTCTTAAATCCTTTTCATGAAGATTTATCAAACTCATAGGATCAAAAACTCTGAATGTAGCCTTTCTCAAATTCCAGATACCTCTAAATTCTGGCTGCGGTTCTGAATCAGGAACGAAAATGATTACCGCTTCACCAGTATGTGGATCAAGTTCCCAGTGTACAAATCTTCTAAGAAAGTTATAGGGAACTGACTCCAAAGGTATTTCAGTCAGACAGTCAGCCGGTGGATAATGAACTTTAACCATAGGGCGACCTGTCGTAGGATCCAACTTCTTCTTGTAAGTATAATGCGTACCGAGTGTAGGCTCTATCTTGGTATACCTTTTGCTTCGAACCTCTTGACGCAGAGTTCTCTGAATATAATCTGCATAATCATCTTTCAAAGGATTAATCAAATTTAACTGAGCCAATCTATTGATCTCTCTTTTAGGCAACGTACTTAATTGTTTAAACCGAAGCTTGAAGTACTGAATGCCGTCCATTCTCTTAATCAAAAACATTCTCTTGTAAACTTTCCAGCTCTTGATTATTCCCGTATAATCTCCACGAACCTTATAAGATTTACAAATTACCGGTACCGGTTCAGCTGATCTTCCCTTAGGCCACCATAAGTTCTTGTAGACAACAGTGGAGTCTGAAATAGCGTGGAAAATCCGTGAGCGTCTGAGAAAAGCAATCATTGGCCGAAAAGGCTCGGCCTTAGAAAGTGTGTCATCCAAAAAAGCCACCGTTATGTCGCGGTTCGTAAGCCAAAGCCATATCTGTAAAAAACAGTACAACAGATATACTCGAAAAGCGTCAGATTAAACGAAAAACAAATTCACTTAACATATTTCAATCTTTCTGTTTTCTGCGACATCACAGATGATGTCGCAGTTGAGAGTGCGAAATTGCGATGACGTCGCATAAATCATTTCATAATCAATAGCGACGTAGAGCCCTATGTCGCATAACAGATGAGCGACGTTAAGGGGGACGTCGCATTTTGTAATTAATTGTGAATTTAATCACATAAGTTTAAAAATGCGACGTAGCACACGTCGTCGCCTGTGTAGTCGCACAAATTTATGACATAGCACGGGACGTCGCAGTATATGCGACGTAGCATGGGACGTCGCAGTATATGCGACAACGTCGCAGTATATGCGACGTAGCATGGGACGTCGCAGTCTGGTATGAAATTACCAAAGACATGCGACATTGGCTGCTACGTCGCAGCCGACGTCGCAAAGATGAACTGCATCTCAACCCAGAAAACCCTAAGTAATAAATTTGGGGTTTTTGAAATCTACATATACGAATCGATGCGGCTAAGAAATGGAAGCATAACTTATACGACATACACAACATGTTATGGTCTCTTGTGTACCCAAAAACGAAAACCCTCGTTACCCGCAATAGAAATTCGAATATTAAACGAAAATTAAACAATAAAATGATGTAAAAATAGTACCTAATAGTGAAGTTCAGAGAGTAGAACAGGAAATCGTGAGTGAATAGGAGTAAAAATGGCCGGAAATCACAATCAAATCGAAGATCATGACGTCGCAATTGCCAAAGCCAATATCGCAGTCTACGTCGCAAAAATATTTTGAATAGTGTACCAAAGGACGTCGCGGGTTGGAACTATATATAGTCTAACCCTAAATGCGACGTAGCGTGCGACGTAGCGTGCGACGTCGATGATGATGTCGCATGATTGACATGGCAAAAATTTCAATTTCGATTTTGATTTCAAGTTTTCGATGCGCGATTTGAAAAACAAACTTGTAACTTGGTGTAATGAAACTAACTAAGAAAAATTATATGAACACAAACTTAATGCAAATTTACAAATATAAAATTAACACATTCTTTTTGGTGATGGAGTTGATTTAATCTGGTTAGGGATCATATCGGAGTAACATGCAGGTATTAGGAACAGTAAGTGTTATTTCGATCATCAGTATATTTGTCCACTTTAAATTTACTTGACATGCTAAAAACACTTTTTATAAAAATTATTTCAAAATGATTATTGGTATATTTGTCCTTTTAAACATGTTACACTTAATTCTAGGATCTTATTTTATTATTATTCATATGTACATTTCGCTGTGGTCCCCACCATAGATATACACCTTAACTTAAGACATAGACCATGCTTCCATTTACAGAAAGAATATAAGAAAATCAATTTTAAGAATCAAGTTAGCGGTGACAGGTCTGTACTTACGTACAACAGAGCGACATAGCTTGATTCAAGTTTAAGCAAAAATAGACTTGGTCAAACCATTTTGGCGACCTTGTTAGATATCTTAATTTGAAAGACTTTGCAAGTACTTAGACTTGTGTTTGCTTAATTTTTAAGTACATATTAACAGAGACCAGGTCTATACTTACGTATAACAGAGGAAACTATCAATATATACCCCCAAATGATATCAAATAAACTTCTATCACGAAAACATGTCTAGCAGAAGTAAGAAATTAAGACTTTTGTCATATATCTAATGATGTTATACCACTTGAAATAGACAATTATTTATTAGGCTTCTTAAGAGATCTCAAAGAGTGTTGCATAACATGCCTACTAATATATCGTATGATGAAGACAATGTTTATAGAAACTGTTTTCAACATGTCAGATAAATCTACTGACACATCCAAGATAAACCTTAAAATTCCATTTTATTCATGTCACCCGATGTACTATCATATCCCAAGTTGTTTACAGACACAACTTCAACGTCTATTTTAAAATGTAGCAATCGTGCATTTCTTTAATACTAAAAAGTATAAAGAGTGGCTATTGCGTTTTTTTTTTTTAACAATAAAAAATTTAAAAAACAAAAACAAAACCAAGTCACGATTCATGTTTTAGCTTGAAAGAACCTCAAACCAATCATGTTGACCAGTTCGTTAAAACGAGCGCGTGAAAAAGCTTTTGTGAAAAGATCTGCATTTTGCTTAAGGGTGTCTATGTGGACCAGGTCTATCAGGTGTTTCTCATAGCAATCCCGTATAAAGTGGAACCTAAGTTCAATGTGTTTGGTCTTAGAATGTTGTACGGGATTGCGAGTTATGGAAATAGCAGCTGTATTATCTATATGAATAGGAGTCATAGAAAGAAGTAACCCGTAATCACGTAGTTGATGCTGGATCCAAAGGACTTGAGAACAGCAACTTGCAGCAGCAACATACTCGGCCTCAGCTGTAGAAGTTGCAACCGTAGTCTGCTTTTTACACTGCCAAGAAACCAGCCGCGATCCGAGAAACTGACATCCTCCAGTTGTTGACTTCTTATCCATTTTGCAGCCACCATGATCCGAATCCGAATAGGCAGTTAAAGCGAATGATTTTTCATTTGAATACCATAAACAAAGAGTTGGCCTATATTTGAGATATCCAAAAATTCGCTTCACAGCCTTCATACGAGTCACCTTGGGCTTCGCTTGATATCGCGAACATAGCGAAACCGCAAACACAATATCCGGTCTTGAGGCAGTAAGATACATTAGAGAACCTATCATTGAACGATAGTATTTCTCCTTGCAGTCTTCTTCATGCTCATCGGGTCCAAGATTGTGATTTATGTCAATGGGAGTACCATAGGTTTTACAATCAAGCAAGTCATACCTAGTCAACATGTCATTGACATACTTTGACTGATGAATATAAATTCCTTTGGCTGATTGCTCAACTTGCACACCTAGAAAGAAAGTTAGTTCTCCCATCGCACTCATCTCAAACTCAGACTTCATTAGAACCTCGAATTCCTTGCACAAAGCCTCATTTGGAGAACCGAATATGATGTCGTCCACATAAACTTGCACCAGTAGCAAATCTTCTCCCTCTCCTTTGGTGAAAAGTGTGCTATCTATTTGGCCTCTCGTGAAACCATTCTTCAACAAATACGTAGTAAGCCTCTCATACCAAAGTCTTGGCGATTGATGAAGACCATACAAAGCTTTGCTCAGTTTGCACACATGATTAGGATGCGCAAGGTCTTCAAAGCCTGGAGGCTGTTTGACGTATATCTCAGCATCTACCTCACCATAAAGAAATGCACATTTGACATCTAGTTGGTAAACTCGAAAGCCTTTGAAAGAAGCAAATGCCAAGAAAATCCTAATTGATTCCAATCGAGCAACGGGGGAAAATACTTCATCATAGTCCAAACCCTCAATTTGACTGAAGCCTTGAACCACCAAACACGCTTTATTCCGAATTACCACACCTCTATCATCCATCTTGTTTCTAAATACCCAACGAGTGCCCGTAAGATGAGCACCTTTGGGTACTGACACGATTTCCCAACCTTGCAGCTTCTTAAATTGCTGCAATTCGTCTTGCATGGCCTCGACCCACGATGGATCTTTCAATGCTTCCTCAACCTTTTTAGGTTCAATTTGAGAAAGATGGCATGATTCGACAGTTGCCATGAGGCCCAAAACTTGTTCAGCTGAATTTTGCTTGTCTTCAGCTGTTTGCTTTGCTTGAGTTCTCGTTTGAACTTTAGAGTGAGGATCACCAATTATATTCTCAATGGGATGATCCTTATGTACACGAGTAACTGGAATGACATCTGGCACAAGAGTCAAACTGAAGTTGTTCAAATCTCCTTCAGTGACATGAGTTTCTTCTTCATCTGCTCATTGGTAAAGAGATGAGAATGAACGATTTCTTCTTCTTCTCCGTTTTCCTCTAAAGGAGGCATGTTTGGATCATCAGGAAAATCCATTGCATTGATCGTTCCTGAAGTAGAAGGTATATCAGAAGATGGTGGTTTAGGTGTAGGTGTGGGTGTTGGTGAAGGTGTAGATGCAGGTGTTGGAGCAGGTGTTGGAGAAGATTGGTTGGGTGTCATATCGGGTTTTGGATCGGATCGTTTAGAAGGAGAACCAAATGTTTCTTGAGAAATATTGATTCCATGAAGTAAGGTAACCAACTCTTCCGTATCATCTTCTTCCAGAATGTTGAAAGAGTTAAAGAGTTTACCATAGTTGAAAAACGAATCCGGACCCGTACCTTGAGGAGGTTCCGTATACCTTAAACATTTTACCTCAAAATGTTCCTTTATCTGATTAGTCGATTTGTTGTAGACTCTTTTGTTTGGAGAATTAACTGAATATCCAAGAAATAACCCTTCTACAGCTTTATCACCAAACTTAGAGACACGTTCTTTTGTAACCATAATCATGCATGGACACCCAAACGGCTCTAGAAACTGCAGGTTCAGCTTGCGGTTATTGAAAATCTCATAGCATGTCTGGTTCTTCTTCTTAACCGAGAGCACCCGATTCAGAACATAACAGGCAGTATTAACTGCCTCAGCCCAGAAAATGATAGGCACCTTTGAATCCGCTAGCATAGTTCGAGCAGTCTCGATAATAGTTCTATTCTTTCGTTCTGCAACTCCATTTTGTTGAGGAGTTCTTGGAGCACTGAATTGATGATCAATGCCTCTTGAAGCACAGAATAATTCGAGAGTTAAATTCTAGAACTCGGTTCAATTATCACTTCGCTGTCTCTTCACCTTTAAGTTGCACAAATTTGTCAACTTATCCAACAAGTAAACCAGAATTCCTACTGTCTCATCCTTTGTAGCAAGAAAATAAACCCACGAAAACCTTGAGTAGTCATCAGTGACTACCAAACAATAAGACCTACCACCAATGCTCATTGTAGAAACCAAACCAAAAAGATCCATATGTAATAGTTCCAACGGAGCAGCAATGGAATTCACAACCTTAGACTTATGGGACTTCTTATGGAGTTTGCCCTTGTGGCAGGAAATACAGTCATCCTTCAAAGCAAAGGACTATTTTGGAACTCCCCTCACTAAGTCATTATTAATCAGAAAATTCATTTTACGGAAATGAATGTCCCATTCGTCTGTGCCAAAGGAGTGATTCCTTTTCAGAAGCCTTTAAAAGTAGACAAGTAAATTCGCTTGTAGTCTTCACAGTTCTCATATTCATCACATAGGTGTCATTTCTTCTAGGTGCATGCATTAACACCCATTCCTCGGGAATGACATAACCTGGCTTCAGTATAACACATTTAGTCTTTGTAAATGACGTGGTATAGTCTTTATCACAAACTTGTGAAACGCTCAGCAAGTTGTGTTGTAGTTCTGCCACATAATTTACGTTCTCAAAGCTAACCTTCCCATTTGTTAGCGTTCCTCTACCAGAAATTGTTCCTCCCGTATCTCCTGCAAAGGCCACATGCCCTCCTGTGTATGGTTTAATATCCACAAGTAGAGACACATCGCCAGTCATGTGTCGCGAGCAGCCGTTATCAATAAACCATTCGTTGTCTTTCACACGTTCAGACTGCTGCAACACACAAAAATAAGGAGATTAGTGAGAAATGGTGACCCAAGCCTTTACAGACTTAGGTCTACCGAAATCATCAATAATAAGCACATCAGATAGAATTTTATTTTTAAACAAATCAGAATTTGTATCCAATGTGTTATTGTTGACGACATTAGAGTCCACAACAGACTCTTTTCTCTTCCAAACTTTAGATGGTTCGGAATTTGGCTTTGGAGTAATGTCGGGCTTTGGTTTTGGCAAAGAATTTTGCCCAACATTACTCGGTTTCTCAGCAGGCTTGGGAGAGTTTGAATAACGCCTAGGAGGTGATTTTGAAAATGAATTTCGATAAACTGATGTCCTAGGCATCTCTCTCCCATAGCGCTGATGAGAAAGTTTGGGACATTCACGAATCAAGTGTCCTTGTCTCTTGCAGTAGAAACAAGAATGAGTCTCAACAAATAGTTGAGGCTGAAGACTTACCACAGGAGGTGGTGAAACATTTCTAGAACATGAACATTGCATGCACGTCTTAGAAAATGCTTGTTTTGGTTGAGAAGTTGAAGGGGAAGGTTTATCACAAGAAACTTTTTCATTTATAACTTTATGTTGCAAAATCTTTACAGGTGACTATAAAGTTTGTGGTTTCGCATTCAAAACCTTGTCTTTTCCATTTTTAGTTTGAACCTTAATTGCAGGTTCAACTTTTAAAGCCACTTTTTCAGGTTTCACCTCAACCTTCTTAAATTCAGGATACTCCTGATCAGTAATGTCCTCAATCTCAACAATATCATCAGTATAAACTAAAGATTTACATTCAGGCTTAACAAACTAAGGCAAAGGATACTCTGGCCTTTTGGTTTTCTCATTTGTCAGTTTGTTTTGTTTGGCGTCTTTAGCTTTAATACCATAAAGCTTTGTATAATCAACTGGAATTTCTTCAAGGCCTTCCTTAACAGGCGCAGGACAATATTCGGCATGAGAAGGTGGTGGTACTTGGTTATAACCAAGTCCTTCCTTCTTTTTACTGCTTGTCCCTTGCTTGTTAACGATTTCATTAAAGACAAACGTTGCGGATGAAGAACCTAAGATTTTGATTCTATGATTATCAAACTCATTTTTTAAATCAGAGAGTTCTTTATTCAACAGTTCAATTTCAGTAAGATAACTTTTAATTGCATCTTGTTGACTAAAGACCTTTGCTTTAAAAGTTTGAGTGTCTAACTTGTGAGCTGCAATATGTTTTTCATAAAGTTTTTCATTTTCTTGCAAAAACCTGTTAGACTCTGTAAGTTTTACAACCTTTTCCCGCAAGTCTAAATTGTCCTTTTGATAGACCTCAAGAGATTCAGTCAATTGAATACAAGTAACACAATTAAAGGCTCAATTGGTTTATTTTGTACCTTGGGTGTGATGTGAGCCATCAGACACTGTTGAAATTGTGCAGCCTGAATACTCCAGTCTGAAGCAGTCGGCTCAAAAACGACCAAAGCATTGTCCGCAGCCAACGACTTTACTTCTTCTTTCTCATTTGCCTTTGGAGGATCAGGCTTAGTAAGACCCGATGGTGGCATCTTGGGTTTCTCGCATTCCCTAGCGAAGTGACCCAAATTCTGACAGTTGTAACATCGGACCTTGCTTTTATCAAAACCAAATCCCGTTTTCCCATTTCTTTCCAAGCTCTTTCGTCCCGTCCTCTGTAAGAACTTTTGAACCCTCCTTGAGATCATAGCAATGTTCCAGTTTAAATCCATTTGCTCTAGATCATCGTCGTCCAGCTGACTATAATCCTCCTTAGTCATTTCCAAAGTAGTATTTGGTTGAGTAACCAAATCTTTGTAAGAGCTAAGAAAAGTTGTATAAATGGCAGCTTGCTCTTGTATAGCTGGTGAGACTGGAACCTGCTGTTGTGATCCTTGAGATGTACCAGAAATGTAGGCTGTATGTTGAGCCCCAGTTGAATAAGATGGTGAACTGGTATCTGTCATGAATGCCATTCCACCATAACTCTTCCCAGAATTGACTTGTCCTCCATATAATGTGGGATTTTGTACAAATTCACTTGACTTGCATTCTTTCTTCTTCAACTACATAGCATGAGCTTGAAGAACACCTATCAATTGGTCCAAAGTCATCCTAGATAATTCTTGATTTTCCTTCAAGAATTGGACCTTCACATCCCAAGCACTTGGCAACACATCTAACAATTTCTTGTTTATCTCAAGTGCAGTGAGATTGTATCCTCCTTCAATTAACTCACTAACCAATTGTGAGTATCGAGTGAATAATCCAGAAGTAGTCTCTTTAGGAAAGATGTCAAATAAATCATACTGCTTCTTGATTAATTCCAGCTTAGCCTCCTTGTACTTTTCATTACCCCCGCACCTCGTTTCAATTGCCTTCCACAAATCATAAGTTATGTCATGAGTTTTAAAGAGTCTCATAATATCCTTTGTTAAACACATACAGATGGCGGAGTGTGCCTTTCTTTCTATTTCATGTTCCTTTCTCTTTTGAGGTGTCATGGCATTGTACGTTTTTGCTGGAGGAATTCCACGATAGTTTCCTTCAGCAACCGGAGCCTCATATCATTGTTTTAGTGGACCCCAAAGTACTGGACAATGAAAGTCTACAAATTGTTCAAATCTGTCTCTCCAGTACGCATAGTCCATGTCTGCTATGAACAACGGAGGTTTATTACTAGAACCTATATCATTTCCTTGTTTTATCATCTCGCTAATTCCTCTAATATCTTCCTTATCAGCAGCCATTTATAATCTTTAAATTAAAACACAGTCTGAAACTTGCGACAATAGGTATAATGTCGCACAAGATCTATGCGACGTAGCAATTAATGTCGCAGAAGGCTAAGGATTCAATTAAGAATCAAAAGTGCGACATAGAGTCTAATGTCACAACTGTTGTCGCAAAGTCACACGATGTCGCAACGAGATGTCGCAACACGATGTCGCCAAAACCAATTAAGATCAAAATAACGACGTCGCTAACGATGTCGCAACACTACGTCGCAAAGACCAAATTAGCTCAAAAGTGATGATGTCGCAGGCGACGTCGCAGATGATGTGTCAGCTGATGTCGCAAAGTCACAAATAGCTACGGCCAAAAACCCTAAAAACGAAAGTTTTGAACCCTAATCGATTTCCACGAACCACAAACGACGAAAACCTTCAGAAAATCCCAGTAAACACGATCGAACACCTGTAAACACAAATAACAAATGTAATATTCACAAAAAACAATATGAATACAACTATTATTAGCCCCTTAACGTGGATCTCAACGGAACGAGCAAACACGATCCGATACTCCAAAAACGAGCTTTTTCTGCTCTGATACCAGTTATTAGTCCCTTAACGTGGATCTCAACGGAACGAGTCAATCCAATTATTTGCGGAATCAACAATTAGATAAAGAATACAACTAAACGAGTAATCAAATGCAATATGAATCAAACCTAACATAATATTATTGATTATAATCGATCAGTTTACAGAGGATTTCGACAAATTGCATTTAGGGTTTTTTGTCAACCCTAAAACTGAATACGTAGAACGTATTTATACAAAACTGCTGGTTCCTGTGACATTACACACAATGTCGCAGGCCCAGGCCCATGCGACATAGACAATGTCGCAAGCCCAAAACCTGACGTCGCACCTGCGACATTACAGACAATGTCGCAGAGTCAGGAAACTCAAACTAATTACAAACTCTAACTAGACCAACTGACAGACACACCAAAATGCATCAACAACAAGTCGTCTCCATCTCTTTTTGTGAATAGAGTTCTATCAATACTACCTCTTTCGAATCCATTCTTAATAAGATGAGTGGCAAGCCTCTCATACCACAGTCGTGGCACCTGATGCAAACCATATAATGCCTTATTGAGTTTACAGACATATTCCGGATGCAAAGGATCTTCAAAACCAGGAGGCTGCTTCACATAAACATCGGTATCGACCTGTCCATACAGAAAAGCGCTCTTCACATCAAGCTGATAAACAATAAATTCCTTGAAGGACGCGAAGGACAAGAAGATACGAATCGACTCCAATCTTGGAACAGGAGCGAAAACCTCATAGTCCAAACCCTCTACTTGATGAAAACCTTGAACTACTAGCCTTGCTTTGTTTCTAATAACTACCCCTCGATCATCTTTCTTGATTCGATAAACCCATCGAGTGCCGGTAGGATGTGCACCCTTAGGTAATGGCACCAATTCCCAAACATGCAGCTTTTTGAATTGCTGCAACTCCTCTTACATTGCTTCAACCCAGTGTGGATCTTTCAAAGCATCTTCAGTCCGTTTAAGCTCCACCTGAGATAGAAAGCACGATTTGACCTCAGCGGCAAGACATGCAAGAGAAACAAACTCAGAAGAGTCAGAAGGGGATGCAGGATTTTCATCAGCAATAACTTGACTTCATGTCTGAATCCCCTTATCCAAAGGACCGATAATATTTTCCACTAGATGGTCCTTATTGATACGAGAACTTGGAATGTCGTCAGGCACAATGACAGAGTCCAAGTTTGTGAAATCGGCTTCCTGTGCTGAATCAAACTCCCCCGTATTCTCAAGCGGTTCATCTTCATCATCAGACAGCTCAGGAACATCAATATATGTTTCTGGATTTCTTGTTGATGATTCAGGAACATCAGCATTGGGTTGAGAAAGAGGTGGTGTAGCAGAGACAGTCGGTGTCTTTGATGTTGATGGCTGTGAAGTATTGGAAGACAAATCAAGGCCATGGAGTAGTGTGACCACCTGATCAACTTCATCATCTTCATTAGGAAGATTAAATGAGTCAAAGATTGTGTAGGTTCCTTGTTTTCGGACCAAATCAAGTATTTTAACTTGTGTGTTAGAGCGGAAATCAAACACACCAAGATATGCAAGATTAACACAATAAATAACCAAAACACAAAGGTGTATGTTTGTATATAATGAACTAGCAACAATACATACACTTGGACAAACACACAAAGATCAAAATAACACAACCTATTGAATTCTCTATGAAATACAGAAGTGTTATGTGTGTGAAAGTCTTACCAAAACAGAAGCTGGCGAGCTTCTATTTATAGTCTAATCCAGACATTCTGCGACACAATCCTTGTGTCGCATAGTCTGATTCTGCGACACAATACTTGTGTCGCATAGAATGATTCTACGACACAATCCTTGTGTCGCATGATTACAAAAATTGTAATTAAACTAAGTCTAAAACTATTCAATACGTAATTACAATATCGACACGATTACAGACTGAGACCAACTGACAGACACACATAGATGTACCAACAAACTCCCCCGTGTCTTCAGCTTGGTCTTCAAGAATTCTTCGATTGGCTTCAGTCTTCAAAAACAGCAGATCTTCAAACGCCTGAACATCAAACCCATCCGGGTGGAAACTTTCCGCCAGCATGTATGCCAAAAGTGAAGCATATATCAATGATTTTCTGAAATCTCTTCGCTAATACTGTATTAAACTCGTTTCCTGGATTGTAGCGAATCCGATTGTCAAATAGCTTCTTCATATCGTCTCTAGACAGATTTATCAGGCTCATTGGGTCAAATATTCTGAATTCAGCCTTTTGTAGACCCCACAAAGAACTAGATCCAGTCTGTGGCACAGAATCTGGCACATAAACAAGAACGGCTTCGCTAGTGTGACCATCCAGTTCCCAGTAGTGAAAACGCTTCAGCAGATTGAATGGAACTGTTTCCAAAGCAATTTCACGCAGACATTCAGCAGGAGGATAGTGAACCGTTACGATTGGCTGCTTGGTCTTTGAATCGAGCTTTTTCTTGAATGTATACCTTGTACCCAGTATCGGTTTGACATAATGATATTTCTTCAGTTGAATTTCTTCACGCATGATCCTTTGAATAGCATTTGCAATTCCGTCTTTGTAAGGATTTATCAACTGAAGCTGAGTGAGACGAACAATGTCATGCTTCGGCAACGTACTCAGTTTCTTCATAGACCGACGAAAATACTGAATACCGTCAAGTCTCTTGATCATAAACCTCCCTTTGCTAACCTTCCAGCTTTTTATAAGACCTGAATAATCACCGCCAACCTTGTATTTCTTGCATGTAACAGGAACAGGTTCGGGATTTTTTCCTTTGGGAAACCAGTTATCCCTGATGGACATTTCTTTGTCAGAAGGAACATATTCATATGTATCCTGTGGGAAAATGTAATTATAATTTATCGATTCACGAACAGGGACTGATTTTTCTTGTGAAGGGCCGGCAGGCTTAGACGATTTTTGAGCAGGAGCTGCTTGAGAAGTAGATTCTGGTACGTACTTAAATGCAGGCTCTTGTGGGTAAGCGGGACAATCGGTATATTCTTTATCTGGTTCAAGCTCTTCTTGTTCAATATTAACTTCATCATCATTATTAACAGTTTCAAAGTCAAAAGGTTCTTCAGGAGCATGACCTCCTGCGTTGACCACAACTTGAAGGTATGTCAAATTACAATAGGTAAAATCAACACCTAGGGTTTCCGCCGAGGGCGATGAAAATGTAAATTCTGATAATGTAACTGATTCTACTATTAATGAAACAACTCTTGTTTTGGATTATATTATTGAGCAACCAGGGCAATACCAATTGTAGGTTCCTTGTTTTCGGACCAAATCGAGTAGTTTAACTTGTGTGTTAGAGCGGAAATCAAACACACCAAGATATGCAAGATTAACACAATAAATAACCAAAACACAAAGGTGTATGTTTGTATATAATGAACTAGCAACAATACATACACTTGGACAAACACACAAAGATCAAAATAACACAACCTATTGAATTCTCTATGAAATACAGAAGTGTTATGTGTGTGAAAGTCTTACCAAAACAGAAGCTGGCGAGCTTCTATTTATAGTCTAATCCAGACATTCTGCGACACAATCCTTGTGTCGCATAGTCTGATTCTGCGACACAATACTTGTGTCGCATAGAATGATTCTACGACACAATCCTTGTGTCGCATGATTACAAAAATTGTAATTAAACTAAGTCTAAAACTATTCAATACGTAATTACAATATCGACACGATTACAGACTGAGACCAACTGACAGACACACATAGATGTACCAACAGATTGCCTCATAATTAAACAGATGTGCTAGTCCCTTTCCTTCCAGATTTTCAGAATATCAAAAGCACGTGACTTCAAAGTGTTCTTCTATGCGCTTAGTTGCCAAATTGTACACACGTTTATTTGGAGAGTTATTTGAAAAACCCAAAAATAAACCTTCACTAGACTTTGCTCCAAATTTAGCAACTCTCTCTTTTGTGTACATAATAGTGCAGGGACAGCCAAATGGTTCAAGAAACTGTAGCGAAGGTTTCCGATTATTAAGCAGTTCATAAGACGTTTTATTGTGTTTTTTAACCACAGAAACCCGATTAAGAATGTAACAAGCAGTATTCACCGCTTCAGCCCAGAAAGAGATAGGTAGCTTGGAGTCTGCCAACATTGTTCGTGCGACTTCAATGAGTGTCCTGTTTTTACGTTCAGCAAATCCATTCTGTTGAGGAGTTCGTGCAACACTGAATTAATGATCAATGCCTTTTCTTAGACAGTACAACTCAATTGTCGAATTCTTAAACTCAGTCCCATTATCCGATCGTAGTTTCTTGATTGACAGATTGCACAGGTTCTCAAGCTTATCAAACAAATAAGTGAGAATTTCAGGAACTTCATCCTTAGTAGATAAGAAATATACCCACGAAAAGCGAGAGTAATCATCAGTTACTACCAAGCAGTATTTAGAACCTCCCATACTCTTCTTACTTACTAGTCTAAAAAGATCCATATGCAATAGCTCCAATGGACTTGAAACGGAGTTCACCACTTTTGACTTATGGGATTTCTTGTGCTGTTACCCTTTTCGACAGGAAACACAATGATCATTAATTCCAAAGGAATGCTTCAGAACTCCACGCACAAGATCATGCTTCACCAAATAATTCATCTTCCTGAAGTGCAAGTGACCCATACGTCTGTGCTAAAGTACTGATTCTTTTTCAGGAGCTCTAGAAAGTAGACACGTATGTTGAGTTGTTTCAACAGTCTTCATATCCAGAATATACGTGTCTTTTTGCCGAGGTGCCCTCAGTAGCACCCATTCCTCAGGAATAACATATCTTGTTTCAAAATACTGCACTCAGTTTGGGTAAATGTCGTAGTGTACTCTTTGTCGCACACTTGTGATAAGCAGATTGTGGGTAAGCTGTTCCACAAAGTTAACTTTCTCAAAACTCACTTTCCTATTAGTGAGTGTACCCTGTCCGGTTATAACTCCTCCTTTATCACCGGCAAATGCAACGTATCCCCCATTATAATCTTTAACTTCGAATAGCAGAGATAAGTCGCCAGTCATATGTCGCGAGCAACCACTATCGATATACCATATACTATTTTGAACTGCTTCAGATTGCTGCGATATCACAAACAAAGAAATCAATTAGTAAGGGAGACCCAAGCCTTAACAGAATTGGGTAACCCAGTAACATCATTCACAATGATTACAACAGTCAGAATTTTATTTTTTAGCAAAATGAAATCATTGCCTGATGAGAACATGACTCCTTGATCTTCCAAACCTTTTGAGGTTTGGATGGTTGCTTGTTAACAATATTGAGCTTATCATGTTTAACTTTGTTTGGCTCAATACTGTTATTCTCAGAAGTAGTTGGTGGAACTGCAGAACCTCTCATAGATTTTTTAGAAAAATTTTGAGAGTATGAGGTTCGTGTATCTCCCCTTCGACCATACTTCTTAGCAAGCAATGGGCACTTACTAATCAAATGACCTTGTTTCTTGCAATAGAAACAAGATCGTTGCTCAACACTGTCATGAGATTGAGGTACGAACCTTTGAGCTCAGCCAAAAGATGGATGTGCTGAACATGTACACTGATGTGTACAAGCAGAAGTTGAACCTTGTGAATTATTTTTAGAAGATTTTTTAATAGATTTGTAATTATCTGGTTGAAAAATCTTCTTTGTAGGTTCAGCCTTGGCTTTACCTTTCATTTTATAAATCTCATCATAACCTTCACTGGTGAAGATATGATGGTCGTTGGTTACATTCTTCTTTTTCAAATAACCGTACTCTTCATCAGTTATATCCTCAATCTCAATTTCCTCCTTCAAACTGACTGGAGGAATCGACTTATCACTAAGTTTCTCAGAATTGAAAACTTCAATAGGCTTAATAGGCTCAGCCTTAGTTTCCTGTGTAACACCCCTAAATTTAATGATTCGCGGAAGCATACATTGGGTGTTACTAATCAATAATCAAAGCACACAGATATATAGCAAACGACTCTATATGCGTCGTTTTAACAAAATATATTAATATTAAAAGGTTTACAACAGTTTGAACTCATACATAGCTCATGTTCGTAATATGAGAGATTTAAGTACATAATTAGTTATACAAAATCTAATAATGCAATGAAATCTCTGAAGTTTGCATGAAGACTCGAGCTAAGATGCATCCTGATGGGCAGTCCAAATCTACTGCTGAGTACCTGTGATACATGCTAAAATGGGTCAGCTAACGCTGGTGAGCTCACAGGTTTGAGTATCAAATAATATTCTATGAACCGCAAGATTTAAGTATTGATTTGCATCCAGCAAATAAAGTTACCGATAATGTATACAACCATGAGCACATAGTCTGAGCTTAACTCGAGGGTCGGGTCCCATATAGAGAATTCCGAGCGAGGTGCCTCCACGAGTGCCTAATCTACACTTGTCTTCCCAAATATTAGTACGTCCGTTTACCCGGTTAGTGCTTGCTAACCCGGATGAGGAGGGTCAATCCTATATGGTACCATATACTAATATTCACGCTACTTTCGTGTTAGGATTTATTAATTTGATGAGACAAAATAAAAGATGAAAGTTGAGGGATTAAAGATGAATTGTTTTATTTTAATTAGTTTCCTAGTATAATTATGATTTCTTGTAACCCTAATATCTCTAGTATATAAAGAGACATAGGGACGTAGGAAAATGTGTGCACACATAATGTAGACGTCTAAGAGTTTTTGTTTAGCCTCAAGATCAAGGTTTCTTGATCCTGTTATTGTTGTATAACCGTTTTATTGTGATCGAATAAAATTGAGGCTTGAGATAACATTGATGTTCATATTTATATTCCGCTGCATAATTTATCATTGTTATCATTATATCCTAGATCAAGACCTAAAAAGTCTAGAGCTTAAACGATCATACGTTTTATCAATTGGTATCAGAGCAAGGTGGCTCGTGATCAAGGATATACAAGTTTTACAAGCAAGAGAAGCCGTATTGAAGAAACCCTAGAAGATTGCAAGAAAAATTCGTAATTCGTCACTTTCTGCACAACGATAGTAAAAAATCCGTATCTCATTCGTTAACCGTTCAATCATCGTGAAATTTGAACTGTAGGTTCATAACACATAGACGCACATTCTGACCAGAGGAATTTTCGATCTGAGCTTTTGATTGAGAGATATTTAAATTCGAAATCTGCTGCTGAAACCGTATGGTTTTTCCTAACAGCTGCAGTAAATCGATCACTGTGTCTTCGTTATTCAACGAATGTTCTTTATTTTTGGATATGTTATTCAAGACATAGGTTTCCACATAGTGTAAAATTTTCATCGTAATCGGATGTGTCTACATAGAGATATGAAAATTCGAAATTGCTGCAGTATGTTTGTGGTTTCTGTTTGCGCAGCTGCTGTGTTTTAATTGCTGTGTGTTCGTTAACCGTTGGATCGACTTGAATTTTGGATATGTGATTAATGAAACATTGATGAACTTCGTGTAAAAATTTGAGCATGATCAGATTCGTAATCAGGAAGATATATAATTCTGAAGTTCCTGCCACTGCTAGTAGAAGATGCTTGCCGCTGCTATTAGAAGATGCTTGCCGCTGCTAGTACAAAATATGCTTGCCACTGCTAGTAGAAGGTTCTTCCCGCTGTTAGTACAAACTAGCCGCTGTTAGTGTATTCTTGCCTCTGCTAGTACAATGTTCCCGCTGCTAGTACAACGTTGCCTCTGTTAGCACAATCCTTGCCACTGTTAGTGGAATGCAAAGTGATTACCACTGTTTATGAATTCCGAGTGGTTAACACTGATTGTCTTTATCACTGTTAGTACAAAACAATTAAAATTGTTAGTACTACTTGGTTACAAATGTTAGTGCAACTGATAGCTTTGAATCTCGATTGAATTGTTTTCATAACAATTTATCCGTATTGATTTTATGGCTCGTTTTTGAAGATTATTTGAAGATGTGATTACGAAGAAGATTGATTATAGCTTATTTGATATTGAAGTTGAGTTTTACAGGTTTGTATCTCATCATATCTTAAAGTGGGGTGTTACACTTTGAAGATAACTTGTTTGGTTTGTATGGTGACGACGAAGACTTGACAAATCTAGCAAACGTGTGAGATTAAACTTAGGATGCTCAATGCTCACATTTGCTATCACTTGAAAGAGTTATGGTGGGCTCGGTGACTTATTATGGAAAATAAGGATTTTTGTCAAAGAGATTGCGATCTACTTATACATAGGATTATAAGTTCAACGTCGTGAATAGTACAAGATATAAGGTACAAGTTTGGAAGATTTAATTTCTTTATTAAGTTTGTCATACTCTATTTTCTTCATCAGTGATCATTACTTAGAGCCTATAAAGATTCGAGATACAAGAGATGGTTAACAAAGTGTTAGTTAAAAATGGTTAACACTATTATTGGAAAGTGGCTGAAGGAATTTCCTACTGCTTGACAAAAGTTATGACTGTTAGAGTATTAATCATTTGTACTGTTCGTTATGACTGCTACTTGGTACCGATTACTACTGTTAGTCATTTTTCAAACACTAGCGGAATTAGTGATGCTCGTCATGGATGGTACTACATGGTATTTGTTGCTATTGTTGGTTAGTTATTCGTACAGTTCTTATGATTGTTTCTATTGCTTTTGGTCAAGAGATGGTTAACATATTGATTTGAGGGGAAGCTTATGGAAAAAGTGTTTAACCATCGGATGATGTTCATGCATAATTATTTGGGATAAAGGTTTTATTACTACTGCTAGTTGTATAGTACAACTACTAGTGTAAGTTTCTAATGCTCAAATTCATTATTCTTATTATGCGTCATGGAGGGTAATTTGAGTCATTAGAAGGTTGGATTAGTAGTGTAATATATATTGTGCGGTTGTAAAGATTCAAGTTGCTTATCTTCAAGAAGATCCCTATTGGATTATGACAAAAAGGGGAAGAAGAATTGAAGATCAAGATTTGCAGCTTGTTATTATGCATGGCATGTTTACAAGAAATCAAGAGTTAAGGGGAAGTTTGTGCAAAAAGATAGATATTTTGTCATCATCAAATAGGGGAAGATTGTTAGGATTTATTAATTTGATGAGACAAAATAAAAGATGAAAGTTGAGGGACTAAAGATGAATTGTTTTATTTTAATTAGTTTCCTAGTATAATTATGATTTCTTGTAACCCTAATATCTCTAGTATATAAAGAGACATAGGGACGTAGGAAAATGTGTGCACACATAATGTAGACGTCTAAGAGTTTTTGTTTAGCCTCAAGATCAAGGTTTCTTGATCCTGTTATTATTGTATAACCGTTTTATTGTGATCGAATAAAATTGAGGCTTGAGATAACATTGATGTTCATATTTATATTCCGCTGCATAATTTATCATTGTTATCATTATATCCTAGATCAAGACCTAAAAAGTCTAGAGCTTAAACGATCATACGTTTTATCATTTCGTATTACCAGACTATACTGACGGAGGACTTTGGTTTGATTAGTTGAAAACAACTCATGTAGTATATTGAATATGTACTCGCGTTCATGTGTTAAAAACAGAGCAATGTATCACACCCCTAGTAAAACAGTAAAAAGAGGGGCCATGAGACTCACCTGAGCCTGGAGAGTTTATCTAAATAAACTGAGATTGATTAGCCAAGAATCGAAGTCCAAAGACTTGTAACCTGAGGGTGTCCACGACACGCGATGGTTATAAACATATGAAGGCATCTCATAAGACTACCTTGTAGTTGTTTGCCCAACTAGAATGTCCAAATGATTACAATTTGGTTGATTGTTTAAGTGTTTGAAAATGTGTACGGCCCGTTGATGATTGTTGGTAATAATAATATTATCATTCTTCTTGAAAAATGTGTTCCAAAGTGTTTTAGAAGTCATGTCGCATTCGTGTTTGATTTTATACAAGTTGTTGGGAAATAAGATTTCTGCTGTTATTACTGTTGTTGTAAAATGCACAAGGCATTAACACTGTTAGTGTTATTGTTTCTACTGGTATAACAACTGTTAGTCTGCTGGTTATCACTGTCTTCAGAGTTAAAACTGTTAGTTGAAGTCTTCATGGATTACCACTGTTGGTGAAGTGGTTACCACTGTTATTAGAAGTTTACAACTGTTATTGAAGATTGAAGACGAGTTACAACTGTTAGTGTTATCACTGTTAGCTTGTTTACAACAGTTAACACTGCTTAGGCTAGTTACCACTGTTGGTTTATTAGTCTAGTAAATTGTACAAGTGTTAACACTGTTATAGGAATTACCACTGTTTGTATAGTAATGGTAGTTAACACTGTTTATATCTAGAATAGGAGGGAAGTCAGAGTTTGAATAATTATGGATTGTAACTGCTTCCATAATTATAGGAGATTGTTTAGCAGGACTCTATGTGTTATAAATAGAGATCCTTAACCTAGATTAGGTTATCAGTTCTTGCGCAGCTTCAAGGTTTTGTAACCCTAATACAAATCAGTGTATTCGTCTTATATTATTAATAAGATTGGAGCTTTTTATAATTCTGTTATTGTTATTCATTTTGATCTTCATTGTATTACTAAGTGTTATTCCGCAAACTTCTTAGTAATCATTCAAAACTATGATTATCTAATAGTTTATTAGATAGATCTTGGTTTATCAAGTGGTATCAGAGCGGGTTTAGTTTTGAATCCAGGAAGATCTCAGTTCTACTGTTTTATTGATCATTTTTTTTAATCATTAAATAATAGTAATGGCAGAAGGTAGTGAAGGTATTCAGGTCACAAAGATCCCAATGCTTAGACCTGATGAGTTTGATCTGTGGAAAAACAGAATCAGACAATATATGCTTCTCACAGATTATCAGATGTGGAAAGTTGTGGTTAATGGTCCTCCAGTGACCTTAAACAGTGATGGTGTTCCACTGCCAAGATCTCCACCAACATCTGAGGCAGAAAGAAAAGTCAGATCTATAGAGTACAAAGCTTTGAGTACTCTATTGTTATCTATTCCAAATGAATATCAAAGGCGTTTTGAAGCATGTCAAGATGCTAAAGTTTTAATGGAAGCTATAGAGAAGAGATTTGGTGGTAATGATAACACCAAAAAGAACAAAAGATCTCTGTTGAAACAGCAATATGAGAACTTTAATTCTGTAAAGTCAGAAACTCTGACTCAAACCTTTGATAGGTTTTCAAAGCTTGTGGGAGATCTGGAAAATCATCAAGTAAAAATTGATAAAGATGATTTGAATAGGAAGTTTTTGAGGTCCTTGGGTGATGAATGGACCATGTATACTGTTGGTTTAAGGCAGAGTGCAGATCTGGAAGCAAAGGAATTAGAAGATATCTACAATGATCTGAGGAATTTTGAAGCTGAGGTAGAGATCAAGAAGGTAGGTTATGGGAGCAACAACAATAATTCAGCTTTTATGTCAATGGCAGGTTCTGGATCAAAGGCTGAATCCAGTCAGAAAGGGTCATCCTATGGTACTAGAGGAAGTGGATCTAGTACTACTCATTCTAATGATCAAATCTTAGAATCTTTCTTTACTAGTAATGTGAATTCATCACTTACTAATGAAGATCTAGATCAGTTTGAAGGAGATGATCTAGAAGAAATGGATATCAAGCTACAAATTGCTTTAATTACTCAAAGAGCAAAAAGGTTTATGCAAAGAACAGGTAGAAATAACTTTGCACAGAAAAGGAGTGATTCAAGTTGGTTTGATAAAAGCAAAGTTGAATGCTTCAACTGTCACAAGATGGGACATTTTGCTAGGGAGTGCAGAAGTCCTAAGATTGATCAGAATGAGAGAGGAACTGTTCAGAGAAGTGGAGGAAATGTTGGTCAGACTAAGAATGTGCAAATTCAAGATACTTCATCAAATGCACTGGTATCTGTTGATGGATGTGGATGGGATTGGAGTGATCAGGAAGAGCATGAAGTGAAGAATCAATGCTTCATGGCAACAGCAGAATCTGACAAGCAATCTGAAGTTCCTTATGAGGTACAAATAAAATTGTGTTCAGCTGTGTGTAAACAAACTGTGAAACATTATAGAGATCATAACCAGAAAGTGTGTGATGAGCTAAAGCAGTGTGAAATCAAAAGTAGACACACAATCTCTGTAATAGAAAATCTTGAAAAACAGATTCTAAGAAACTTGCAACACAGTTTAAGTATGATATTGAGTATGCAAGGTGGGAGAGAGACACTTTTAAAGATAAAGTAGAATTATTAACTAAGAAACTTGCTGAGGTCACATGTGAAAGAGATAGCATTAGACTCAATGTAAGTAACTTAGAACATGCATCTAAAAGTGTAAATAAACTTATCAATTCTCAAATTCATGATAAACTCAAGACTGGGTTAGGATACAATAACGTACCTCCTCCTTATAACAACAACTATTTTCCTTCTAAAACTGAAATTGATTTAAATTCACTTAAAGAAGGATTAAAGGATGATGTTAAAAAAGTTGATCCAGTTAACAGTTTAAAAGAAGATGAGAACATTGATGAAGTAGAAATTCATGAGTGGACTGAGGAAGATGATGAAGAATGTGATACATCTGAATGTAATGTTAATGAAATCAATAAATCTGATAAATCATCTTGTGAAAGCAGCAATAGTATTACTGGTCTAGGTAAAGAACTAAAAGTTAATAAACTAGAAGAGGGTAAGAAAATGTTTGAAGAGAAGGAAAAACATCATGAAAAAGATGAGAAAATTACACATAATACACCCAGGAATCTTCAAAGGAAGATTAGGAATGCTGTGAAAACAACTGTTTCTGTGAATCAAACAACTGCTGTGAATACATGTGAAAAGTGCAAGTGTAAGGATAGCTTTTCTAAATTCCAAAGCTTTCAAAAACATATTCCCAGAGGTAACCAAAGGAATTGGAATCAAATGGTGACTCAAAAACTGGGAAATAATGTTACTGTGATTAAAGAAAAGTTATGCTTTATATGTGGCAGAAATAATCATCTTCAACATGAGTGTTTTCATAATCCAAAGACTTATCAAAAGAATATGAAAAGGCCATGGATAGCAGCTAATATGATTAACAAACAAAATTTTAAATCTAATGTTAATCATACAAATGCTGCTAGAAAGATGAATTATAGGGCAAATCAAGCTATGGCTGCTGCAAAAGTTTCCACTGCAGGAACAAAAGCTAAAGATTTAGCCAACAGTTTAAAGACTAAAACAGTGGAAAAAGGAGTCAAAGCAAACAGTGGTAAACCTTTTAAAATTGTTAACACTGTTAATTCAACAGTTTCCACTGGTAGAGTAAATAACACTGTAAGGAATACTAACAGTGTTAAGTATTTTACCACTGTTAGAGATAATAATAGTTATAACAGGTTTAACACTGTTAGACATAACTTTGGACCTTCAGTTAACACTGTTAGACCAAAATCCACTGTTAAGTCTAAAATTAGTTGGATTTGGACACCTTTTCAATCTAATGTTCCCAGATGTTCTAAATCTAACAATGCATCAAAATCAATAATCTTCAAGAAAGTTGATTACCTTGATGCATCAGGGAAACCCAAAGCCAGATTGGTTTGGGTTCCCAAGAGAAATTAATTCTTTGTGTGTTTGTTTATGTGCAGGGCAAGCCAAGAAGTTTATGGCATATCGACAGTGGTTGTTCAAGGCACATGACTGGAGATAAGGAAAAGCTACAGAATTTCAAATCAATTGATGGTGGATATGTAGCATTTGGAAGTAATCCAAAAGGTGGAAGGATCACAGGCAAAGGAGTTGTTCAAAGTGCCAAGATAAGCTTTGAAAATGTTTATTATGTGGAACAGTTGAGGTACAATTTGCTAAGTGTGAGTCAAATCACAGATAAAAAGAACCATGTTCATTTTACTGACACTGAATGTCTTATTTTGTCTAAGGAGTTCAAAATTCCAGAAGATATGATTTTAATGAGAATTCCTAGGCAAGATAATGTCTATAAGTGTGACTTAGCAAACATGGCACCTCAATCTGATTTAAACTGCTTGATTTCTAAAGCTAATTTAAATGAGTCTACTTTGTGGCATAGAAGGATGTGTCATATGAACTACAAAACCATTAATAAACTTGTCAAAAACAAGCTTGTTAGGGGTTTACCTGAGAAGGTATATTCATGTGATGATCATTGTGTTTCTTGTCAAAAAGGGAAGCAACACAAAACTTCTTTTAAGTCCAAAGCTGTGAATTCAAACTGTACTCCTTTATACTTATTGCATATGGATTTATTTGGACCAACAAGTATAAGTAGTATGGGAAAAAGATCTTATTGCCTTGTTGTAATTGATGATTATACCAGATTTACATGGGTTTTCTTTCTTAGAACAAAAGATGAGACAGGTGACATACTTAGATCATTTATAACTAAGATTGAGAACCAATTAGATAAAAAGGTTAAAATCATCAGGAGTGATAATGGAACAGAGTTTAAAAATTATGAGATGGATAAATTCTGTGATGAGAAAGGCATTAAGAGAGAATTTAGTGCTCCTAGGACTCCTCAACAGAATGGAGTAGCTGAAAGAAGGAATAGGACACTAATAGAAACTGCTAGATCTATGCTAGCTGATGCAAAACTTCCTATGTCCTTTTGGGCAGAAGCAGTTAGCACAGCTTGTTATGTTCAGAATAGGGTAACAGTTGTTAAGCCTTATTTCAAAACCCCATATGAGCTGTTGTTTAAGAACAAACCACTGGTTAGTTTCTTAAAATCTTTTGGATGTCCTTGTACTATTTTGAATACCAAAGATCACCTAGGAAAGTTTGAAAGCAAAGCAGATGAGGGTGTATTTGTAGGATATTCTATTCAGTGTAAAGCATATAGAGTGTTCAATCAAAGGACCAGAGTCATAGAAGAATCAATGAATGACACTTTTAATGAAAATACCATTAATCCTGATGGAATAGGTCCTAAGTCTTTGTTTGATATTGATGCTCTTAACAATGCTTTTAGATATACGACTGTCAATCCTAGTACAGGTATATGTACAGGTATCACATCAAGCAAAGCAGATGGAGTTTCTGAGGATATCTCTGATATGTCTTCAGAATAGAATAAAGAGTCATTGGAGTACATTATCTTTCCAATCTGGACTCCAGATCCACCAGAGGTTTTATCTTCTGATCTTCCAATGTCATCTCAGCCTATTGAGACAGAAGTGCAAATTGAAACACCTTCCAATGAAAGTTCTGGGCAGGATGGTAATTTTACCAACTTGGAGCCCACCATTCCAGAGACATCAACATCTAATCTTCATGTGAATAAAAATCATCCTCTGGAACAGGTGATTGGAGATGTTAACAGTGGTGTACAAACGAGACAGCAAACTGCTGTCACTGAGGAAGAATTACATACATCTCTATATGTGTGTTTTCTTTCTCAAGTGGAACCTAAAAAGGTTGTAGAAGCTCTCAAACACCCTAGTTGGATTGAGGCAATGCAAGAGGAGTTGTTACAGTTTAAGATACAGAATGTGTGGACTCTAGTAGATCTGCCAATGGGAAAAAGGGCAATTGGTACCAAATGGATCTTCAAGAACAAGAAGGATGAAAGAGGGATTGTTATCAAAAACAAGGCAAGACTGGTGGCACAAGGTTATACACAGGAAGAAGGAATTGATTATGATGATGTCTTTGCTCCTGTTGCCAGGATAGAAGCCATTAGATTATTTCTAGCATATGCTACATTCAAAGGCTTCACAGTATATCAAATGGATGTCAAGAGTGCTTTTCTATATGGCATGATTGATGATGAGGTATATGTGTGTCAACCACCTGGATTTGAAGATCCTAATTATCCAGATAGAGTTTGCAGATTGGATAAGGCATTATATGGTCTGCATCAAGCCCCCAGGGCTTGGTATGAGACTTTATCTGTGTATCTATTAGAGAATGGGTTCAAAAGAGGCACTATTGATAAGACTCTGTTCACCAAAAGGGATCAAAGTGATATTCTGCTTGTACAAGTCTATGTTGATGACATCATTTTTGGTTCTACAAATGATGGTATGTGCAAGGAGTTTGAAAAATTAATGCATCAAAAGTTCCAGATGAGTTCAATGGGGGAACTCACTTTCTTTTTGGGACTTCAAGTCAAGCAGAGTTCAGATGGTACTTTCATAAATCAGAGTAAATATGTAAAAGACATACTTACTAAATTTGGATATTCTGAATCAAAAGTGGCTAGTACACCAATGGAGACACACAAGCCACTATCTGCAGACCCTGAGGGGGAGGAAGTTGATGTACATTTGTACAGATCAATGATTGGATCATTGATGTATCTAACTTCTTCTAGGCCAGATATAATGTTTGCTGTTTGTATCTGTGCAAGATTTCAAACCTGTCCAAAACAATCACATCTGTATGCTGTCAAAAGAATCTTTAGATACTTAAAAGGACAATCTGATCTAGGTCTTTGGTATCCAAAAGATTCACCTTTTGACCTAAAAGCATATTCAGATAGTGACTATGGGGGAGCTAGTATGGACAGAAAGTCAACATCAGGAGGATGTCAATTTCTAGGAGAAAGGTTAATCTCATGGCAATGTAAGAAACAGACAACTGTATCAACATCTACTGCTGAAGCAGAGTATGTAGCTGCTGCAAGTTGCTGTGCTCAAGTCTTATGGATTCAGAATCAGATGCTTGATTATGGTTTAACTTTCTTAAACACTCCTATTTATATTGATAATACTTCTGCTATCAGCATCATTAATAATCCTGTTAAACATTCTAAAACTAAGCATATAGAGATTAGGTATCATTTTATCAGAGATTGTAATGAAAAACGACTTATTCAGATTATAAAAGTTCATACTGACAATCAACTTGCAGATTTGTTCACCAAAGCATTTGATGTGAGCAGATTTACTTTCCTGATTACCAGTATTGGCATGATTAAATCTTTTTAAACTGTCTTTTCCTAACTATTTTGATACATCTCTATCATGTTTAAGAATTAGATGCTGGTAGATGTAATTGAGACTAACAGTGATAATCAAATTAGTTACGACTATTTTGTCTTATTCATTATCACTGTTATTACTCAATTACCACTGTATATGTAGTTATCACTGCTTATGACTACAACTGTAGGTTAACACTGTCAGTTAAATAACTACCACTGTTAGTGTAAACAGTTTCTACTGTTTTCATTATTTAGTTATCACTGTCAGTATTAATGTTAGTGTTAACTTTTACCACTGTTAGTATATCAGTTATCACTGTTTATACTATCTAGTTGTAATTGTTAATCATCACTTGGTATATTTCTATTTTCTTTTGCAGGATATATATATATAAAAAAAAAAAAAAATTTCTACTCACTCTTATCACTGTTAGTAATACTAATAAAAGTTTCTAGTATTGAGTTGTAATTCCTTTGGTCAGGAGTTATTTCCATCAACTAGTTTTCACTGTTAGTATTATTAATTTCCACTGTTGTACATTTGTTTCCACTGTTAGTGATATTCTTTAATTGAAATTATATTCCCAAATAGTTTTCACTGTTTTCAGAAATGTTTCCACTGTTTTAAAATAGTTTCCACTGTTTTAAAATGGTTTCCACTGATTATTGTTCAAATTGGGATTTTT
The DNA here is from genome assembly GCA_963422505.1 of Pseudognaphalium luteoalbum. Taxonomy (NCBI): domain Eukaryota; kingdom Viridiplantae; phylum Streptophyta; class Magnoliopsida; order Asterales; family Asteraceae; genus Pseudognaphalium; species Pseudognaphalium luteoalbum. Next base: position 91,478,277 of record OY730193.1, on the reverse strand, counting down.
ATTTCAAAATTAGGTCATTGACACTAACAGTATAAATACTCCCAACACTTGTACATTTTCTTTTACGCTTTCATAACCACTGCACTCATAAACCCTATAACCACTGCTATCGTAAATCTTACACAAATTTCTTCATGGCTTCTTCTTCATCAACCACACCTCAACTCGCTTTAGGCAAGGATCATAACATGATTGCCTATCTGGTGAAACCATCAATAGCCAATGATTACGTAGAGATCATTGATTTTCTGCGTAATTCTACCATTTATCATGCGCTAACTGTCACACCCAGAATTTCATATGATCACATTAATGAATTCTGGGTTAAAGCCAAGATTGAGGAAGAAGCAGGTGTTACAAAAATTGTTTCTACAGTTGCTGGGCACCAAGTGGTTATTTCTGAAGCATCCATTCGTTCTTCTCTTCATCTTCAGGATGAAGAAGGTATAACTTCAATTTCTGATGAAGCTTTATACTTGAATTTACAACGAATGGGATATGAGGGTTATTTGGGTGGGTATGTTTTTCAGAAAACAATGTTTTCTTACCAATGGAGGTTTTTAATTCATACATTACTGCACTGTTTATCATCCAAACGTTCATCTTTTGAACAATTTAGCAGTAATGTGGCATATGCATTGGTATGCTTAGCTACTGGCCAAAAATTTAATTTTTCCAACTTTATTTTTGCTGGCATGCTAAGAAACATAAACCAACCTAAACTGAAATTTTTAATGTATCCAAGGTTTGTGCAGATCTTTTTAAATGAACAAATCTCTGATCTGCCACACTTGGATAAGATAATAGGTATCTCTTCCTTTAAACCAAAAGTATTTTCAAATATGAAGAGAGATACCTCTATCAAAGGTGTCATGTTTTCTGGGAGGGTAACAGCATTGTTTCCAACAATGCTTCCTGCACCCTCCACCACAGCATCTGTACCACCAACAGAAGCTGAACCAGTTGTTGAAAGAATGGAACAACCCATTCCTTCTTATCTCACAGCAACTGGGGGTACTAATGAACAACAAGGGAACAGATTCACTACAACCTATACCAGAAAAGCCAAAAGGGCTACACAACAGATGACTGAGGATCATGCTGCTCAGTCATCTCAGTCTAATGACAGGGGTCATGAACAGCATGTGGTCCATGAGGAGAGGGGTGATCATTCTGTGAGGGCTGCTTCTACTGCTTCTAGCCCACTGGCAGAGCAGGACAGAAGTAACATAAATAAGACCCAAGCAGAGGCAACATCAAAACATGATTCTACTCCTGTAGATGATTTTGGTGGTCCCAGTACCAATAACCAAGGGGAATCTGTTGATCATACTAGGTATGATACAGGTTTTGATACACCTGTCAATGATTCACCTAGGAAGTCACATTCTGATGGTGATGAGGCTAGAACTAACTTGGAGTTGACAAAAATGATAGATTATGTGTGGGAAAAGTTTAGGGTGGAAAGGAGAAACAATAAAAAGAAGGATGAGCAGATTGCAAATCTACAGCAGAGGGTTTCTCAGCTAGAATATATAGTGGTCAAAGTTTTGAAAGAAGGAAAGAAATATGTCATGGTTGAAGGTGATTCTGCAAAGGATGCTTTCAAAAAGGGGGAGAAGTATTGGACTAATAAAGGTGATGATAAGAATGGTGATGATGGTAAGAAGGATGATGATGAACAGAATGATGATGGTAATGTTGGTGATCACATTGATGAGGATATAGAGATGGAAACACCAGTTCCTCAAGAAACTGAGAATGTCAATGAAAATCCTGAAGGTGAGAAACAACAGGAGAAAGTGAAGACTCCACAGGTTACAAGAAAAAAATCTATACCTGTGCAGTCTGTCAAAGCTAAGAAGCATAAAACCACCACCTTACTTCCAGTTCAGATTAGAGAATCTTCTACTGCACCTGTTGCTGCACAAGCTATGCCTAAGATTGACCCTAAGGATAAGGGTAAGGGTATACTGGAGGAAGAGCCAAAACAGAAAAAGCAGAAAACTATGCCTCCTGAAGTTACAGTGAATGATGATGAGTATGCTCAGAGGTTATTTGCTGAGATCAATGCAGATGTGCTAGCAGAGGAGATGATTGAGGTTGAAGTTGAACCTGGTAAGTTTGTTAAAATGACCAAAGCTCAAGTTGATGAGTGGGATGATGCACAGCTGAGAGAGCAAAAACAAGATGATATTGAATATCTTGTGGAACAAATTAAGAAAAAGAAGGCTGCAGAATTGAAAAAGTCTAGAGATGCCAAAGCTGCTGCTAAAAGAAATAAACCATTGACAAGGGCTCAACAGAAAAGAAATTTGGTCTTAAAGCTAAGAGGTGGCAATATTCCAACTGCAAGGCTTAATGCTATGTCTCTTGAAAGCTTACAAAGAAATTGGGACAGGGATACATTTTTAAATCCAGAGGCTGCTAAGAGAGCAGAAGAAGCACAGAAAGCTAAAAAGAAGGCAGAAAGGGAAAAGAGTCAGAAAGAAAAGATTGAAAAAGAACTAGAAAAGGAAAAGGAATGGAAAAGGATGAGTGCTGAGCTTAAACAGAAGAGGAAACAAGAACTTGCATCAATTCCAGATTTATCTAAGAACAATTTGAAGCTTGATGAGTTGGTTGTGGTGCAACCTCTACAACATATTCCTCCTGATAACTCTCCTGGAATCATTGATTGGTCTGTGGTAAATTTTACAGTTCCAGTTAAATGTGAGAAAATTAGAATTGAAAGGGCAGATACTTCTGTTTCATATTGGAGGTCATTCAAAGAGTTGATCAGGGTGATTGTTAGAGAAGATCTGAACAGAATGTATGAGATTGGATCTGAAAAAGAACTAAGCACCAAAAAGTTTGATAGTGTTTATGAATTGAGTGTTTGGTCTGGGATTTCAATGATGTATGAACCAGAAAGATTCAGATTTGAGTTTAATACTTTCAGGAATGTGAAGCAGTGGATTTATCTTAACAATCCAGGTGTTCATCAAGTTATTTTTGATGATGCTACTATGATTTGGATGCTCACTGACAGAGAATATGATATGAGTTTGAGTTTGTTAAGAAGCTTAAGGCATGCTAAATTATCTGTCTCATTCAACAATGATTTGGCAGAGGATTTGGTATATATGATATTGAATCAGATTCATAAGAAAGAGGAGTATGAGAGAAGACACAGAGATCAAAGATAGTTAGAAAGAGGTCAACTTGAAGAATCAAGAGAAACTTAATACTGTTGGGGAAAAATTAAGTTTAGGGGGAGATTGTTGGGAAATAAGATTTCTGCTGTTATTACTGTTGTTGTAAAATGCACAAGGCATTAACACTGTTAGTGTTATTGTTTCTACTGGTATAACAACTGTTAGTCTGCTGGTTATCACTGTCTTCAGAGTTAAAACTGTTAGTTGAAGTCTTCATGGATTACCACTGTTGGTGAAGTGGTTACCACTGTTATTAGAAGTTTACAACTATTATTGAAGATTGAAGACGAGTTACAACTGTTAGTGTTATCACTGTTAGCTTGTTTACAACAGTTAACACTGCTTAGGCTAGTTACCACTGTTGGTTTATTAGTCTAGTAAATTGTACAAGTGTTAACACTGTTATAGGAATTACCACTGTTTGTATAGTAATGGTAGTTAACACTGTTTATATCTAGAATAGGAGGGAAGTCAGAGTTTGAATAATTATGGATTGTAACTGCTTCCATAATTATAGGAGATTGTTTAGCAGGACTCTATGTGTTATAAATAGAGATCCTTAACCTAGATTAGGTTATCAGTTCTTGCGCAGCTTCAAGGTTTTGTAACCCTAATACAAATCAGTGTATTCGTCTTATATTATTAATAAGATTGGAGCTTTTTATAATTCTGTTATTGTTATTCATTTTGATCTTCATTGTATTACTAAGTGTTATTCCGCAAACTTCTTAGTAATCATTCAAAACTGTGATTATCTAATAGTTTATTAGATAGATCTTGGTTTATCACAAGTTTAACACTTTGTGTGAAAGTTTAGATGTAACACTGTTACTCGTGACTCTAGGGTAAGGGCGAAGCCCGTTAATGACGGGGTCCGGGGGCAGCGCCCCTGGTAGCGGGGTCCAAGGGGCGGCAGCCCCTGGCGGGGTCCAAGGGGCAGAGCCCCTGGCTGGGGTCGAGCTGCCAAGTCAGCTTGGAAAATTTTTATTTCTACTATATTGCTTTGGTGAAAAACGCACATGGACTTGAATTTGGGTGAAATGGGGCGTCAAATTTGGGCCTCAAAACTTAGTTTAAAATTTGTTTGAAACCTTCTGTTTATGCGTCACTTAGGGCTTGGGCGTCACTTATGGAAGTGACGCATAGTGAAGCGTCACTGGGTGGCTTGGGCGTCACTTAGGAAGTGACGCATAAGGTGGCGTCACTCCATCAGTGACGGGTGAAAGTGTCGGTTAGGCGTCACTTAAAGGAGTGACACGTACTTGGGCGTCATTAAAGCAGTGTCGGGTTATTAGTGACGGTAAGGGTCCTAGGCGTCACTAAGCAAGTGACGGTTGAAGTGTCGGGAAAAAGGGGCTTTATGCGGCACTTAGGCAAAATTAGGGTTTCATGCGTCACTTAAGTGACGCATGAAGTGACGCAATACTGGTCGTCTTTGCGACACTTACGACTGTTTTACGGATTTTTGAGCCAAAACAAGTTTTCCGGCCATATCTTGGCCTGATTCTTTTACCCAACCCTTATAAAGACATTCTAAGCTTATATAAACAACTACTTGCTAAAATACTCGAAAATCTAAAGGTTTCGGGATTTGTCGGAAACTTACAATTTGTCGAAATGAAATTCCAAAAAGAAGGAAACGTAGATCGTTGCTTCGTGGTTATTTTCTTCCAAACGAGTGTGAAGATTCGAGGTCGTATGGAGGTGTTATTTTAGGATTTAGTGAGGTGGTGGTGGTTTGTGGTTTAGAGAGAAAAGAGAGGAAGAGAGAGAAGAGTAAAGTGAAAATGGGGTGGGGAGGTGGTGACCTCACCCCTTTTGGCAGATTTTTCGTGGGGCCTCCCCATGTGGGTGTGTCCCAAACTTGCTCCTCGCGTTTGCGCTCCGTGCGGTATTCGTTTTCCCGATCGTTTAACCGTTTAAATAATTATTTCGCGCGTTATACACCCGTTTTAAGGCACGAATAATTACCCAATATTTTTACTTAAAATATTTCACCAATTACTTTAATAATTGAGTTATAAAGTATAACTTAACATTGTTTGCGCGTTTAACATTCTAATCGCGTAGGCTTTTAATTGTACGATACGAAACATGTATGAATTATCATCAAAATACTATTTTAGATATAATAGCGTTATTAAATAATGTTATCTTATTTAATAGTTTTGTTCACCAACGTCCGTATAAAATTGAATCGAATTACATTCGATTTAAATTGCGTACGATTTAATCAAATCGCAAAATTGTATATATTCAACAATATAAAATCTGATACATTAATTAGCATAACACAGAACTAATTACATGTATTAACAGTTGATTAGGCACTAATCACTAGTCCTAATTTGGCGGGTGTTACATTCTCCCCCTGTTAGGAGAATTTCGTCCCGAAATTTTAGCTCGTGGTCGTGTTTGATGTAGAGTCAGGGAATAGCTGAGGATACTTGAGTCGCATTTGGTCTTCCCGTTCCCAAGTGAATTCCGGACCACGCCGCGAATTCCACCTGACCTTAACGATGGGGATACGACTTTGCTTGAGTTGTTTGACCTCACGGTCTACAATTTCAGTGGGTTCCTCAACAAAATGGAGTTTGTTATCCACGCGAATCTCATCGAGTGGAATGATAAAGGTCTCGTCAGACAGGCATTTCTTTAGGTTAGAAATGTGAAAGGTGGGGTGCACACTGCTGAGTTCGGCTGGCAGCTGTAATCGATATGCCACGGGGTCAATCCTCTCAAGGATCTCAAAGGGCCCAATGTACCTGGGGTTTAACTTCCCGCGTTTTCCAAATTCGATTACGCCTTTCCAAGGCGATACTTTAAGGAGTACTCGATCCCCAACTTGGAACTCGAGTGGTTTGCGTCTCACGTCAGCATAACTTTTCTGACGATCACGTGCGGCTTTAAGTCGGTTTTGGATCTCGACAATTTTCTCAGTGGTTTCGTGTATGAGTTCAGGACCAGTGAGTTGGCTATCTCCCACTTCGGTCCAACAGATCGGTGATCGGCACTTACGACCGTACAATGCCTCGAAGGGTGCAGCCTTAATGCTGGTATGATAACTGTTATTGTAGGAAAACTCGCACAATGGTAGGTGTCTTTCCCAGTTTGCACCGAAGTCAACTACGCAAGCTCGTAGCATGTCTTCCAGTGTCTGAATGGTTCGTTCACTTTGGCCATCGGTTTGAGGATGGTATGCGGTACTCATATCAAGTCGGGTACCTAATGATTTTTGGAGTGATTGCCAAAAGTGAGATGTGAAACGAGCGTCTCTGTCAGAGATAATTGAGGTTGGAACACCATGTCGAGAAACAATTTCTTTGATGTAGATTTGTGAGAGGCGTTCCATTTTATCTGTTTCCTTGATCGCCAGGAAATGAGCAGATTTGGTGAGACGATCGACGATCACCCAAATGGTATCGCAACCGCTCGATGACTTGGGTAGTTTGGTTATGAAATCCATGGCGATTTGTTCCCATTTCCATTCAGGAATGTTGGGTTGTTGAAGTAAACCAGAAGGTTTTTGATGTTCGGTTTTGACTCTCGAGCAAGTAAGGCACTTGCTGACATATGTGGCGATTTCGGCTTTCATGTTCGGCCACCAATAGAATTCTTTGATGCCGTAATACATTTTGTCGGATCCCGGATGGATAGAATATTTAGACTTGTGAGCTTCATCCATCACCAAGTCTCGCAGGTTCCCAAAGTTAGGCAACCAGATTCGATTTGAGAAGTACCTAATGCCATTAGATTTGATTTCGAGTTGTTTGTCCATGCCTCGCAAGGCTTCGTTCTTGATGTTATCGGGTTTCAGAGCTTCGAGTTGAGCGGTGAGAATCTGAATGTTTAGATCATTGTGAATGGTCATACTGAGGGCTCGGACTCGAAGTGGTTTCGGCCGTTCCTTTCGACTGAGGGCATCGGCAACAACATTTGCCTTGCCTGGGTGGTATTTGATTTCGCAGTCATAATCGGTGAGCAACTCGACCCAACGACGTTGTCGCATATTAAGGTCTTTTTGGTCGAAGATGTGCTGGAGACTTTTATGATCGGTGAATACGGTACTTTGGGTACCATAAAGGTAGTGTCTCCAGATTTTGAGGGCGAACACCACGGCCCCTAGCTCGAGGTCGTGAGTCGTGTAGTTCTTCTCATGAACTTTGAGTTGTCTAGAAGCGTAAGCAATGACCTTATCTCGTTGCATCAACACGCAACCGAGACCTTGGTGGGAAGCATCGCAGTATACCACGAAGTCGTCGGTGCCTTCGGGTAAGGATAGAATAGGAGCACTGCAAAGCTTGAGTTTTAATAGCTGAAATGCTGACTCTTGTTTATCAGTCCAATCGAACTTCTTTTCCTTCTGAGTCAGTGTCGTGAGTGGTTGAGCTATTTTGGAGAAATTTTCGATGAAACGATGATAATAACCGGCCAACCCTAGAAATTGTCGTACCTCGGTCGGAGTAGTTGGCGCTTGCCAGTCTTTGATAGCCTCGATTTTTGATGGGTCGACGTGAATGCCTTGACTATTAACGACATGTCCAAGGAATTGAACGGATTGTATCCAGAACTCACACTTGGAGAATTTGGCATATAACTCCTCGTGTTTAAGTAGCTCTAGGATGGTTTTGAGGTGTTGTGCGTGTTCTCGTTCGTTGCGCGAATAGATGAGAATGTCATCGATAAAGACAATGACAAACTTGTCGAGGTAAGGTTTGCACACCCGATTCATAAGGTCCATGAATACAGCCGGTGCGTTTGTTAAACCGAAGGGCATCACTTGAAATTCATAATGTCCGTAACGAGTTCGGAAAGCAGTTTTCGGGATGTCAGTGTCGCGAACTCGAAGTTGATGATAGCCTGACCGAAGATCGATGTTTGAATAAATACTCGACCCTTGTAGTTGGTCAAACAGGTCATCGATGCGGGGAAGTGGATACCGGTTCTTGACGGTCAACTTGTTAACCTCTCGATAGTCGATACACATTCGGAAAGAACCGTCTTTCTTTTTCATGAATAAGACCGGAGCTCCCCATGGTGAAGAACTCGGTCTAATAAATCCTCTGTCCAGGAGTTCCTGTAACTGGGTGGACAACTCCTGAAGTTCGGATGGGGCTAGGCGGTATGGTGCTCGGGCTACAGGTGCGGCACCCGACACGAGATCGATTGAGAACTCAACCTGTCTATGTGGAGGTAAGCCAGGTAGTTCTTCAGGAAAGACTTCGGGAAAGTCTCTAACGATTGACACATCCTCAAGTTGCTTCTCCTCCGACTTTTTCTCTGTGATGTGCGCGAGGATTGCTGGATAACCCTTTCTCAGAAGTTTTCGGGTTTTCAAACAAGAGATGATGTTTAGTCTCGCCCTGCCAGTGTCCCCCTGTATGATCAAGGTTCTACCGACGGTGAGAGGGATGCGGACGATTTTATCGTAACAGACGATTTCGGCTCGATGTTTGGACAACCAGTCCATTCCAATGATGACGTCGAAACTCCCAATTTCAACAGGCATAAGGTCGATCGAAAAGGTTTCATCGGCTAGGTTTAAAGTGCAATTAGGTATCACACTGTTGGTTTCTATGAGCTTACCGTTTGCTAGCTCTACAGTGTACTTAACATCTAAGGCAACAGGAGTGATGTCAAGTAAGGGGTAAAACTCATCAGAAATAAAGCTCCTATCGGCACCAGTATCAAATAGAATAAAAGCAGTTAAGTTGTTGAGGAGGAACATACCCGAGACCACATTCGGGTCCTGCCGGGCGTCCCCAGAGTTGAGTACGAACGCTCTACCTTTTGCGTTGTTGTTGTTGTTGTTCTTGTTGCCCTTTTTCTTCAGGTTGGGGCAATCATTCTTGAAGTGCCCGGTGTTTCCACACCCAAAACATGTCTTGGGTGCCTTGGGGTTGTAGTTGGAGTTGTTGTTGTTGGTGGGGGATCTACAGTCCTTGGTGAGGTGTCCGTACCTCTTGCAGTTGCTGCAATAAGGACCACAAGGACCTTCATGGTGGCAGTTGCACTTGGAACAGTAGGGCTTATTCCCGGTGTAACCACGCCTGGGTGTCGGGTTTCTTGTTTTGGTTGTTGTTGTGGTTGTCAGACCACTTCCTTTTGAGGTGGTTGGAGGAAGAAGTGGGTGGTTCTGAGTCCTCGTTCATGGCCATGAGTTCATGGGCCAATCGAATAGCACCATCAATGGTGGTTTGATTTGAGGAGGTGACGTTCCCCCGGACAGGTTCCGGAAGACCGTGGATGTACCTTCGGATCTTATCAGGTTCGGTGCTCACCATTGCTGGGCAAAGGATGGCAAGCTGTTGGAATCTGGCGGTATATCCGTCAATGTCAGTTCCCTGTACCTTTAGGTGCCAGAACTCTTCCTCTAGCTTTTGGAGTTGTTCGATGGGACAATACTTAGCAGTAAGCATTATCTTCAATTCCTCCCAAGGGAGCAGGTAGGCGGTATCAATACCCACAGACTGGGCATATGAATTCCACCATGAGAGTGCACCATCCTCGAGGGTGCGGGTGGAGTACTTGACTCTGTCCTCTTCCGCACACTTGCTGATATGGAAGACGGACTCCATTTTCTCAAACCATCTGATCAGTCCGATGGCTCCTTCAGTTCCCTTGAAGTTCAAGGGTTTGCAGCTCAGGAAGTCCTTGTATGAACAAGGTTTGGATTGAGGCCCGTTGGCAGCTGTGTCTTCGCTGCCCGAACTGGGTTGTCGGGTAGCCATAGCTTGAGCCACGCTTTGGGCTATGAGTTGCGCGATTTCAGTTTCGCTGAAGGTGAATCGCTTCGGTGGCATCTTGCTGAACAAGATCAAGAAAAGACAATGAGATTCTTGTGTGAAATTCTGATGTATCACATGTGTATATGATGGAATATACGATATAAAGTGATAATTATATTTCATTTAAATAACCAAGTCTGGTACATGACACGAGTTTTCAAAAGATTACATAATACGGGGAGTACAAAAGGTACCGGGAATTGTTACATCCGGTTAGAATAGTGAAAGTCCTACATAGGTAGATATAGATTACAAGATGACAGCCACACTAGTTCTAATGCAAATTGATCCTTTCCATTAGTGTGACGAGTCGATCAACAGTGGCTGCGAGTCTGCTGGTTTGTCGGGCGTTGTCTTCTGCCAATGCTAGTCGTTGAACCAGCATTCTTGAGTATTCTTCAGCCTCTTGCAGGCGCTGCTCACATTGTTCCAACCTGAGCCGCAAAAGTTCGACTTCTATTCCTGATTCCACCACTCGGTCGTGGAGTATGTTCATGTTGTTAACGGTGTTTTCGTGGTCCTCGGAGACTTGGTTGATACGCTCAAGCGCTGTGAGTCTCCAATTTTCATTGGTTTCTTGCAAAGCGACATCCATTGTGCGAAGTCGTTGCTCGTGACGGTCCAGCCTAGCGGCCAAGGCCGGCAGAGTGAAGTGGGTAGGATACGGGCCAGCTCGAGGAAACCTGGCGTTCCTCCTAGCTACCCTCGGGTTCTGCGACCCGGATTGAGAGCGTGACGAATTGGGTGGTGTGTTTGCCATTCTGAGACAAAGCGTTAAAAAGAGTGAGGCCTATCTATGTATATACATATATATTACATAATAGCCTAAGGTGTCTAACACATACATGTTTGGGTCCCGGTTTCTCTCGTGGTCAGAGTCAACTAGTGTATCCTGTTCAGTCATGATTCCTTTCAGATTCCACATCATATTCTTTTAATTATACATAGTTGATCAGGCTATGTTAAATTAAACCAATACTATGTAGTCATTGAACCTAATCATACTTAATAAGGAATACTGCCTAATGGTCATAGTCTAGGCCCACTAAAATGCAACCTAGTTCACTATAACCTTAGGCTCTGATACCAATCTGTAACACCCCCAAATTTAATGATTCGCGGAAGCGTACTTTGGGTGTTACTAATCAATAATCAAAGCACACAGATATATAGCAAATGACTCTATATGCGTCGTTTTAACAAAATATATTAATATTAAAAGGTTTACAACAGTTTGAACTCATACATAGCTCGTGTTCGTAATATGAGAGATTTAAGTACATAATTAGTTATACAAAATCTAATAATGCAATGAAATCTCTGAAGTTTGCATGAAGACTCGAGCTAAGATGCATCCTGATGGGCAGTCCAAATCTACTGCTGAGTACCTGTGATACATGCTAAAATGGGTCAGCTAACGCTGGTGAGCTCACAGGTTTGAGTATCAAATAATATTCTATGAACCGCAAGATTTAAGTATTGATTTGCATCCAGCAAATAAAGTTACAGATAATGTATACAACCATGAGCGCATAGTCTGAGCTTAACTCGAGGGTCGGGTCCCATATAGAGAATTCCGAGCGAGGTGCCTCCACAAGTACCTAATCTACACTCGTCTTCCCAAATATTAGTACGTCCGTTTACCCGGTTAGTGCTTGCTAACCCGGACGAGGAGGGTCAATCCTATATGGTACCATATACTAATATTCACGCTACTTTCGTATTAACAGACTATACTGACGGAGGACTTTGGTTTGATTAGTTGAAAACAACTCATGTAGTATATTGAAATATGTACTCGCGTTCATGTGTTAAAAACAGAGCAATGTATCACACCCCTAGTAAAACAGTAAAAAGAGGGGCCATGAGACTCACCTGAGCCTGGAGAGTTTATCTAAATAAACTGAGATTGATTAGCCAAGAATCGAAGTCCAAAGACTTGTAACCTGAGGGTGTCCACGACACGCGATGGTTATAAACATATGAAGGCATCTCATAAGACTACCTTGTAGTTGTTTGCCCAACTAGAATGTCCAAATGATTACAATTTGGTTGATTGTTTAAGTGTTTGAAAATGTGTACGGCCCGTTGATGATTGTTGGTAATAATAATATTATCATTATTCTTGAAAAACGTGTTCCAAAGTGTTTTAGAAGTCATGTCGCATTCGTGTTTGATTTTATACAAGTTTAACACTTTGTGTGAAAGTTTAGATGTAACACTGTTACTCGTGACCCTAGGGTAACGGCGAAGCCCGTTAATGACGGGGGTCCGGGGGCAGCGCCCCTGGTAGCGGGGTTCAAGGGGCGGCAGCCCCTGGCGGGATCCAAGGGGCAGAGCCCCTGGCTGGGGTCGAGCTGCCAAGTCAGCTTGGAAAATTTTTAATTCTACTATATTGCTTTGGTGAAAAACGCACATGGACTTGAATTTGGGTGAAATTTGTTTGAAACCTTCTGTTTATGCGTCACTTAAAGCGTCACTTAGGGCTTGGGCGTCACTTATGGCGTCACTTATGGAAGTGACGCATAGTGAAGCGTCACTGGGTGGCTTGGGCGTCACTTAGGAAGTGACGCATAAGGTGGCGTCACTCCATCAGTGACGGGTGTAAGTGTCGGTTAGGCGTCACTTAAAGGAGTGACGCGTACTTGGGCGTCATTAAAGCAGTGTCGGGTTATTAGTGATGGTAAGGGTCCTATGCGTCACTAAGCAAGTGACGGTTGAAGTGTCGGGAAAAAGGGGCTTTATGCGGCACTTAGGCAAAATTAGGGTTTCATGCGTCACTTAAGTGACGCATGAAGTGACGCAATACTGGTCGTCTTTGCGACACTTACGACTGTTTTACGGATTTTTGAGCCAAAACGAGTTTTCCGGCCATATCTTGGCCTGATTCTTTTACCCAACCCTTATAAAGACATTCTAAGCTTATATAAACAACTACTTGCTAAAATACTCGAAAATCTAAAGGTTTCGGGATTTGTCGGAAACTTACAATTTGTCGAAATGAAATTCCAAAAAGAAGGAAACGTAGATCGTTGCTTCGTGGTTATTTTCTTCCAAACGAGTGTGAAGATTCGAGGTCGTATGGAGGTGTTATTTTAGGATTTAGTGAGGTGGTGGTGGTTTGTGGTTTAGAGAGAAAAGAGAGGAAGAGAGAGAAGAGTAAAGTGAAAATGGGGTGGGGAGGTGGTGACCTCACCCCTTTTGGCAGATTTTTCATGGGGCCCACCCCATGTGGGTGTGTCCCAAACTTGCTCCTCGCGTTTGCGCTCCGTGCGGTGTTCGTTTTCCCGATCGTTTAACCGTTTAAATAATTATTTCACGTGTTATACACCCGTTTTAAGGCACGAATAATTACCCAATATTTTTACTTAAAATATTTCACCAATTACTTTAATAATTGAGTTATAAAGTATAACTTAACATTGTTTGCGCATTTAACATTCTAATCGCGTAGGCTTTTAATTGTACGATACGAAACATGTATGAATTATCATCAAAATACTATTTTAGATATAATAGCGTTATTAAATAATGTTATCTTATTTAATAGTTTTGTTCACCAACGTCCGTATAAAATTGAATCGAATTACATTCGATTTAAATTGCGTACGATTTAATCAAATCGCAAAATTGTATATATTCAACAATATAATATCTGATACATTAATTAGCCTAACACAGAACTAATTACATATATTAACAGTTGATTAGGCACTAATCACTAGTCCTAATTTGGCGGGTGTTACATCCTGTTTCTTAATAGATTCATTAGTCATGGGCTTAAAAGGCTCAGCCCTGACATCAAGCTTCTTAATGGAGTCAACCTTATAAGCCTTCAATTTAGTAGGCTCACTAGTCGATGCCTTAACTGGCTCAGGCATACAAGTTACAGGTTTTTGAGACTCATCTTTAACATTTTCATCCGTATCTCCCTGATGATGCTCTGTTGGTGGTTGGACCTGATGAAAACCGAGTCCTACTTTCCCAACCTCAGGCCTACTTATCCTAACTCTAACAGGTCTAACAGGTTTTATATCTACTTGAGGAACAGTAGACACAAAATCTTTGATGATTTCCTGTTCAGGCATAGGTAGATAATCTTTTGGAGGTGGGAGATGGTGATAACCAAGTCCTGCCTTACTTTTAGTATCTGTCCTTTGTTTCTGAAGAATTTCATCAAAGACGAGAGAGGACGTTGAAAAGTTTGATAGTTTCCGAAATAAAATAAGAACTTCAGCCTGTGAGTCAACAAGTTCCTTTTTAACAAAAGTTAGCATATCTACGTAACTTCCTATTTCATCTTGCTGTTCAAAAATTTTGGCTTTAAGTTCTTTCTTTTCTTCAAAAATAGCCTTTAATTTCTTTTCAGACGCCTTATAACTTTCTTTTAACATTTCATTATTTTCTGTTAATTGCGCGATAGTAGCATTAAGGCGTTCGTTGTCCTCTCTACACCTGTTAAACTGGTTAGTAAGTTTAATGCATGAAACACAAGATAAAGGTTCATCATCTACCTCATGAACCTCGGCCATTAGAGCTGTGTTTTCTTCTTCATCATCAGCTGCATTTGGCCAGCTGTTGTCCCATGGAGTTTCAGTCAGCATCAAAGCAGCTGACATCATAGCTTTCTCTACAGCCTTAGTTGGAGAAGGTTTGGTAAGACCCGAAGGTGGAGTCTTATGCTTTTTACATTCACAAGCAAAGTGTCCATAATTCTGACACCTATAACATCTCACCTTGCCTTTATTAAAACCCAAGCCTTTTTCACCTGGATTATTCGCAGAAGTTCTCCCAGTTTTCTGCAAGAAGTTCTTTACCCTTCTTGTCAGCATTGCCATGTTCCATTTTAGGTCTAACCTCTCCAATTCCTCTTGATCAATTTGACCAAAGTCTTCATCAGAAAAATCACCAGCAGAGGCTAGAAATGCTGAAAAAGTGGAAGAATAATCTTCACCAGAAGACATGCCTGAACTTTGAAAATAGGTACCGCCTGATGGAATACTTGTAGTTGCATTTCCACTAGCGTTGCTAGCGATAAATGTGGTACCTTTAGACTTGCTTGATGATACTGGAACATCTACACCATACAGCTTTGGATTTTGGAGATGGGAAGTGGCCTTGGTCTCCTTTCTTTGCATCTCAAGAAGCTCTACCTCAATGTGACCTATAAGATCTTTGAGCTCCATATCCATGATATCCTCATCTCTTTCCATTAAAAGGACCTGAGTATGCCACTTCTTGGGAAGTGAATCAAGAAGTTTCTTATTCACATCTGTCCATTCCAGAATCACACCTCCTTCCAATAATTCAATGAACAATTGGGAATATCTGCTACACAGATCTTCCAATGATTCATCTTGAAGCATATCGAAGACTTCATACTGCTTCTTGATCAAATCGATTTTCTTCTTCTTATACTGATCACTACCACCACACTTCTTTTCAAAAGCTTTCCACAGATTATAAGCAATCTTATGTTGCCTCAATTGTCTCATGATAGGTTGAGGCAATGCCATAGTGATTGCAGCATGAGTTTTTCTTTTCATGTCAAATGCCTTACGTTCCTCATGAGTCATTGATTTAATTGACTTTTCAGGAATTGGGCCATTGTAGACTCCGGTTTTAAGAGGATGTTCATATCTTTCCTCTAAATAAATCATCATTTCTGGATCATTGAGGTCAACATATGATTCAAAGCGTTGACACCAATCAGCATAACTCATTCCAGGCATATACATAGGAGGCTTATTTCCTGAACCAACCTCATTATTCTATTTCAACATAGCTCCAACTGATTGAATAGAATGTGCTGAAGATGATGCCATTTTGAAGTACCTGCAAAACAATCAAAGACACAAAGAACAAACTGTTATGCGCCACAAGTATGTTTCGCAAAAATATCAAGCGACAGAAAGATTATGTCGCAGAAAAAGCTAAGTTCCAATGTGTCTAGTGACACAAAGGTTGTGTCGCAAAATGATAGTGACGGAAGAAAACCATGTCTTATGTCGCAAGCTTGTGTCACAAGCTTGTGTCGCCTAACTGAAGGCTTATGTCGCAAACCAGAATAAGTGATATCGCGTAAAAAGTCATGTTTTTACCACCAATATCTCTCTCATTCTGGAGCAATATTTAGCACTTGGACTCAAATAATGCAAAAATCATTGATAAAATGCCAAGAAGATCAAAACAAGCTTGCACGAGAAAACTCAGGCAAAAAGGCCGAAAAACGAAGATTTCACTAAACGTTTGAAGATTCAAGACATCAGAACGAGGATTCAAGACAAAAGAGCCCATCACCAACATCTATCTGACCCAAGATGTTCGTTTTCAAATTACGAATCCAACAGAAGAAGAATCAACTAAAACGGACGAAGAACGAAGATTCTACGCACTCCGGAAGATCCAAATGATTCGTACGACACATCTAAAGTTCAGAGACATATTTTTGGGATTTCTTTTCATCAAAAGCTTCGTTTTTGAATTACGAATCCAACGCAAAAAGAATCAACGCAAACGGACGTGTAACGAA
The DNA here is from genome assembly GCA_963422505.1 of Pseudognaphalium luteoalbum. Lineage (NCBI taxonomy): Eukaryota > Viridiplantae > Streptophyta > Magnoliopsida > Asterales > Asteraceae > Pseudognaphalium > Pseudognaphalium luteoalbum. The sequence continues at coordinate 91,461,760 of OY730193.1, read as the reverse complement.
GAAAACACGCACGAATCGAGGAACGCAGCAACCGGCAGTAGGCTGGTGCCACTGGCAGCCAGCCGCCGCCGCCAGGCAGCCAGCCGCCGCCGGCTAGCAGGCAGCCGCCGGCTGCTGCCCGTCACCCGCACGGATTGCGCTTTTTCGTACTTTTTTGCGTACCCGGTGCTAGACCTTTTCCTACTTTTCGTACCTGGTGCCACTACCTTTTTCGCCTTTTGTACCTGGTGCTACTACCTTTTCCACCTTTTGCTAATGTGTGCTTCCTTTGGCTAAAATGCACCAAAACTCCTCTATAAATAGAGGCATGGGCTCATTTGAAAACACACACCTTAGAACTTGGAAACACCAAGTAACACTCAAAAATACCAACATATTTGTATTTTCTTTTCTTTTATTCTTCCTAGTTAATTAGGCTAGCTAATTAACTAGCTAGGGAAGATTTGTACGGAGGTGCTCCGGGACGCATATTTTAGCTACGAGTTGTTGTACTTCTTTCCAGGTGTCAATCTATCTTTCATATTTAATATGTTTGTCAATTCTTTAATAAATTTAAATATGTATGCTAGAACTGCCATGATTAGTTAAATAACTCAATTGTCTGCTATGATAGTCGTTTAGAAAAGTATTAAATATGTGACTATGTGGTATGTTTTGAGATTGCGGATGGTTTATATTACAAATGGATATAGGAATTAAATCTTTATCGTTTATCTACCCAACTCATGTTATGACTAAACTTTATCCAAAAATGAACGTAGCTAACTCATAGGATACAGGTCACTTAGTTATACTATGTTTGATTGAATCATTGAGCTCAGCATGGCCGGTGTTCTCTAGACCACAACAGGATCCAAGAGACACGGAACATGGGAGTAGAGGTAGGTTAAGATTAAATTCATGTAGACGATATTTTTGAGACAACTTTCGGAATATCCTCAACTTAGATGATACTTTTGCATGCTTAAATTAAACTGTCACCTTGATCGTCTTATTGCATGTTCTTGTTTGATTGTTGCCTTAGGATCATCATAATAGTAAAATTTAAATGGCATTAATCCTCGTGAAGTAATATGACGGCCCCTATTCGACTGTTCTTTGATATAGTACTGGAAACGCTTACGGCGGAGTACAAATGTATGGAAGTCAGAACGACCGAAGGTAGTTGTATTATGAATCGAATGGCAAACGTATTACCTAGGTCTCCATTTGTAACACAAATCATCCCCGTCTTGTAACATCCCCAAGTAATGATGATAACTCGTACGAATAAGTGATGACATATTATCCGACCGTTTAGACCAGTTAACCCAACCTATTCCGGTGAGGATAACCCTCGTTCATAAGATTGTTTATTCAACAAACTATGCCATGATTCGGGCATCCCTGACGACCGAGATTGGGGAATAGGATTCGAGGTTAACTGTTGGGTAATGTGGGTGTACATTTGAGAGAACTTTCGGTGTATACTTTAATATATTGTGCAATCCCCGTGACATTCCATTTGCCTGATTGTGGACACCTCCGCGTCAGCCCGATGGAAGGATTGTAGAATAGCTCACATCAACTTACGAACTTATCCTCATTAGAACTTTCCATATTTAACCACTGCTAAACCACGTCATAGTAGACAATCGCTTTAATTGCTGAACACCCGAAGTAACCTTCACCTTTTATTTTAGATTTAGTTTAAATTAGGATAAGAAAACCCAAAACCAAAACCAACTCTTTCAATTCCAGCTGAACGCATAAAAGTTTCTAAACCCCCTAGTTTCAATTTGTCGTGCTTTGAAGAACGATCCTAGGTCATACTTGCTCCGTGCTAACCCTTTTAGCATAATAAGTAACCCTAGGCCCCAGCCTTATAAATAAAAAACACCCACCGTTGTGCTGTGTCACCATTAGAAATTCCAACGACCGGTGCGCAGCGCAACAATAAGCTTGAGTCGCAAGCTTATGTCGCCTAATTAAAGGCTTATGTCGCAAACCAGTATAGGCTTGACTCGCAAGCTTATGTCGCCTACATAAAGGTGTATGTCGCAGTAACCCTAGTCGCGACACAAAAATCATGTCGCAAGCTTGTGTCGCAGAAACGGCTGAGCAGCGGTCAAAAACCCTAAAATCGAAATTTTTTGCTAACCTAACGAAAATTCACGAATGGAGGACGAATAATAAACCCAAAATCTTCTAAAAGACTCAAATACCAAATTTGAAGCACCTTTTGTTGAAAATTTTGACCAAAAACAAGTTGTTTTTCCCGAGAAACGTATCAAAATGGATTCAATAAGGCCAAATCCTTATATTTAGGCTCTGATACCACTTGTAGGACCCCTGTAGTCGGACCTAACTGAACCCTAATATCCAATCAACGTGCGGAATCCAAAGATTGAATATATAAACGTTTAATGAATCAAACAACACAAACAGAAAGTAGATTAATACTCAATTGAATACCGATCAGATTATATTCAATAGCTCGAGTACAATATGCTCTTAGTATACCTAAATTCTTCAACCCTTACAACTGAGCCGAACTCGACTATTTATACTCAAAACCTAATCTGATCTGTGCGACACAAGTTGTATCGCCAAGCCGACTCATGCGACACAAGTTGTGTCGCCAAGTTGACTATTGCGACACAAAACCCTTGTGTCGCCAAAACACAAAATGTAATTAATACAAACGTTATAACTAACATAATTACATATCAAACGCATTACAGACTTAGACCAACTGACAGACACACTAAGATGCACCAACAATCTCAAAAAGCATATCTACTGCATTTTACGACATTTAGTTGTGCAAAATGCAGCGAAGTGCAAAATGCAGTTAAATGTAAAATGAAGTGAACTACAAAATGCAGTTAATTCTACTAATTTTACATCTATGCATTGCATGTTAATCATATTGCATTTTTTACATAAATGCAATGCATGATAATACTACTTCATTTTACATCTTTTTACATTGTAAAAAATATATCTACTGCATTTTACACAACTACATTTTAGTTGCAATTCTTGTGAATTTTACTGAATTTTACATAACTGCATTTTAGGTGCATTTCATGTGAATTATACTGCATTTTAGTTGCAATTCATTTGAATTGTACTGCATTTTATATTTTTTACATTGTAACAAATATTTTTATATAAGTTATACTGCATTTTGCATTACTGCATTTTTAATTGAAATGCATGTGAATATATATTAGAAAAAAAGTAGAAAAAAACTTAAAAAAATATGGTTGACGACGGCAAGGACCAACGGCTAATGACGCCGTTAGCAGGCGACCGATGACAACGGCTATTGGATGACATCTTGTAGCGGTTGGTGGTGGCAGAAGGTGGTGGTAGGTGATGGAGATGTAGAGTTTAAATGAGAAAAATACAAATTTAGGCAGTTAGGGCAGATTATTTAATTTGTCAAAATTACAAAAAATTCCATAGGTGTGCAGATGTGTGGTGACAGGTGTTGCATTTGATTGGTCAAAACACTTCTCACTTCTTTTTCTTAAATACCACATTCTTCTTACATGTCTGCCCTTTCTTAAAAACTTATTTTTACAACTAAGGATTTCTCTATGTTTTTCAAATATAAATAAATAATAAATGATGATTTGTACTAATATTTTTACTCCAAGAATCCATCTCTGAATAGCATTATATATACTAACTTGTGTGACTAATAAAAATACTTTGACTTAAATAGTTTCTTAACAAAATTAATAATAAATGTTCTATTTTCTAGTTTATAGTGCTTGAAAGTTGAAACTAATCGTTTCATAGCTTTTAACAATCATAGGCAATGAATTATACATCCTTAAGCAATAAAGTTTAAGTATCTGACTCTAAACAAATAAAACAACTAAAAACTAACTCTACTAAAAGTCCTCATAATTTGGCTTTTGTATAGTTTTTATGACCATATGAAAACCCATCGCTCATTTGGTTACCCTATCATAACTAGAAATCCGTAGTTAGTTTTAATTAAGAAATTTGATATATAGAGTTACTTAGTTGGACATAAAACTAGACCCATGAGGTGAGCATGACACATGTAAAATGAAGCCAATAACCTAAGGAGAGAGAAACTACTAAACCAATAAATGAATTAGCTCTAGTTTTAAGTCATCTTAAATTAGGTTTATGTCTTTAATTAATCATATATGTTGTCTACAATTATTTTCCACACAAAAATTAACTTCTTACTCTATAATGTTTCACTTATTTATTTTGGTGTAGCTAATTATAATCTTATAACTTATAAGTTTGTGAATTTTCTGTGTTCTGTTATGTTGTTTTTAGTGATCTCTAATCTAGTGTTCTTGATACATTAGTGGTAATACATATATGCTGCATTTTCAGTTGATCATTAGAATTGTTGATTAATTTGTAATGTGGTTTGGTTTTCTGTTTATTTTATCATATGATTATGTACTTCCTTATATTGAGGAAGACGCTTTTTTGTTACCACTTACCAACTCTATCGTATGATAATTACCTACAATACATTATGCTCATGGAATTTAGTAGTTAAAGGTCGAAATAGTCTCACTGAATGCTTAATAAAGACATTCATTCTGAAAAGCTTTCTTTATTTGAAATGTGACATATCCAGTATATAATAAACAGTCTTTACATTCTTACGTATAAGCCGTCTAATATCAATGTGAAATGATTTTATACCATGAACTAGGTCACCATGTATCAAGTTATGAATCTATAATTTTGAATGTAATGAACCTCACAGAAACCCTTTCTTTTGGAAACTTATGATGCAGTCATCAAACATTTGCTCAAGTGTTTTTAATGGAGGTAATCCCAGCTTTAATATCTTGCAGCAATCCATGCTATGTGGGTTGTCATCCCCTTTTAGGCTGCTACACCTGAAGATATATGCATACAGTACATATGGTAAGTAGAAGACATTTTGCTTTAATACTTGTTTTTGTGTAAAAAAGAGGTATAACAGTGTGCTTACTTGTCTATGTAAGGATATGACGGGTACTTCGATTTTAGCATTTGAAGGACCTCAGACCAGTGAGCCACTGTGCTTGAACATACCAGTCTTCCTGCAGCCTCTTTTTTCTCCATTGCTATAATATGAGCAGCCACCACATCGTCTATATGCACAAATCCTACTGTAGTGTTCGGGTATTCTCCTACTGACCCTGATACAAGAATGTTGTTGAAACTTATTAATTTAGTACAAGGTGTTGAATTTTTGTTGCCGCTAAACCATAATTACTGCCAAATTGCAATACATGGCGATCACGGGCAAACAGTGCCAATTACAGTGTGTTATTTCTTGGTTTCTTCTACATTTAAGTTAAGAGGTTACTGGACTACAATAAAGAATGATTTGAAATGTGGAAGTATAAATGATTTGAAATTTCAATTACTTATTTTCATTACCATGTATCTGCTAGACTTGTTTAATAGTACAAACTGTTGTCTTATTGATGGGTCAGTTGTATAAAACCTCATAAAACTCTGATCCAACTTCTACTTCGAGTAACGAATGTTGTTGGTGATCAGCTTCTTCTAAAAATGTCAACATTTTCAGGGGTATTAACACGTCATATAAATCATACGCCAGATTAGCATTTTGACTTGGTAACTGTATGGATTACCCAAAACTGATTTTGTTCAGAGCTTGTGGTTTATGTGTAAAAACCTCTGGATACATTTTCGTAGCCATGGTGCTTGGTTTGCAAAGGCAAAGTCGAATATGTTGGTTCAGAATGTTTATCACCCCATGTACATTTACTAACTACTGACTCAAGATTTGTCTTTTTTAACTACCTGTAATGTAAGCAAGTATCATTAGAAGTGTGCTTGTTGGTTGTGGTGCAAGCAATGGGCCCACAACGTAAGAAGGGTTGACCACAACCAGATCAATCCCACTTTCTTTTGCTACACTCCATGCATCTTTCTCTGCAATTGTCTTTGCGTATGCATACCAAAGCTGTATGTAATCAAGAACTTAAAAGAGTTAAGAAAAGGGTTTAAGTCATTGATCGCCAACGTACTTTCTATTTTGTTCCGATCAACCGGTTTTATTATTAGGATCACTAACGTACTTTATGAAAATGCATTTCTTTGTAAATTTTGTTGGCGATCTTAACTTCGTACTAACAAGTATGTTGGTGATCTCAAACTCGCATGTAAAAGTACATTGGTGACCTCAACACGAAATTAACAAGTACGTTGGTGATCCTAGTAATAAAACCGGTTGATTGGTGATCTCGGAACAAAAGAAATGATAACTAACTTTATGCAATGTTTGGCATTGTTAGTGTTCCCTTACGTTGTATTCTTTGCAGTATTCAGTATCGCTCCAATGCGATTCGTTAAGAGGAGAAACTTTTTGGGCATCGTAACGGTATCTAATTGAAGAGCAGGATGAGGTGAGCACTACCCTTTTCACACTGTTTGCTTTCTTGCATGAGCTTAGCACATTCATGGTACCTTTTATGCATGGATCAATTAGTGTTTCCTGCAAATGATAAAAATGTGATGCTTATCTTTTAACACTTATGTCCTGTTCTAGTAAAAACAGGGCGGTTGACTTTAGCAGTTGCAAGATTATTTTTTGACCTACAGATAGTATGCCATTAATTAATTCTTGTAAATAATATCTTAACTGGGTATAAACTTTTCAATAAAATACAGGTAGCAGTTTATCTAGAACGGTACAAAACTTGTGGCAGAAACATTTCTGCTATTTTGAAAGTAAAATTGCCTGTATATTGTTATCGTATGGAACGATCACTGGTGATGCTGTGTGGAAAACTCCATCAACACCATCTACAGCCTCATCAAAGCTTCCATCTACCATGAGATCGGCCTTCATAAGCTTTAGTCTACGGTCTGCTCCTGTAAGCTCCAACAGGTACCCAACTTTTTCAACATTTTCTGGCAACATAGAAGGCACAGTTGCATCAGTGTCGATCACATTGCAACAATACTTGCATTGTTACAGATAAACATGATTTTCACTTGCATGATTTAACAGATATTTTGGCAATCACATTTTTAAACTCTTAACATTATGAGATTTTCATACAAGTATGACGTTTACTAAACTCCTATTGAAAAAAAGAGAAGACCAAGTATATTGATGTCGATCAGTATGATATTCTCTATATCCATATATATCTATCTATCCATACATACTAATTGGAAAATACTAAAACTACTGAATATCAGATCTCTGCATCGATATCTATATATCAATATCTATATACATGCTGATAAAACAATACATAAACTGCCACAATTCGGTTCTTGCCTCACAGATCATAGCATACCTATTTTGTTGCTAAAAGCTAAACGAATACATAAGAGGTTTCCTTGCCCAGATTACCCGGAGAGGGCGAGTCTTTTTTGCATTGATGTATACGGCCTAATCGGGGTATCTTGCGATCATTTATGACCCTTTTGCCAAGCTACCCCCAAGTTTTTTACCTGTTTCTCAAAGTTGGACATTCGAAAAATGATGCACAATTTGTGAATGTCTATTTTGCAGTTTTAAGATCATTAATTAACACAAATCTCACAAACACAATGATTAGTAATATGGCGTTGTTGCTTATAAGGCGTTACCTGGATCTCTGACGGTGGTTCGAACGATATGCCCTTGTTCAAGTAACGATTTGATGAGGTATGCTGCTATGAATCCTGTACCACCTGTCACACAGTATTCTGGCATTTTTTTTCTTCTCTTTATTTGTTTGTACTACTTGTGTGATTTATAACTCAAGCTGTAGGTGGAACTCGTGTTTTCATTCTATAAAAAGCTTTTCGTTAGGTATTAATTAATAATGATATGTCGAAAGGGCCTTGTGAATGATGAATTGACTTGTGCATCATGCAGTCGTGGTTTTACCTGATATTTCTGTAATTTGGTGGTGGGCAGGTGATTGTTTGGTCTGTAGTAAGTACAGTAAATGAAGTAAGAGTGAGTGTCATGTGGGATGCATGTTTTATATTTGGAATATACCTTACCATCCGAATTCTGGATGATGCTTTGAATGATATCCATATTGTTCAACTGCACAAGCATACGATTTATCGCCAACATAGCCAGATGCACCCCTAGGGAGCGTAGGATTAGACAGGGCGGGATGTAGAGGGGGGCAGGGGCAGCTACCCTTAGAATTCTCAAATAATGTAACAAAGATATTTTTTTAAGGGTATTTATGATATTTTCTAAATTTTGCCCCTTATAATTTAACATATAAACAAAAGAAAAAAAGCAAAAAAGAATTGCCCCCCAATTAACAAATCTTAGATCTGCTCCGAGGACTAGATTTGGTCAAAATGATATAGGTGAATACCAAGTGATTGCTAATTTTTTGAATGACACAAATGATAAGGTAATGCACTATTGCTGCATAGAATTTTCATGCCCAAGTCAAAAGATGTTGAGTCTAGAAGAAATCGAAATCAGCTAGATGGTAACCAAAAGAAAACCCAATGCTTATCTCTCCTTAAATTACTCGTGTACAAATCCTAATACACATGTTAGACAAATACTGAAATGATCTTTCCATCTTTATCGATGTTAAATGTGAATCTTATGTTAGACAAATTATTTTACTTATCACCTATTAATATGTCCTAACCTATTTATACATTATAAATATTATATTGTTGATTTAATATAAACAATAATACCTTCTTTTTTTTAACGGCATAATAATATATATAAAAAAACTACTAGCAAGAAGCTAAAGAGAAAGTATACAATTACAAAACTAGAAAACACACAAAATTACAAATTCTAGATTCTTCCCGAGACTTTAACTGCTAAGACTGTAAAATGGATGAAAAACTCTTGCCAATTACGGAAACCAAGACAAGAGAAAAACCTCCACTCACAGAGGCCGAGCCACCGGTTTTCACTCCGTAGTGTTGTTGATACAGTCCCATACAAGCCCCGGGGGAGATACAGCAGAAGAAAAATCAAGATCAAAAAAGGAAACATGAAATCAGAAAGGCCATCCCGACCCTTTTGAGTAGCACTATATAACCGCATCAAAAAAGTAAGACATGAATCCCATTAAATGAATAAAAGAGGGTTTTTAATCCACTCATCCCAACAAAAAATCTTCTTCTTATTTCTGTGTCGATACCACTAGAATGAATAATTGATAATCGAATCAACCAAAACGAGATTTCTCTTTTTATGAGGTTGAAAGATCGTCTCATTTCTGAATCTCCAAAGAGCCCACCATGTAGCATAAATAACTGTAACAAGGATATCTTTCGCGTAAGAATTCAGATGACGATTGTTAAAATCATCAAGCAATTCAACCTATGTAAGATGATAAGGCAACGAGATCCCAAGCCATTTTATGATCGACATCCACACCTTTTTTGCCATGCTACATTCTGAAAATGTATGATGAATAACTTCAATACCATTGTTGCATATAGGGCAAACAAGAGAAATGTTATTAACACCACGAAACCATAAATTAAAACGAGTCGGTAACTTGTCCATTAACATTCTCCACACATGAATGTTGACCTTGCGGGGAACAATCTTGTTCCATCTGGTGCTAACATAGTGGTTTGGAAGCCTGATTTTATCTAAATGTTTACGTAACCCATTAACCGAAAATATATCCATATTGCCAACATTTCATTTCCATTTATAGTGATATGTTTTATATGTTCACATAACGTCTGGAGTTGATATTCCTCCCTTCCATTGCGTATCGGACGACGCTAGTTCCAAAATAAAGACTTGTTATTCCAACGGTCACCAACCAAAGCAGATTTATGGACTTCAAGATCATATAACCTCGGGTATTGTTGAGCTAGATTCTTATCGTTAATCCAAGTATCATGCCAAAATGAAGTATTCTTCCCATCACAAATCTTCTTACTGATGGAACTTAACGGGACAGCCCCCGAATCATGGAGATCTCGAACCATGTTCATAATTTTGTACCACGATCCTTGTTTGTTATACTTTTGCTCACGGTTATGTTGATGGTGAATTTCAGGATACAAGTTTTTGATAATGTTAACCCATAATTTGTGAGGATGATTATAGAATCTCCATCTCCATTTATATAATAAAGCTTGATTTAGAGACTTAAGACTATCAAAACCAAGACCCCCTTTATCTTTGATAGCAAGAACAAGATCCCACTTAGATCCAATGAATATTTTTGACCTCACCATCATCTCCCCAAAAGAACTTGGCACGCATAGATTCCAATTTGTTGGAGATCGAAACCGGCATTTGAAACATAGATAAGTAATACGTAGGTAACGTATTACTTTGACAAGCTTTAAAAGTTTCACTCCCAATCGATAAAACGGATGAAATAAGAACAGATCTACCCCCAATCGATAAAAGTTTCGCTCTCCACTTTGACAATCTTTTAGAAAACTTATTGACAATAGGTTGCCATGATTTAATTCGGTTCATATTAGCTCCAATAGGCATCCCTAGATAAATAAACGGGATTTTCTCCCCCTTACATCCCGACATTCCAGCAATCCGTGAAATTTCGGTGTCTGAAACACCGATACCATATAACTTTGATTTCACAATATTCATTTGCAAACCTGAAGCAAGATAAATACAATTAAAGATATCACAAATATTAATAAAATTCAATTGAGACCATTTACCTAAGACCATCACGTCATCTGCAGATAAAAGGTGAGACAAGTTGATATCACCAATGCTAATGCCATTGAATTTGCCCGCTTCTTTCGCATCTTCCATAGCCACATAAAAGCCTTCCATTGCAAGGATAAAAAGAAAAGGGACAAGAGGATCTCCTTGACGAAGACCGCGACCCAATGAGAACTCCAATGTTGGGCTACCATTAACAAGAATTGAAGTCCGAGAAGAATCGAGGCAGTTAGTGATCCAACCCACACTTTTGTGGCCAAATCCCATATAACTTAGAACCGAGAGAAGGTATTCCCAACTTAGAGTATCGTAAGCCTTTGCAATATCCACTTTAAAGAGCATGGCTTTTTTCTTTTTAGTTTTAAACAATAATACTTATGTTGTGAGACTCTTGAGATGAGTCTTATTAATTAATCACCATATCTAATACTACTTATAAAGCATCTTGGTGATGTTGAATCTTAATTTTTAACTTTTCTACCCATTTTACTCCTATTACTTATAAGGAAATAACATTTGCAATTTTGCATTAACTACATTATTATTTACTAATATAAATTTGGTTAAACATTATTTGTTTTGTATTACTTTATTTTACTAATTTTTTTAATTTATAAAATAAACTCAAACAACTCTTTTTTGAAATGATATTAATGAACTCAAAATCTACAAAGGTTTTTTTTTTTTAAATTTTTGGCATGTTTGTTTTATAAAATTGGAATATGTAACGTGAAATATATAAAGATAACCTTAACAAATTATTGCACGTATTAAAAATATATGAAATAACTGTCACCGCTGCATTACGCGGCTAATATGCTAGTCACCATCCATAATGAAGTGCCCTCAATGTAGTTTTGATGGGAGACTTTTAAGTCGCTACTCTTTAATGCTAAGGAGTTGATCTCTATCTTGACCTCTCTTATATATAGGGGCTTATGTCTCACCCTATAACAACAACAACACGTATCACTATCACACTCATTCCATCAATCAAGTGAGAGGGTCAAGTAGAAGATCAAGTGTCCTAACAGCATGCTAATGCCATCGTCATCCCTCAACCAAAGTAAGTTTTATGTCTAGATCTGTGTATAATGAATTGCATGACAACTTAAGATTATAATATGTTTAACATGTGGTATCAGAGCAAACAAATCTCATATGTTAAAATCTGAATTGTGAATTGTGCTTATCTGTATAATTTGAAAAGGTCATGACTGATCACTTAAGTTCATGGCATAATTTTTTCGTAAATCTGGAAATCATATTTGATAATCACCACATACTGCCACTAAACTCAAGTTCGATCACAAGACTCTCGGTGATAAATGGCTATTTGATCAATACCTAAGTTTGCCATTGCATGATTACGAAAGAAAAGCCAAACTGTTGCCTCAAGAATCGGAATGTGAACGGTTGGCAACTGTTGTGTTGATGTCTTTTATATATATTAGTGATCACAATTCGGATGATTATATGATGATGGTCCAACATATTATAATATTGTTTAAGATCATGTAATTAACTACTGGACGCATTAGGATGATCATAATGTTTGATTCTTGTACGTTGTTTTTAAATACTATAACGGATCATTTTGATAGTGCCCATTATTTTGCAAATTTGATGACATTATTTTGGAATCCAAAACGTTAAGTGTTGTTGGCATGTGAAGAACTTGTTCTTAATACTTAAATGTGACTCACTAAATTTATCATATATATGGCTCTGACGTAGTCATAACTGCTTGAAACCTTCTTGACGGTTTTTTTTCGTTGACTTCAATTCTCAATCGTTGAATTTCGTTGACTTTAAATCATGGTCTTCCGTTATTCCTTATTTTCGGTTATTTTGCACCATGATGGAGGTTATGCAGGATGCTACTTAAAATCTCAGGATGCTAATTAAATGCACGGATGCTACTTAAAATCCTAGGAAGCTAATTAAACAAACGTCATGATGTTATATTTCAGGCCCAATAAAAAAATGGCAGGCCCAATCAAGGAAACTCTAATTGATCAATTTCTTATTATTTATATAGCTAATTTAAAGTAACTATATCATTATTTAATTTGCTAATATTAGAGAACTTGCCACTCTCAACACGATGCTAATTAAGTAGTATTTGTATATGTACAACGTTATATGTATATGTATAATATATATATATATATATATATATATATATATATATATATAGAGAGAGAGAGAGAGAGAGAGAGAGAGTTTGGATCAAATGAGAACACTTCAAAAATAAGAACGGTGAGAACACCTCATAAATGCACAACTAGTCAACAAAAATCATTAGATTCAAAGTCATACATATCAAATATGCAAAGAAAAACAAATCCACACTTCTAAAAATGCACAAAAATCAAAAAAAATGATTGATGCACGATTATCTCTATAATTGTGCATCAATTATATTTTCGATTTTTGTGTATTTCTGAAAGTTCGCATCTATTCTAATCAATTTTTCTACACATATTTGAGATGTATGAGTGTGAATCTAATAATTTTGTTGGCTAATTATGCATTTATGAAGTGTTCTTAGCGTTCTTATTTTTGAAGTGTTCTCATTGGAACCTTACCCTATATATATATATATATATATATAATATACATAATACTAATGATAATAATAATAATAATAATAATAATAATATATAATATATGGATGTATGTATAAAAAAAATGTCCGACAATTTTTATACATGATGTCAAGATTGTTGATAGTTTAGTGGCTTGGATGTTTTCTTGCAGGCCCATTAACGAAATGTTGAGCAAGCTTTGTACAGGTCTAGAATTTTTTTTAGGCCCGGTGTTCATCTTGGGGATTTCATGATTTTGGTATACCGGAGAAAATATTTAATGTAAAGGTTTGGGTCTGATGCGTCACCAGCGGTCGGTAAGGATTTTACCTTTGTTGTTGCACCGGCTACTGCGACGACGATCAGTGGGTGTTTTAAATTTGTATCTGCGGGGGCCTAAGTTTTCCCTAACAATGCTAATCCTAAGGGTGAGTTTTGGTTTTTCTATTAACTAACTTAGACAAGTAAATAAATAAAAGTGAAATTAAAATAAAAGATAAAACATATAAGATAAAGATAGTGTTTGCTGAGACTTCGTTAATTAAGTTATGGGATGATATTTGGAGAAATTATTTTGAAAGATATTAGTTAATTATCATTTTTGAATACTTGTATGTAAACACTGAATTCGCTACTAATTAAAATTCCATTAGCATGTCACACCGGGAGTTATGTTACGGTAACATTACGAAGTATTTAGAATAATAAGCAAAATCTTAATTATAGTTTAATAATACTTTCATATGAACGGGAACAAAATCTTAAGGTAGTAGACATAATCGAATCATATAACGATTCCTCGTCATCCTAAAAGATTAGTATATTTAAAAAGTTCATTTATGAATTCAAACCAGCCCTTGCTTAAGACTACCCAATAAATTCCCTAATTATTCACAGCGTTCCTCACTTTAAGTGGTTCCACCGCTTCAAACCTTGCCCATGTCTTGTCCTACGATAATCCCATGTAGCCTTGCGGTTTCATAGTTTCATACCTTTGACAAATTATATTGACACAGATGACTAACTACCTTTTAATTGGACGTCGTTAAAAAGGTGTTGTAATCACGTTTATTGGTGGAAAGGCGATAGATTAATTTCAAGTTTAAAAGTCTATTTAGAAAGGTTAATTAAACTAGGTTTCTCATTTAATAATATTAGTTCGAAATATAATTACCTTCGGTCATTACACAGCTTCCATGTGTTTGTACTATATCTAAAGTGTTTCCAACGCTATACTGCATAACAGTCGAATTGGGGCCATCATATCACTTCGTAATATTGTACCGTTTTATAATATGACTACCTTCGGTCGTTCTTCAACTTCCATACATGTGTACTCCACCTTGAAGTGTTTCCAGTACTATACCGAAGAACAGTCGAATAAGGGCCGTCATATTACTTTTAAAATTAATTTTCAATCATCACGTAATTAACTAACTATATCGCAAGCAAACACAACAAGTATACTACTGATATCGCGTAAAAAGTCACGTTTTTACCACCGATATCTCTCTCATTCTGGAGCGATACTTAGCATTTGGACTCAAATAATGCAAAAATCATTGATAAAATGCTGAGAAGATCAAAACAAGGTTGCACGAGCAAAATCAGGCAAAAAGGCCGAAAACGAAGATTTCACGCGCGTTTGAAGATTCAAGACATCAAAACGAGGATTCAAGACAAAAGAGCCCATCACCAACATCTATTTGATCCAAGATGTTCGTTTTTAAATTACGAATCCAACAGAAGAAAAATCAACTAAAACGGACGAAGAATGAAGATTCTACGCACTCCGAAAGATCCAAACGATTTGTACGACACATCTAAAGTTGAAAGACATATTTTTGGGATTTCTTTTCATCAAAAGCTTCGTTTTTGAATTACGAATCCAACGCAAAAAGAATCAACGCAAACGGACGCATAACGAAGAAAACACGCACGAATCGAGAAACGAAGCAACCGGGAGCAGGCTGGTACAGCTGGCAGCCAGTCGCCGCCGGCAGCCACCCAGCCGCCGCCGGCTGGCAGCCAGCCGCCGGCTGCTGCCCGCCACCCACACGGATTGCACTTTTTCATCCTTTTTCGTACCCGGTGCTAGACCTTTTCCTACTTTTCGTACCTGGTGCCACTACCTTTTTCGCCTTTTGTACCTGGTGCCACTACCTTTTCCACCTTTTGCTAATGTGTGCTTCCTTTGGCTAAAATGCACCAAAGCTCCTCTATAAATAGAGGCATGGGCTCATTTGAACAAACACACCAAGAAACACCTTAGAACACCAACACACCTCAAATTACCAACACATTTGTATTTTCTTTTCTTTTATTCTTCCTAGTTAATTAGGCTAGCTAATTAACTAGCTAAGGAAGATTTGTACGCAGGTGCTCCGGAACGCATATTTTAGCTACGAATTATTGTACTTCTTTTCAGGTGTCAATCTATCTTTCATATTTAATATGTTTGTCTTTTCTTTAATAAATTTAAATATGTATGCTAGAATTGCCATGATTAGCTAAATAACTCAATTGTCTGTTATGATAGTCGTTTAGAAAAGTATTAGATATGTGACTATGTGGTATGTTTTGAGATTGCGGATGGTTTATATTACAAATGGATATAGGAATGAAATCTTTATCGTTTATCTGCCCAACTCATGTTATGACTAAAACTTTATCCAAAAATGAACGTAGCTAACTCATAGGATACAGGTCACTTAGTTATACTATGTTAGATTGAATCATTGAGCTCGGCATGGCCGGTGTTCTCTAGACCAAAATAGGATCTAAGAGACATGGAACATGGGAGTAGAGGTAGATTAAGATTAAATTCATATAGACGATATTTTTGAGACAACTTTCGGAATATCCTCAACTTAGGTAATACTTTTGTATGCTTAAATTAAACTGTTGCCTTGATCGTCTTATTGCATGTTCTTGTTTGATTGTTGCCTTAGGATCATCATAATAGTAAAATTTAAACGGCATTAATCATCGTGAAATAATATGACGGCCCCTATTCGACTGTTCTTTGATATAGTACTGGAAACGCTTACGGCGGAGTACAAATGTATGGAAGTCAGAACGACCGAAGGTAGTTGTATTATGAATCGAATAACATACGTATTATCTAGGTCTCCTTTTGTAACACAAACCATCCCTGTCTTGTAACATCCCCAAGTAATGATGATAACTCGTACGAATAAGTGATGACATATTATCCGACCGCTTAGACCAGTTAGCCCAACCTATTCCGGTGAGGATAACCCTCGTTCATAAGATTGTTTATTCAACAAACTATGCCATGATTCGGGCATCTCTGACGACCGAGATTGGGGAATAGGATTAGAGGTTAACTTTTGGATAGTGTGGGTGTACATTTGAGAGAACTTTCGGTGTACACTTTAATATATTGTGCAATCCCCGTGACATTCTATTTGCCTGATTGTGGACACCTTCGCGTCAGCCCGATAGAAGGATTGTAGAATAGCTCACATCAACTTACGAACTTATCTTCATTAACCACTTCTAAACCACATTATAGTAGACAATCGCTTTAATTGCTGAACGCCCGAAGTAACCTCCACCTTTTAATTCAATCTAGTTTAAATTAGGATAAGAAAACCCAAAACCAAAACCAACTCTTCCAACCCCAGCTGAACACATAAAAGCCTCTAAACCCCCTAGCTTCAATTTGTCGCGCTTTGAAGAACGACCCTAGGTCATACTTATCTTGTGCTAGCATAATAAGTAACCCTAGGCCCCAGCTTTATAAATTAAAAACCCACTGTTTTGCTGCGTCACCATTAGAAATTCCAACGACTGGCGTGCAGCGCAACAGATTTTTGGCGCCGCTGCCGGGGAGCGTCGGCAAATGATTTTAGGATTTAGTAACTTTAGTGTTTGAGCGATCCTTTTGAGAGATTAACATCAATCAAAAGTTACCTTTTTGCCCTTAGGATTAGTTTAGTCTTAGTAACCACTTTTTAATCAATTATGACGACACACTTTGATTGGACCAACCCCACACCAAATAAGTCTTTGACCCAACTTTTAGCTGTTTCCTCACCTACCAACCACTTACCTTCCTCAAAACGATCTTGTCAGAATTTATGTTTGAACAAAACGTTATAAACAAAAGAGTGACCGGATTTCAAGATAACATTGACGCCATGATAAAAATTTCAAAAAAATTAATCTCTAACATGAAATCCATTTTGAAAAACTTAAGTTTTATTGAGGAAAGTACGTCGGTAATCACTGATGACACCACTCATCCACCAAGTGATGATCTGTTAATCGTGACTAGAGGAGGAAAAGTGACCAAAGTTGATCCACCGCCACCAGATAACACTCCCGAAAACACTTCTTTGCCCACACCTACATGTAGTGAAAATGTGTCAATTGACATCCCTGTCACGATACCTGACCCATCACCAACCAAAACTCCAGATAATGTACCTCGAACGAGAATACCTTATCCTGGCAGACTTAAAAAGGAAAAGCAAGAAGCCCAATTCGGTAAATATATGGAAATATTTAAAAGCCTACACTTAAACGTTAGATTATTAGATGCTTTAGTAGAAATGCCCTCGTGTGCTAAATTCTTTAAAGAACTCCTTTCAAACAAAGAAAAACTTAGGCAAATAGTTAGTTTACCCTTGGATGCTGAATGTTCATTAATTGTACAACGTGGTCTCCCACCTAAATTAGGCGATACTGGACGTTTTACTATACCCTGTTTTCTCCAAGGAATTCAAATTAGTAACGCCTTAGCAGACCTAGGTGCTAGTGTTAATCTTATGCCTTATTCCCTTTACAAGAAATTAGGATTAGATGACCTATTACCTACTCGTATGACTATCCAATTAGCTGACAGATTAGTAAAACTCCCTCGAGGAATTGCTGAAGATGTCATGGTCAAAGTCGATAAGTTCGTTTTTCCAGTAGACTTTATTGTCATGGACATAAAAGAAGACACACATATCCCGCTCATCCTAGGCAGACCATTCCTAAATACTGCCAAGGCTGTAATTGATGTTAACGAAAAATCTTTAAAATTAAGAGTTGGGAAAGAGGAAGTCACCTTTAATGTCGATCGATTAATGAAGCAACCTCTGGAAGAGGACCTTGGTTTGTGTGATACCATGCAGGATATTTTTGATGAGCATCTCCATGAAGTACTAGCACTATCCAGCCAGGATCCGATACCCAACTCCATAATCACCGTTCGAAAAATGTGTAATGAGGAACCTGGGCTACACTCCGCAATCGCTTCACCAACAACATCCAACGAACTACTATTTCCGCTGTTTGAAAAGAAGTCTCCTTACATCGATGGCAAAACAATCGCCGTTTCATTAGGATACGGTACACCGATACCTTGGCTAAATAGAGATAAACCCATATTCAATGAACCAAACCCATTTCCCTCAATCAGAGAGATCTTGGATTCATTCAAAGAAATGAGTGTTGAGCCACCATCGTTTGAACTACAATTAGCCAACCAACCCAAATCACTACCATTTTCAAACCCTGAAATCACCATAAGTCAGTCTTCATCCGCTCAATTCCAAGAATTCCAATTCACTAACGACGGATAGATCATCCTCACCAAAAATGATGAAGTCTCCTCATCGTCAGTCAACAAGTATGAGCTAAAGACAGACGAATTCTCATATAAAACCGAGTGGGTTGAAATAACATCAATCTCCACATCTTAACCTGAGGCAGACGAAGCACCATTCCAAGCTGAATACGAGAAGCTGAATAGAGACGAGATAGCTAGAATGAAGCCGTCTATCGAAGAACCACCAAACCTAGAATTAAAAGAACTACCACCTCACCTTGAGTACGCTTACCTCCATGGAACATCACAACTCCCGGTGATAATATCAAAAGAGTTAAAACCCGAGGAGAAAGCTCAACTCATTGATGTTCTGAAATCTCACAAGAAGGCAATTGCATGGAAGATTTTCGACATACAAGGAATCAATCCAAACTATTGCACACACAAGATCCTCATGGAAAACGATTTCAAACCATCCGTACAAAGGCAGAGAAGGGTAAACCCTAAGGTCCAAGATGTGGTCAAACAAGAGGTTATCAAACTCTTAGATGCTGGATTGATCTACCCAATATCCGACTCACCTTGGGTTAGCCCTGTTCAAGTAGTACCAAAGAAGGGAGGAATGACGGTCATTACAAACGAAGAAAATGAGCTTATACCAACTCGGACGGTTACCGGTTGGAGGGTCTGCATCGATTATCGAAAGTTAAACGAAGCAACTTGCAAAGATCACTTCCCGCTTCCGTTTATTGACCAAATGCTCGAAAGGTTATCAGGAAATGAATTCTACTATTTCCTCGATGGTTTTTCCGGATATTTCCAAATCCCGCTCGATCCAAAGGACCAAGAGAAGACGACATTCACATGTCCCTACGGAACCTTCGCATACCGATGAATGCCATTTGGATTATGCAACGCACCTGCAACATTTCAGAGATGCATGGTTGCAATTTTCCACGACATGATTGAACAATGCATGGAAGTCTTTATGGACGATTTCTCTGTCTTTGGAGATTCCTTCGCATCATGTCTGTCCAACCTCGATAGAATGCTCACCAAGTGTGAAGAATCAAACCTCGTTTTAAATTGGGAAAAGTGTCACTTTATGGTGAAGGAAGGAATAGTTTTAGGACATCGAATATCCAAGTCCGGAATTGAAGTAGACAAAGCAAAGGTCGAAACTATCGCGAAACTTCCACCCCCAACCAACGTCAAGGCCACTAGAAGCTTTCTAGGACATGCTGGGTTCTACCGCCGTTTTATCAAGGACTTCTCCAAGATTTCTCGACCTATCACCCACCTTCTAGGAAAAGACATCAAGTTTGTGTTTGACGAGAACTGCATGAAGGCTTTCAATTACCTGAAGAAGGAGCTTACAAATGCACCAATCATGGTCGCTCCATATTGGAACCTACCATTTGAAATCATGTGCGATGCTAGTGACTTCGCAGTTGGGGCAGTTCTAGGTCAAAGGAAGGATAATCACTTTCGACCAATCTATTACGCTAGCAAAACACTTACAGATGCTCAAGAAAACTATACAACTACAGAAAAAGAGCTGCTAGCCGTAGTATTTGCCTTTGAAAAATTCAGATCCTACCTGATATTGACCAAAATAATAGTATTTACGGATCACTCAGCTCTAAAATACCTCTTCAAAAAGCAAGACGCAAAGCCTAGATTATTACGATGGATTTTACTCCTACAAGAATTCGACATAAAAATAAAGGATAAGAAAGGAGCAGAAAACGTCGCTGCAGATCATTTAAGTCGACTTGAAAATCCGTCAATGGAACAACTTGCAGAAAGAAATATTAAAGATCAATTTCCAGAAGAGCAGTTAATGAGTTTAGGAGAACAAGGTTCGTAATTCACTGACGATCCTTGGTTTGCAGACATTGCCAATTTTGTAGTTGGAGGGATCGCAAGAAAAGGAATGATCTCATCGCGGAGACAAAAGTTCTTTCGTGACGTCAAATATTACTTTTGGGATGATCCATATTTGTTCAAGGTCTGTCCTAACCAAATAGTAAGAAGATATGTCGATGGGAAAGAAGCCGAACATATACTCCACCGAAGCCATCACGGACCCACCGGAGGACATCATGCAGCTAATCTGACAACAAAGAAAGTCTACGACTCAGGATTCTACTGGCCTACCATTTTCAGAGACGCACAAGACTTGGTGAAACGCTGTGATATTTGCCAAAGGTTTGGAAATATCACAACGCGTAACGAAATGCCATTAACGAATATCCAAGCATGTGAAATATTTGACATATGGGGATTAGACTTCATGGGACCATTTCCGAAATCTTACGGAAAAGAATACATTCTAGTAGCTGTCGATTACGTATCAAGATGGGCCGAAGCCCAAGCCTTTCCAACAAATGATTCAAGGGTCGTAACCAAGTTCTTAAAACAGTTGTTCTGTCGGTTTGGAACACCTCGAGCAATCATCAGCGATAGAGGCACGCACTTTTGCAATACTCAGTTTATGAAACTATTGCAACAATATGGGGTTACACACAAAACCTCTACAGCCTATCACCCGCAGACAAATGGACAAGCAGAGATTACAAACCGTGCACTAAAATGGATCTTGGAACGGACAATTGGTCAACACAAGGAAAGATGGGTAGACAAGCTAGATGATGCTTTATGGACATTTCGGACAGCTTATAAAACGCCATTAGAAACAACTCCCTATAGGCTCGTCTATGGAAAGGCATGTCATCTCCCGATCGAACTAGAATATAAAGCTTACTGGGCACTGGAGAACTGTAGTTTAGATCCTACGATAACAGGAACTCACCGGAGAATGCAGCTAAATGAACTAGCAGAGTTGAGGGATCAAGCTTACGAAAGTTCCTACAAATTTAAGGAAAGGACCAAGTTACTCCATGACTCAAAGCTCCGCCCCACACGCTTCAATCCAGGTGATAAAGTTCTACTCTTTAACTCCCGATTTAAGAAATTTTCTGGTAAGTTCAAAACACGATGGAGCGGCCCCTTCACAATCTCTAAAGTATTTACCTATGGTGCCATCGAACTCGAATCTCCAGACGGAAATTTCAAGGTAAATGGTCACCGATTGAAACACTACGTGGAAGACTTTCCCTCAAATGAGGAAGTCTATAGCTACGAACCACCCTAATAGAAAAATGGGTATAAAAGAGTCAAGCTACGAGACTCGATAAACAAAGCGCTCTTGGGAAGCATCCCAAGCCTATCTTACGTTTTCAGCATTAATTTTCCTTTACTGTTATGTTTAAACTAATCCAATTTTTATGCAGTACCTCGCCTTACAAAAGACTAATAATCTTAGACCATTAACCTTTTGTATTTTGCAGGATGAGTTCGCAGTCAGACAGAGCACGAGCCCCTAGTCAGAGACGCTCGCGTGCCATGCACCACTCCCGGAGTTCATCACCGGGTAGTAGCATGAGGACTGTTAGAGGATCCCAGTCACCACCTCCTAGGTTGGATGAGATATCGGCAAACTCGGTGGAGGTGTACGTTCAGGAGTCATTCCTGTTACGTCCCATCCATTCCAGGTTACCTACATCTCACCGACCAGCGGGATAGACCGCAGGGACCTCCAGAGTACCCACCTTTGAGCATGGGGTTACTACTGCGGATCCTGCTGTCACTTGGTCTATACTAAGAGCCCTCGAGGTCCAGCACACCGCCATCTCTGAGATCCACACTGCTCTAGGCCTTACCTCCACACCTGTGTGCCCCTTTCAGATGGGACCTGATCCCGCTCCGCACATTCCACCGTGGGACTTATTCCCACCTTGGAGCTTGACTGCGCAGGACCACCCCACTTTCATGGACTCACTGGAGGAGGAGACTGCTGCCCTAGACGCTTGGATTCAGGATCCAGAGGATGGCATGGCATCTCCTGTCTATACCATCGAGGAGTCAGCATCTCCTACATCGATCGTGGAAAACACGATCTTTATGGATGATGACTTCACCGATTGGGATTCGCTCTATCCTGACACGGATTAGCTTTTATTAGTTATTTTATGTTTAATATTAACTTGTATTAACACTTGTGTTTTCTGAAGGATGTGTACTATGCAGAATTCAAAGTAGAATTTGTGGAACAAGTTCATTTTTAATGAGCCTGGTCCATTTCCAGCAAATTCACACACTTGAGCCTGGTCCATAAAATCAAATGGCAACTCACGTAGCACAAGGAAGTATCTCTTCTAACCTTATTTTGCTCAATCTAAACACGCTAAAATTCTAAGTAAAACCCTAAGTGTGGGATTACAACTCGCAAATAGAGAATGACTTCGAAAATATTGACTCTCATTCAAAAATCTAAGTGTGGGATTGACATAACTTAGAAGTAGAACATTAGGGACAATGTTATTTTAAGTGTGGGATAGCAGTAGTATTGACTACTGTATTGCAACTTAAACTTTTGATCAAACTTTTTAGCAAAACTCAGATTTTCCGTAAAATTTTCAAAATTTTTGAATCAAAATCAAAAAGGGTAGGTATTTCTGGTCAACAAAAGTTCAAGAGGTTTGGTAAAACGACTGTGACAAGCAAAACTCTTTGATAAACTTTCAAACCAAGTTTCAAAACAAGCAATCGCATGACTAGGCACAAAACTAACCAAAATAAGTGAGGAATCTTGAGCCATATAAAAGCATTCATCTTTAATGCTTCACTTTTCAATTGTGAGTGTGCCGATGTAGGCTCTCTAGAATCAGAACTTGTTCAAGGAATACATTTCGAGATTACAAAAATGGGCGTCATACGTGCAATCAGAAAACCTCGACATTCCCTAGGACAAGAACCCTCTCATAAAACCCTCACTTTCAAACCCAACCAGTGCTCACCTTCAGCGGAAAACATGCTGAGCCTTAGCCTTTTCAAAAAACTTCACTCCCTTCTTTCATCTTTTGGCCATAGCCTAAGTTTCTGTGCTGACAGAAGAATTATTATCAAAAGTATGGAGCGTTCCCCAAAGGATGAACACCATCCGTAAAAGGATCTCCAAGAAAAAGAAATCCAGCAAAGAAGTATGGAGCGTTCCCCAAAGGATGAACATCGTCCGTTAAAGGAGCTCCAAGAAAAAGAAATCCAGCAAAGAAGTACGGAGCGTTCCCCAAAGGATGAACACCATCCGTAAAAGGAGCTCCAAGAAAAAGAAAATTCAGCAAAGCTGTCAAGAGGAACCTAAAAGCCCAAGGATCATTTAAAGCCAAGGGAAATGTTCATCAAAAGAAAACTTGAAAGGAAAAGACGCAAAAGAAGGCTCTCAAGGAGAAAAATCCAGAAAGAAGCACTACTAAGCACCAAAGATAAGTCATCATAAACAACTCTTAGGCTATACTAAACCCCCAATTAAACCACCTACAAAACCCTTCATCCATATACACCACTTCCACCATCATGCGAATGTCTAGGGATGATTAGCACCGTCCCCATTTAAGTATTGTAGATTTGATTCTCGATCAAGCTTATGACAACAGAAGAGCTACATGACTGGCCCCTGAGTGAATTTGAAATTAGGAAACCCGATACACTTGAGTGAATTGAGTGACCACCTGTGAGGGCCCCAGTCATGTATATCTTACATTATGAAGATTGAAAAGAAAGCTTGTTAGAACCAAAGGTTTGGAAAACCATCAAAGGATGGAACCTCGTCCGAAATCTTTTTACCAAACTTGCAGGAATCAAAGTTCTCCGGAATACAAAACACCTCTCATCACAATTTTATGAAGATTTGCTTGAGGACAAGAAAAACTCTAAGTGTGGGATACTTGATATCGCGTAAAAAGTCACGTTTTTACCACCGATATCTCTCTCATTCTGGAGCGATACTTAGCATTTGGACTCAAATAATGCAAAAATCATTGATAAAATGCTGAGAAGATCAAAACAAGGTTGCACGAGCAAAATCAGGCAAAAAGGCCGAAAACGAAGATTTCACGCGCGTTTGAAGATTCAAGACATCAAAATGAGGATTCAAGACAAAAGAGCCCATCACCAACATCTATTTGATCCAAGATGTTCATTTTTAAATTACGAATCAAACAGAAGAAGAATCAACTACAACGGACGAAGAATGAAGATTCTACGCACTCCGAAAGATCCAAACGATTCGTACGACACATCTAAAGTTGAAAGACATATTTTTGGGATTTCTTTTCATCAAAAGCTTCGTTTTTGAATTACGAATCCAACGCAAAAAGAATCAACGCAAACGGACGCATAACGAAGAAAACACGCACGAATCGAGAAACGAAGCAACCGGCAGCAGGCTGGTGCAGCTGGCAGCCAGCCTCCGCCGGCAGCCAGCCGCCGCCGGCAGCCACCCAGCCGCCGCCGGCTGGCAGCCAGCCGCCGGCTGATGCCCACCACCCACACGGATTGCACTTTTTCGTCCTTTTTCGTACCCGGTGCTAGACCTTTTCCTACTTTTCGTAGCTGGTACCACTACCTTTTTCGCCTTTTGTACCTGGTGCCACTACCTTTTCCACCTTTTGCTAATGTGTGCTTCCTTTGGCTAAAATGCACCAAAGCTCCTCTATAAATAGAGGCATGGGCTCATTTGAACAAACACACCAAGAAACACCTTAGAACACCAACACACCTCAAATTACCAACACATTTGTATTTTCTTTTCTTTTATTCTACCTAGTTAATTAGGCTAGCTAATTAACTAGCTAAGGAAGATTTGTACGCAGGTGCTCCGGGACGTATATTTTAGCTACGAATTATTGTACTTCTTTTCAGGTGTCAATCTATCTTTCATATTTAATATGTTTGTCTTTTCTTTAATAAATTTAAATATGCATGCTAGAATTGCCATGATTAGCTAAATAACTCAATTGTCTGTTATGATAGTCGTTTAGAAAAGTATTAAATATGTGACTATGTGGTATGTTTTGAGATTGCGGATGGTTTATATTACAAATGGATATAGGAATTAAATCTTTATCGTTTATCTGCCCAACTCATGTTATGACTAAAACTTTATCCAAAAATGAACGTAGCTAACTCATAGGATACAGGTCACTTAGTTATACTATGTTAGATTGAATCATTGAGCTCGGCATGGCCGGTGTTCTCTAGACCAAAATAGGATCTAAGAGACACGGAACATGGGAGTAGAGGTAGATTAAGATTAAATTCATATAGACGATATTTTTGAGACAACTTTCAGAATATCCTCAACTTAGGTAATACTTTTGTATGCTTAAATTAAACTATTGCCTTGATCGTCTTATTGCATGTTCTTGTTTGATTGTTGCCTTAGGATCATCATAATAGTAAAATTTAAATGGCATTAATCATCGTGAAATAATATGACGGCCCCTATTCGACTGTTCTTTGATATAGTACTGGAAACGCTTACGGCGGAGTACAAATGTATGGAAGTCAGAACGACCGAAGGTAGTTGTATTATGAATAGAATAACAAACATATTATCTAGGTCTCCTTTTGTAACACAAACCATCCCTGTCTTGTAACATCCCCAAGTAATGATGATAACTCGTACGAATAAGTGATGACATATTATCCGACCGCTTAGACCAGTTAGCCCAACCTATTCCGTTGAGGATAATCCTCGTTCATAAGATTGTTTATTCAACAAACTATGCCATGATTCGGGCATCTCTGACGACCGAGATTGGGGAATAGGATTAGAGGTTAACTGTTGGATAGTGTCGGTGTACATTTGAGAGAACTTTCGGTGTACACTTTAATATATTGTGCAATCCCCGTGACATTCTATTTGCCTGATTGTGGACACCTCCGCGTCAGCCCGATAGAAGGATTGTAGAATAGCTCACATCAACTTACGAACTTATCCTCATTAGAACTTTTCATATTTAACCACTTCTAAACCACATTATAGTAGACAATCGCTTTAATTGCTGAACGCCCGAAGTAACCTCCACCTTTTAATTCAGTATAGTTTAAATTAGGATAAGAAAACCCAAAACCAAAACCAACTCTTTCAACCCCGGCTGAACACATAAAAGCCTCTAAACCCCCTAGCTTCAATTTGTCGCGCTTTGAAGAACGATCCTAGGTCATATTTATCTTGTGCTAGCATAATAAGTAACCCTAGGCCCCAGCTTTATAAATTAAAAACCCACTGTTGTGCTGCATCACCATTAGAAATTCCAACGATCGGTGTGCAGTGCAACAACTACTCTCGTAATTATTCAAGACTTATAAGGATAGAAAGAACCATGAATAAATGCGAGAGAGAATAGACTTGAATTAATTGACACAATTCCGAGCGTACACCAAAGATTACAATGCGTTCCACACTTTCCTTCTATGCCTAATTAAATTTATAAAATAGTTTAAATACTAGTTAAAACTAATCTAGAGAAAGAATGTAGAGTGAGAAAGTTGGAGCTTATTTCTAGAGTGGGAAAATAAGCTAGGTAGATGTTTTTCCTAAGATATATGTGATAGGAATGGTGTGTATGGTAGGAAAGGTGTGTTTTCTATTTATAGCTAAAATCTAGTTCATGTTAGCCATCCAAGGTGCAAGTTAGCAGGTTTTCGGGGGGTGGTACTTGTCCGGAAAGTGGTGGCACATGTACCCTAAAGGCGCAGAAAGTGGTAGCATGTGTACCCTTAAGTTGCGGAAAGTGGTAGCACATGTACCAGGCAAGTACGTGCAAGGACGGAAAAATGTGGAGGGAACGGCCGGCAACCAGCTGGCGCCGCCTAGCTGCTGGCCGGCGGCGGCCAACCCGTCCCGTCCCGGTCTGCCGTCTTCTGTTCGTTTCTTGTTTCTTACGAATCTTCTTTGTTATGCGTCCGTTTTCGTCGATTCTTTTTGCGTTGGATTCGTTTTTTATAAACGAAGACTTTGATTTATAGATACCCCTGAGATGTTTAACTGATGTTTAGATGTCTCATACGAATCGTTTGAATCTTTCGGCATACGCAGAATCTTCATTCTTCATCCATTTTTGCAATTTCTTCTTCTGTTGGATCTGTAATTTGAAAATGAAGATCTTGGATAATAGAAATCTTAGTGGTAGGCACTTTATCTCAAACCTTATCTCGGATGCCTTGAATCTTCAAATGTGCGTAGAATCTTCGTTTTTCATTCGTTTTGCTTGATTTTTCCGGTGTGACTCTATTTTGACCTTCTTGGCAAAGTTTCATTGATTTGTGTATTATTTGAGTCTAAATGCCAAGTATTGTTCCAGAATGGGAGATATATCGGTAATAAAAACGTGACTTTTTACGCGATATCTAGTATCCCACACTTAGAACTTTGTTTGTCCTTAAGCAAATTTGAATTTCTAGCATGGTTAAAGATAAGTAGATAATGAAATATTTCAGGGCGGAAATTTTTACTGAGGGGATTTTGGAAAAATAAAATATTCATGCTTTTGAAAAGGTAGGGTTGTAATTTTTGGGAGCATGCTTTGGATCTTTCATCTTGGATACATGACTAGGCGATCCTCTCAAGGTGGTCACTCCAATCACTCATAGTGTTTAGGGTTCCTATTCTTGTATTATGAATCACTCAGAATGCCGGTCATGTATCCTTTATCGTCATAGGCTTGATCGAGAATCAAATCGTTACCTTTTAGGTGGGAGAAAAGTCAATCTAGCCACAATCATTCTAGGAGGAGTGATGTAAGGTTTTTGGAGTGGAGTGTTGGTGATATGAGAGGGGGTTGTGTTGGTTTTTCATGGGTTTCTTTTTTTGTAAAGAGGAAAGCTGGGATTTTGGAAGGATTGACGCCCTATTTTTACGATTTTTGGAAGGAGTCTTTTTCTTCAATTGACTTTCTTTTCTACGAATTTTTTTTCTTTGAATTTTTTCGACGTCATATCCTTGTAGATTCTCTTCTTTCATCTTTGGAACTTTCTATTAAGTTTGAGGGATGCTTTTGAGAGGTTAAGGATGTTAGTATTTCTTTTCGGGTGTACAGATGGGTTTAAGAATGATGTGATTCGATCTCCTTTTTACTCACCAGTTCGGATTCGAAATGCATAACAGGAGCAAGTTCTGATTCGAAGCGCATACATCGACACACTCAAGAATCGAATAAGTGAAGCATTAAAAGTGAATGCTTTATATGGCTCAAGATACCTCACGAATCAAAAATTGGTTTGTTGGTTGCCTAGTCATGCGATGCTCTTTATGGGATTACTAATCTAATTTTCCAAAGGGATTCATATTCTATTTATCCTTCTTCCCCAAAGTAAATCATTCTTTGTTTAAAATTTTCATTTTCAACATATTTTTAATTCAATTTTGAAAAAATTTGTGTAAAATTTTCGAGTTACTTTTTAGAGAAGGATGGTCTAAAGAGCGGCGAGTTTAGAATCAAGAATATACCATTATCCATTTTACAGTATTGTATACTACTGTAACACCTGGTCAAAAAGTCAATTTTCGCGCCAAATTTAAACTTCAAATAATTGTATTTTTATATGCGATTATAAAAAAGTGTTCAAAAATGTAAGTCGTTTTAATTTAAAACACATTCTAATTATCTGAGACCACTCGAAAACAAGTATAAATTTTAATTCCAAAATAGTATTTTTATAAAATACTTTCACTTGAAAACATTTCAAAAGAATATAAATCAATTTGTAGAATTTAAAATATTACATTTTTATACGATCGGGTACGCAAACACGGGCATTTAACGCAACAATTGGTGACAACCAAACCCACCAAAAATGATGGGTCAACCATCCCTTTTCCCCCTCCCCATTTTTGTGTTTCACAAAACCAAAAACACACACACACCCCTATATCCATCTCTCTCTTTTCTTTCATCTTCAATAACAACAACAAAAATCAACAACAACAACCTCATCATCATCATTTTTGGAATCATCATCATCATCTCAAGGAAAAGGAAGCAAGCTTCACCATCATCTTCATCTTCTTCCTCACCAAGTTCATCCCCACCATTTTCGAACTCCAACTCAAATCGTAAGGATTTACTCTCTTTTTCTTGATATTTCGAGTTAGAAACACTTAATATATCATGTTTTAAAATTATATCAACAAGATTTGGCCTGAAAATAGGTTAGATCTTGATTTTTGGGGAAAAATCGTCGAACAGTTCGTTATGTCGCAGGGACCAAAAACAATGATGCGACATAGCCAATGTCGCTAGTTATGTCGCAATAATTAATTATGTCGCATTGTGTGACGCAAGCCTTTATGTCGCAGAAAATCCGAACGTCGCATATAGCGACACAACACACTATGTCGCATTAAATTGCGGATGTCGCACATAGCGACATAACCCGTATGTCGCAGAACCATTTAGCGACATAACCCTTATGTCGCAAAACACAGGAGCTTAAAAACCTATGATTTTCACTAAGTGTCGAAACCCAAATTTTACCGCCTAATATTACTCCGAAATGAAATTTCGGAGCATTTTCACTAAAGCATTTTCAGCTCGACCCCAGCCAGGGGCTCTGCCCCTTGGACCCCTCCAGGGGTTGCCACCCCTTGGACCCCGCTACCAGGGGCGCTGCCCCCGGACCCCCGTACACGGTTTCCAAACCTGAACGACAAATGAGGACTTACACAACTCGCTTAGACAAACTGATTGTCTCATACTCATATAACCTCACGTGTTTAGGACACTAGGAGGTTACCCATCGGACGACGCGCGTATCGTAGGATTGCTAACTCCTCAGGTGAGTTTCATAGCCCCACTCTTTCAACTGTTTTACTATTTTCGGGGTGAGATGCATGCTCAATTACTGTTTTTGAATTATAATGATAAACTTTTATAATTCACACTTACCTATATCACTGTTTGGAAATACGAATGTGTAATACTTAGGAATTACACCCAATATATTATTGTGGAACAATATCACTCTTTAACCTAGTTAGGTTACCATTGTACACCATTAGATTGTTGTCTAACAATCACCATCACCTGACTTGGTTAAGTCACTATTATACATTGACCTTATTGTCACGGGACAACCTTATTAACTACAATAGAACTTGTTAGTTTTACCAATACAGGATTTGTTTTCTTTTAGGAACTAAGACTGCACATACGTTCAGGATGTCGAAATTGGAATTGAACTCAAGTAAACAACAAACCCAAGATTTCCATATACATGCTAGGCTGAGACTAGGAGTATGCGATGGTATCGTATGCTAGTATAGATTCGTTACACTAATACAGAACACTAGGTGATGATTAGTCATACCTAGGCATATTGCAAAGCACATAATATTTAAGTATTGTATATACATATTTAGATACAATGCGTTACTCTCATGCGTTGCATGACTCATGGTTACATGTGTTGTCTGATTTGACATATATATATATTTATATATATATATATTTATATATGTATACACATATTCGTAATCAATATCGAGCACTTGGTGCTACATACAATTTACTTATGTATATAAATATACACATACTCTGACAAACACGATCATACAAGTCGGACATGTCATTGTACTGTCGGCTCAATTACTCAAGTCGGGCATGTCGTAGAACTGCCGGCTCAATTACAAACTTTTCTTGCGAGCAATTAGGTCGATGCCAGATAGGCACAAAACGATGCCACGGTCTTGCAGTGGGCACAAAACGATGCCACGGGCTCGCAGTGGGCACAAGTACGATATCGCAGTAAAGCGATACACTCGATGGATGGGCGAGCTTATGCTCGTGATCCACACACACCTGCGGATGGGCGAGCTCATGCTCATGATCCGTACAATTAACGGATCGGCGAACTTTCGTGCGAGGCCGTCAACTCATTATTTGTTTAAATACTCAATCATAGTTCCGCGGGACTACAATCAACTGTTGCTGGATGCAACACAATAAATACTCAATCATAGTTCTGCGGGACTACAATCAACTGTTGCTGGATGCAACACACTATGCAAAGTGGCACACCAATTATTACACAACATCATATGACGTAGTCATACAATTACTCGATAGTCCTTAGGCGTGTTTGGCCTCACATTGATAGATTACTTAATACCCGAGAGGTATCCAGGCATGAATGCCTCAATGTTATATACTTAGGTACGCATCACTGCCCCTTAGGTATGAGATACCTTGTAGGATGTATACACATTGGTGTTACAACTTTATAACACTACATATCAGAATCGCAGATTCTGAACTACTTTTCAAAACATTAAAGGTTTTATACTTTATGTTTTAACTAACAAACCTATGAACTCATCAGCTTTATAGCTGACCCGTTTTAGCGTGTGTTCTCAGGTGCCCAGCAGGATTAGGATTGCTACGAGATAAGCTAGCTCGAGTCGCATATTTTCAAACAATGGGGGCCACTCTGCATTTACTTTTGTATTTTCAAATTATGTAATTGAAACTTCTATTAAACTCGCAACGTTGTAAACATTCTACTTTGGAAAATGTATAATTATTTCCAAACATCTCATTTAGAGTCATTCATTATGTATCTTATGCTGTGATATTTGATTTGGTAACACCCGACCCGACCGTTTCCGCAACCCGAAATTTGAGGGTGTTACAACTACTGCTATCCCACACTTAAAGGAACATCGTCCTCGATGTTATTCTAAGTTCTGACTGGGGTAAAGATCCCACACTTAGGATTTGAAACATCTAAGACGTATTCTTTTAGCAATGTGTGTTGGGTTTAAATCCCACACTTAGTGATAAGCATAATTGATATGGTATATTTATAACGAAAGAAAGAGATTGGTATAGAAGTACTCCCCAATAGTTGCAATGTTCTATGATATGCATTTTTCGAACTTCGTCTTACTGGGTTCACTCTTGATCATGTCTTCTTGTGATTGGTCTCGTAGGTGTGAACACGTTGGATATACTTTCTTTATTTCTGACGCTGAAAACTTGATGCGTCGGACAATTCTTAAAACTTCTTCGTATATCCAAGTGTGAAAGATAGTCAGAGACTACATCACTTCTTGGAATTTAAAATTGCGGAAATGTAAAACACGGGTTGCCTCCATAGAAGCGCTCTTTTAAAGTCGAGAGCTCGACTTCTTTTCTCCTAGCTAGATGGAGATGGATGCATCCATGGGATCCACTGTGTTGATGTTGTGGGCCCTAGGTTGCGGAAGAGTATATCAAGGTGGATAGATTCTCATGAAATGATTAACTATTATTGTAATCAATTCAAATTGACTATCTCTCGATTAGTTATGAAGATGTTCTGAAGTTGCCCTCGCAAGATCCGTGAAGTCTGAAGGTGATTTAGTCAACTGCTTTAGTGAGAGGTCCACTAGGGTCGTTCATGGTGGTTACGTCTGTCTTTACAACCTCTCTTGGCGGTGGGTTTTGCTAGAGAGAGCATACAAATGCTAAGAATTGCAGTTTTATGTCTTCATAATTCTTGGTCTTGGGGTCTCCGTTGAATCTTCTGATGGACGTGCACAGGTCCTCTATTTTCCGGTGCTGATGTGTAACACCCCCAAATTTATTGTTTAGCGGAAGCAAGATTTGGGTGTTACTAATCAATATTCAAAGCACAGAGATTAATAGTAAACGACTCTATATGCGTCGTTTTAACAGAATGTATTAATAGCAAAATGTTTACAAGGTTTGAAGCTACATATAGCTCGTGTTCGTTTAAAATGAGAGATTTCAATACATAAATACTTATACAAAATATATTAATGCAAGAAAATCTCTATTGTCTGCATGCTGACTCGAGCTATAGTTTCCTGGGGCAATCCTGCCTACTGCTTTGTACCTGCGATACATGCTAAAAATGGGTCAGCTAACGCTGGTGAGCTCACAGGTTTGAGTATCAAATAAGTTGTATGAACCGCAAGATTTAAATAGTTGATTTGCATCCAGCAAATGATAGTGGTAACAGTATACAGCCATGAGCACATAGTTGAGCTTAACTCGTGGGTCAGGACACAGCCTGAGCGTTTTCGCCTCCACGGATGCCTAATCAACATCCGTCTTCCTTAAATATTAGTACGTCCGTTTACCCGGTTAGTGCTTGCTAACCCGGACGAGGTGGGTCAATCCTATATGGTACCATATACTAATATTCACGCTACAAATGTATTACCAACTATGCTGATGGAGGGCTTTAAAAGATTAGTTGTGTAAAACTCATGTAGTACATGTAAAAGTTGTACTTGCGTTCACGCGTTAAAACAAGCAATATATCACACCCCTGAGTAAAAATAGTAAAAGAGGGGCTATGAGACTCACCTGAGTCTTTAGAGTTTATATCAATAAACCGAGATTGATGAGTCGGGAATCGAAGTCCAAAGACTTGTAACCTGAGGGTGTCCACGACACGCGATGGTTATAAACATATGAAGGCATCTCATAAGACTACCTTGTAGTTGTTTGTCCAACTAGAATGTCCAAATGATTACAATTTGGTTGATTGATTAAGTGTTTGAAAATGTGTACGGCCCGTTGGTGATTGTTGGTAATAATAATATTATCATTATTCTTGAAAAACGTGTTCCAAAGTGTTTTAGAAGTCATGTCGCATTCGTGTTTGATGTTATACAAGTTTAACACTTTGTGTGAAAATTTAGATGTAACACTGTTACTCGTGACTCTAGGGTAAGGGCGAAGCCCGTTAATGACGGGGGTCCGGGGGCAGCGCCCCTGGTAGCGGGGTCCAAGGGGCGGCAGCCCCTGGCGGGGTCCAAGGGGCAGAGCCCCTGGCTGGGGTCGAGCTGGACTCGAATTTTTATTTCTACTATATTGCTTTGGTGAAAAACGCACCTGGACTCGAATTTGGGTGAAATGGGGCGTCAAATTTGGGTCTCAAAACTTAGTGTAAAATAGTTTGTATTTTCTAACTCATGCGACACTGGGCTAGTGTCGCTACATGCGACACTAGTGATTTATGCGACACTGTCGATTCTTGCGACACTATCGATCCATGCGACACTAGAGTCTGTGTCGCTATGTGTGACGTTACTGTTTATGCGACATTAAGGTTTCTGCGACATTACGGATCTTGCGACACTAAACTTGTGTCGCATCATGCGACATTAGGAGTTTATGCGACACTATGACTAGTGTCGCATCAGGCGACACTTACATATTATGCGACATTAACGCTTGTGTCGCACCATGCGACATTAGGAATTTATGCGACACTATAGCTAGTGTCGCACTATGCGACACTAAGGTGATTCATGCGACACTAGGCCTAGTGTCGCAGGCGGCCTGGAGCCTCTGCGACACTACGGGCTGTTGGCCGGAATTTTCGCCGAAAAGGTGTTTTCCGGCCACCGTTCGACCTGAAACTTTTACCCAACCCATATTTGGACATTTTAAGCTTAAAGAAACAACTAGAACTTAGAAATACTCAAAATCGGAAGATTTCGGGTTTTTGTCGGAAACTTACAAATCGTCTCTCGGAGAATCCGGAAAGATAGAAATGGAGATCGTGTCGCGGTGAATCTTTTTCTTCAAACGGACAAGATGAGCTGAGGGCTTTTGGATGGAGCTTTTGGTGAATTAGTGGTGATGGTGGTGTTGGAGTTTAGAGAGAAAAGAGAAAGATGAAAAGAGAAGAGGAAAGAGTGAGAGGGAAAAATGGGGTGGGGAGGTGGTGACCTCACCCCTAATGGCAGATTTTTGGTGGGGGCCCACCAATGTGTGGGTCTCCACTTTTTAGCTCCGTGCATTCGCGCTCCGTGCGGTGTTCGTTTCCCGGTTGTTTAAGCGTTTAATATTTATTTTAATTGTTTAAAATGTAAGTTTTTAAAATGCGAAGCTTATTAAATATATTTACTGAAGTATTTTATCAAATACTTAATAGTTCAATTGGTTTTGTTTGTTTGCGCGTTAAACATTCTAATCGCGTAGGCTTTTAGTTGCACGATACGAAACATGTATGAATTATCATCAAAATACTATTTTAGATATAATAACGTTATTAAATAATGTTATCCTATTTTTTTAATTCTGTTCACCAACGTCCGTATAAAATTGAATCGAATTACATTCGATTTTAATTGCGTACGATTTAATCAAATCGTAAAATTGTATATATATTCAACAATATATAATTTGATACATTAATTAGCCTACCACAGAACTAATTACATGTATTAACAAAGAATCAGGCACTAATTACTAGTCCTAATTTGGCGGGTGTTACATTCTCCCCCTGTTAGGAGAATTTCGTCCCGAAATTTAGCTCGTGGTCGTGTTTGATGTAGAGTCAGGGAATAGCTAAGGATACTTGAGTCGCATTTGGTCTTCCCGTTCCCAAGTGAATTCCGGACCACGCCGCGAATTCCACCTGACCTTAACGATGGGAATACGACTTTGCTTGAGTTGTTTGACCTCACGGTCCATGATTTCCGCAGGTTCCTCGACAAAATGAAGTTTGTTATCAATGCGAATTTCGTCGAGTGGGATGATAAGTGTCTCGTCAGACAGGCATTTCTTTAGGTTAGAAATGTGAAAGGTGGGGTGCACACTGCTGAGTTCGGCTGGCAGCTGCAATCGATATGCCACGGGGCCAATCCTCTCAAGGATCTCAAAGGGCCCAATGTACCTGGGGTTTAACTTCCCGCGTTTGCCGAATCGGATTACGCCTTTCCAAGGCGATACTTTAAGGAGTACTCGATCCGCAACTTGGAACTCGAGTGGTTTGCGTCTCACGTCAGCATAACTTTTCTGACGATCACGTGCGGCTTTAAGTCGGTTTTGGATCTCGACACTTTTCTCAGTGGTTTCGTGTATGAGTTCAGGACCAGTGAGTTGGCTGTCTCCCACTTCGGTCCAACAGATCGGTGATCGGCACTTACGACCGTACAGTGCCTCGAAGGGTGCAGCCTTAATGCTGGTATGATAACTGTTATTGTAGGAAAACTCGCACAATGGTAGGTGTCTTTCCCAGTTTGCACGAAGTCAACTACGCAAGCTCGTAGCATGTCTTCCAATGGTTCGTTCACTTTGGCCATCGGTTTGAGGGTGGTATGTGGTACTCATATCAAGTCGGGTACCTAATGATTTTTGGAGTGATTGCCAAAAGTGAGAAGTGAAACGAGCGTCCCTGTTAGAGATAATTGAGGTTAGAACACCATG
The DNA here is from genome assembly GCA_963422505.1 of Pseudognaphalium luteoalbum. Taxonomy (NCBI): domain Eukaryota; kingdom Viridiplantae; phylum Streptophyta; class Magnoliopsida; order Asterales; family Asteraceae; genus Pseudognaphalium; species Pseudognaphalium luteoalbum. The sequence goes on along the minus strand of OY730193.1, from coordinate 91,424,860 downwards.
TCGAGAAACAATTTCTTTGATGTAGATTTGTGAGAGGCGTTCCATTTTATCGGTTTCCTTGATCGCCAGGAAAAGAGCAGATTTAGTGAGACGATCGACGATCACCCAAATAGTATCGCAACCGCTCGATGACATGGGTAGTTTGGTTATGAAATCCATGGCGATTTGTTCCCATTTCCATTCAGGGATGTTGGGTTGTTGAAGTAAACCAGCAGGTTTTTGATGTTCAGTTTTGACTCTCGAGCAAGTAAGGCACTTGCTGACATATGTGGCGATTTCGGCTTTCATGTTCGGCCACCAATAGAATTCTTTGATGCCGTAATACATTTTGTCGGATCCAGGGTGGATAGAATATTTAGACTTGTGAGCTTCATCCATCACCAAGTCTCGCAGGTTCCCAAAACTAGGCAACCAGATTCGATTCGAGAAGTACCTAACACCATTAGGTTTGATTTCGAATTGCCTATCGATGCCTCGTAAGGCTTCGCTTTTGACATTTTCAGGTTTCAAAGCTTCGAGTTGAGCGGTATGAATCTGAATGGTGAGATCATTATGAATGGTCATACTGAGGGCTCGAACTCGAAGTGGTTTCGGCCGTTCCTTTCGACTGAGTGCATCGGCAACAACATTTGCCTTGCCTGGGTGGTATTTGATTTCGCAGTCATAATCGGTGAGCAACTCGACCCAACGACGTTGCCGCATATTAAGGTCTTTTTGGTCGAAGATGTGCTGGAGACTTTTATGATCGGTGAATACGGTACTTCGGGTACCATAAAGGTAGTGTCTCCAGATTTTGAGGGCGAACACTACGGCCCCTAGCTCGAGGTCGTGAGTCGTGTAGTTCTTCTCATGAACTTTGAGTTGTCGGGAAGCGTAAGAAATGACCTTATCTCGTTGCATCAACACGCAACCGAGACCTTGGTGGGAAGCATCGCAGTATACCACGAAGTCGTCGGTGCTTTTGGGTAAGGATAGAATAGGAGCACTGCAAAGCTTGAGTTTTAATAGCTGAAATGCTGACTCTTGCTTATCAGTCCAATCGAACTTCTTTTCCTTCTGAGTCAGTGTCGTGAGTGGTTGAGCTATTTTGGAGAAATTTTCGATGAAACGACGATAATACCCGGCCAATCCTAGAAATTGGCGTACTTCGGTTGGAGTAGTTGGCGCTTGCCAGTCTTTGATAGCCTCGATTTTCGATGGGTCGACGTGAATTCCTTGACTATTAACAACATTTCCAAGGAATTGAACGGATTGTATCCAGAACTCACACTTGGAGAATTTGGCATATAACTCCTCGTCCTTAAGTAGCTCTAGGATGGTTTTGAGGTGTTGTGCGTGTTCTCGTTCGGTGCGCGAATAGATGAGGATGTCATCGATAAAGACAATGACAAACTTGTCAAGATAGGGTTTGCACACCCGATTCATAAGGTCCATGAATACAGCTGGTGCGTTTGTTAAACCGAATGGCATCACCTGAAATTCATAATGCCCGTAACGAGTTCGAAAAGCAGTTTTCGGAATGTCGGTGTCGCGAACTCGAAGTTGATGATAACCTGACCGAAGATCGATCTTTGAATAAATACTCGATCCTTGTAGTTGGTCAAACAGGTCATCGATACGAGGAAGTGGATACCGGTTCTTGACGGTCAACTTGTTCAACTCTCGATAGTCGATACACATTCGGAAAGAACCGTCTTTCTTTTTCACGAATAAGACCGGAGCTCCCCATGGTGAAGAACTCGGTCTAATAAATCCTCTGTCCAGGAGTTCCTGTAACTAGGTGGACAACTCCTGAAGTTCGGATGGGGCTAGGCGGTATGGTGCTCGGGCTACCGGTGCGGCACCCGGCACGAGATCGATTGAGAACTCAACCTGTCTATGTGGAGGTAAGCCAGGTAGTTCTTCCGGAAAGACTTCGGGAAAGTCTCTAACAATTGGCACATCCTCAAGTCGCTTCTCCTCCGACTTTTTCTCCGTGATGTGCGCGAGGATTGCTGGATAACCCTTTCTGAAAAATTTTCGGGTTTTCAAACAAGAAATGATATTTAGTCTCGTCCCGCTAGTCTCCCCCTGTATGATCAAGGTTCAACCGACGGCGAGAGGGATGCGGATGATTTTATCGTAACAGACGATTTCGGCTCGATTTTTGGACAACCAGTCCATTCCAATGATGACGTCGAAACTCCCAATTTCAACAGGCATAAGGTCGATCGAAAAGGTTTCATCTGCTAGGTTTAAAGTGCAATTAGGTATCACACTATTGGTTTCTATGAGTTTACCGTTTGCTAGCTCTACAGTGTACTTAACATCTAAGGCAACAGGAGTGATATCAAGTAAGGGGTAAAACTCATCAGAAATAAAGCTCCTATCGGCACCAGTATCAAATAGAACAAAAGCAGTTAAGTTGTTGAGGAGGAACATACCCGAGACCACATTCGGGTCCTGCCGGGCGTCCCCAGAGTTGAGTACGAACGCTCTGCCTTTAGCGTTGTTGTTGTTGTTGTTGTTGTTGTTGCTGTTGTTGCCCTTTTTCTTTAGGTTTGGGCAATCATTCTTGAAGTGCCCGGTGTTTCCACATCCGAAACATGTCTTGGGTGCCTTGGGGTTGTAGTTGGAGTTGTTGTTGTTGGTGGGGGATCTACAGTCCTTGGTGAGGTGTCCGTACCTCTTGCAGTTGTTGCAATAAGAACCACAAGGACCTTCATGGTGGCGGTTGCACTTGGAACAGTAGGGCTTGTTCCCGGTGTAACCACGCCTGGGTTCGGTGGTTGAGTTGTTGGCTTTGATGGTGTCGGGTTTCTTGTTTTGGCTGTTGCTGTGGTTGTCAGACCACTTCCTTTTGAGGTGGTTGGAGGAAGAAGTGGGTGGTTCTGAGTCCTCATTCATGGCCATGAGTTCATGAGCCAATCGGATAGCACCATCAATGGTGGTCTGGTTTGAGGAGGCGACGTTCCCCCGGACAGGCTCCAGAAGACCGCGGATGTACCTTCGGATTTTATCGGGTTCGGTGCTCACCATTGCTGGGCGAAGGATGGCAAGCTGTTGGAATCTGACGGTATATCCGTCAATGTCAGCTCCCTGCACCTTTAGGTGCCAGAACTCATCCTCTAGCTTTTGGAGTTGTTCGATGGGGCAATACTTAGCAGTAAGCATTGTCTTCAGTTCCTCCCAAGGGAGTAGGTAGGCGGTATTGATACCCACAGACTGGGCATATGAATTCCACCATGAGAGTGCACCATCCTCGAGGGTGCAGGTGGAGTACTTGACTCTGTCCTCTTCCGCACATTTGCTGATGTGGAAGACGGACTCCATTTTCTCGAACCATCTGATCAGTCCGATGGCTCCTTCATTTCCCTTGAAGTTCAAGGGTTTGCAGCTCAGGAAGTCCTTGTATGAACAAGGTTTGGATTGAGGCCCGTTGGCAGCTGTATCTTCGCTGCCCGAACTGGGTTGTCGGGTAGCCATAGCTTGAGCTACGCTTTGGGCTATGAGTTGGGCGATTTCAGTTTCGCTGAAGGTGAATCGCTTCGGTGGCATCTTGCTGAACAAGATCAAGAAAAGACAATGAGATTTTCGCATGAAATTCTGATATATCACATGTGTATATGGTGGAATATACGATATAAAGTGATAATTATATTTCATTTAAATAACCAAGTTTGGTACATGACACGAGTTTTCCAAAGATTACATAATACGGGGAGTACAAAAGGTACCGGGAATTGTTACATCCGGTTAAAATAGTAAAAGTCCTACATAGATCGATATAGATTACAAGATGACAGCCACACTAGTTCTAATGCAAGTTGATCCTTTCCATTAGGGTGACGAGTCGATCAACGGTGGCTGCGAGTCTGCTGGTTTGTCGGGCGTTGTCTTCTGCCAATGCTAGTCGTTGTACCAGCATTCTTGAGTATTCTTCAGCCTCTTGCAGGCGCTGCTCGCATTGTTCCAACCTGAGTCGCAAAAGTTCGACTTCTATTCCTGATTCCACCACTCGGTCGTGGAGTGTGTTCATGTTGCTAACGGTGTTTTCGTGGTCCTCGGAGACTTGATTGATACGTTCAAGCACTGTGAGTCTCCAATTTTCATTGGTTTCTTGCAAAGCGACATCCATGGTGCGAAGTCGTTGCTCGTGACGGTCCAGCCTAGCGGCCAAGGCCGGCAGAGTGAAGTGAGTGGGGTATGGGCCAGCTCGAGGCAACCTGGCGTTCCTCCTAGCTACCCTCGGGTTCTGCGACCCGGATTGAGAGCGTGACGAATTGGGTGGTGTGTTTGCCATTCTGAGACAAAGCGTTGAAAAGAGTGAGGCCTATCTATGTATATACATATATATTACATAATAGCCTAAGGTGTCTAACACATACATGTTTGGGTCCCGGTTTCTCTCGTGGTCAGAGTTAACTAGTGTATCCTGTTCAGTCATGATTCCTTTCAGATTCCACATCATATTCTTTTAATTATACATAGTTGATCAGGCTATGTTAAATTAAACCAATACCATGTAGTCATTGAACCTAATCATACTTAATAAGGAATACTGCCTAACGGTCATAGTCTAGGCCCACTAAATGCAACCTAGTTCACTATAACCTTAGGCTCTGATACCAATCTGTAACACCCCCAAATTTATTGTTTAGCGGAAGCAAGATTTGGGTGTTACTAATCAATATTCAAAGCACAGAGATTAATAGTAAACGACTCTATATGCGTCGTTTTAACAGAATGTATTAATAGCAAAATGTTTACAAGGTTTGAAGCTACATATAGCTCGTGTTCGTTTAAAATGAGAGATTTCAATACATAAATACTTATACAAAATATATTAATGCAAGAAAATCTCTATTGTCTGCATGCTGACTCGAGCTATAGTTTCCTGGGGCAATCCTGCCTACTGCTTTGTACCTGCGATACATGCTAAAAATGGGTCAGCTAACGCTGGTGAGCTCACAGGTTTGAGTATCAAATAAGTTGTATGAACCGCAAGATTTAAATAGTTGATTTGCATCCAGCAAATGATAGTGGTAACAGTATACAGCCATGAGCACATAGTTGAGCTTAACTCGTGGGTCAGGACACAGCCTGAGCGTTTTCGCCTCCACGGATGCCTAATCAACATCCGTCTTCCTTAAATATTAGTACGTCCGTTTACCCGGTTAGTGCTTGCTAACCCGGACGAGGTGGGTCAATCCTATAGGGTACCATATACTAATATTCACGCTACAAATGTATTAACAACTATGCTGATGGAGGGCTTTAAAAGATTAGTTGTGTAAAACTCATGTAGTACATGTAAAAGTTGTACTTGCGTTCACGCGTTAAAACAAGCAATATATCACACCCCTGAGTAAAAATAGTAAAAGAGGGGCTATGAGACTCACCTGAGTCTTTAGAGTTTATATCAATAAACCGAGATTGATGAGTCGGGAATCGAAGTCCAAAGACTTGTAACCTGAGGGTGTCCACGACACGCGATGGTTATAAACATATGAAGGCATCTCATAAGACTACCTTGTAGTTGTTTGTCCAACTAGAATGTCCAAATGATTACAATTTGGTTGATTGATTAAGTGTTTGAAAATGTGTACGGCCCGTTGGTGATTGTTGGTAATAATAATATTATCATTATTCTTGAAAAACGTGTTCCAAAGTGTTTTAGAAGTCATGTCGCATTCGTGTTTGATGTTATACAAGTTTAACACTTTGTGTGAAAATTTAGATGTAACACTGTTACTCGTGACTCTAGGGTAAGGGCGAAGCCCGTTAATGACGGGGGTCCGGGGGCAGCGCCCCTGGTAGCGGGGTCCAAGGGGCGGCAGCCCCTGGCGGGGTCCAAGGGGCAGAGCCCCTGGCTGGGGTCGAGCTGGACTCGAATTTTTATTTCTACTATATTGCTTTGGTGAAAAACGCACCTGGACTCGAATTTGGGTGAAATGGGGCGTCAAATTTGGGTCTCAAAACTTAGTGTAAAATAGTTTGTATTTTCTAACTCATGCGACACTGGGCTAGTGTCGCTACATGCGACACTAGTGATTTATGCGACACTTTCGATTCTTGCGACACTATCGATCCATGCGACACTAGAGTCTGTGTCGCTATGTGTGACGTTACTGTTTATGCGACATTAAGGTTTCTGCGACATTACGGATCTTGCGACAATAAGCTTGTGTCGCATCATGCGACATTAGGAGTTTATGCGACACTATGACTAGTGTCGCATCAGGCGACACTTACATATTATGCGACATTAACGCTTGTGTCGCACCATGCGACATTAGGAATTTATGCGACACTATAGCTAGTGTCGCACTATGCGACACTAAGGTGATTCATGCGACACTAGGCCTAGTGTCGCAGGCGGCCTGGAGCCTCTGCGACACTACGGGCTGTTGGCCGGAATTTTCACCGAAAAGGTGTTTTCCGGCCACCGTTCGACCTGAAACTTTTACCCAACCCATATTTGGACATTTTAAGCTTAAAGAAACAACTAGAACTTAGAAATACTCAAAATCGGAAGATTTCGGGTTTTTGTCGGAAACTTACAAATCGTCTCTCGGAGAATCCGGAAAGATAGAAATGGAGATCGTGTCGCGGTGAATCTTTTTCTTCAAACGGACAAGATGAGCTGAGGGCTTTTGGATGGAGCTTTTGGTGAATTAGTGGTGATGGTGGTGTTGGAGTTTAGAGAGAAAAGAGAAAGATGAAAAGAGAAGAGGAAAGAGTGAGAGGGAAAAATGGGGTGGGGAGGTGGTGACCTCACCCCTAATGGCAGATTTTTGGTGGGGGCCCACCAATGTGTGGGTCTCCACTTTTTAGCTCCGTGCATTCGCGCTCCGTGCGGTGTTCGTTTCCCGGTTGTTTAAGCGTTTAATATTTATTTTAATTGTTTAAAATGTAAGTTTTTAAAATGCGAAGCTTATTAAATATATTTACTGAAGTATTTTATCAAATACTTAATAGTTCAATTGGTTTTGTTTGTTTGCGCGTTAAACATTCTAATCGCGTAGGCTTTTAGTTGCACGATACGAAACATGTATGAATTATCATCAAAATACTATTTTAGATATAATAACGTTATTAAATAATGTTATCCTATTTTTTTAATTCTGTTCACCAACGTCCGTATAAAATTGAATCGAATTACATTCGATTTTAATTGCGTATGATTTAATCAAATCGTAAAATTGTATATATATTCAACAATATATAATTTGATACATTAATTAGCCTACCACAGAACTAATTACATGTATTAACAAAGAATCAGGCACTAATTACTAGTCCTAATTTGGCGGGTGTTATATGATGGTTGTTGATTAGAAAGTTAGATTCTGAGAAAACTAGAGTAAGCTGACGAAGTATCTCCTTGCATCTTGAGTAGAATATGAACTTCATTCTGGAGTTACTTTTCCGTCGTTGGATCTCCCTTAGATGGATCGTAACAGAAGTAGCGATATCAAGTGGTGATTCATGTGCAATCCTAAAGGGTCGTTCGCACCTTGATTCCTCCCAAACGAAATCACTAAGTTCTTCAATCAATAACTCAATTTGTTTTTCAATAGTGGAGTTGATAACCATAGATCCGCTTTCTTTGGAACTGAGGTGATCTTCTCTACTTAGCAAGTCGAGTAATGATATGAGGTCATTCGTCATAAAGATATCGGCACGACAGCTTGGATGTCCAGTTGTCTCTTTCATATGCGCTCTAATGGATCCTAACATCTCCCATTATGTTGAGATGGATGGGATACTAGATCTTTTAAGAGCATTATAGATCCTAGTGTATGTCAATTTCTGTTGTTCATAGAATTGCAGTTCAGTAGGGGAAAGAGTAAGCCAGTTGACTGCGCTGCTTATTCCTCCTACCGCTTTGTCGAATCTTTGGGTGAATTCATTGAGTACTTTGGGATCTGTGATGATTTGTGGTTGGTAACTAGTGCGTTTGGAATATTCCTCCAGTGTTTCTCCTCTTGTGGGATGGTTGTGGTTCCTTCCCGCCATTTCTTCAGTGGTAAATGGATTAGTTGGTGGTATGCTTCTTTTATTTTCTTCTTCCATCTTTCTCATCCCAATTTCTTCCATCGTTGAGTTTTTCACTGATGGAGATGCATTTTTCATCTCTTGTCCTATTCGTCGGAGGTCAATCGAGAAATATGGCGTGATTGCCATTTCCTTACTAGATTTACTTCCACTTGTTGACCTTGCAGTTTCTTTGTCCTATGTGGTCTTGTTCACGGAGATCATGTACATATCGGCTTGGTCTCCAGTGTTAAGATTATCGATATGGAAAGTGATGGTTTCTCCCTGGGACTGCAAGCTGATGGTTTATGCGAAGACGTTGATGATTGCCTTGGCCGTATTCATGAAAGGTCTTCCTAGTATGATTGGGATGTGTACATCTTCCTGCATATCCATTACTACAAAATCTGCAGGGTAAAGAAATTTGTCAATCCTAACTAAAACATTTTTAGCTATTCCCCTAGGGTATTTGACAGAGTGGTCAGCAAGCTGTATGGTCATTTTGGTAGGTCGAAGTTTTTCTAACTCAAGTCTCTTGAAAAGCGAGTATGGCTTAAGATTAACAAAAGCTCCTAAATCGGCAAGAGAACAGATGATGCCTAAATTTAGATAGAACAGGGGAGAGTAAAATGTCTAGTATCTCCGAGTTTTTCCGGAATGGTATTTTTCAAGATAACTGAACATTCCTCATTCAGCGGGACATTGGGTACTTCAGGTACCTTATCCTTGGTTGTAAGAAGCCTTTTGAAGTACTTTTTGGAAGGAACTTCAGATACGGTATCTAGGAATTTCCTATCAAGCTTAAAAGACTTAAGCTTGTCGGGTCGTTGTTTAAGACGAGCCGAAATGGAATGTTTACTTTCCTATTTGGTGTAGACTCTAAATCCGTTATTGATGGGACAATAGGTGGTTCCTTCACCGGAGAAGAAACCAAGGGTGGGCTATGTGCTACCTGAGAGTCTTGAATATAGGAAGCCTACTTATGGAAACTAGTTGGGCAATTCTGAGGTTTAGCGTTAATACGTTGTGCTAATTGCCCTAATTGTGATTCGAAAGCTTTTAACAAAGTCAAATGGTCCCTTAAGAAGAGATTAGTTTGGTCTTGTCTAGCTGAGATTCCTTGAATGGTCTATATCAGGGTGTCATCAAAACTAGAGATTTATGAGGAAGAGGGTTTAGAAGGTTAAGGTTGGTAACTTCGTGGGCTATTCCTAGCTGGGTTATAGGAAAGGTTAGTATTGGGCGGAGTTAGATGAGGCTGCGGAATTTGGGTTGAGTGGTTCAGATTAGCACAATTAAGGCAAGTTTGAACTTGACAGACTTGTTGTTGTTGACTTTTCAATTCCTTAATCTCCTTGGTTAGGTCTGCCACTTGCTGAAAGAGAGTTTTGATAGCTTCGTTTCTGAGTGTAGTTGGTGGATTTACTACTGTGAGGAGTGATTTTCACTGTTCTTGTAACACCCCCAAAATCACTGTTCAGCGGAAGCAAGCTTTGGGGTGCTACTAATCAAATATCCCAGCACAAAAGTAAAGCAAACGACATCTATATGCAACGTTTGTAAAATAGTTACATTTGCATACATAAAATGTTTGAATACATTGAGTTTTGGGTTACAAAATGAAGTTCACTAGAGTCCGCACGTATAAGGGGAGATTCTATTACATAATCATAATAAATACAAAAGATAATGCTGAGAATCTCCGTTAAATGCAGTGTAGAAATCATGCGACTCTAGCTGGTATCCTGAGGGAATCCTACTCCGCCTGTGTACCTGAGATACAAAGCTAAAAAGGTCAACACGAATGTTGGTGAATCTCACAGATTTGTAAATAACATTAGTATTTGAACACCAGCTTTCATCAGTAATGCCCGCAGGCGTAAATTGGGTGTTTGCAATCTAGCAAATGTAAAGTAAGTAAGTTATACCATTGCCATGAGGCTCATAATCGAAGCTTAACCCGTAAGTAATAAGTTGCTCCCGTGACATGCTCGTAACTGAGAAAGCATAAGTAACGAATAATAGTCGCCCGTTTATACGGTACAGTTCATGGTAGCGTTACTACCCCGGGCGGGGAGGGTCATTTCCCTAATGGATCCATTAACTAGTGTTCGCGCTTAAGTCCATAACTAACGATATATGATGGAGAGACTTCAGTAAAAGTAAGTAACTAATGCAATCCCGTATAGTAAAATGAGTTGTTTGTACTTGTGTTCAAGAAAAGTAAGCAATGTATCTCACCCCATATGTATAAAACAGTAAAAGTGGGGCTGTAAGACTCACCTGAGTCTTGTAAGTACGTATGTGAAATCAACCAGGTAAAGCGGATGTAAGTCCGTGTATCGGTTCTCAGAACCCTGCAACCTTCTGGCGTCCGAAACGCTCAAGGTCGTAAGTAAACAAGTAAACGAGTTGGTGTCTTAAAAGATCACCCATGCTAGTTGTCCACTCAACTAGGAAATGTCCAAGTGTTCGTCTAGTAATCCGTTTGTATTTTGAAAACAAGTATGGCCCGTTGGTGACGGTTTGTAATCATAATCCAAATGTGTTACTATTATATGTATTGTTGTATCAAGTTTCATTATTTGTAAGTGTTCGACACTTAGTTGCGAAAAGTATTTACAAGTTCCTGGATGACGGGGGTCCGGGGGCAGCGCCCCTGGTAGCGGGGTCCAAGGGGCAGAGCCCCTGGCTTGGAAAATTTTTATTTCTACTACATTGTTTTATTAAAAATCGCATCTGGAATTTAAATTCGGGAAAATTGACCTAGTCCGGCTGCGGACTGAAAATGTGTTGCGAACTGAGTTCGCGGTGCGAACTGAGTTTGGATTCGCAAGACAAAATGGGTTCGCAAGTGGTAGGCTACGAACTGAGTTCGGTTCGCAGCACAAGGTTCAGCTCGCAGGTCGACTCGCAGGTCAACTCGCAGGTCAACTCGCAGGTCGACTCGCAAGTCAACTCGCAGGTCGACTCGCAGGTCAACTCGCAGGTGGGTTCAGTTCGTAGTTTGGGTTCGAGAGTTCAGTTTTTGGTTGGTAAATCTCGGTTCGCAGCTCGATCTGCAAGCTGAGACGCATCTCAGTTCGCAGATGGGGCTGTTTGTGCAATTTATGTTTTAAAACGCAATTTAACTTGGTTTTTGGACATAATCTTGTTGGGTAAATGTTCTAGCATGTAAATCTAAGCTTCACAAGTAATTTAAAAGAGTTTTGAAGTCCCTTACCACGACATCGAAAATGGAGAAGATGAAGATGGAGAGCTCGAGATGGTCATCGTTTCTCCCTGAATCAACTCCGCAAGATGATGAGTTTTTGGGTGACGTTTTTGGGGTGGTTTGGGGCTGCAATTTGAGAGGGAGAAGGAGAGAAGAGAGTGTATGTGTGTGTGTTTGGTGTAAATGAGAAAAGAAGGAAACCAAAAGGGTTTTAAAAGGGGTGAGCTGACCCATTTGGGTCGGTTTGAGTTTGGGTCCGCGGGTCTAAGCTGACCCATTTGGGTCTCGGCTCGCGGGTTTGTGTTTCCGAATTTTATATCACGAGTCGTTGTCGGTTAAATCCCGTAGTTGTTTAAATGTTGTTTCGCGTTATATGTTAAAGTGTATCCGAAATATTTTTAGCCGAAGTATTTTATCAAAATACTTAATAATGAGTTATAAAAATGTAACTTGAATTACTTTCTGTTGTTAGGCGCGTTTCGTGTGCTCTCGTCGCGTTCGGAGTGTTTTATACGATACTAGATACGTGTAATATATTTTCACAATATATTAAAGCAAATAACGTTTGTTTGGATAACTCCACATTATCTAAAAGTTTTTGTCACCAACGTCCAATCTAAGTTGTATCGGTCCTCGTCCGTTTGGTAAGTGTATGATTTAAACGAATCGCGTACGCGTGTAAGTAATTTCACAAAAGTCTCATATATTTAGATTAATACAAAACTAAATACATGAAATTACAAGTAGTTTAGGCACTAATCAAAAGTCCTAAATTGGCGGGTGTTACATTCTCCCCTTGTTAAGAGAATTTCGTCCCGAAATTATTTCAAAGTCGCGGTGTGAGTAGAGTCTGTGAATAGGTGTGGGTATTTAAGTCGCATTTGGTCTTCCCATTCCCAGGTGAATTCAGGACCACGCCTCGAATTCCACCTGACTTTATCAATGGGAAAACGACTTTGTTTCAGTTGTTTGACCTCGCGGTCCATGATTTCCAAAGGTTCCTCGACAAAATGAAGTTTATCATCAATTCGTATTTCGTCGAGCGGTACGATCAGCGTCTCATCGGACAGACATTTCTTCAAGTTAGAAATGTGAAAGGTAGGATGCACGCTACTAAGTTAGGTATGTAGCTGCAGTCGATACGCCACTGGACCAATTCTCTCGAGAATTTCAAACGGTCCAATGTACCTAGGGTTCAGTTTTCGGGTTTTCCAAATCGAATGACACCTTTCCACGGTGCCACCTTAAGAAGTACCTTGTCCCCAACCTGGAACTCAAGGTGTTTGCGTCTCACGTCAGCGTAACTTTTCTGACGATCACGTGCGGCTTTCAGCCAGTTTTGGATACCAACGATCTTCTCGGTGGTTTTGTGAATGATTTATGGACCAGTGAGTTGGGTATCTCCCACCTCAGTCCAACAGATTGGTGATCGGCACTTACGTCCGTAGAGTGCCTCGAAAGGTGCGGCCTTGATGCTAGTATGGTAACTGTTTTTGTATGAGAATTCGCACAAAGGCAAGTGATTTTCCCAGTTTTTACCGAAGTCAACTACATAAGCTCGTAGCATATCCTCCAGTGTTTGTATAGTGCGTTCGCTTTGGCCATCAGTCCGTGGGTGGAAAGCAGTACTCATGTCCAAACGAGTACCAAGAGATTTTTGTAGCGATTGCCAAAAGCGAGAAGTAAATCGGGCATCTCTATCAGAGATAATTGAGATGGGCACACCATGTCTTGACACAATCTCCTTTAAGTAGATCCGTGTCAAATGTTCCATCTTGTCAGTTTCTTTGATAGGTAGGAAATGTGCAGATTTAGTGAGTCGGTCTACGATCACCCAAATAGTATCACAACCGCTAGGTGTTTTCGGGAGTTTGGTAATGAAATCCATGGTGATTTGCTCCCATTTCCATTCAGGGATTTCCGGTTGTTGCAGCAACCCAGAAGGTTTTTGGTATTCGGCTTTAACCTTGGAACAAGTAAGGCACTTGCCCACATAGGTTGCATGATACATTTTATATTGGGCCACCAATACAACTCTTTGATTCCATGATACATTTTATCAGCACCAGGGTGTATAAAGTACTTAGACTTGTGTGCCTCGTCCATCACAAAGTCTCGTAAGTTCCCAAAATTCGGTAACCAGATTCGGTTCGAGAAGTATTTGGCCCCGTTAGGTTTGGTTTCAAATTGTTTGTCCATGCCCCGCAAGGCCTCGTTTATCAAGTTTTCTGGTTTGAGTGCTTCGAGTTGAGCGGTGAGAGTTTGATTGATGAGGTCGTTGTGAATGGTCATACTGAGAGCTCGAACTCGAAGTGGTTTCACTCATTCTTTTCGGCTTAAGGCATCGACAACAACATTTGCCTTTCCCGGATGATAGCAAATCTCGCAATCGTAATCAGTAAGCAACTCGACCCATCGACGTTGCCTCATGTTGAGATCCTTTTGATCGAAGATATGTTGGAGACTTTTGTGGTCAGTAAAGATTGTACACTTGGTACCGTACAAGTAGTGTCTCCAGATTTTTAGAGCGAATACAACTGCCCCTAACTCTAGGTCATGAGTTGTGTAATTCTTTTTGTGGACCTTGAGTTGTCGAGAGGCGTAAGCAATAACTTTTTCTCGTTGCATCAACACGCAACCGAGTCCTTGGTGTGAGGCATCACAGTACACCACGAAGTCATCGTTACCCTCCGGTAAGGATAGGATAGGTGCACTGCAGAGTTTCTGTTTGAGCAGTTGGAAAGCTGACTCTTGTACATCGGTCCAGTCGAACTTTTGTTCTTTCTGAGTCAGGGCGGTGAGAGGTTTGGCTATTTTCGAAAAATTCTCGATGAACCATCTGTAGTATCCGGCGAGTCCTAAGAATTGGCGTACTTCAGTAGGTGTAGTCGGTGCTTGCCAGCATTTTATAGCCTCGATTTTTGAAGGATCAATATGGATTCCTTGACGGTAAATCACGTGTCCAAGGAATTGAACGGTTTGCATCAAGAACTCACACTTAGAGAATTTGGCGTATAACTCTTCATGTTTGAGCAGCTCTAGGATGGTTTTCAGGTGTTGCGCGTGTTCTGGTTCATTACGCGAGTAAATTAGAATGTCATCAATAAATACAATGATAAACTTGTAAAGGTAAGGCTTACACACCCGATTCATAAGGTCCATGAATACCGTCGGTGCGTTGGTCAAGCCGAATGGCATCACTTGAAACTCATAATGCCCGTAACAAGTTCGGAAGGTTGTTTTTGGAATATCTTCATCATGAACTCGGAGTTGATAATAACCTGACCGTAGATCAATCTTGGAATAAAAACTCGACCCCTGAAGTTGGTCAAACAGGTCATCAATGCGAGGAAGTGGGTAACGGTTCTTGACTGTTAACTTGTTAAGTTCACGATAGTCGATGCACATATGGAAAGAACCGTCTTTCTTTTTCACAAACAAGACCGGAGCTCCCCAAGGTGAGGAACTTGGTCGAATAAATCCCTTGTCCAAGAGTTCCTGTAACTGAGTAGACAACTCCTGAAGTTCGGATGGTGCTAGTCAGTAAGGTGCCCGTGCCACAGGTGCTGCACCGGGCGCAAGATCAATAGAAAATTCGACTTGTCTAGGTGGCGGAAGGCCAGGCAAGTCTTCAGGAAAGACTTCTGGGAAATCTCGAACAATAGGCACATCCTCAAGTCGCTTCTCCTTCGACTTTTTCTCCATAACATGTGCGAGGATTGCCTGGTACCCTTTTCTCAAGTATTTTCGGGTTTTCATGCAAGAAATGATGTTTAGGCTCGTCCCACCGGTCTCCCCTTGTATGACTAAAGTTCCACCGGTGACGAGAGGAATGCGGATGATTTTCTCAAAACAAACTATTTCGGCTCGGTGCTTGGATAACCAATCCATACCGACGATGATGTCAAAGCTGCCGATCTCGACGGGTATCAAATCAATGGAAAAGAGCTCATTAGCTAAGTTTAAAGTGTAATTAGGTATCACACTGTCAGCCTCAATAAGTTTTCCGTTTGCCAATTCTACTGTGTACTTAGAATCTAAGGCTATAGGTGCAGTGTCAAGTAGTGGATAAAATTCATCAGACATAAAGCTCTTATCAGCACCAGTATCAAATAGGACAGTGGCAGTTAAGTTGTTGAGAAGGAACGTACCCGTGACTACATTAGGGTCTTGACGGGCTTCCCCTGATTTCAGCACAAAATCTCTTCCTCGAGCGTTGTTGTTGTTCTTGTTGTTGTTGTTCTTCAGTTTGGGGCAGTCGCTCTTGAAATGCCCTGGATTTCCGCACCCAAAGAAAGTCTTCGGTGCATTAGTGTTGGGGGTAGGGATGTTGGCTCGGCAATCCTTGGCTAAGTTCCCGAACCTTTTGCAATTAGTACAAGGGCAGGAACCGTCATGATCGCGGTTGCATTTGGAACAGTAAGGTTTGTTCCCGATGTACCCTTTCCTCTCTGTAGATCCCGAGGAATAAGCCTTAATAGACTCAGGCTTTTTGTTGAAGGTTTCGTTGGAGGAATTGGGACTTCCTTCCCACTTACGCTTGTTGTTTGTTGTTGGGGTTGAAGTTGTGCCACGGCGGACAGAGTTGGCCGTTAGTTCTGAATAGTACCCGGTTTGGATGAAGTCACTAGGTCTTGAAGTCTGTCGGGGAGTCCATCTACATATTTCTCTGTCCTCTTATACTCGGGATCGACCATGGATGGGCACATAAGTGCCAGTTGGTGAAAACGGTTGATGTAACCCGTGATGTCATCACCCTGCATTTTGTGGTTCCAGAACTCTACCTCCAGCTGTTTCAATTCATCTCTGGGGCAGTACTCGCCCCTCAACATCTGCTTTAACTCCTCCCATGAGAGTTTGTAAGCATTTGAAATACCCACAGTCTGGGCATAGGTGTTCCACCAAGTGAGAGCGGTGTCAGAAAATGTACTGGCGGAGAACTTGACCTTGTCTCCCTCTGTGCAGTGGCAAATAAGGAATACAGATTCGATTTTCTCGATCCAGCGTACTAGACCGATTGCTCCTTCGGTACCTGTAAAGCTCAAGGGTTTGCAGTTCTGAAAGTCTTTGTAAGAGCAGGTTTTGGGTTGTGGCCCATTGGTAGCTGTATCTTCGCTACTAGGAATGGGTGTTCGGGTAGCCAAGGCTTGGGCCACACTGCGGGCAATCAGATCTGCTATTTCGGTTTCGCTGAGGGTGACCTAGCGTCGAGGAGGCATGATGCTGAACGAGAAGAACAAGAAAAGAGAAATAAGAGATTTGTACGAATTTATGATATATCTCATGTGTATATGATGGAATATACGATAACAGAGTGACGTGATAACCATATTTCAATAGATAACTAGATTAGATACAAGGCATAAGTCATAGAGGGTTACATAATATAAGGAGTACAAAAAATTCCGGGAATTGTTTTATCCGGTCGAATTACATAGGTCCTACGAAAGCATAATAGAATACATATTCAGCCTAATCTAGTTTCGGCGTAGATTGAGTTGTGGCAGCAGTGCGTTGAGGTGGTCCACAGATTCTGCAAGTCTATTGGCCGTTCGGAGGGCGTCCTCGATTTCCCTTAGACGTGTCTCGTACTGATGTAGCCTTGATTGTAAGACAGAGATTTCATTTCGGTTGCCAATCACTTGGTTGTGGACAACCTCCATGGTTTCGATTGTTTCTCCCACCTGATTCTGAAGAGTGTTCATGGTGGTAACAGTGTGATCATGATCTTCGGAGACTTGCTCGATTCGCTCCATTGCTGTGAGTCTCCAGTTCTCGCGAGTTTCTTGGAGTTCGATATCCATCTCATGGAGTTGTTGATCGTGATGGTGCACCCTAGCGGCTAAGTCCGGTAGAGTGAGGTGAGTGGGATATGGGCTGGCTCGAGGCGAACGGGCGTACCTCCTAGCCACCCTTGGGTTTCGTGCTCCATGCGGATAAGAGCGTGACGAACTTGGGGGTGTGTTTGCCATTCTGAGACAAAGTGTTAGAAAGAATGAGGCCTACTTATATATAACATATAACATAGCCTAGTGTGTCTAGCACAAACAAGTATCGGTCCCGTTTCTCTAATAGTCAAAGTCAACTAGTGTATTCCTGTTCAACATCACCATTTCAGTTCTTACATCATCTTTATTTAATTGTACATAGTTGATCAGGCTATGTTAAATTAAATTTGTATGATGTAATCCCTGAATCAGTCATACTTAATAAGGAAGTACAACCAAACGGTCATAGTCTAGGCCCACTAAATGCAACCTAGTTCACTATAACCTTAGGCTCTGATACCAATCTGTAACACCCCCAAAATCACTGTTCAGCGGAAGCAAGCTTTGGGGTGCTACTAATCAAATATCCCAGCACAAAAGTAAAGAAAACGACATCTATATGCAACGTTTGTAAAATAGTTACATTTCCATACATAAAATGTTTGAAAACATAGAGTTTTTGGTTACAAAATGAAGTTCCCTAGAGTCCGCACGTATAACGGGAGATTCTATTACATAATCATAATAAATACAAAAGATAATGTTAAGAATCTCCGTTAAATGCAGTGTAGAAATCATGCGACTCTAGCTAGTATCCTGAGGGAATCCTACTCCGCCTGTGTACCTGAGATACAAAGCTAAAAAGGTCAACACGAATGTTGGTGAATCTCACAGGTTTGTAAATAACATTAGTATTTGAACACAAGCTTTCATCAGTAATGCCCGCAGGCGTAAATCGGGTGTTTGCAATTTAGCAAATGTAAAGTAAGTAAGTTATACCGTTGCCATGAGGCTCATAATCGAAGCTTAACCCGTAAGTAATAAGTTGCTCCCGTGACATGCTCGTAACTGAGCAAGCATAAGTAACGAATAATAGTCGCCCGTTTATACGGTACAGTTCATGGTAGCGCTACTACCCCGGGCGGGGAGGGTCATTTCGCTAATGGATCCATTAACTAGTGTTCGCGCTTAAGTCCATAACTAACGATACATGATGGAGAGACTTCAGTAAAAGTAAGTAACTCATGC
This sequence comes from Pseudognaphalium luteoalbum, assembly GCA_963422505.1. Lineage (NCBI taxonomy): Eukaryota > Viridiplantae > Streptophyta > Magnoliopsida > Asterales > Asteraceae > Pseudognaphalium > Pseudognaphalium luteoalbum. The sequence continues at coordinate 91,406,611 of OY730193.1, read as the reverse complement.
AATCCCGTATAGTAAAATGAGTTGTTTGTACTTGTGTTCAAGAAAAGTAAGCAATGTATCTCACCCCATATGTATAAAACAGTAAAAGTGGGGCTGTAAGACTCACCTGAGTCTTGTAAGTACGTATGTGAAATCAACCAGGTAAAGCGGATGTAAGTCCGTGTATCGGTTCTCAGAACCCTGCAACCTTCTGGCGTCCAAAACGCTCAAGGTCGTAAGTAAACAAGTAAACGAGTTGGTGTCTTAAAAGATCACCCATGCTAGTTGTTCACTCAACTAGGAAATGTCCAAGTGTTCGTCTAGTATTCCGTTTGTATTTTGAAAACAAGTATGGCCCGTTGGTTACGGTTTGTAATCATAATCCAAATGTGTTACTATTATATGTATTGTTGTATCAAGTTTCATTATTTGTAAGTGTTTGACTCTTAGTTGCGAAAAGTATTTACAAGTTCCTGGATGACGGGGGTCCGGGGGCAGCGCCCCTGGTAGTGGGGTCCAAGGGGCGGCAGCCCCTGGCGGGGTCCAAGGGGCAGAGCCCCTGGCTTGGAAAATTTTTATTTCTACTACATTGTTCTATTAAAAATCGCATCTGGAATTTAAATTCGGGAAAATTGACCTAGTCCGGCTGCGGACTGAAAATGTGTTGCGAACTGAGTTCGCGGTGCGAACTGAGTTTGGATTTGCAAGACAAAGTGGGTTCGCAAGTGGTAGGCTGCGAACTGAGTTCGGTTCACAGCATAAGGTTCAGCTCACAGGTCGACTCGCAGGTCAACTCATAGGTCAACTCGCAGATCAACTCGCAAGTCAACTCGCAGGTCGACTCGCAGGTCAACTCGCAGGTGGGTTTGGTTCGCAGTTTGGGTTCGTAAGTTCAGTTTTTGGTAGGTAAATCTCGGTTCGCATCACGATCTGCGAGCTGAGACGCATCTCAGTTCACAGACGGGGATGTTTGTGCAATTTAAGTTTTAAAACGCAATTTAACTTGGTTTTTGGACATAATCTTGTTGGGTAAATGTTCTAGCATATAAATCTAAGCTTTACAAGTAATTTAAAAGAGTTTTGAAGTCCCTTACCACGAAATCGAAAATGGAGAAGATGAAGATAGAGAGCTCGAGATGGTCATCGTTTCTCCCTGAATCAACTCCGCAAGATGATGAGTTTTTGGGTGACGTTTTTGGGGTGGTTTGGGGCTGCAATTTGAGAGGGAGAAGGGGAGAAGAGAGTGTATGTGTGTGTGTTTGGTGTAAATGAGAAAAGAAGGAAACCAAAAGGGTTTTAAAAGGGGTGGGTCATGGTTTGGTTTGAGTTTGGGTCCGCGGGTCTGAGCCGACCCATTTGGGTCTCGGCTCGCGGGTTTGTGTTTCCGAATTTTATATCACGAGTCGTTGTCGGTTAAATCCCGTAGTTGTTTAAATGTTATTTCGCGTTATATGTTAAAGTGTATCCGAAATATTTTTAGCCGAAGTATTTTATCAAAATACTTAATAATGAGTTATAAAAATGTAACTTGAATTACTTTCTGTTGTTAGGCGCGTTTCGTGTGCTCTCGTCGCGTTCGGAGTGTTTTATACGATACTAGAGACGTGTAATATATTTTTACAATATATTAAAGCAAATAATATTTGTTTGGATAACTCCACATTATCTAAAAGTTTTTGTCACCAACGTCCAATCTAAATTGTATCGGTCCTCGTCAATTTGGTAAGTGTACGATTTAAACGAATCGCGTACGCGTGTAAGTAATTTCACAAAAGTCTCATATATTTAGATTAATACAAAACTAAATACATGAAATTACAATTAGTTTAGGCACTAATCAAAAGTCCAAAATTGGCGGGTGTTACAGTTCTAGTCATGGTTGTGTACGGTCCGTTTCTCAATAAGGCTCCAAGCTTCATTTGCCATGCAGTCTATGAAACTACCTTGAGAGGCGGTATCAAGTAAAGGACAGTGATGTGAGAAGAGACCATTGTAGAAAATGCGCAACAGGTCTGAGCGCTCAAATCGATGATTTGGACATTTCTTAAGCAATTCCTTAAAGTGTTCCCATGCATCGTAGATTGATTCATCATGCACTTGACTGAAGTTTATGATGTTGGTCCTAAATGTGGCTTGTTTTGATGGGGGGAAATATTTGGCCAAAAATTTGGTTGCTAATTCTACCCAAGAGGTTACAGAGTTAATCTCTAATTCCTCAAACCAGGTTTCTGCATAAAGAGTGAGTGCATAGGGAAATAGGTATAGATAGACTATGTCCTGATTAACCCTAATCGGCTTAAAGGATTTGGATAAGGAAATGAATTTGTCACGGTGTGAGTTGGGATCATCCTTTGGTAGACCATGGAATTGGCAGAGGTTTTGGACTAACTGAACAATGTGTGACTTTAACTCGAATGATCCTCTACCTATTTTCGGATAGACAATTGGTCCTCCTCGTCCTTCAATCAAAGGTTTAGAGTCTTCAGCGAGAGTTATACGTGTAGCTGTCATAGTCTCATTGGCAGGTGGTTGACTAGTTAAGTGGATAGGGATAACGTAATTTGTGAAAGTAGTAAAAGGAAGGACAAATAAAGAAAGACGTAGGGGTCTAAGGAAAATTTTTTATCCTAAAGGTTCACTAGAGAGTAAGTTCATCTTGACGCCTATGGATCGTACAGTTGGTTCCCCGGCAGCGGCGCTAAAAACCTTATGCGTCACCAGCGGTCGGTAAGGATTTTACCCTTGTCGTTGCACCGGCTACTACGACGGATATCAGTAGGTGTTTTAAATTTGTATTTGCGAGGCCTAAGTTTTCCCTAACAATGCTAATCCTAAGGGTGAGCAAGTGGTATGTGTTGAGTCATTGATCGCTGACCAACTCAATGATGACTAACTCGATGAAGAAAATGATTAAATCAAAGCTGTTGTTGCTAAAGTTATTACTCGCTGGTCACTGATCACTCTAAACTTTATCAGCAACAAGTTTGTCTAGGGAGCTTTGATCACAATCATTTAAGGGGAGATTGTTCAGTCACTGGTCGCTGACCATGATAAGTCATTGCTCGCTGATCAACTCAATAATACACAACTTGATGAAGAAATGATTTGTGTCAAAGCTGCTATTGCTGAAGTTAACAATTGATGATCGCCATTCATTCTACTCATGGATTTAACATACTAAGGAAGATTAAAACTCAACTTTGTATGTCGTTGATACAAGCAACGAGAGTTTTATATCTTCATGTTAAATAAGGCAAAAGTCACTGCCCAAATAACAGCTAGTCACTGAAGAACAATATTTCAAGTCATTCTACAAGAGCATGTTAGCTCGCAGTGAGTGAGGAGAGTTACTGCTTCTTCAGTGACTATTCAATAAAGTACGAAGTGCCCTACTCTTATATGTCAGCAAGTGTTCCTTGTACTTGAAGAATGTTTCAAGGATTACGTGGCAGTGAATGATTGGTTTTAAGGAAGACGTGATATTCGACATAACATAATTTGGGACCACAGAATAATCAAGGATCAGAGATCAAACCAATCAAACAGCGACACGTGTCATTCCAAAATCATGATTTTTCACAAGACATTTGCACTATAAATAGAGCAATATTTTGTACTTAGAATTTTTCCATTGATAATGTTAGGATCTGAGCTAATTTGATAAGTATAAGTGCTAGCCACTGTTCGCTTTAATGATAGCCACTGCTAGAAGGATTGAAGAACTAGCCACTGCTAGTGTATTTGTAGCAGCAGTGCCACTGTTAATGTAATTATACTTGGTGTCTGTAATGGGAACTTACTACCACTGTTGGTATAAAGTAAGTTACTCCCACTGTTGGTGTTTATAAGTCGGTTAGAGTTATTTATGGGATAGATTTGAATTCCATATTAACTAAAGATTGTATAGGACTCTATGTATTATAAATAGAGATTCTTAGACCTAGATTAGGTTAAGATTAGTTTTACGCAGCTTCAAGGTTTTCTGTAACCCTAATACTTAAGTGTATTCGTCTTATATCATTAATAATATTGAAGCTTTTGATAATCAATTGTGTATTACAAGTTATTATAATTCTTGATCTTCTTAATATTATTGAGTGTGATTCCGCAACTTCTCAATAATAATTCAAGGCTTATTAAATAGTTTATTAGATTATTCTGGGTTCAACAAGTGGTATCAGAGCATCGGTTAAGCTTTGAATACAAGAAGATCTAGTATTACTGTTTGATTGTTTTTCAAATTGTTTATTGAATCAATGGCAACAGAAGGTAATGAAGGAATCCAGGCAACAAAGATTCCAATGCTCAAACCTGATAAGTTTGATCCATGGAAGGTCAGGATCAAACAATATATGCTTCTCACAGATTATCAGATGTTGGAAGTTGTTGTTAATGGTCCTGCGTATAAAGTAGACAGTGATGGTGTCAAAGAAAGACCTCCACCAACATCAGAGGCTGAGAGAAAGGTTAGATCAACTGAGTACAAGGATTTAAGTACTCTACTTCTGTCAATTCCCAATGAATATCAAAGAAGATTCAAAAACTGTGATGATGCTAAAGAATTGATGGAAGCAATACAGAAAAGGTTTGGAGGGAACGAGAACACTAAGAAGAATAAAAGATCTATGCTTAAACAGCAATTTGAGAACTTTAATTCTGTCAAGTCAGAAACTTTGACTCAAACCATTGATAGGTTCACTAAACTTGTGGGAGATCTGGAAAACCACAAGGTTAAGATTGACAAGGATGATCTGAACAGAAAGTTCTTAAGGTCATTAGGTGAAGAATGGACCATATACACTGTTGGTCTATGACAAAGTGCAGATTTAGAAGTTAAGGAGCTTGAAGACATCTACAACGACCTAAGAAACTTTGAATCTGAAATAGAAAGCAAGAAGCAGACATCTGGATATAGTCACAATGCAGCGTTTATGTCCATGGGTGGATTAAAGGGTGAATCAAGTCAACAAAAATCTACCTATTTGTCTGGAGGAGTAGGATCATCTGAGATCAAATCTAATGATCAGATTCTCGAATCCTTCTTTGCTAGTAATGTGAACTCTTCACTTACTAATGAAGATCTAGAACATTTTAATGGAGATGATTTAGAAGAGATGGATATCAAACTTCAGATTGCTTTGATAACTCAGAGGGCAAAGAGATTTATGCAGACAACTGGGAGGAATAACTTTGCATACAAGAGGAATGATGCAAACTGGTTTGATAAGAGCAAAGTTGGGTGTTCCAACTGTCATAAGATGGGACACTTTGCCAGAGAATGCAGGAGTCCCAGGCAAGAGCAGAATGGTAATGGTCAAAGGTATGGGAGCAATGGAACTCAATCAAGAAACATACCTGTTCAAGGTGCTTCATCAAATGATTTTGTCTTTGTAGATGGATGTGGATGGGACTGGAGTGATCAAGAAGAGCATGAAGTAAAGAATCAGTGCTTCATGGCCATTGCTAAGTCTGACAAGAAGTCAGAAATTCCTTATGAGGTACAAAACAAATTATGTTCTGCTGTTTGTAAACAAACTGTTAAACATTACAGAGATCATAATCAGAAAGTGTGTGATGAATTAAGGCAATGAGAAATAAAAAATAAACACACCACTGCAGCTATTGAAAATCTTGAAAAGCAAATCAAAGCATATGAGATTAATGCAACTCAGTTTAAATATGACATTGATTATGCTAAATGGGAAAAAGGTGTGTTGAATGAAAAGTTAGAATTGTTAACTAAGAAACTATCCGAGGTCACATGTGAGAGAGATAGTATTAAGTTATCAGTAGAAAACCTACAATATGCCTCACAAAATGTACAAAAGTGTATCAACTCTCAAATACATGATAAGCTTAAGACTGGATTGGGATATAATAATGTTCCTCCACCTTATAACAACAACTACTTTCCTTCTAAAACTGATTTTGATTAAAAAAGTTAAAAGAAGGATTGGTAGATGAGGTTAAAAGGGTTGATCCAATTGAAAGCTTAGAGTTTAATAAAGAGTTTGATAAAGTTGAAATAAGAGAGTGGTGTGAGGAAGATGATCAGAGTGATAGTACATCTGAAAGTTTTAAATCATCTAATTCATCATGTGAAGGTAGCGAAAAGGTTACTGGTCTAGTTTCTGAACTAAATGTTGATAAACTAGAAAAGGGTAAAAGATTGTTTCAAGAAAAGGCCAAACAACAGATAAAACAAGTGATCAATACTAATAAGTCTAGAAAGGATCTAGGATTTGTTAGTAAAACAGTTAAGCAGGAGTCAAAATCTGTGACAAATTTGAATGATAAATGTATTAACTGTGATTGCAAAACAAGACTTTCTTCACCAAAACCTTTTACTAAAACTGCACCAAGAGGCAATCAAAGAAACTGGAACCAAATGGTTTCACAAAGATTGGGGCAGAATTTTCAAGTGGTAAAAGAAAAGTCTTGTTATATCTGTGGAAAAACTAATCATCTTCAACATGATTGTTATCACAATCCTAAGAATTTCACTAGGGTTGTGAAACCATTATGGACAGCAGCAAACATGATTAATAAACAAAATTTTAAATCAAAAGTTAATCACGTTGCCACTATCAAGAGGATGAAGAATACGGCTAACAGTGGTACAACTGCAGCCACTGCTACTAATGCTGCAGTGATACCACCAAACAAAGCTAACAGAGGTAAAAAGACTAATACAGTGGGAAGGGTTACCACTATTAAGCATGTAGCCACTGTTAGTGTTAAAAATTCCAAAAGAATGTTTACACCAAGTATGGCTACCACTGCTAGAATAATTAACACAAGCCTAAGGGTTACCACTGTTACGCCAATTCCACTGTTAAGTCTGAAATTAGTTGGGTTTGGAAACCAAAGAACACTGTTGCATCTAAAGTTTCCAAATCTAACAGTGCATCAAAATCAATTGTCTTCCAGAAAGTTGGTTTTTGTGATGCACACGGGAAACCCAAGACCAAATTGGTTTGGGTTCCCAAGAGAAACTAATTCTCTTTTTGATGTTTGTGCAGGGCAAGCCAAAGTGCTTATAGCATGTTGATAGTGGCTGCTCAAGGCACATGACTGGAGACAAAGGAAAGCTACAAGATTTTAAATCATTTGATGGAGGGTATGCATCATTTGGAAGTAATCACAAAGGTGGGAAAATTACGGGCAAAGGGACAGTGCAAAGTGATAAGATAAGTTTCCATGATGTGTATTTTGTGGAACAGTTGAGGTACAATTTGCTAAGTGTGAGTCAAATCACAAATAAAAAGAATCCAGTCTATTTTACTAACACTGAATGCCTTATCTTGTCCAAGGAATTTAAGATACCTGAAAACATGATTTTAATGAGAATTCCAAGGAAAGATAACGTATATAAGTGTGACTTAGCAAACATGTCACCTCAATCTGAGTTAAACTGTCTTATTTCAAAAGCAAGTCTGAATGAATCTGAGTTGTGGCATAGAAGGATGTGTCACATGAATTATAAAACCATTAATAAACTTGTCAAAAACAAGCTTGTTAGAGGTTTGCCTGAAAAGGTATATTCATGTGATGATCATTGTGTTTCTTGCCTAAAGGGAAAGCAACACAAAACTTCTTTTATGTCCAAATCTGTGAATACCAACTGCACACCCTTACACTTATTGCATATGGACTTATTTGGACCAACCAATATAAGTAGTATGGGGAAAAGGTCTTACTGCCTTGTCATTATTGATGATTACACTAGATTTACATGGGTTTTCTTTCTTAGAACAAAAGATGAGACAGGTGAAATACTTAGATCATTTATAACTAAGATGGAAAATCAATTGGATAAAAAGGTTAAAATCATCAGGAGTGATAATGGAACAGAGTTTAAAAATCATGAGATGGATAAATTCTGTGAAGTTAAAGGTATTAAGAGAGAGTTTAGTGCACCTAGAACTCCTCAACAAAATGGAGTAGCAGAGAGACGAAATAGGACATTAATTGAGGCTGCTAGAACTATGCTATCTGATGCAAAATTGACTATGTCCTTCGGGGCAGAGGCAGTTAGCACAGCTTGCTATGTTCAGAATAGGGTACTAGTTGTTAAGCCTCATAACAAAACACTATATGAACTGCTGTTTAAGAACAAACCATTGGTTAGTTTCCTAAAATCTTTTGGATGTCCTTGTACCATTTTAAATACCAAAGATCACTTAGGAAAGTTTGAAAGCAAGGTAGATGAGGGTGTTTTTGTTGGTTACTCCATTCAAAGTAAGGCTTATAGGGTATTTAATCAAATGACCAGGGTGATAGAAGAATCAATGAACATTACTTTTAATGAAAATATCATTAATCCGGATGGAAAAGGTCCAAAGTCTTTGTTTGATATTGATGCACTTAATTCTGATTTTAGATATACAACTGTAGACTCTAGTGCAGGTACAAGTGCAGGTACAAATGCAGGAACAAGTGATGAATGTGGTACATCTGAATCAGGAATGTCATCTGGAAAGAAGAAAGATTCAGTGGAATACATTGTATTTCCAATATGGTCTCCTAATCCCCCAGAAGTGTTTGAAATTGATCAGTCAAAGTTAACACAGAGATTAGAGTCAGAAGAGTCAGATGAACCATCCATTAAGCTTGTTGAATCTGACAGACAAAGCTTGGAAGGCAGTGAAGAAGAAAGTGAGATGAGTCCAACACAACAACTTGATAAGGAGAAGGAGAAGATAGATTATCTGAATTATATAAGTTCTACTCCTTTGTCAAAAAGGATCTCAAGAGAGGCATCAAGTGAAAGGTCTGGACAAGTAGGTAATTATAACAATTTGGAAACTGAGATACCTGAAACACCTACATCCAAATACACTGTTCATCGAGATCATCCTCTTGAACAAGTAATTGGTGATGTTGGTTCTACTGTGCAAACTAGGCAGCAGACCAAGGTCAATGTAGAGGAACGCCATACCTCTTTATATGTATGTTTCTTATCTCAAACTGAACCAAAGAAGGCAGTGGAAGCTCTTAAAGATCCCAGTTGGATTGAAGCAATGCAGGAGGAATTGCTACAGTTTAAGATACAGAATGTGTGGACCTTAGTTGATCTACCAAAGGGAAAAAGAGCTATAGGCACAAAATGGATCTTTAAGAACCAAAAGGATGAAAGGGGTATTGTAATCAAGAACAAGGCAAGGTTGGTGGTACAGGGTTATACACAGGAAGAAGGTATTGATTATGATGATGTGTTTGATCCTGTTGCAAGAATAGAAGCAATCAGATTATTCTTGGCATATGCTTCATATCATGGATTTAAAGTTTATCAAATGGATGTCAAGAGTGCCTTTCTGTATGGGGCTATTGATGATGAAGTTTATGTTTGTCAACCACCTGGATTTGAAGACCCCAAGTATCCAAATAGAGTATGCAGATTGGATAAGGCTCTATATGGCTTGCATCAAGCACCTAGAGCGTGGTATGAAACTCTATCTGTTTACTTATTAGAGAATGGTTTTAAAAGAGGTACCATTAAAAAAACACTGTTCACCAAGAAGGTTCACAATGATATCTTGTTGGTACAAGTGTATGTTGATGATATCATTTTTGGTTCTACTAATGATATACTGTGCAAGGAGTTTGAGAAGTTAATGCATCAGAAGTTCAAGATGAGTTCTATGGGGGAACTTACTTTCTTTTTGGGACTTTAAGTTAAGTAGAGGACTGATGGGATTTTCATCAACCAAAGCAAGTATGTTAAAGACATTTTGGACAGATTTGGTTACTCAGATGCTAAAGTAGTTGGCACACCAATGGAGACACACAAGGCATTACATGTAGATCTTGAGGGGGAGGATGTAGATGTGCATCTCTACAGATCTATGATTGGCTCCCTCATGTATCTCACCTCATCTAGACCAGACATAATGTTTGTTGTGTGTGTGTGTGTGCTAGATATCAAGCCAATCCTAAGCAATCACATTTGTATGCAGTAAAGAGGATCTTTAGATATTTAAAGGGTCAACCACAATTGGGCCTTTGGTATCCCAAGAGTTCTTCCTTTGAGCTCATGGCGTTTACAGATAGTGACTATGGTGGTGAGAATTTGGACAGGAAGTCTACATCAGGGGGTTGTCAATTTCTAGAAGAAAGATTGGTGTCATGGCAATGCAAGAAGCAGACCACTGTATCCACTTCAGCAGCAGAAGCAGAGTATGTTGCTGCATCAAGCTACTGTGCACAAGTGCTTTGGATTCAGAATCAAATGCTGGATTATGGTCTGACTTTTCTAAATACTCCTATTTATATTGATAATAACTCTGCAATTAGTATCATTAACAATCCTGTTAAGCATTCTAAGACCAAACATATTGAAATTCGATATCATTTCATAAGAGATTGCAATGAAAAGAGATTGATCCAAATCTTTAAAATTCATACTGATAATCAATATGCAGATCTTTTCACAAAGGCTTTCGATGTGGGAAGGTTTACATTTTTGGTCACCAGTATTGGAATGATCAATCTAACTTAAACTATGTTTGGTATTAGTATAGATACTAACAGTGGTTCTTTACAAGGAACAGTGCTTTATGTTCCAAGTGTTTACCACTGTTAGCCTTCAGCTACTTTCAGTTGGTACCACTGTTAGAACATTCTAGCCACTGCTCCTTATAAAGTTGCCACTACTTGTAAACATGTGTATATTACTACCACTATTTTTGTTTCCTAGCTAACCACTGTGCAGGTTCCTAGCTACTGTCAGAAGACATTGCTACTACTGGAACTAACATTTTATTTTATTTGTTTTGGTTTATTTAGCTTTTGTTAAAAAAAAATAAAAAAAAATCTGCTTATAAAGCTAAATACTTGGCACTGTTAGTACTAAGCTTTGGTTACCTTGTTCGGTTACCACTGCTAGTGCTACTAGGTGCTATTAGCTTTTTAAGTACTTAAGTGTTTGAAAAATTGAACGTTTGCCACTGTTAAGGTATTTTATCATACCTTTCTACTGTTAGTTATGATGGGCAATGCCACTGCTAGTTATTTTTCTAGGGCTTGACTCTGCTCTTATGACTAACAGTGTATAAACTTGACACACTTCAATTTTTCATTACGCTTTCTTATTTTCACACATAACCACTGCGATTAAACTCCAATTCCAACATTCACTTCTACTACAATCAATTTCAAAATAATGGCTTCTTCTTCAACTGATCTTACATTAAGTGTTTATGAAGAACACAATATGATCGCCTTTTTGATGAAACCCTCATCGGCGCAAAATTTCACACAAATTGTGGATTTTCTTCGTTCGAGTTATATCTTTCATGCGCTTATTGTATCTCCAAGGGTTTCAAGGGGTCATATGAACGAATTCTGGAAGAATGCCAGATTAGAAGTGATTGAGGGAAACAATCAAGTGTTGACCATGGTTCAAGGAACCAAGGTGGTGAGATCCGAGGATTCTCTTCGAGAAGTACTTCTTCTTGATGATGCTACAGGTATATCCTCTATCGATGATAGAGATTTGTATGCTAATCTTAGATTAATGGGGTATGAGGGTGATTACACACGTTTTACCTTTTTTAAATCACTCTTTAGTCCTCAATGGAAAGTTTTAATACATACACTTCTCCACTGTTTGTCATCAAAAGGAACTGCTTTCAATGAATTTGGCACCCAAATAGCCTATGCACTTGTGTTTTTGGCTAAGGGTCAAAAATTTAATTTTTCAAAATACATACTTGAAGGCATGATAAGAAATATTACAAAAGGGAAAAAGGATATGTTCATTATGTATCCTAGATTTGTGCAACTTGTTTTAAATAAACAAATTCCTGATTTAGTTGCACAAGAACTTATTATTGGTGTTAGTACTCTTTCTGCTAGAACTTTTACAGAGATGAGTAAGAATACCAATAAGAAGTTTTCTGGGAAGGATACAACATTGTTTTCTACAATGCTTCCTGCTCCTTCCACCACAGATGTAGTACCACCAACTACATCTGAACCAATTGGTGACAGGCCAGTAGTACCAACTGAGTCTGAACACACACCAATTGGGGGTACTAAAAGAAAACAAGGGAACAAGCAACCTACCCACTTACAACCAAAGAAAAAGAAAAGAAAACAGGCAAGTGAGGTTCCTGCTGCTCACTTGTTTCAGCCATCAATTTCACCACAGCAAGTGACCTCACAGGAGATGGGTGGTCATTCTGGAAGGGCTGCCACTACTCCTACTAGTCCACTGACAGAGGAGGGCAGTGGTAACATCAATAAGACCCAACCAGAGGCAACTTCTAATGCTGAACCTACGGGTAATGAAGCAGGTGAAGGTCCTAGTACCAAGAAAAAGGGGACTTCTGTTGATCATGCTAGGCATGAGACAAATGATACTTTTGTCAATGATTCATCTAGGAGGTCACACTCTAATGATGATGAGACTAGATCTCACATTGAATTGACGAATGTACAATTGACAGAGGCAGTGGATTTACTGTGGGAGAAGTTGGTGAAGGAGAAAAGGGTGAATAAAGTTCAAGATGTTAAAATTGCATAGCAGGCTACTAAGATTGATGAGCAGGGGAAAGAAATTGATGATCTCAAAGAAAGGCTTGCTGTGTTAGAAGCTTTATTGGTGAAGAACACTTCCAACAAGGGGGAGAATACTGCAGAGGAAGAGTTCAATGATAATATTTTTATGTATGATAATGAGGATGAGGTTGTGGGTGAAACAGATGCAATGTCTATTGCTAACACTGAAGTTTTGGAAGATGATATGCAGACTGAAATTGTTGAAAGTGTTATGCAAAAGACTGTGGAGAGGGTTGATGGTGAAACAGAGGTAATTATTAATGTAGAAGATGGTGAAGAGGTGGTACAACCAGTGGATGATTTGGTGAGTATGGAAACTAAACAAATGGAAGGTGATGGTGATGATGCAAAGGCAGAGGGGGAGTCAAAGCCAAGATCAGATCCTAAACTTACATATGGCAGGAAGAAATCAGTACCATTGTTCAGTATAAAAGCTAAAAAGATGGAAGAAATCAGAAAATTCAAGTCAAGTAGTCCTACTGCTAAAGTGGCTACCACTGCTACCACTACTACCACAACTCAACAACCCACTGCTAGAACATCAACCACTGCTAGAACTCCAGAAGTACCTTTTGTCATCAAAGAATCAACTAGAGTGGATAAACCTGAGTCTAAGCTTCCAAAGATTGATCCAAAAGACAAAGGTAAGGGCAAATTGGTAGAAAAGCCAAAATCAAAGGTCAAATTGGTACAAAGGAGCATTGAGCATGATCATGAATATGCATTGAGATTGCAAGCAGAGTTGGATGAGCAGGAGAGGTTAAGAACAGAAAAGAGAGCATCTGAGGCACAGAGGTTAGTGCCTACATCTGAGGTTGATGAAGTGGATGTTATGCTTGAGAATGGTCAGATTGTGAAGATGACTAAAGAAGCCAGCAAAGTGTATGCATATATGAAAGCAAAGGGGTTGAATGATGATACTGTGTATCAAGTTTATGAAGAAAAGAAAAAGGGTAATCCTTTGCAGATGGCTTTAAAGAAGAAAATTGAAAGAGAGAAGAAGGAGAAATTGGAAAAAGAAGTTGCTAGGAGGAGAGCAAAGAAACCAACAAGAGCTGAATGGAAAAATGATCTGGTGTGTAAGCTAAGAGGAGATAGGATTCCTACAGGTCAATTAAGGAAAATGGCACTGGAACAATTGCAAAAGATGTATGATAATAATCCTTATGTCAATCCTTAAGCAAAGAAAAGGTTAGAAAAGAAAAGGAAAGATGATGCAGAAATTCAGAGAAGATTACAAGAAAGATATGATTTGATTGATGAAGAGCTTGAGAAGGAAAAGGAATTGAGATTGAAGATTGAAGGAGTTAGAAGGTCTTTTGCTAAATTTCAAGAGATGGATGATAATATTTGTGATTTGGATAGGGATGAGGAGATATTAGAAAAGATGATTATAGTTAAGTCTGACAGATCAGAAAACATCAATTTGGATGGTGAAGAATACTCAGAAATTGTCAAGTGGGAAGCAGTGTTAATAGCAACTGAAGAAATTGCTTATGAAATTAGAATTGAAAGGAAAAATGGTGTTGTCAGTTTCCATAAGTCAATGCAAGATATTCTTAAGAGAGTAAACAGGTTTGATGTATATGATATGTATAAGATTGGGTTAGAAAAGGATTTGAAAAATGTTAAAGCTAGTCTTGAAAGGCATGTGTGGGAATGGATACAAATGATGTTTGAGCCTGAGATGTATGGAGATTTGTTTTTATGTGCTGAAGCAGTAGGTAATTGGAGACATTATGTTAGGGCAGGTGTACAGTTTATAGCTCTCAAAAATGGAAGATTTATCTATATGCTGGATGAAAGAGACTATTTTTTGAGTATAGCATTGTTGAAGCAGTTGATTGCAAAGAAATTGCAAGTTGCTGTGAAGAATTCCAAAAGCAAAGATATAGTGTACAGAATTATGAATCAGTAAAATAAGAGAGATAAATAGAGATTCAAAAGGTTCCAAATCTCCTACAAAAGAATGAAACTGAATGCAAAAACTTAATGCAATGCAAGATTGATCAAGTTTAGGGGGAGATTGTTGGGATCTGAGCTGATTTGATAAGTATAAGTGCTAGCCACTGTTCGCTTTAATGATAGCCACTGCTAGAAGGATTGAAGAACTAGCCACTGCTAGTGTATTTGTAGCAGCAGTGCCACTGTTAATGTAATTATACTTGGTGTCTGTAATGGGAACTTACTACCACTGTTGGAATAAAGTAAGTTACTCCCACTGTTGGTGTTTATAAGTCGTTTAGAGTTATTTATGGGATAGATTTGAATTCCATATTAACTAAAGATTGTATAGGACTCTATGTATTATAAATAGAGATTCTTAGACCTAGATTATGTTAAGATTAGTTTTACGCAGCTTCAAGGTTTTCTGTAACCCTAATACTTAAGTGTATTCGTCTTATATCATTAATAAGATTGAAGCTTTTGATAATCAATTGTGTATTACAAGTTATTATAATTCTTGATCTTCTTAATATTATTGAGTGTGATTCCGCAACTTCTCAATAATAATTCAAGGCTTATTGAATAGTTTATTAGATTATTCTGGGTTCAACAGATACGTATTATTCACTTGTTTATCAGTGAATACAGTTTGTCTAAGTACGTATATTCGAGTAGTGAATAAACAGTTAGCGTGTTTGTCCACTACAGTTCAGCTCAAATTGTAATAGTTTAGCAAAAGTGTTTGATTTGGATTAGCCTTGGCTAGTTCATTCCGCAATCAACACTTAGTGAGTTTATGATCAATAGAATCATATTTTCAGCTACTATCTATTACTTGCTTTGATATTGTCATATCTATCTTTTACATACTGTGTTATTATTAAACAATTAAAAACTGTCTAAGTAACTTGCTTAAAACCATAGAAAAGTTTTTAATTGTATTCAACCCCCCCCCCCCATCTACAATTAAACTTTACTTATTGCGATTCCATTTCACTAATCAATAGTGAATTCGGGATCTCAATTGGTATCAGACCAGAGTTGGTTTAAATCAATTAACCAGATCTGCAATGGAATCAGTAAAGTACAGTTATGTTGACTCTGAGTACCAAAGGGAAATGGTTCTACTACCAAACCTACAGCGTTTGATCCCTCCAGGATTGAAACCTGGATGTCCCGGATGATGATGTTTTTGGACCTTGTTGATGATCGTCTTTGCAATACAATAACTAATGGTCCCCACATTCCAACCACAATTGTTCCTGCTGTCATTGCTACTGCTACTGCTCCTGCTATACCAGAAATGGTTGTGCCCAAGAGAGATAAACAGTGGTCGGATGAGGATAGACGATTGGTTAGACTGGATAAACAAGCTAAAATCTACATAGATATGGCACTCCCTGATGAAGTGTTTGAATCTGTTAGACTTTGTAAAACTGCTAAAGATATGTGGGATACCCTGAGAAATATCTATATTGGAACTCTTGATATTATTCGATGCAGGGAAATGAATCTCACTCGCCAGTACGAGTTGTTTGCCATGGAGCCCAATGAGTCTCTATCCTCTACTTATACCAGATACCAGTCGCTGATGAACAAAATGGAGAAGGATGGTATAGGTAAGGATCATAGATTTGTTGTTGAGAAGTTTCTGGAGTTGCTGTCAAGGAAAGTTTGGGGAACCATTGCAACATGCACCAGACAGAGGAATGATTATACAACACTGAATCTTACTCAAGTCTATGGTATTCTGCTCAACTGGGAGCAGTCTGAGAAGCAAGCTGATCAGAGTGAGCATATTCGTGCAACTCTTGGAAGTCAGAAGATATCAAATGCCCTTGTAGCTGAGCTTGATGAAATCGATCAGAGACAGAAGTCAAAAGCCTCCAAGCTGAGCTCCAAGTCGCTGAAATTTGATGAAGAAGGTGATCAGGTTGATGATCAACCAGAGTATGAATATGATGAGGGTCTAAATAAGCTGGAAAGAGACATGGCCATGATGGTTGCTAATTTCAGAAGGAACACTCGATCAAAAAGATTCGCTAGTGCTCCATCATCTGATAATTCTCAATCAAAAGGTGAATGCTACAAGTGTGGCAAACCTGGTCACTTTGCAGCTGATTGTAGATCAAAGTCAGTAAACCCAATCACTGAACCAAAGCCAAGCTTCAGAGATGACAAGTACAACAAGTATAAGGTAAAGTACAAGAAGCTGAAGGCAATGTCCAAATATGGAAAGAAGAAGGGATAAGGCTTTATCGCTGAAGAAGGTTCATTCAGTGACCCTGACTCATCCTCATCATCTGACGATGAAGAAGCAATGGTTTGCTTGGACAAGGATTACTGTTTGATGACTTATGATGCTGAATTCCATGAAGATATCAAGGAAGTAGCTCAAAAATGTTCATCGTCTGTATGGGATCCTGAAACCATCTACAAGGTACATTGCTTTCAATCATATTCAGCTGCTGAAAAGGATAATGTCCTTAAGTGTTTGATAGTTGACTTATCAAATGCTCATGACATTCAGAAAAGACAAAAACGTGAGATCAGTGACTTGAAATCTCAACTCAGTGATCAAAATGAGAATGAGTCAAAATTAAAAAGGATAAAACTGGATCTTGAAGCTCAAATTTATGCTAATCAAGTTTGTGTTCAAGAAAAGGTACAATTTGAAACACAATTCTTACAACTAAAAAAAATCACTGAGTTTTGGTGCAAGTCCACTAGAAAAGTAAATCAGTGTGTTAATAATCAAATTCCAAGACAAGCTAAAGCTATATTGGGAGGAGATTATGGACATGCTGCTTCACCTGCTGATTCAACAAAAATTGATCCCACCTTTTCAGAAGCTGTATTTGAACCAATATCAGTTCTCGGTGAGCCAAAACCAAATTACTTTACAAAAAGAAAATTGGTCACTGAAGAATCTGATACATCAAATGGTAATGATGAGATGAATGTTTTAACAACTAAATCATCATTAAGTCCTAATCTCATCAAAACCATCACTGATGAAAAAGTTATCATCAACAACTCCACTGACACTGCATCAGTCACTGATATCAACTCTATCAGTGACCTTAAGTCAAAGATGCAAGAGGTAAAGATCAGTAGGGAAAGTTGCTTGATAGTGTCAGATCAGCAACTATCATCAAAGAAAGTAAAAAGGCCAATTATGCAAATAAGAAGTGTTATAAGTGTGGCAACAAGCAACATGTGTCATCTGAATGTTCGGCTATACCCTTCTCAAAACAGATAATTATCAGTGAGCATTCAGATACTATTTATTCAAATTAGTGGAAGCCAAAACCAAGGCTTTGCCACTATGAACCCATCTCTGGATGGGTTCATCAATTGAATTAATCATGTTGTCAGCATGCTAATCTTCAATGAATAAATGAACTCCTTAAGTTTGTTTAATTATTGATGTTTTAGTGTTATTTAAAAAAAATTATATTAATAATTTATCTATATAAAATATAGCTTTAGTGGAGCACAGTCACTGATTAAATAACTTTAACTGATCTAATCAGCAAGCGTAATAATCAGTTTGTTATGTTCAGCTAATTTTATAATTCTTATAGTCTCATGAGTATCTATTATGTCTTAATATTAATTCTATAACATTGCTCTATGTTTTTCTCTAGCTAATCTGGTTAGTATTCTAAGTTGTAACTGGATCAGCAAAAGTTAATATAGTAATATGCTACACATTTTATATGAAACATAATCTATACTCATTTCTTTTAAAATCATCTAAAGATTGATAGTTTTTTATTTATATATGTGTAGTGGTTACATCTCAATGATTTAGTCAGTATTCTAAGTTATGATTAAATCAGCGAGATAACATCACAGCCAGATATAAGATTGCTCTTATCTCTCTTTGATATCTATATTTTTCCTTGGTGGATATTCAATTTATTTGATTATATGCATCAGTCACTCGCTGATGTATCAATTAATGGTGATTTCTCAATCGACAAAAATTCCTTAGATTAAATACGTTTTGTATTTAATTTAACAGACTTCAAATTAAATGTATTATGGTATATCGGAAAAGTCGCATACTTCTGACACTCTCTTTTTTTACGTCAATGCACTTTTCTGGCGCACCAATCAAATCACCATTAATACCACCACTCTCCACCATCATCACCCCTATACCTCTACCATCAACCACCACCATCATCCACGACGAATCAGTTTTAACCACACGATCATCAAGTTGCGTATACTATAAATCGGTGAATTGAAACTCATATTCTTTTTTACGCATACTTGATTTTCGTATTTTCAAAAATCCTCTAATTTTTCAAAACCCTAATAAACCTGCAAATCAATTTTTAGAACTCTAAATGGCAAAATCAAAATTCTTTTTGAACTCATACACACCGACTGCAGAGATTAAAGCTCATCGAGCCTCTGTAGTGAGCGAAGATCTTGTCATTACGGTTCCAAAATCGAATTATTTAGGTAATCTTAACTGTTCAAAAACAGAGTATGTGGAGATAATCAATTTTCTAAATAATCACTTTATTCTCCCTGCTCTCACTTTGTCCCCTGGAGAGATGAACCCTGAATGGCTGAGTGAGTTTTGGTATACCTGTACTCATTCAGTTGTTAATGGTACATCCCAACTTCAGGGATTTATTGACAATGGGACTCAAACGATTACAATCTCTACCACAATCTTTCATACTATTTTACAACTCCCTGTACACGATGTTTATGTCCCACTGCCTGATGGAGATGTGGCCAAGGGAGGCATAGTCAATCTCACTGGGATTGACTGTAAATACTCCATTGACAGCAGTGGTCATCGTAAATACTCCATTGTACATAAAACCAAAATGGATGGTGTCTGGAATGCCGTATTTTCAAACTTTATTCAATGTTTGGGCACAAAAACAGGGAGCTATGATCAATTCAGCACTCTTGAGGCACAAATCAGCTGGTCACTGATCAACTCTCTAAGAGTTGATTATGCAAGTGTGATCTTTAACGAGCTGGTTCATAGAGTCGCTGAGAACACCAGAAGCAAGTATGTTCCATACTGTAGGTTCCTCTCACTGATCTTTAAAGATCAGTTTCCTGAGTATGAAATAGTCCGATTCAAAGGATTCGAACCTACTCTGGTTGGCTCTCAAATATTTTCTAAACCAGCGATTGTGTCTTTCCCTGAATTCATGAAATCAAAGGGGATACTTGCACCTCAGCCTTTACAAACTGTACATCCGTCATCTTCTGCCCCCCCCCCCCCCCCAATCGACCACGTCATTGACAAAACCCCCAGTGACTACTGTGGTTAAACCATCAATCAAGAAAACATCCACTGTTCCCAAGAAAAAATCTAAATTAGGGTCCCTGACATTACAGGATCAGGGACATAGCAAAAGTAAGATGTCTAAGGACACCAAGGGTGAAGCAGAAACTGAACGTTCAGTCCCTGCGGGCACTCCTGATAAACCCAAGCCTTTAACTGCTTTACTGGATTCCCGAAAGTCCAGTGACTCTAAAAAGGGAAACCTACAGACAGCTACAATGGCTCTACCCATTGGTAGCAGTGATTGAGGTGCAACCCACACCCCCTTATCGAGTCACCCCACCAGCTACTTGTCATCCTCACAAAAGGATGACATTTCAGATAAAGGAGTAGTGGCATCAGCGGGTGATAACACACTCATTGTTGATGTCACACCACCGGCTACAGACCCGAGCCACCTCTCATCTATCACTGCACCAGCCGCCAATGTCTCTCTCTAGTCACAGGGAGAGACACAGGCTGAACTTTCTGTTTCCGATGATCCATTAGCTAGAACACAAGCAGGTCATGATGAGGAGACCCAACCAATGGATACTGTTGATGTATATCAGTTTGTCTGTCAGTTGGTCTATCGGGTTGTAAAGTGTCGATTAGTCGTTTAATAAAAATATAGATTTTGTACCTAGCGACACTTAAGTTTTGGTTTAGGTGACACTTGCCTGAGTGACGCATAACGACACTTAGGTAAGTGACGCATGAAGGCGGCAACATGTGACACTTGCCAAGTGACGCATGTCTGCCGATTTTGTTTTAGTATAAATACAAACCTACGGGTTTTTGGCTAGGGTTGACGAAACCTTAGCACCATTTGTCGACTAAACTCAATTGTAATCAGTTCCAATACGTTATTGAAGCTAATAAACTCGTTTACTTTGTTCAATCAATTGTTTCGGTTTACGTTTATTTGTTATTTGTGTGATTGATTGTTTCCGCCATTCAATCGTTGTCGATCATCACTTAGATCCATCATAAGGGGCACTCACAACTGGTATCAGAGCCATTAGGTGATTCGATTGACACTTTGAAGACGTTTTTGGATTGATTTCGGTTTGGTTCGTATAAAGAATCAAGAGAATAATCACAAATTTCGAGTTGATTAGGTGCTTTCCAGACGATTTTCATCATTAACTACAGGTTTCGTTTGTTAGGGTTTGAGGAATTTTCGTTAGGTTTACGAAAATTCGACTTTTAGGGTTTTTGGGACTTTACAGCAGTTTCTGCGACACTCGTTGCGTCACTTGGACGCGTCACTTCGTGCGGCACTTCGTAAGTCCAAATTAGGGTTTTACCGACACTCTGGTGCGTCACTTTGGTGCGTCACTTAGAGCGTCATTTGGGGTTAATACGACACTTAACTTAAGTGTCGTCTACTTTAATCCACCATCACTCACGTGCGTCACTTTAGCACGTCACTTGCTTGCCAAGCGTCACTTCTGCTAGTGACGCCTGTTTAATTTCTTGCGTCACTTCCGCTAGTGACGCCTGTTTGATTTATTGTGTCACTCAAGTACGACACTTGAGTTCGTCACTTGCTGGATTGAGCGACACTCGCTTAAAGTGTCATCAGTCACTTTATACGTCACTCGATAGCGTCACTTACCAAGTGACGCTAGTCGTTGTGACACTTGAGTGCGTCACTTACCAAGTGACGCCTTTGGTACTAATAAGTTTTCAAGTTCTTGTTTTTGAGCTAATTTTCAGGATATTCTTTAATGGCTGCTGCTGCTGATAAAGAAGATATTAGGGGAATCAGGGATATGATTAAACAAAATCATGATGTCGGTTCTAATAATAAACCTCCTCTGTTCACTGCTGATATGGATTACGCATATTGGTGGGGTCCACTCAGAGAAAGATATGAAGCTCCAGTAGCTGAGGAAGACTATCGTGGTATCCCTCCATCCAAAACCTATAAAGCTATGTCTCCTGAAGAGAAAAAGGAGTATGATATTGAAAGAAAGGCTCATTCGGCCATCTGTATGTGCCTCACTAAAGATGTCTTACGCCTCTTCAAAACTCATGATATAACATACGATCTTTGGAAGGCTATTGAGACGAGATGTGGTGGAAATCAGAAGTACAAGGAGGCTAAATTAGAACTAATCAAGAAACAGTATGATTTGTTTGATTCTCTTCCTAATGAAACATCATCGGGCGTTTTTACAAGATACTCACAGTTAGTTAGTGAGTTAACCGAGGGAGGTTACAATTTCCCTCAGATTGAGGTAAATAAGAAGCTGTTGGACGTTCTACCTAGTAGTTGGGATGTTAAAGTGCAATTTCTAAAAGAGAGCCAAGAGTTAGCAACAATGAACTTGGATGAGCTAATTGGCGTTCTTCAAGCTCATGCAATGGAGTTGAAGAAGAAAGAGTGTAAATCAAGTGGTTTTGTACAAGACCCGACATTATATGGAGGAAAGGTCAACACCGGGAAGACTTATGGTGGAATGGCCTTCGTTTCTGCTACAAGCTCTCCATTGCAGCCTTCATTGTAGTCTATTGGTGCTCATCATCTGGTGTATGCTTCTGGACCTTCACAAGGGTCACAACAGCAAGTTCCAATTTCCCCTGCTATTCAAGAACAGGATGCTATCTATACAGCTTTTCTTAGCTCCTACAAGGATTTGCTTTCACAACCGAATTCTACATTAGAACTTGCTAAAGAAGATTATGCTCAATTGGATGACGATGATCTTGAACAAATGGATTTAAACTGGAATATTGCCATGATCTCAAGAAGAGTTCAAAAATTCTTGCAACGGACTGGGCGCAAGAGTTTGGAAGGAGATGGCAAAACCAATTTTGGTTTTGACAAGAGCAAGGTTCGGTGTTATAATTGTCAGAATTTGGGACATTTTGCTAGAGAATGTGAAAAACCCAAAGCCTGATGCTCCTAGAACTCCAGAGAAAGAAGAAGTAAAGCAAGCGACAACTGATGCACTAGTTGTCTTTGAGCCTACTAACACAGATTGGAGCATGTATGCTGACAAGTATCAACAGTGTCTTATGGCTCACATTTCTAATGAGGTACGCAATGAACCAGAAGAGCCTTTGAACTGTATTTCATGCATTAAGTTAACTGAATCTTTAAAGTTCTTTCAAGAAGACAACGTAGACTTAAGAAAAAAAGTTGAAAAACTTAATGAGTCCAATAAGTACTTAAAGGCCAATGAACAACTGTATGATAAGAAAATTAAGGCTTATAAACAGGACACTCAAAGGTATAAATGTAAGGTTTTTAGTCAACAGGATGCTATTAATAGCTATCTTGCTGAAATAGAACTTTTAAGAAAGGAACTCTCTGATTTGAAAGTTGAATATGACAACTATAAAAATAAGATTCTAGGTTCCTCTTCTTCTACGGTTGCCTTTAATGAAATCCTTAACAAACAGAGGACATATAATAAAACTAAGATAGGACTAGGTTATATAGTAGTCCCGCCTCCCACTGAATACTGTCCTATGCCTGTTAAGGAAGGCACCGAAGAGATTCCAGTTGACTATGCATTGTTATATGGGGTCAAGTCAAATGGTGAATAATCAAAACAAACAGGCAAAGGAGAAAACCAAGCGGCCAGAGTATCCTTCGCCTCAGTTTGTTAAGTCTAAATGTGAATCTCCAGTTAGTATTGAGGAGATTGTTGAGATTGAGGACATTACCTGATCAGGAGTATCCTGAATTTAAAAAGGTTGAAGTTAAACCTGAAAAAGTGGTTTTAAAGGTTGAACCTGCAATTAAGGTTCAACCTAAAAAGGGAAAAGACAAGGTTTCAAATACAAAACCTCAAACTTTAAAGTCACCTGTAAAGATTTTGCAACATAAAGTTACGCGTGAAAAAGATTTTTGTGATAAACCATCCACTTCAACCTCTCAACCAAAACAAGCATCTTCTAAGACGTGCACACAATATTCATGTTCTAGAAATGTTTCCCAACCTCCTGTGGTAAGTCCTCAGCCTCAACCATTTGTTGAGACTCGTTCGTGCTTCTATTGTAAGAGACAAGGACATTTAATTCGTGAATGTCCCAAACTTTCTCATCAGCACTATGGGAGAGAAATGTCTAGGACATCAGTTTATAGAAATTCATTTTCAAAATCTCCACCTAGGTGTTATTCAATCTCTCCCAAGCCTGCTGAGAAGCCAAGTAATGTTGGGCAAAAACCTTTGCCAAAACAAAATTCTGACATTACTCCCAAACCAATTTCTGAACAATCTAAAGTTTGGAAACGAAAGGAGTTTGTTAGTGACTCTTTTGTCATCAACAATAACACATTAGAAGAAAATTCTGATTTGTTAAAAACTAAAGTTCTATCCGATGTGATTATTGTTGATGACCTTGGTAGACCTAAGTCTGTAAAGGCTTGGGTCACCGTTTCTCACTAATCTCCTTACCTTTATGTGTTGCAGCAGTCAGAACGAGTTAAAGATAGTGAATGGTTCATGGATAGTGGCTGTTCGCGACACATGACAGGCGATGTGTCTCTTTTGACGGATGTTAACCACACGCCAGAGGACATGTTGCTTTTGCTGGAGATACTGAAGGAACAATTACAGGAAAGGGAATGCTAACTAACGGGAAAGTTAGCTTTGAGAATGTGAACTATGTGGCTCAACTTACTCACAACTTGCTGAACGTTTCACAAGTCTGTGATAAGGATTTTACCACTGCTTTCACAAAGACAGAATGTGTGATACTGAAGCCAGGTTTCGTTATCCCTGAAGAATGGTTGCTTATGAAGGCGCCACGGAGAAACGATACCTACATGATGAATATGTGAACTGTGGAGACTACAGATGAGTACACTTGTCTTCTGTCAAATGCTTCGGAAAAGGAATCACTACTTTGGCATAGACGGATGGGACACATTCATTTTCGCAAAATGAAATTTCTCATAAATAATGATTTGGTAAATGGAGTTCCAAAACAGGCATTTGCCCTAAAAGATGATTGCATTGCATGCCATAAAGGGAAACTCCACAAAAAGTCCCATAAGTCGAAGGTAGTGAATTCCATTGCTTCACCATTGGAGCTCTTACATATGGATCTTTTTGGTCCTATTTCCACTAAGAGCATCGGTGGTAGATCTTACTGCTTAGTAGTCACCGATGACTACTCCAGATTTTCGTGGGTATACTTTCTAGCTGCGAAAAGTGAAACACCAGATATTTTGGTGTATCTGTTGGATAAGTTGGCAAATCTGTGCAACTTAAAGGTAAAGAGACTGCGAAGTGACAATGGAACTGAATTCAAGAACTCAACTCTTGAGTTATACTGTGCCACGAAAGGCATTGATCATCAGTTAAGTGCTCCAAGAACTCCTCAACAGAATGAAGTTGCAGAACGTCAGAATAGGACTATTACCGAGACAGCTTGGACTATGCTGGCCGATTCTAAGCTTCCTATTATATTTTGGGCAGAAGCAGTCAGTACTGCTTGTTACGTTCTGAATCGCGTGCTCACGTTTAAGAAAAAGAACAAGACCTGTTATGAACTTTTCAATAACCGTAAGCCAACTTTGTAGTTTCTAGAGCCATTTGGGTGTCCGTGTCTGATTATGATCCCAAAAGAAAAGGTCTCGAAGTTTGGAGCTAAAGCTGTTGAAGGGATTTTCCTTGGTTATTCAGTCAACTCTCCGAACAAAAGAGTCTACATCAAATCAACACACCAGGTGGAAGAGCATTTTGAGGTAAAATGCCCGCGTTACACGGATCCTCCTCAAGGAACGGGTCCGGATTGGTTGTTTAATTATAAGGATGTGTTTAACTCTTTTGACATACCCGAAGAAGATGATGAAGAGGAGGAATTAGTTACCTTACTTCATGGCATCAGTCTGTGTCAAGACACATATACCTCAAAACCTACATCCACACCTATCCCAACACCCACACCATTACCTACTACACCCACATCATCTCCTACTCTCCCACCTTCGGATGTTCCTTCGACTTCAGGAACGATTAATGCAAAAGAACATCCTGATGATCCCAATATGCCTCCTTTAGAGGAAGACGAAGAAGAAGAAGAAATGGTTCATTCCCATCTCTTCTCTAATGAAGATGAAACTGTCTTCACTAACCTTAATGCTTATGATCAAGAAGATGCGGAACTACAACCACTTGTGCAACCTGAAAGTTCTACTGCCACTGAGACTAATACTGTTCCCGTCACTGAAGGGGATATGAACAACTTGGAGTTCGTACTTGCACCGGATTTAATCCCAGTAACACGTGTACACAGGGATCACCCCATCGATAATATTATCGGTGATCCTAATGTTGCGGTTCAAACAAGGCAACAAGTGAAACAAAATCCAAATCAAGAAATGTTGAATCTGGTTGCTCAGATAAATTCTTGCCATTTATCCCAAATTGAACCCAAGAAAGTTGACGAGGCCTTAAAAGATCCATCATGGGTCGAGGCCATGCAAGAAGAGTTACAGCAGTTCAACAAGCTGCACGTTTGGGATATAGTTCCATTACTCAAAGGTGCTCATTTAACCGGCACTCGATGGGTATTTCGAAATAAGATGGATGATCGGGGTATAGTGATTCGTAACAAAGCTCGATTGGTTGTTCAAGGTTTTAGTCAAATTGAGGGCTTGGATTATGATGAAGTCTTCGCTCCTGTGGCAAGACTTGAGTCTATTCAAATCTTTCTGGCGTTCACTTCTTTCAAAGAGTTTCGTGTTAACCAACTCGATGTTAAAAGCACCTTTCTATATAGATAAGTGGATATGGATGTGTATGTTAAACAACCTCCAAGTTTTGAAGATCCTGAGCATCCAGAATACGTCTGCAAGTTGAACAAGGCGTTATATGGTCTTCATCAAGCTCCGCGGCTTTGGTATGAGAGGCTCACTACCCACTTAATCAAGCATGGTTTTGTTCGAGGAAATATTGATAGTACTCTGTTCATTCGTAAAGAACAGACTGGGGATCGAGAAGATATGTTACTTGTGCAGGTTTATGTGGACGATATTATCTTTGGTTCTACAAATGAGGCGATGTGCAAGCATTTTGAGGAGATCATGAAGTCTGAGTTTGAGATGAGTGCGATGGGGGAGCTCAAATTCTTTTTAGGTGTACAAGTTGAGCAGTCTGCAAAAGGTATCTATATTCATCAATCCAAATATGTCAAAGACATGTTGACTAGATATGACCTGCTCAATTGTAAAACCTATGGGACTCGTATCGAACTTAATCACAACCTTAGACTTGCTGAGGATGAGGAAGATTGCAAAGAAAAGGACTATCGCTCAATGATAGGCTCTTTGATGTATTTGACTGCCTCTTGACCGGGTATTGTGTTCGCGGTATCCGTCTGCTCACGCGTTCAAGCCAAACCTAAGGTGTCTCACATGAAGGCGGTAAAGCAAATTTTTGGTTATCTCAAACATAGACCCAATCTTGGTCTATGGTATTCAAACGAGAAATCATTCGCTCTTTCTGCCTATTCGGATTCTGATCATGGCGGCTGCAGCATAGACAAGAAATCTACCACTGGTGGATGCCAATTCCTCGGATCTTGCTTCGTCTCATGGCAGTGCAAGAAACAGACTACCGTTTCTCTTTCAACTGCAGAAGCTGAGTACGTTGCTGCTGCGAGTTGCTGCTCTCAGGTTTTATGGATTCAGCATCAACTGCGTGATTACGGGTTACTTCTTTCTATGACTCCTATTCACATAGATAACACTGTTGCTATATCTATCACACGCAATCCCGTACATCACTCTAAGACTAAACACATTGAACTTAGGTTCCACTTTATACGGGATTGCTATGAAAAACACCTGATAGACCTTGTCCACATAGACACCCTAAAGCAGAATGCCGACCTTTTCACAAAAGCTTTTTCACGTACTCGATTTGATGAACTAATCAACATGATTGGTTTAAGGTTCTTTATAGCCAAAAAGTAATTTCTAACCTGGAACGTAATTTATCTCTTTTTATGTGTGTTTAAAAAAAAAAAAAACGCAACAGCCACTCTTTATACTTTTTAGTATTAAAGAAATGCACCATTGCTACATTTTAAAAGACGTTGAAGTTGTGTCTGTAAACAACTTGGGATATGATAGTACATCGGGTGACATGCACAAAATAGAATTTTAAGGTTTATCTTGGATGTGTGAGTAGATTTATCTCACGTGTTGAAAACAGTTTTTATAAACATTGTCTTCGTCATACGATATATTAGTAGGCATGTTATGCCAAACTCTTTGAGACTTCTTAAGAAGCCTACTAATTAATTGTCTATTTCAAGTGGTACAACATCATTAGATGTATGACAAAAGTCTTAATTTCTCACTTATGCTAGACATGTTTTTGTGAACGAAGTTTATTTGATATCATTTGGGGGTATATATTGACAGTTTCCTCTGTTATACGTAAGTATAGACCTGGTCTCTGTTAATATATACTTAAACATTAAGCAAACACAAGTCAAAGTACTTGCAAAGTCTTTAAAATTAAGATACCTTACAAGGTCGCCAAAATGGTTTGACCAAGTCTGGTTTTGCTTAAACTTGAATCAAGCTATATCGCTCTGTTGTACGTAAGTACAGACCTGTCACCGCTGACTTGATTCTTAAACTTGATTTTCTTATATTCTCTCTGTAAAAGGAAACATGGTCTATGTCTTAAGTTAAGATGTATATCTATGGTGGGGTCCACAGTGAAATGTACATACAAATAATAATAAAATTAGCTCCTAGATGTGAGTGTAACATGTTTAAAATGGACAAATATACTAATAATCATTTTGAAATAATTTTTATAAAAAGTGTTTTTAGCATGTCAAGTAAATTTAAAGTGGACAAATATACTGATGATCGAAATAACACTTACTGTTCCTAATAAATGCATGCTATTCCGATATGATCCCTAACCAGATTATATCAACTCCGTCACCAAAAAGAATGTGTTAATTTTATATTTGTAAACTTGTATTTCTTTATGTGTTATTATATTTTCTCTAAGTTAGTTTAATTTTTTGATTTTACCCAAGTTACAGTTACCTTTTCAAATTTGAGTACCGAAATCACAACACAAAGATCGATAAAATCGCAAATTTTTCACTTCATAAGTGACGCTACTAGTGACGCATACGATATTGCGTCACTTTCACTAGTGACGCTGTAAGTGTCGGGGTAAGCTACGCTACAAGTGTCGGGTTGAGGGACGCATATTAGGGTTTTCGTATAAATATCCTTTCAAACGACACTCAACCTCACCACTTTTCAAATTCACTTAGCGTCACTCCCTCTGACATACCGTCACTTCTTGTGTCCCTGCGTCACTTCCTCTGTGCGTTTTTCTCGATCTGTTCATGATTTCTCAAGCCTTCGTTGCGCATTCCATCATGCTATTCTTGTTCCCCTCATTCATACGAATCTATTGGTACTACTTTTAACCTTTATCTTTATGTATTCATGCTTTAATCGTGTTTTAGGGTTACGGGTTTTGGGTTTCACAGAAATCACACGATTTGGGGATTAATTCGTTAATGTTTTAAGTTAATAATTGGTGTGTTTTACTCATTTTTATCACGCGCACGTTGTGGTAACTACGGTTTTCAAAAACCCCAAATTTGATTTCTGGGTATGAACAGTGACACGTTGATCTTCATCGTTACGTCACTTCATGCGTCACCTACATCAAGTGACGCTACTTGGTAATTTAGAACCTATACCGTCACTTCTTCAGTGACGCTTATCACTGTGTCACTTCTTAAGTGACTCTCTTAGTGACGCATTTGCATGTATTACTTGTTAGCCCGTCACTCATCTAAGTGACGTCCACTTATGCGACACTCCCTTAAGTGACTCACCCTTATCTATACCGACACTTATACCGTCACTTCCTAAGTGACTCACTGCAATGCCGTCACTATGCTAAATGCCGCATACTTTTAACCCGACACTTCTTAAGTGTCGTATCTACTGACGCTTGATTTGGCAACGTCACTTACACCAGAGACGCATGTTAGCGTCACTTACCCTAAGTGATGCTATACTTAATTTCTGATTTTGCGCACTGATTTCTGCGACACTTCCTAAGTATCGGTAGTGTTTATGCGTCACTTCCTAAGTGACGCCTATATCAGAATTTTGTTTTTTAGGTTATGCGTGTGTGTGCTAATTCTATAACGTTTCTGGTTATCTTTTGTTGAGTCACTGGTCGCTGATCTCAACTCATTAGTCGCTGATGTGAAGTCACTGATACTCTCTCTGAAAGGCTTCTTGGAAATGATCGTAGTTGAAGCTGCTGTTGCAGAAGTTTTAGTCTCTGATCCTATCTCTTCAACCAGTAGATGAAGAACCTATCAAGATAAAAAACTCAACTTTGTGTGTTACTGATACTCATCTATCAGCGAGAGTCTCCAAGTCTTTTCAAGTTATTCTTCTGCCGAATAAAAGAAGTCACTCAAGTACTGTAGCTCAAGTTACTCTTCAAGTGCACGTTAGCTCGCTGTGAGTAAGGAAAGTTTCTAGTGCTTCAGTGACTGCAGCATTAATTGTTGCATTAATAAGGAGTTGACATATTCTACACTATTACGGCGCCACGCGTGCTCCTCGTGACTTGGTCCAACATAGAAAATAACGTGGCAACAAGTGATTGGTTTCAAGGTAAAAGGTGATATTTCCCAAGACAGAATGTCGGACCATGATGTATCACATCTCAACTACCTCACCAATCAAGCAGCGACACATGTCCTTCCAGATCCGGAAATTAAGGATTTCAGCGTCTATAAATATCGTAGTATGTTGTACTCCATTTGGTGTCGATTGTTTTGTATTGTTACTTGTTTGTCAGTAACTAGTTTGTCTAAGATACGAACAACACCAGCGAGTGAACTAGTAGCGTGTTTGTCCACTATTAGTTCATCTCAGCGAGTGAGCAAGTTAGCGTGTTTGTCCAGTACTGCTCATCTCCTTTTGTAAGAGCTGTATTGTTTGATTTAGATTAGCTTTGGCTAATCTATTCCGCAATCAACAATAGATAAATTTTATCAATAAAAGAATTTATCTTTCAGCTAGTATTGCATCAGCAACTGAACTGCTTATCATACTTATATATTTGTGTTCATATTGCTGTCACTTAAATACGGTTAAAAACTTGCTAAATAAGTTAACACATTAAAACAGAAAAGTTTTTAATTGTATTCAACCCCCCCCCCCCCTTCTACAATTAACTCACTGTTAACGATTCATAATCACTAACATAATAGTGATTAGGGACTCACAATTGATATCAGAGCGGAGTTGGTTTAAATATAATTAAATCAGATCTGCAATGGAATCGGTTAAATACAGTTGTGTTGATTCTGAGTACCAGAAGGGAAATGGCTCCACTACTAAACCACCAGCTTTTGATCCATCTAGAATTGAAACCTGGATGTCCAGGATGATGATGTTCTTAGATCTTGTCGATGATCGCCTTTGTACAATTATTATTGATGGTCCATACACCCCAACTACTATTGTTCCTGCAGTTACAGCTACTGCAACCACTCCTGCTATACCTGAAATGGTTATGCCTAAAAGGGAGGAACAATGGTCAGATGAGGATAAGCGTATGGTAAGGCTAGACAAACAAGCTAAATTTACATAAGCATGGTACTTCCTGATGAAGTGTTTGAGTCTATTAGATTGTGCACAACAGCGAAACACATGTGGGATACTCTTAGAAACATCTATATTGGAACTCCTGACATAATTCGCTGTAGAGAAGTAAATCTAACTCGTCAATATGAGTTGTTTGCTATGGAACCCAATGAGTCACTGGCATCTACCTATACTAGATATCAAGCTTTAATTAATAAAATGGAAAAAGACAATATAGGAAAGGACCAGAGATTCATTGTTGAAAAGTTTCTAGAGTTACTACCTAGGAAAACTTGGGGAACCATTGCAACATGCATAAGACAAAGAAATGATTATACTGAATTGGGAACAATCTGAGAAGCTAGTTGATCAAAGTGAGCACATTCGTGTTGCACTTGGAGGAAAAAAGATTTCGAATGCCCTTGTAGCTGAGCTTGATGAAGTTGATCAAAAGCAGAAAGCAAAGTTTACCAAGCTGAGCTCAAAGTCACTGATTGCAGAAGAAGAAGGTAGTGTCGCTGAAGACCAGTCAGAAGCAAGCTATGATGAAGGACTAGAGAAGTTGGAAAGAGACATGGCCATGATGGTTGCCAACTTCAGAAAGAACAGCAGATTCTACAGATCTGCTGGTGCATCATCAAATGATGATTTTAAACCAAAAGGTGAGTTCTACAAATGTGGCAAGCCTGGCCATTTTACAGCTGAATGCCGGTCCAAAGCTGTCAACTCTTTCGCTGATCAAAAACCCAGCTTCAAAAATGAGAAGTACAACAAGTACAAAACAAAGTACAAGAAGCTGAAGGAAATGTCTAAGTCAAAGAAAAGGAATAAAGGGTTTATTGCTGAAGAAGGATCTGTCAGCGACTCTGACTCAACTTCATCATCTGATGAGGAAGAAGCAATGATCTGTTTAGACAAGGATTACTGCCTGATGGCTAACGATGCTGCTTTCCATGAAGACATCAAAGAAGTGGCTCAGAAATGTTCAGCATCTGGGTGGGATTCAGAAACTCTCTACAAGGTACATTGTTTTAAGTCTGCATCAGCGACTGAAAAAGATTTAATCTTTGAAACTTTGATAGTTGACTTATCAAATGCTCATGACATTCAGAAAAGACAATAATGTATGATCAGTGACTTAACATCTAAACTTCAACTTCAAGAAGAAAATTTGTTAAAAATAAAAAATCTTACACTTGATCTTGATGCACAAATACATGCAAATCAAATATGCATTCAAGAAAAAGTAAAGTTTGAAACTAAATTTTCACAACTCAATGAAGTGATGAAGTCATGGTGTAGGTCTGCATTAAAAGTGAATCAGTGCATTAGTAATCAAATCCCAAAGCAAGTCAAAGCTATTTTGGGAGGTGATTATGAAACTGTTGCTGCTCTCGCTGATGCAAACAAAGTTGATCAAATATTCAATCCTATTGAAACATTCTCAGAGTTTGTCTTTGAACCAATGTCAATTTTCAGTGAGCCTAAACCAAATTACTTTGTGAGAAGTTCACAGGTTACTAATAGTTATGATATTGCTGCAAGTATTGATGAACTAAAGAAACTGGAAATTTATGAATCAACAACTTGCACAACTCTTATCAAAACTATCGTTGATGATCAATATTCCATCAGCGACTTCACTTCTGACATTCCAGTCACTGATGATCTTATCATCAGTGACTTGAAGTCAAAGAAGCAAAATGAGGTAGTAAATCTGAGAACTTCTAAGTCTTCATCTAGTGTGAACAATAAGTCAAAGAAATCTAAGTCCACAAATAAAAAATGCTACAAATGTGGAAGTAGACAGCATGTGTCATCAGATTGTTCACCAACACAAGTCTCATTCAGTCAACCATCATTAGTATGTCAGCATTTGGTATCTGAATGTTCAGCTACATCATCTTCAAAATCACAAATAATCAGTGAGCATTCAGATACTATTGATGCAAGCCAGTGGAAGCCTGAACCAAAGGCTGGCCACCATGAACCCATCTCAGGATGGGTTCATCAATTGAACTAATTGTTTGTGTATGATGCAGGGCATTCTCAGAGAGACAATTTGGTATCTGGATAGTGGTTGTTCCAGACATATGACCGGATGTAAGTCCTTGCTTAGTGACTACCAGGATGAAAGAGGTCCTGATGTAGTGTTTGGTGATAACAATATTGGTAAGACCTGAGGGTATGGGGTCTTGACCAATGGCAATGTTATGTTTAAGAAGGTGGCATATGTTGAAGGACTGAAGCATAATTTATTAAGCATTAGTCAGTTCTTTGATGCCAAAAATAAAGTGCTGTTTGATCATGAAGCTGGAGTTGTTTACAACAAGAATGGAAGCGCTGTCCTGGCTGCTCAAAGAAAAGGTAATACATATGTAGTCAATATGGACTCAGCACAATCAGGAACATGCTTTTATTCCAGAACCGTTTCAGAAGAAAAATGGTTATGACATAAACGTCTCTCTCACCTGAACTTCAAGGCCATCAGCAAGCTCAGCAAGAATGACTTAGTCAATGGTCTTCCAAAGCTAGCTTATGACAAAGACAAGCTATGTTCAGCATGTGAGAAGGGAAAGCATCACAGCTCTTCATTTAAAAGCAAACAAACATCTTCAGTGACTGAATGTTTTCAACTGATGCATATGGATCTGTTTGGTCCAGTGAGTTCTCCCAGTGTTGGTGGTAAAAGGTATTGCTTGGTAATTGTGGATGAATACTCCAGATACACTTGGGTATTCTTTCTCAAAGCCAAAAGTGATACAACACAGGAAATCATATCCTTTATCAAAAAGATGGAAAACTTAAATGATTGTTCAGTTAAACATTTAAGAAGTGATAATGGCACTGAATTTAGAAATATTGACCTTGAAAGTTTTTGTGATTCAAAAGGTATTTCTCAAAAGTTTTTGTGATAATGGCACTGAATTTAGAAATATTGACCTCAAAAAAATGGTGTTGCAGAGAGGAGAAATAGGACCTTGATTGAATCAGCAAGGTCAATGCTCATAGATGCTGGTCATAAGACCCATTTCTGGGCTGAAGCAGTCAATACTGCCTGCTACACTCAGAATAGGTCTCTGATCGTCAAGAGACATGATAAAACAGCCTATGAGGTACTAAGGGGGAGAAAACCTGACATAAGTTTTCTCCATGTTTTTGGCAGTACCTGCTATGTATTAAACAAAAGAGATCACTTAGGAAAGTTTGATCCCAAAGTTGATGAAGGTATATTTGTTGGTTATTCAATCATTTCAAAAGCTTTCAGGGTTTATAATAAAAGAAGGGAATGTATTGAAGAATCAATGGATGTTACCTTTGATGAATCTTATGATAAATCACTCACTGATCCAAAAGACTATGAAAATCTTATTTTTAATACAATCAGTGATGACAAGCATGAGATTCATATATCAGATTCTGAAAGGGAAGACGATGTCCCTGAAGGCACTTCTGGATCTACTTTAGCTAAGAATGATTCAGGAACTTCATCTTTGCCTATTGACATCCCATCATCATCATCTCATCATCTGCATCAAAAATGATAACACTCACTGTCTAAATCAAAGCTTAAACATTAATCATGCTTCAAATGCTGATGTGTCTGATGGATCATCTCTGGGTAATCAAGTCACTGCTGAACCTCAGCGAATGACTAGATGGACTAAACATATTAATAATCAATTGATTATTGGTGATCCACAATCCAAGGTCCAGACCAGATCAGCAACTGCTAACTTTTGTTTGTTTGTAAGCTTTGTGTCACTGATTGAGCCCAAGAAGATTGATGAGGCACTCACTGATCATCACTGGATAGCTGCCATGTAAGATGAGCTATCTCAGTTTGAAAGAAACAAAGTCTGGAAGTTAGTACCTCAAGTATCTGGGAAATCTATGATTGGAACAAGATGGGTGTTCAGAAACAAGATGGATGTTGATGGTGTTGTCATAAGGAATAAGGCCAGACTGGTTGCACAAGGTTACTGTCAGCAATAAGGAATTGACTATGATGAAACCTTTGCACCAGTTGCTAGACTTGAAGCAATCAGGTTGTTCTTAGCATATGCAGCTCACAAGAAATTCAATGTATACCAAATGGATGTAAAACGTGCCTTCTTGAATGGAAAGCTGCAGGAAGAAGTGTATGTTAAGAAACCACCTGGATTCACTGATCCCAAGCATCCAGGTTATGTCTATAAGCTGGAAAAAGCTTTATATGGACTAAAACAAGCTCCTAGAGCTTGGTATGACACTCTCTCTACTTTCTTAACTAAATGTGGGTATGTCAGAGGCAAAATTGACAGCACCCTATTTATCAAAAGGATAAGAGAGATGTCATATTGGTCCAAATTTATGTTGATGATATTATATTTGGGTCTACTAACAATGACTTGTGCAAGGAATTCTCTGACCTCATGACTAAAAGTTATGAAATGAGCATGATGGGTGAACTAACATTTTTCCTTGGTCTGCAAATAAAGCAAACCAAGACTGGTATTTTTATAAATCAAGGAAAGTATGTTAAAGATTTATTAAAGAAATTTGAATTCACCAACTGCTCATCCTTTGCTACACCAATGTCATCTGTAGTAAAATTACATGCTGACCGTGATGGTAAATCTGTAAACATCACTGCTTACAGAGGAATGATCAGGTCACTGCTGTATTTAACTGCTAGTAGACCAGATATTATGTTTGCTACATGTCTATGTGCTAGGTATCAAGCTGATCCAAAGGAATCTCATTTACTCGCTGTCAAAAGAATATTCAGATATCTGAAGGGTACACCAAATTTTGGTCTCTGGTACCCATCTGGTTCAGATTTCTCACTGAAAGGATATTCAGATTCTGATCATGCTGGATGCAAAATGGACAGAAAGAGTACCTCTGGTAGCTGTCAGTTTCTCGGAGAAAAGTTTGTAAGCTGGTCAAGCAAGAAACAAAATTCTATCTCAACTTCTACTGCTGAGGCTGAATATGTCGCTGCTGGAGCTTGCACTGCTCAAATTCTGTGGATGAGGAATCAGCTCGCTGACTATGGTTTTGACTTTGGCAATGTTCCAATTTATTGTGACAGTCAAAGTGCTATTGCCATAGCAAATAATCCTATGATGCACTCGAGGACAAAGCACATTGATGTCAGATATCACTTCATCAGGGACCACGTCATGAAAGGTGACATTGAATTGCATTTCATTCCAACTGATTACCAACTCGCTGACATATTTACAAAACCTTTAGATGAGAAAAGATTCACCTTTCTCATCAGCGAGTTGGGAATGTTGAACTTAAATGATTAAACCTGATTGTTTAATAAAAGGTATTTACAGAATATATGGTTTGTAGTTCTAACTCGCTGGCCTATTATTCTCACTGACATAATCAACAAGAACAATGAGTTAGCATAGTTATAATCAATAAATTATATACTTTGTAAATACACATGAAAATTCTTTATATCACATAAATAGAATATGGTTTGTGCTTCACATTTTGTCTAGCTGATTAGATTAGTATTCTAAGTTGTAATTTGATCAGCGAAATCAAATATGAGACATAATATTTATTTTATTTTAAGATATAACTTATTTTCATCTCTCTGATATCTTAGTTTAATAATTTCAATTAAATTATTAAACTAATGTATCAGCGAAGATTTTCCTTATTTAATATGGCATTTATTTCGACATATATTCCTTTACATTTAATACATTTTGTATTTAATTTTTAACGATTTATATTCCTAATAAATGTTTTATTAAATATCTCATGGTACTTCGAAGAGGTACACTTTTTCTGACACCTCGTATACCTTTCCGGCGTACCACTCCCATCACCATTTAATGCTACCACTTACCACCATCATCACCCTACTCCCCTACCATCAACCACCACTTTTTGACCACGTACATACGCTTTTTGACCATATGTTTTGTACCTCAGCAACCGTATATAAGCAGTGAGTCATTTTCATTTTCATTTTTACGCTTTCTTGTTTTTCGAACTTCATCTTCTTCATTTTCTTTCTGCAAAAAACACTAAATTCTAAATCTTCTTCTTTCATTTCTTTTTAATGGCACGTTCAAAAATTTTCAACAACAGTTACACACCGACCCCAGAGATTCAAGCTCTTCGAGCCTCTGCGGTCAGTGAGACACTGGTCATTACAGTTCCCAAATCTAATTATTTGGGAAATGTAACTTGTGCCAAACCAGAGTATGCGGAGGCAATAAATTTCTTACAAAATCACTTTATCCTCCCTGCTCTTACCTTGTCTCCTTGGGAAATGAACCCAGAATGGCTTAGTGAGTTCTGGTTTACCTGCACTCACCAAGTTGTCGCTGGTGTTTCACAACTCAAGGGTTTTATCGACAATGGTACCCAACCCATTATCATCACTGCCAGCACCATCCGGTCCATTTTACAATTGCCAGTCGCAGAGTCTTACGAGTCGCTGCCAGAGAGCGACGAAGCCAAGCAAGGCCTAGTTGATCTTACTGAGATTGAGTGTAAATACTCAGTCGATGGCAGTGGCAACTGTAAGTACTCTACGGTCCACAAAACTAAGATGGATGGTGTTTGGAATGCAATTTTTACAAATTTCATTCAATCATTGGGTACAAAATCTGGGAGCTATGATTAATTCAGCTCCCTGGAAGCCCAGATTAGCTGGTCACTGATCAACTCTCTAAGAGTTGATTATGCAAGTGTGATCTTTAACGAGCTGATCACCAAAGTCACTGAGCCTACCAGGGCAAAATACGTGCCCTATCCAAGGTTCCTCTCACTGATCTTTAGAGATCAGTTTGATGCCTATGATAGGATACCATTTCAGGGATTTGAGCCCACTCTGGTAGGATCTCAAATTTTTGCAAAACCAGCGACTGTGGTTTTACCAACTTTTATGAAACATCCGGGGATACTTGCACCCCAGCTTGTAACTTCTGTACAAATGTCAGTTGCTGCCCCCCCCATCGACCACGTC
This sequence comes from Pseudognaphalium luteoalbum, assembly GCA_963422505.1. NCBI lineage: Eukaryota > Viridiplantae > Streptophyta > Magnoliopsida > Asterales > Asteraceae > Pseudognaphalium > Pseudognaphalium luteoalbum. The sequence continues at coordinate 91,368,199 of OY730193.1, read as the reverse complement.
ACTGACCACACCCCCAGTGACTACTGTTGGTCAACCACCAATCAAGAAACCACCAACTGCTCCCAAGAAAAAATCCAAATTAGGGTCCCTGACATTGAAGGTTCAGGGACATAGCACAAAGAAGACATCTACGGATGCCAGGGGTGAATCAGTGACTGTACATTCAGTTGCTGAGGGCACCACTGTTAAACCCTCCGCCTTACTTGCTTCGCTGGACTCCCGAAAGTCCAGTGATTCTACAAAGGGAAACCTACAGACAGCTGCAGTGGATCAAACCACTGTTAGCAGTGATTCGGGTGCATCCCACACCCTCAGATCGAGTCAACCCAGCCACTTGTCATCCTCACGAAAGGATGACATTTTAGAAAAAGGGCTAGTGACATCAGTGGGTGATAACACACTCATTGCTGATGTCACACCACTGGCTACAGACCCGGGCCATCTCTCATCTATCACTGCACTGACTGTCAATGTCTCACCACTGACCCATTGTGAGATATAGGTCGCTACTTCTATTTCCAATGAACCATCAGCTAAATCACAAGCTGATGACGAGGAAATCATGCCCATGGACACCTCAGATGATACCCAACCTATTCCTCCACCCACCTCTAACTCTCCTATCAGAGAGCTCTCACCCACCTCCTTCTCCAGTGACAACATTCAAATCACTGCTGCTGGTCAGACCACACCTACTGACCATGCAGTCCATTCTACACCTACTCCCACTATACCTCCCACACCTACTCCTCCAAACACCTCTACCCACTCCACATCAGATCAGCTACTGATGGAGTACATTGCCTTATCCCAAACCCAGATTAAGATGCTCACTGCTGACCGTGAGGCACTTATAGGCAATGTCTCCGTTCTTCAAAAAGCCGTCACTGCTCTCACTGATGTGTATAACTCCATTGAACCGTGGAGCACATCTGTCAGTGAGAAGGTGTAAACGGTAGCTGATGCTAGTGCTGCAATAAACCATGCAGTCAGTGAGCTAGCCTCCTCCTCCACCACAAATTTTACAAATCATGCCGCAGCCATTGCCCAGCTAACCACCAACCAAAATGACCTAGCTATATCTGTATCCAATTACTTATTTAACACTGATGCTATTGTTAAGGTGCTTCCACAGATTACTAAACAAATGGGAGCAATAAGAGCTGAGGTCGCTGCCCTCAGAACAGAAACTGCTGATGGGTTTGATAGGGCAGTGGGCCAGTTTGTGCAGACCAGTCAGGGGGAGAATGATGAAGAAGAAGATGACATCTCAGTCTCTGATCCTGAGATGCCTCCTGCTATGACTGATCCGCTTACAAACAAAGCTCACAGGGAGATAGTGCTCACCACTTATGCACTTCGACCTATTGCTGAACAACCTGAGATGGAAGCCCTTGCATTTGCTGAACTGTATTGGGTAGATATGGATGTAGCTATGGATACAGTAGATGTCGCTGAATGCTTTCCTGAGTTCAGTGCTGAAGAGCTCAGGAACTACAATGGGCTGGTAAGGCAATGGGTTGAGGATGAGAATGCCAAGGTTGAGGGTACCTCAGTGAGCTATGAATTGGCTCGCTTGGAATGGATGATCAGGGAGGTGATAGATGATGTATCTGATGATGAGGAAGATGATACCATCATGCATGATGCTGATGATGATGATGACAACAATGATGATAATGGTCAGGGAGGTGGTCATGGAAATGGTCAGGGTTCAGAAAGTGAAGATGAAGATGATGTCAATATGGAGGATCAGCAACCCATATCATCTGTCATTAAAAGGAAAAGGACCAGTGACACTTCCTCTGCATCAACACCTCGATCTAAGAAACAACAGGTCAGTGACCCTCAATCACATACTGTCATATCTGAGGTAACGGTACCTTCATCTACACCACCTACCCAAATCTTACCCTCACCAACAGCTACTACACCTATCCTCACCCAAACAATCACCACAACTACACTAACCCCAGCAACTATTATACTAATCTCCACAGAAACTCTCTCATACACTACTACTTCAGGCACTTCCCCTACAGCATGCCTTTCCTCTGACTCAACCTCAGGTATCCCTTGCCCTGATGAGCAGGAATTGATTTTGAGAATAAATTTTGAGGTTGAGTTAAGAGAAGAACAATAAAGGAAAAGGTTGCTGAAAGAGCAATCTGATGCTGATCGAGCTTACCTACTGGAATTAAGCTCTAAAGATGCAAATGAAAGGGCCAGACTGCTTAAACTTAAGCAAGATCAAGAAGAGTCTGATGCTGCCATTGCCAGGGTGCTCGCTGAAATTGAAGAGAGTGAGCTAGAGCAACAGAAACTGAAAATATCAGCTAGCAAGAGCTCTAAAAAGAAAGGGGGAGCTGTCAAAACATCAGTGGATAGAAAGTGGGATGAGATAGATAGAAAAAGGTTTGCTGCCCGTATGACAGGGAGATCAAATCCTGCACCTATTACCAAGGTTAAGCTATAGAAGTCTAAAAATCAATCTCAACCTCAGATACTTATTCAAAGAGGCTCAGAGACTCAAGCCATGCTACTTGATCAAGTATGCAACCTGCACAGAGAGGAATGGAATGAGATTAGACTTGCTATCAGCCACTCTACAAGTGCAGCTAAGGCTGATGTCCTAAAAGAGATTGATAGGCTATTTCAGAAAATGGTATCACTGAAACTTCTTAGACCAGAAGATATTGTCACACATGGTGAAGAAAGTGTTCAGACACCAAGCCTAAGGTATAGGTCAGACACCAGCAGCATCTATCGAATCCCCAGTACTTCAAAGATAAATCTGTCTATCCCTGTTGGTGTGCCAAAGCTTGAAGGACTTGAGGTCACTGAGGGGGAGAAAGGTCTGGTATACAGGGACTTAAATGGTGCCCTAAGGTTTCAAAGAGAAGCTGAGCTTGAGAGGGTTGATCAGAATCAACTTGTTCACCTAATCAGGTCAGCAAGCATACTTCCAAAGAACTCAAAGATCAGAAAAGCTATTCTCAATGAAGCCTTGGGAAGAAAAGTCAGATACCTGCCCTCTCAAGAAAAATATGAGCTTGAAGATGAACTTAGAACTGTTAAAGAGGAGGAGAAGTGGAGAGATAAATAGTATAGACTACCTGTAATAGATAGCATTTGTAAATCTTTATATATATATAATGCTCTCTTTTGATATTACCTTGTTGGAAAAGACTACAAGTATAAGTCTCTGAACGATCAAACAACTATCAAGACAACTGAAACCTCTTTGCAACAAATGTCACTCAAGAATTTTCACATAACTTCAATCACAATCATTTAGGGGGAGATTGTTGAGTCACTGGTCGCTGATCTCAACTCATTAGTCGCTGATGTGAAGTCACTGATACTCTCTCTGAAAGGCTTCTTGGAAATGATCGTAGTTGAAGCTGCTGTTGCAGAAGTTTTAGTCTCTGATCCTATCTCTTCAACCAGTAGATGAAGAACCTATCAAGATAAAAGACTCAACTTTGTGTGTCGCTGATACTCATCTATCAGCGAGAGTCTCCAAGTCTTTTCAAGTTATTCTTCTGCCGAATAAAAGAAGTCACACAAGTACTATAGCTCAAGTTACTCTTCAAGAGCACGTTAGCTCGCTGTGAGTAAGGAAAGTTTCTAGTGCTTCAGTGACTGCAACATTAATTGTTGCATTAATAAGGAGTTGACATATTCTACACTATTACGGCGCCACGCGTGCTCTTCGTGACTTGGTCCAACATAGAAAATAACGTGGCAGCAAGTGATTGGTTTCAAGGTAAAAGGTGATATTTCCCAAGACAGAATGTCGGACCATGATGTATCACATCTCAACTACCTCACCAATCAAGCAGCGACACATGTCCTTCTAGATCCGGAAATTAAGGATTTCAGCGTCTATAAATAGTGTAGTATGTTGTACTCCATTTGGTGTCGATTGTTTTGTATTGTTACTTGTTTGTCAGTAACTAGTTTGTCTAAGATACGAACAACACCAGCGAGTGAACTAGTAGTGTGTTTGTCCACTATTAGTTCATCTCAGCGAGTGAGCAAGTTAGCGTGTTTGTCCAGTACTGCTCATCTCCTATTGTAAGAGCTGTATTGTTTGATTTAGATTAGCTTTGGCTAATCTATTCCGCAATCAACAATAGATAAATTTTATCAATAAAAGAATTTATCTTTCAGCTAGTATTGCATCAGCAACTGAACTGCTTATCATACTTATATATTTGTGTTCATATTGCTGTCACTTACATACGGTTAAAAACTTGCTAAATAAGTTAACACATTAAAACAGAAAAGTTTTTAATTGTATTCAACACCCCCCCCCCTTCTACAATTAGCTCACTGTTAACGATTCATAATCACTAACATAATAGTGATTAGGGACTCACATCTTTGTTTCGTATTTTAGCTTACAGATGGCTGATTTACAAAACTACTATCGCTGCACCAATACTCGTCACAATATCATAGCTTTCTTGGAGTCCACACATGCGAACTCGGCTCCCTTCAGACATATGATTGACTTCCTAAGACGATCAAGGATTCATTATGCTATCACTGCTTCTACTCCGGTCTACATGAATCAGATCGAGGAGTTTTATGACCATGCTTTTATTCGTACTTAGGGTGACGTCCCGAGAATAGTGTCTAAGATGTTTAGTGAGGAGATTGAGATCACCGAGAACTCTATTCGTCGGGTTCTCCAATTCAACGATAACCATACAATGCCGACTATGTTCGAGACAACGTTTATGTACGGCGGACTTCAACGTATGGGTTATCCGGTAAATTAGCTTTCCGATTTCCGCAAACAATATCTATGTCGGGTTTGGAGATATTTGTGTCATATTGTGATCGTCTGTTTATCTCCGAGGAAGGGAGGATATGATGCTGCGAGTCATTTGACTCTATCTCTCATTTTAGCCTTGATCTACAACAAGCCGTATAACTTTAGCGGATACATCTTTGGCAATATGGTTGAGAACATTCGGGCTGGGAAGGATAAGTAGCTGCAATATCCACGGTTTGTACAGCTGCTGTTAAACGATTTGAATCTTGAGATTGCTCCTGATCAACGATCCGTTTTGGTGCCAACGCCAATGCTTCTACGCGTCTTCAATGACTGCAAATTAGCGCCAAAGGGTGAACAAGTTTTGGCTGATCGTGAACTGTTCGGGCACATAGTCAATGAAAACTATGTTGCGTCGATAAATGACGGATTTGAGGATGATGTGATTCCTCCGGTAAATGAGGATGATCTGGTTGACACCAAGATTGCACAGGATTTGGACGATATTGATCGTGTTGAGCGGGTTGATGAGGATTCTGATGATGGTGGGCCCACACCGCCCGATTCTGAGGGTGATGTGCCCCCACCAACTGCTTTAGATGGGATTCAAATTGCTGATCCTCGACGCTTTAAGCGTATTTTGAGAAGGATTTCTGCGGGGAGGGTTCATGTACCGAGGAACCCTGGCAAGCGACCAGCTGGGTCTTCTCCATCTTATTCAGATTTACCTTTGAGGAGATGCCAGCAAACAGGAATCATTATTCAGGAATCTGGTCAGCGAATGCCTTAGCAACAACAACAATCTCCACAATATCACCCACAGCCACAACTCCCATCTACTCAACAGCTTCTGAGCCAAATGGTGCAATTGAGCAAACGCTTTGATGATCAGAACGCGATTATTGCAGCTCAGGCTTCTCAGATCAAGGAGTTAGAGCTTAAAGCTGCACAGGTGGATGAGTTAAAGCTACAGGTCTCTGAGTTAGATTCTAGATTGCTAGAGTTGGAGTCTGTTACTGTTGTTTCGGGGGAGGAAGGTGAACGTACCTTGGAAACAAATGTAACGCCTCCCCCAGAATCTGAAAATGTAAATCTTGATTCAACAATCAATGAAAATATTGCTTTAGATTATTTCGTTGATGTTCCAGGAAAACCGACTCCGATTGCAGGTGACTATTCAAATATCAATCTGACGTATCTGCGGAGTTGGTTAATCAATTTGATGAAGTAGATAGATCAGTTGATACCGATGATGTTGAAATGGATACAGAGGTTCCAGGGTCGGATGAGGAATATATGGATAATCCAAATCAAGAACCGGCGCCTGAACGTGAACCGGAGCCAGTGTTTCGACAACCTGCTCAAGCATATAATTTTGATGCTCCGGTTATTGAAACAGATTCTTCTGAAGATGAGGCAGAACCTGCAATGGAACAACCTGCTGATGAATCAGTTCCTGCGTCTACATCTTCAGGAAGTTCAAAACCACAAGTAGTGTACGCATGAATAGCACCTGATTTGAAGATTTGCAAAACTTATCAAGTTAAAGGTGAATTGACCGGTTTAATTAGAAGTTGGAAATTCGATGTTGACAACTTTCTCATTTTGATCAAGAGAAGCGATGACGTGCAATAATTCAAGCCTAGATTCAATCATATCAGCACATTGCCAAAGGTCGAACTTAATCGTCTTGCTCAGTTGAATATTGTAAATCATTCTGAAGATACTCGAGGAGTTCTCTTTCAGAAAATTCTGAGAAAAGAAATCTACAGCAAGAAATATATGTGGATTAGACCAGAGCTGGGAGTTCGGTATTCTTACAAGAAAAAGATTGATCTAAGAACTCAACAACCGATTGTGAAATATCATTATCCACCAGTTGCTAGTCTCAAGACTATTCCTTTACAGGAGTTACCACTGTATTTCTTACGAGATTTAAAGTATTGGTGGTTTGATCCTGTCACCCAATAAGCTGTAATTGAATATTCTACCAAGACTTACAGACACAGGGTAAATGGGGAGAATGGCCAAGTAAGGAATTTGTGGGAAAGTCTGTTCGATTTTTTCATCCGATCAGCCTGTTAAATCTGACAAACAAAGATTTGAAAGCTCTCTACAAGAATAAACTTCAGTATAATCAAGCTGATTTAGAGGAAGCTTCAAAGTTTATGAGGGTGGTCGAGATTTGTTTAAAAGTGGGAATCCATGCAGGAGGAACATTCCCAGAAGGTTGGTGTTGATTAAAATTTTGAAGTTTAAAGATTTTGAAGACCAAGCTGAAGACACGGGGGAGATGTTGATGCATATCAGTTTGTCTGTTAGTTGGTCTATCGAGTTGTAAAGTATCGATTAGTCGTTTAATAGAAATATAGATTTTGTACCTAGCGACAATTAAGTTTTGGTTTAGGCGACACTTTCCTGAGTGACGCATAGCGACACTTAGGTAAGTGACGCATGAAGGCGGCCACATGCGACACTTGCCAAGTGATGCATGAAGGCAGCCACATGCGACACTTGCCAAGTGACGCATGTCTGCCTATTTTGTTTTAGTATAAATACAAACCTACGGGTTTTTGGCCAGGGTTGATGAAACCCTAGCACCATTTGTCGACTAAACTCAATTGTAATCAGTTCCAATACATTATTGAAGCTAATAAACTCGTTAATCAATTGTTTCGGTTTACGTTTATTAGTTATTTGTTTGATTGATTGTTTTCGCCACTCAATCGTTGTCGATCATCACTTAGATCCATCATAAGGGGCACTCACAGATACCTCCACCTCTGAAGATGAAGCACCCCATCCACCACTTACTGCTGCTGCATCCACATCACTCCCTCCTGCTCCACCAACTACTATTGTTTCTTCACCAATCCAGGAGCTAGCCGAAATGTCTGTCTCTAGTGATAACATATCTCAAGTAGCTGGTGATGATCCCAATACTGAAACTACCATGGGTGTAGGGGATCAGGGAGCACAATCCAAACCCTTACCTACACCACCACAATTACGAATTCACCAAATATCACATCCACCTCCATCTCCCAAAGTTGATGACAAAGCTCCATCATCCACTCCCTTCACTTCTGAGAAGCTACTGTTGGATTATATTGCATCGTCTCATCAACAAATTAAGCTACTCACTAAAGGCAGGGAATCTCTCAAAGGCCAAGTTGCTGATCTCACCTCTGCTATCAAAGCTCTAACAAATATCTATGAACCTATTCCTACCTGGAGCTTAGAGGTTAGTAACAAGATAAACATTTTAACAAATGTTGGCGCCTCTCATTCTCAATTACCGAATACTCAATCCAAGGCTCTCTCTGAAGCCATTGCCATGACAAACATGAATTTCAACATACATGATGAAACCATCAAAGCTCTCTATGTTCAACAAAAGGAAATGGCAGCTTCTGTTTCAAAGTATATTGAGGCCACTGATAAAATTGTTTCTACCATAATCGCACACCATCATGCTACTAAAGCTGAAGTTGCTGCTCTCCGGATTGATAACAAAAAGTTGTATCGCTGGATCAAGGTGTGTGTAGCATCTTTCTATGATGAAAAGGGGGAGAGTTTGGTTGCTGATAATATTGCTTTCATCAATGAAGATGCTGACCACAAAAATATTCTGTTGGAATCTTTCTCTCTTCGCCCTATCGCTGAAAAGCCAGAACTGGAAGCTGAGCTACAAACTGAGCTACCTTGGGATGAAATGGATGATGATGATGAGGAGGAGTATGAGTTTGATGAAATTAATTTTCTTAAGTTTCATCCAGATGAACTCAGGATGTATGATGAAAAGATCCAGGAGTAGGCTGCTGATGAGGCAGCAAGGATTGAGGGGGAGTCAGTGAGCTTTGAATTGGCTCGCTGGAAATGGAGGAACAGAGAAGCTAATGATGATGTTATCATGGATGATGAAAATGATGATGATGATGATGGAAATGATGGTGATGATGGGAATGATGGAAATGATGATGGAATTAACATAAAAGATGAAGATGTTGATGACAAAGAAGATGATACTGATGAATAAATGGAGGATCAACTACATATCTCATCTCTTCTAACCAAAAGAAAAAGGACTACTACATCTGAGTCCACCTCCACCAAGCAAAGAATGAAAACATTCACTGAGAAGGATGTATCAGCAACCATGCATCAGCTACAAACAATTCTGGAAAACCCTGAACCTTCACTAAAGCCTCAATTGGATATTGTCATATCTGAGGAAACCACAACAACAGCAACACCAACAACAACAGCAACATCAATAACAATAGCAGCCCCACCAATTACACTACCAATAACATTAACAGCACAACCAACAGAAGCAACAACAGTAACCACCTTTTTATCTTCTCTACCAATAGCTACTCAATCACCAGAGATCACTATATCAGAGTCCTTTGCTCCAGCTCTTCTATTATCTTCTGAATCCACATCAGATGGTCTCCATCCTGAAGAAACCAAAGAAGAACGTATTGCTAGAAAAATCAGGGAGAGACAAGAGATTGAGCGACAAATGACTCTGAGAATAAATGCTGAGGCAGAGGCCAAAAAAGAAGAAGAAAGAAAAAGAAGGTTGAAAGAACAATCTAATTCTGATCGTGCTTATCTGTTGAAATTAAGCGGAGATGAGGCTGTGGAAAGAGAAAGAGGAATGTTTTTGAAAAAACAGCAAGAAGATTTCAATTTTAGAATGGCCAAGCTTCTTGAGGATGTTGAAAAATCTGAGCTACAAAGAGAACTTGATGCTGAGAAAAGGGTAAAAGGGTCGAAAAAGAAAGGGGGAATAAATCCATCAGTTGATAAGCTATGGAATGAAATAGATTAAAAGAAGTATGCAGCTAGAATGATTGGTAGATCAAATCCTGCTCCTATTACCAAAGTCCATCTGAAGAAACTAAAGAACAAATCTCAAGCACATCTACTTATCCACAGAGGCACAGAGACTCAAGCAATATCACTGGATCAAGTCTGCAAAATGCACAGATAGGAATGGAACGAGATTAGACTTGCTTTGAGTCCCTCATCAAGTGCAGCTAAGAAAGAAGTACTAAATGATATTGATCGATTGTTTCAAAAGATGGTGGATTTGCAGCTACTCAGACCAGAAGATACTATCATACATAGTGAAGACATAATGCAGCCACCTAGCCCAAGGTATAGGTCATGTACCAACAGCATATACAGAATTCCAAACACTTCAAGATTAGATCTTTCTATCCCTGATGGTGTGCCAAGAATTGAGGGTACTAAAGTAGCTGAAGGTGTGAAGGGACTCGTCTACAGAGACTTCAATGGTTTATTAAGATTTCAAAGAGAGTCAGAGCTTGAAAAGATAGATCATGAACAACTTGTGTACTTGGTCAGATCTGCTAGTATGCTTCCAAAGTATTCAGTGATGAGAAAAGCTATTCTAGAAGAAGGATTAGCAAGACAATTCAGATTTTTGCCCTCTACAGAGAAATACGAGCTAGCTAATGAGCTTGGTATTGTGAAAGAAGAAGAAATCTGGAGCAGCTTGTAAACAACATTTGTAATTGATTAGATGAATTGTAAACTGATCTCACTTGTAATATCTTTCATTTACAGTTTCAATAATATCTGATCTTTTGAGAAAACCAAAGTGCAAAACTCGGATCATGTTATAAGTATCCAAAAAAGAAAATGAATGGATCACAAGTATAAGTCACTGAATGCTTTAATTCTTAAGCACTGACTATAAATTTCTAAAGTTTGTCTAGGGAGCTTCGATTACAATCATTTAGGGGGAGATTATTGAGTCATTGATCGCTGACCAACTCAATGATGACTAACTCGATGAAGAAAATGATTAAATCAAAGCTGCTATTGCTAAAGTTATTACTCGCTAGTCACTGATCACTCTAAACTTTATCAGCAACAAGTTTGTCTAGGGAGCTTTGATCACAATCATTTAAGGGGAGATTGTTGAGTCACTGGTCGCTGACCATGATAAGTCATTGGTCGCTAATCAACTCAATAATACACAACTTGATGAAGAAATGATTTGTGTCAAAGCTGCTGTTGCTGAAATTAACAATTGATGATCGCCATTCATTCTACTCCTGGATTTAACATACTGAGGAAGATTAAAACTCAACTTTGTGTGTCGCTGATACAAGCAGCGAGAGTTTTATATCTTCATGTTGAATAAGGCAAAAGTCACTGCCCAAATAACAGTTAGTCACTGAAGAACAGTATTTCAAGTCATTCTACAAGAGCATGTTAGCTCGCAGTGAGTGAGGAGAGGTATTGCTTCTTCAGTGACTATTCAATAAAGTACGAAGTGCCCTACTCTTATATGTCAGCAAGTGTTCCTCGTACTTGAAGAATGTTTGAAGGATTACGTGGCAGTGAATGATTGGTTTTAAGGAAGACGTGATATTCGAGGTAACATAATTTGGGACCACAGAATAATCAAGGATCAGAGATGAAACCAATCAAACAGCGACACATGTCATTCCAAGATCATGATTTTCCACAAGACATTTGCACTATAAATAGAGCAGTATTTTGTACTTAGAAATTTGCCATTGATATGTATTATTCACTTGTTTGTCATTGAATACAGTTTGTCTAAGTACGTATCATCGAGCAGTGAGTAAACAGTTAGCGTGTTTGTCCACTACTGTTCACCTCAAATTGTAATAGTTTAGCAAAAGTGTTTGATTTGGATTAGCCTTGGCTAGTTCATTCCGCAATCAACACTTAGTGAGTTTATGATCAATAGAATCATATTTTCAGCTACTATCTATTACTAGCTTTGATATTGTCATATCTATCTTTTACATAATGTGTTATTATTGTACAATTAAAAACTGTCTAAGTAACTTGATTAAAACCAGAGAAAAGTTTTTAATTGTATTCAACCCCCCCCCCCCCCCTTCTACAATTAAACTTTACTTATTGCGATTCCATTTCACTAATAAATAGTGAATTCGGGACTCTCAGTTTGTATGACTTAGAGTCGTTTTTATAAACCGACTGAATTGAAATTAAAGCATGGCAGATGAGGGCTTTCAAACTAGTGAAGGGTTTATAAAATAGTGGGGGAGTTTTGGTTTTTCTATTAACTAACTTAGGCAAGTAAATAAATAAAAAATAAATTAAAATAAAGAATAAAGCAGATAAGATAAAGATAGTGTTTGCTGATACTTTGTTAATTAAGTTATGTGAAAATATTTGGAAAACTATTTTGAAAGGTATTAGTTAATTTTCATTCTTGAATACTTGTATGTAAACACTAGATTTTGTACTAATTAAAATCCCATTAGCATGTCACACCGGGAGCTAGGTTATGGTAACATTACAAAATATTTAGAATAATAAGCAAAATCTTAATTATGGTTTAATAATACTTTCATATCAACGGGAACACAATCTTAAGGTACTAGATATAACCGAATCATATAACGATTCCTCGTCATCCTAACAGATTCGTATATTTAAAAAGTTCATTTATGACTTTAAACCAACCATTGCTTAAGACTACCCAATAAATCCCCTAATTATTCACAGCGTTCCTCACCTTAAGTGGTTTCACTGCTTCAAACCTTGGCCATGTATTGTCTTACGATAATCCCCCATATAGCCTTGTGGTTCCATAGTTCCATACCTTTGAAAAATTATATTGACACAGATGACTGACTACCTTTTAATTGGATGTCGTTAAAAAGGTGTTGTAATCACGTTTATTGGTGGAAAGGCGATAGATTAATTTAAAGTTTAAAAGTCTATTTAGAAAGGTTAATTAAACTAGGTTTCTCATTTTATAATATTAGTTCGTAATATAATTACCTTCGGTCGTTACACAGCTTCCACGTGTTTGTACTACACCTAAAGTGTTTCCAACGCTATACTGCATAACAGTCGAATAGGGCCATCATATTACTTCGTAATATTGTACCGTTTCGTAATATGACTTCCTTCGGTCATTCTTCGTCTTCCATACATTTGTACTCCACCTTGAAGTGTTTCCAGAACTATACCGAAGAACAGTCGAATAGGGGCCATCATATTACTTTGAAAATTAATTATCAATCATCCCGTAATTAACTAACTACATCGCAAGAAAACACAACAAGTATACTACTCTCTAATCACGTCAATAACTAAATCTAGCATAATTAATATAAACGTAATTAATTAAGATAGATAAGGATAGAAAGAACCATGATTAAATGCAAGAGAGAATAGACTTGAATTAATTGACACAATTCCAAGCGTACACCGAAGATTACAATACGTTCCGCACTTTCCTTCCATGCCTAATTAAACTTCTAAACTATTTTAAATACTATTTAAAACTAATCTAGAGAAAGAATGTAGAGTGAGAAAGTTGGATCTTATTTCTAGAGTGGGAAAATAAGCTAGTTATCTCATTGATATTACGTGTTTACGATTATTTTGTTGTAAGATTTGTTATTGCTAAGTTAGACTAGGAAGGTGTTTTTCCTAAGAAATATGTGATAGGAATGGTGAGTATGGTAGGAAATGTGTGTCTTGAAATGAAGCCTTGATGCTTCTACTTATTGCTGAAATCCGGTGCATGTTAGCCATCCAAGGTGCAAGTTAGCAGGTTTTCGGGGGGTGGTACTTGTCCGGAAAGTGGTGGCACATGTACCCTAAAGGCGCGGAAAGTGGTAGCACGTATACCCTAAAGTTGTGAAAATGGGTATCATATGTACCAGGTAAGTACGAGCAAGGACGAAAAAAGGGGGAGGGGACGGCCGGCAACTAGCCGGCGCCGCCTGCTGTCACACCCCCAAATTCATGTTGCGGAAGCGATTCGGGTCGAGGCACGACTCGGGTTGGGGCACGACTAATCAAATATCAAGCACATAGATATACAGTGAACGACTCTATATGCGTCGTTTTATCAAAATACATTAATACGAATTTTTAAGTTCTCTTCATTTGTACTAAATACATTAGCTCGTGTTCTGATTTGAGAGATTTATTTACATATTGTTTTAACAAAATATGATAATGCAATAAATCTCTGGCGTTTGTATGCTGACTCGAGCTAAGCTAAATCCTGAGTGTAGTCCTACTACTGCTGGGTACCTGAGAATACACGCTAAAAGGGTCAGCTAAAAGTGGTAAGCTCACAGGTTTAATGATAAAGTGTAATGTATGAACCGCAAGATTTAAGTATAATGATTTGCAATTATTCAAATAAGTAAATGATAAAAGATGTATATAACTACCATGAGCACATAGTCTGAGCTTAACTGAGGTGTCAGGATCACAATTAAGTGCCTGAACGAGGGTGCCTCTATGCGTATGCCTAATCAACATACGTATGAATAAATGATAATGCATCCGTTTTGACCAATCAGTGCTTGCTGACCCGGACGGGGATTGTCAGTCCCATATGGTACCATACACTAACATTCACGCTATAAAGTATTACCAAACTATGCTAATGAGGACTTATGATGATTAGATGATTAACTCATGCAGAATATAGCGATATTTAATACTTGTGTTCACATGTAAAACAAAACGAGTATGTATTCTCACCCCTATAGTAAAAACAGTAAAATAGGGCCTATGTGACTCATCTGAGTTTGATGTGTTAGCAAAGCAAGCAAATATGATGTTGTACCAAATGATGTGTCCACAGACTGTAACCTGTCAGGCGTTCAAAACGCGCAAGGTTATATAAGTGAGTAGATGTCTCAACAGACCTTCTATGCTGGTTGTCCATCAACTAGTTATGTCCAATGTTTGATTGTTTTGTTTGAGTTTTGAAAACATGTACGGTTTGTTGGTGATGGTTTGTAATGTACGAATGTAAGTTTTGTATAAGGTTTGATTATTGTAGGTGTTGAATACTTAGTGTAGTAAGTATTTTTCAAGCTTCTTTTATTGTATTCGAAAGTACATGTATACATTTATATCCGAACGTTGTGGTCAAATATTTTGTATTCTGAAAGTCAACGGAAGTCAACTTGGTCAAACTCGTCAAACTAGTCAAGCTGGTTAAATTAGTCAACTGGTCAAGCTGGTCAAATCTGGTCAAACTGGTCAAATCTGGTTAAACTAGCTCGGTTTGACCCGAAACTTTTACAAAACCTTTATCATGTTATAATACTTATAGAAAACAAGTTTCGTGACCATCGGTTACCCACAAGTGTCGTTTTTATATTTATTTCCAAAACAGTCCATAAATGTGTTTTTCGATTTTTGTCGGTTTACTTCGCAACTCATTCTCGACTATTCCTGGTTCGAATTTAGGTCCACAATTTTTAACAATTGGTCATCTATGTATCTAGTACTTAGCATGATTTTCCGTGATTTATAGTTTTCATTAAGATAGTTAAATAATTTCGCGGAGGAACCGATCTCGGTTTTCGAACAACAGCAGACTAGTCTCAAAGATTAATTCGTAGCTAAAAATCCGTGGGTTTTTGGAAGGAGCCATAGAAGAATGTTTTTTAGATATTTTCAATACGCAACTTCTAAAAAAGAATTGGTTGTCTAACTCATCGTAGAACTTGAGATATGATTTTTTTACTAAACTGTATTTTTGGAGACAGATTATACATGTTTATGTTTAAGCTTGAAAAACGATTCTTAGCAATGTTTTAGGACATATTCAAGTTCGATGAAAAATATAAAATTAAAATCAGTAGCATAAAAGTAAAATAAGTGAAGAGTTTTGATGATTCTCCCAAAGAAATGATGATGAAGAGGATGGAAGTTCTTGGAGCTTGATTTTCTTGAAGAATCTTGAAGAAAATGATGGAGGATGATGGTGGATTTTTGTGGTGGTTCTTGGTGGCTAATAGGTGGTTTGTGGTGGTGAGGAGGGTGGCTTATGGTGGTGGTTTTCTCCAGATTTTAGAGAGAGAGGGAGTATAGAGAGAGGCTAGAGAGAATTGTGTGAAAGAGTGAAAGTAGAAATGAGTGATTCTTGCATGTTTGATGAGTGGAAGTAAGAAAAGTAGCATTTGCATGAAAATTGAGTGGGGATGGAGGGTGGTGGCTGACCTTGGGGGTCCCATTTGATTTTTGTGTGATTTAATTCTTGTTTGCTGACCATGTTTACGTATTTAGGCCGTTTACTCGTTATTTACTTTAAAACGTTAAATAGCCTAACGTTATTTTGAGTCGTTTTAATTCAACGATATGTTTGAGATTAATTTTCATTAAAGTATTATTAAAATACTTTAAATTGAGTTGTCAAATAATAATTTAGGTCATGTTCGATTGCCGGGCGCGTTTCGCACGCTTTCTCGTGCGACTCTATTTTGACCTTCTTGGAAAGGTTTCATTGATTTATGTATTATTTGAGTCTAAATGCCAAGTATTGTTCCAGAATGGGAGAGATATCGGTAGTAAAAACGTGAACTTTTACGCGATATCGGGGCCATTATTAGGCCTTTAACAAAGCTTATCCATAAACGTAATAATAATGATAATAATGGATACTATATATATATATATATATATATATATAATACAATATACATAATAAAAATGATAATACTAATAATAATATATGGATATATGTATAAAAACAGAAGCTCGAATTAAATGCCAGGATGCTAATTAAATTAAATACCCAGGGTTGAATATTTTCAAAATCAAAACGTCAGGACGATTAGGAAAATTCCAGGCCCAACAATAACAATCCGAGTCCAATTGAAATTTCCAGGCCCAAAACCTAATTACGATAATTTGTATGCTAATTTAGGCAGGCCCAAATTGCAGGATGCTAACCAACTGATACGTTTGACGGATAGAGATGCTACTTAAAATCCAGGATACTAATAAAACTCCGGGATGCTATGCTACTTAAATCCCAGGATGATAAGGATATTTCAGGCCCAGTAAAAAATGGCAGGCCCAATAAAAGAATGGTAGCCCAGACATAGTGCAACTTAACTTCCCTGTATTCATTTCTTATTTTACAACGTACATCCAGCCAATTAGTGTGCTAGCTCCAGAAAATTTAGTCAAATATTATGGCCTACTTTTATTTTTATTTATAAGGTTGTATATTTTAAAGAAAGTATATGTAAGGAGCTCTCTCTCTCTCTCTATATATATATATATATACCACTGAACCCCAACTAAATTTTCATCCTTTTAGAATTTTACTTTCACAAAGTTATATACTAACCCCTATACTTTATGATATTAACTATTAAGTTTTAAGATAAGAGCTAGTGATGCAAAGTTCTCTACACTCTATGTAAGTGAAGTGGCTGTATTAAAAATATTCGTATACAATACAATGTGATTATAGGTTTTAAATAAGGTAAAATACACAAAATGAACTTATGTCTATATAAATAACTAATTTAATGCAAAAAATCTAAAAAAGAACTGAAGTCATCGAAGTCTAAATTTTTTTCTACATTCAAATATGTTTTAAATGGATGATCGATCACCAATTTATACATTTTTCATTTATTATCACTATATATATGTATAAACATTATTGTTAATAATAAACTTTGTCGCGACCCCAGTGGTCGGTCGGATTTGACTCTGGTCATTGTTCCGGCCACCGAGATGCACGACAGTGTAGTTTTAAAATTTATATTTTGCGGGGCTCAAACTATGCTAGCTACCTACCTTGTAGGTATGGCGGAAAGTATAACTCGAGTGTCGTCCAAAATTGGAATGAATTGAATTGAAAAAGGACCTACCAAAGATGATTCGACAATAGGATGGGTTTAGAAAGAAGGCAGGTATGGTTTTGGTTTTATATAATTTAACCTAATGACAGGAAATAAAGTACCGAAAAGTAAATGAGAATATAAGTAGGATGTAGAGAGTGATTGCTGAAACTTTGATGATTAGGGTTTCAGGATGATATCCATTATATTGATGATAGGTGATTACTCTAGTTAAAAATCTTCTAAACGGTAGGTGTAAATACTAGGACCCTACGTCTAGGTATAACCCTAAAGCATATCACTGAATCATAGGCTATCCTGATTCTGGTCAGATGGGACTGTCTTCACACCCACCTCACCGTCTCTTTCGGAGACCAAGCAACCCTCTGATTGGGGTTAAGGAATAAGGCGACCATCCACAACACTGAATTTTCTTAACACCTATGTCTATCTAATTTTAACAGAGCAATACTGGTTGCATGCCGGGTAAGTTAAACTATCAGTTAAATAGAGTTTAGGGGTTTTAAGCATCTGGGAACACAGCCGACATCCTTGCTTTCATTTCCTAACTCATGTTTTATCTGGTTAAGATTTAATACTTCCGTCATGGATTAGACCTTCCTTTGCCATCGTTCGTTCATCCCTCGATATGTGTACAGTGTATAGTGTCCTTATTTTCCACACTACTCTAACCCTAGGTATATTTACGGTGTTTTAAAGACCTTATGTATCTTTACACAGCTTTATAACCAGAGGTAGTTTAACGGTGTACTACGGCATTTTCATGCTTTGACAAGATCTAGACCCGTGTCTGGAAGGGTTGCTTCCAGGTAATCCACGGTGAGATAGACCATCGGCATTTCCTTGGAATCCACGTATTTGTTCTATACCAGTGGTATTTCCAACGTTATACCAAGTATTATGACGTATTATGGCGATCCCACAGTTTCATACAAACGGGAGATAACTGTGTTTTTTTAGTTAGTGTTGATCAGATCATATCCTAAGGCAACAGTCACGTGAGAGACCGGAAAGGGTGATTAATTAAGTCTACATCCAGGATAATTTTAAACATGTACACAACATAATAACTACCAATCGTATATAAGAGATAAAAAATCATCCCTAATCCTAACATCTACATTTCAACAATCAAATATTAATCTACATAATCATCATGGCAATAATCATAAATCGTACTTAAATAATATGCAAAGTAAACATTATAACTATAAGAGAGTACGATAATTTCACCGGATTAAAAGAGTAATACTGAGGATTACAACAGTCTGACTTGAATAACCTTGCTACAACTTGATTACTCAATTACAAATTTTCTCTAGCTCTAACCACTACTTATATGTCTTTAGTTCTCTAGAGAGAGAAACTAGATAGAGAGAGAAACTAGCTAAAGAAACTACAAAACTAAAGAAAATCTAGAGAGAGAATTCAAGAGAGAGAGAGAGAGAGATGATTTTTGAGTGAATGGTTTGGTGTGTTGAAATGAGGTTGGTATTTATAGGTAAAGTCTAGGGCTTGAGGTACAAGTCTTGAAGCACAAAGAACAAGCACCAAAGCATCACACGGGGCGAGCAAGCAACAAGGGGGGTCAAATGGCACCCTGGGTACCATTTACAAGGCAAAAGAATGCATAAATAGTAGTTGAAGTGCCGTATATGGAACCTAGGGTACTGTATATGGTACCTAGGGTGGAGGGGGGTTAGTGCTCCATTTTCCTTCCGCGAACTTCTCCGTTGCTTGGTTAGTCCGTATCTTCTTTGTTTTAAGTCCGTTTTGCTTGATTCTTGCGTTGTTGGATTCATTTTTTCATTGTTGAGACATAGATTATGACAACAGATCTAGCTTGAAATAGAACTGGTGTAATTATTATTATGTTTGTGTATTGGTTTAGATTTGTAAATGATTATTTCGTTTTCAATGATAGACGAAATTTTGTATTTTATTATTTACGTTTGCTGCGAGTCGAGATCTCAATTCGCAAAAATTGCGAAGCGAGATGAGATCTGAACTCGCAGAGCAGAACTCAATAGGTGACAAACGAGTTGAGTTGAGTATGGGCTTGGACTGTGTAGCGAGTCGAATCAACTCGCAGGCCCAAAGGCTGCGAGTTGAGACAACATATATATATGTTTTTAATACGTGAAAAATATAACAACTTAGAGAGAAAACTTTTATATCACATTTTTCCTGCGAATCCAATTTCCAGAGAAAATAAGATAAACCTAACGACTAGGTTTTGATGATTATTCATTTAAAACAAAGTAATTAGTTAACCGAAACGCGAATTTAATCGTTGTTAGTAAGATAACATCGTATTGAGGAATTCCGCACCTTAATACTACAGATAACGAAGTTATCTGTAACACCCTACAAATTCTCAAGACATTTTTTTATTTTTTTTTATTTTACGGAAGCGAATATTTAAAATACACATCATAGGATGCGTGTAATACGTTCCTTAGTGCATCCCAAAATACATACAACCATTAATACCAAATTATCATAATTTGTTAAATACATATTTAGGTGTTATATTAAAATCTGATACAGAATGTTTAATCCAAACATAACTAAATTAGAATAGGTTTGTCAAACATCCCATTCGTCCCATACTTCAAGCTACCCACAATCAAAAGCTATCCCTGCAAGAAGTAGTGAGGTGGGATTAGCAGGAAGCTAAGTGAATAGATCCAAAACTAACAATCTAAATTAGCTTAGCAAATGTCTACAACATGTAACATAGAAGGATCGGTGGTCCTTGAGGTACCCTCATGCCGCGGTGGTTCCCCAAGTACGCTTATAACCAACTGAAGGCCAAACAGTGGTTTAACCGATAGTTTGGTACTAATACTACATACAACGCAAGTTCAGTGCCCAACACATGTACAATTTCATTGCGCTGTCCAAAGTAGTAGTACACAAACCCAACCCATTAGTTGACCTCCACCAAATCAAATAGTTCACACTCATCATAGTATATAGGACACTGATAATCGTTCAAGGAATACCATCATGGCAGTATAATATTAAAGCAATCAATGCGATAAACCAATTTACCAGTTGCAACCATTTGTTACAACTAACTTAGACTGAGAGTCCAAGATCCACTCACCCTTGACGATCACCGTCTCCACTCAAAGGTCTTATCTTATTGAGTCTTCGGTTTATCTGAGAACATAATCAAAACCCAAGTTAGATCCTCATGTTATGATTCATAGTATACTATTCAAACATATAAGGTTATTTAAATACTCATAAGATACATTCAATACTATTTAAAGAACACAAGTACACAAGTCACACATTATTAAATTCGTCAGATTATAACTAGCAAACGCGATCCGGGTTGGGAGTGGCTGGATCGCGTTCCACTGTACAAAACATTCTGTTACAAATTTTCACTTGGCAACGCGATCCGAGCAAGCGGCTAGGATCGCGTTCCCAAGAGTAAACTCAATCCGGACTCAAAACCAACTGACCAACGCGATCCGGGTTGGGTCGTGTCAGGATCGCGTTCGTAAGAGCAAAACGTGTTGTGGCCATTTTACACATAGCAACGCGATCCGGGCAATTGAGCTGGATCGCGTTCCCAAGCTTTCCAGCAATGGTTCAGACCTGTTAAAGCTCAGCACGAACACAAAAACCCAATTCCGCTACATACCAATGTAAAACACGATTTTGACAGAAAACTAACCACAAGTATCAACCACAAACATGTTATAACAACAAACAATAATCATCCAAGTCCTAAATCAACACATGCATTACTCATTCAACCTAATTTAACCAAAACCCATTTCACACATTCAAACCTCGAAATTCGCATTCAAGACAAGAACAAGATGATGATTTCAGTAACTACAATTCATTTAAGCATATTGGATTATACATGCATCAATCTTTCTACTCAATCTCATCAATTGAGCTCAAGAACACAAAACAATTACTTACAATGGAAAGGAAGGAACTAGATGAACAAGGTGAAGAAGAAGAAGATGGTGAATCAGTTGCAACACACAATCACAGCTTCAACAAGATGAAAATCAGATGGAGAATTGTTTTCTGGTGCATGTGTTTTTGAGAGAAAGTGTGAGAGAATGAAAGAACTGAAGAAATGGAAAATGGTCGACATTTCCATCAAATCCAATTAACATGCAGTGTAATCATTTACCCGTTCCAAATCTACTGTCTGGAACATAAAAACTATTTGCGAGAAATGCATTTTATCATACCGTCAACTAAATTAATTTAAAACAATTAATAATTCATTTAGCACAATAAATCATTTGATCATTTGACCTATTAATTTAAATTATCCAAATAATACCAATTATTTCTAAATACTATTTAAATACAAGAAAGTAGTAAAAAATACCGTATTTCAACTAGGCCCAAAACGACGATGTTACATTATCGATCCTAGAACTAGGGACTTACAATTGATATCAGAGCTTTCGGGCTAGATAACGAAGGTAATTCGAAGTTTTCGGGTTAATCGCGTGTGATTTAGGATTGTTTTGACGTGCATTAGTGTGTAAAAACGATTAAAATCACTCTTTGGACGATTTAGGGTTTGTTTACGGTCGAAATTTCCTGTTTCAATCGTAAAAATACCAAAAAAAATTTGCTTTTCGCGTTTTTCAGCCGTTTTGCGAGTCGAGATTAGGGTTTCAGATAAGTATGCGAACCGATTTGAACTTGCGAGTCGACATTTTTGCGAGTCGACATTTTGCGAGTCGAACTTAGTTGCGAGTTGAAATACTCTGCGAACCGAGATATCCTGCGAAACGAGATCACTTGCGAGTTGACATCACTGCGATCCGAACTGAGACTTGCGAACCGAGATTCTGCGAGTCGATCTGAGATTGCGAGTTGAACTGAGTTCTTGCGAGTCGAGATTTTTTTTCTGAATTCGCGAATACATTTTAACTTTAAGCTTTACGATGTCTGACCTTAGCAAAATGATTGAGATGGACCATGAGATTGGAAAATCTAATGTTTCACCAAAATTGTTGAGAGTTGAGGATTATTATAGCTGGAGGGATAGGTTTGAATCTTACTGTAGATTCCATGATCTATCTATCTGGATGTGTATCAAGAATGGATACACGGCACCTACACAATCTGTTGAAAATGCTATTGTGGTTCTCACTTATCAACAGATGAGTGAAGCACAAAAGAAGGAATTTGAGGTTGAAAACAAGGCTCGTTATTCAATTAAGATGAGTCTTCCTAAGGAACTTAATCATCAACTGAAGTCCTTCCATACTGCTAGAACTTTGTGGACAGCTCTTGAGAAGAGGTGTGAAGGTAGTCCACAAGTTAAAGCAGGCAAGAAGAATCTCCTGAAGAAATAGTTTAGTGTGTTCAAAGCTTTGAAAGGAGAAGACATTGATGCTTATACCACAAGATACTACCATTTGTTGAGTGAGCTAGATGACCATGAGATTGTAACTACAGAGACTGAGAAAACCGACAAGTTTATTGAGGGTTTACCGTCTAAGTGGGAAATGCATGGCATAATGCTTAAAGATAATGATGAGAGGTATGCAACCATGACCTAAGAGCAGGCAATTGATAAGCTAAGAGGTTAAGATTTCACCAAGAAGACTAGAGATACTGATTCTGATCAGGCTCAGGATCCGGGACTATATCATGGAAAATCTATTATCTTTACTGCTTCCTCGAGCTCGACCACTGCTTTATTTGTTGGTAATGCTGATGGAAATGGTGAAATGATTACTGATGATCTGTGTCTTGTTACCTCATCTAGTAGTGAAGCAAAGGGTAAACCAACTGAGAAGTCACCTCAAGAACATCAAAAGATGCCTATGAGTGTGAAATCTGCAGAACAACAATTATCTGTTCTTGCTTCCTTTGTAGCTTCGTATGAGAACTACATTCAGGGTAAACTCAATGATCCAATTTTGTTTGAAGAGGATTATGATCAGATAGACCCTGAATATCTTGAAGAAATAGAACTTCATGATCAACTTGTAATGTTGTCTAGAAGAGTAAAGAATTTCTTAAAGAAAACTGGTAGAAAGGTAGTTGGCAATCGATCAGGGTTTGATAAGACCAAGATCAAGTGTTATAACTGTCAGGGTTACGGACACTTTGCTCGAGAATGCCAACGACCTAAAGTAGAAGTTGGCAATGGAAAACAGGGTTCGGGAAGCACTCTTGCTTCCAAAGCCTTGGTTGTAAAAACAGTTGGATGGCTCATATGAATGGAAAGCTTAGTCTGAGGAAGCTTTCATGGCTGAAATTGATGAGTCAACATCCTACATGCCTACAAATACAGAGTGTGATGTAAAGGTGCCTGAGGTTGAAATGAAAGCAAGTGATGAAGACGTGTTGTACATGGAGTCTACTGAAAATATGAATCCTGAAGACTTTGTAGCACGCATGGCTGAAATTCAAACAGACAAGAAAAGGGTATGTATTGATATTCTTACTCTTGCTGATGTTTGTTATTTGGTTACTGATTTACAGTCACAGGTTAGTGTTTTAACTGTTTCAAACAAAAACCTGTCTTCTCAAGTTAACATATTGACTGAATCTAATAAGACTGTTAGATCTGAACTTGAACTAGCTAAGATTGATGTGCGTAGGTTAAGTGATGATAAACAGGACTTAAAAGATAAAATTAAGTCTAATGCTTCTGATAGGAGTGCACTTAGAGATACCATTAATGAAAAAGTTGTCATCATAGATGGTCTCTATATGAACCTAAAAGACTTAAATCAGACAATTGCTTATAAGGAGAAAGAGTTAGCTGACTGTAGGTTGAAGTTAGTTGAGCAAAATCGAAAGATAGAAAATTATAGAACCACTGAGATGGACAAGATACTAGATGCTCAACGAAGTGTAAAGGATAAGACAGCACTAGGTTATAATGAGACACCTCCTCCTTTCGATTCGAATTACACTAGACTTCCAGAAGATACTGAAATGACTGAAGTATGTTCTGAAAAACCAGTTGCTAAACCTGATCAGTCAGAGGCACAAAAGAATGTTATTAAGAACCCTTCATCTGATGATAGTAAGAAAATTCCTCACACCAAAATACATTTTGTACCGGGTGGAGTAATTAATGATACTAAGACTGATGAAGTGGTTAATAAAGAACATTTGATTGAATCTTTAGTGCCTAAGTGTGACACCTGCCAAGCTAGGACTAGTAATTAGTTCCTACTTAACTGTTAATACATGTAATTAGTGTAGTACTAGGCTAATTAATGTATCAAAATATATATTGTTGAATATATACTAATATGTGATTTGGTTTAAATCGTACAAATTTCAAATCGAATATAATTCCATTCAAATCATACGGGCGTTGGTGAACATTTATATCAAATAATGTAATATTAATTAAGGACACTTTTATGTCACAAATATTATTTTAATTAACGTCTACGTGATTTACACATTTAACATACAAACGAACGAAACCATTTAAGTTATTAAGTAAT
Organism: Pseudognaphalium luteoalbum; assembly: GCA_963422505.1. Taxonomy (NCBI): domain Eukaryota; kingdom Viridiplantae; phylum Streptophyta; class Magnoliopsida; order Asterales; family Asteraceae; genus Pseudognaphalium; species Pseudognaphalium luteoalbum. Next base: position 91,343,249 of record OY730193.1, on the reverse strand, counting down.
TGGTAAAATACTTCAACAAAAATATTAAATAAACATTTGTATTTTAAAACATATAATTAAACGTATAAGACAGTTATTTAACGTTTAAACGAACGAGGAAACGAACACCGCACGGAGTACGATTGCACGGGAATAAAGTGGAGTCCCACACCCGGTGGGCCCCCACCAAAAATCAGCCAAGGTGAGGGTCACCACCTCCCTCACCCTCACTTTTCCATTCTCACTCTCTCTCCTTCTCTCCTTCTCTTCTTTCTTCTTCCTTTTCCTCTCAACTTTCACCACCACCACCACCATCATCTAAAACCGCCAAATAACATCAACAAACCACCATAAATCGTCACACTCATTTAGAGAAAAACGATCATCATGCAATGATCTACACTCCTACCTTTCCGGAATTTCGATTCATCACTTTGTAATAAGAAATCTTAAATCACCAAGGTTCCATCTTTGGATAATTTAGCAGACTTATACACCAAGGCATTCGACAGAGCTCGATTTGAGATGTTGGTTCAACTTAACGGAATGAGAAATCCAGAGTGATTAGTCTTCCAAGGGTATTTTTGTAATAGTTAGTAGTCAGTTTTATGTTTATTTAAAAAAAATAAAATAAAAAAGGAGGGCGTATGGCATTCATTTGCTTGTTACCTGAGGGGAATCGCCTCCAATAAAAGAACAATTGAAGAAAAAGCTTTAAATTTTGGCTGTAAAAACTTGGGACATGATAGTACATTAGGAGAATGAGCTTAAGAATAATATATCTAAGTGCTAAGATTGATATGTTAGTAGATTCCTATAAGTTTGATTAGAATTGCATACTTACCTAGGAGTTTATTTATATTTATCTGATTATACACCTATATCCACTGATGATAACTCGTGTTCTTTATATAAGTGATAAGAATAACTATAGTCTATTCAACTTCATTATATGATATACTGGTAGGCAACTTATTCTTAGATTTATGAGCAATTAAGAAATCTTAAATCTGTGTGTCATTTCTTATGTGAACTATTATATACTGTATGACATATGTCTTAATTGAAGAATGATGGTACTGCCATACACTGTTATCATTTATTTATTTACAAATGACAAATAGTTACAAATATGATTATTAATGAAACTAATAGATACCTCTGTTGTACGTGAGTACAGACCTGTTGCCTTTAGTTTTGCCAATAGTCTCAAACTTATTTTAATTATACTAAGGGATCCTCTGTTGTATGTAAGTACAGATCTGGAACCACTAGTATCTTTAAAGGATGTTTGATATTTGTCTACATTTAAACTCAAGTGTATGTTATATGTTTCAAAAAGATACATCATTTAGTAACCTCTACCTTGAAATTTTAAAAGATGCAGTGATATGTGTTTTACTTAAACTCTTCAGTATATTATATAATAGTACACTTTAGATATTGTTCACATTAATAATAATAAAGTTTGCTCAAAAATCTTTGTCTAATTTGTTTATGTGGATCCTAATACCGGTAATCATCTTGAACTGTTTATGATATTGAATAAAACTGTTATTTTGTTATCAACAGTTATGTCATGTGGATAAAGGTAAATAAGATATAATTCTATAAATATAAGTCTAATACTGGTTAAGTTGTGATTTTATTGTACTTATACGAATTTCATGAGGTATGCATATTAACAATCGTCTTGCTCTTATTAAAATTTAATATAAAAATTTAGTCTTCCTAATATGATCCCTGAGCAGTTCCAATTTTAAGCATTTTTATTTTTAAATTTGTTTGCTTTCATAGGATGTTAGTACTTTTAAATTCTTATTTCTTATTTTGTATTTATGTTTAAAGATTAATAGAAAGTTTTCTTTTATTTTATTCAATGTGTTACCCTTTGGAATTGAATTATACTGGATATTTATTTTATGTTGAACAAATGTGTGTTGACAATTGAAAAATAATATATATATAGGTTACGAGGAATATTAATATAAAGTCTTCCGACTCACATGAAGTCGAGAAGCGTGTTCTGATTTTATATCGGCGGTTAATTTTTCTCGTATAACTTATATAGATATATTTTAGACTTGTCTTTATACTTAAGACCATAAAGGTATATAAGTACATAATTTTAGCTCTAGATTTTTCTTTATACAAGATTAACTGTATCACGGGTTTAGTCGGTTAATATATGTAAGAAAATTATTATTAAGGAAAAATTAAGCGAAAACATTTTCTTTAAAATGTTTAGGCTAAATAGTTACAGAGTTAACTATATAATTGTGAATGGGGTTATATTTATACTTTGTATTTAATTTGCATTTTTATTCAAAACTTACGAGTTTGACTGGTCAACGCTGCGAAGCGAGTCCAATCTTGCGAGTTGACATTAAACTTGCGTATCGAGTAACTGTATAAAAGGTGCGAGGTCAAACGAGTCAAAGCTACCGAACCCATTTCACTTGCGAACTCACTTATACTTGCGAATCCAGATAGCGCGAAATGAGACGAACACAGTGTTTCGTTTGATTTCGAATTCTCGATTACAAGAGACGAGTTTTTGATCCGTAGCTTATATATACTTTCGAATTGCGAACATTTTGAGGTATAAATCAACGGATTTCACCATTTAAATTACACGAAATCGAAGTTTTTATTAATCTAGGGTTTCGCTTTTCATTTAAACGATTTACGTAGATTACAGGTGTTATTTGACAAGAATTCTATGGATTAATGTTAAATGAACCTTAATAAACGTGAACTAATCAATAGATCTTAATAATTTTGAAGGATTATTGATTTTCGTTTCGACTTGCCACACCAGTTTATGTTGCGAGTTGAACAGAGGTTCGATTCGCAGAGATACATTAGCATGTTGAGATACTTCTCAATTCGCAGATTTACTTTTGTGAATTAAAATCTTGTTTGTTGACTTGTTGACTTGCGGACCGTGTTGAATAGCGAATTGACTTGCGAGTCGAGTTGCGGATTGACTTGGTTAGCGAGTTGATATGGTTGCGAGCTGAGTTGCGAACCGAGTTGAACTCGATTCGCACATGATACTTCTGCGAGTCCAGTACTTATTTTAAAATTTTAAAAAGTTTTATATAAATGTTAAGACTTTTTCAGTAATAACTTTTATATCGTGGACTTGTATTAAAATTATATATGTTTATATCGAAAGTCTACCAATTCAAGAGGTAATTGAGTGACGTGTCCTAATTTTATATTAGCGGTATAACTTATATTTCTTAAAAATGTTAACGACTTGAGAATTTCAAATTAACAAGTAATTAATGAGACATACATATTGAACTTATGACTTCTTAGTAATAGGTTATATATGTTAGATATTTTTATACGACTTGAGACTGTAATGTAACAAGTTATATATAATTTTTTTTTTTTTAAAAAAAAAACTAAGATGTTTGATGAATTGTTATTCATAATACGTTATAGTTTAAAATTGATTAACGTGCGTTAATTGTTTTTGTCATTTGTGTTTTTATAGATATGGCGAGACAATTCGATAAATGTCACAGTATTCTTGTTGATCTCGATCTTTCAGCACGTGGAGCACATCAAGTTGCTCAAGTGTTGTCATTCTTTGCACGTTCACGCATTCGGTATGCGATTACCGAGTCTCCTCAGATCTCTTAGACGATACTGAATGATTTTTGGACGAATATTCAGTATGATCAGACTGTCAATCCACCGGTGATACGTACTATAGTCAATCTGAGACCGGTTGTTTTCTCTGCTTCTGATCTATGTCAGATTTTATAATTGGGGACAGTAGACCAAGAAGATGGTCCGACTGAGAACCCTAGTGATTTTATTGAGGGAGCTATAGGCCGTATGGGCTATACGGGAGATAGAAGAGGAAGACAGTTTCAAAAACCTCTGGTTATTGGACAGTGGAGGTTTTTGTGGCATGTTATTGTCACGGTTTTTGCACCAAAGAAGGGAGGTTTTGATGAATTGAGCCCTGCTCTTGTATCAGCTGCACTGTCACTGGTTTACAACAAACCATACAGTTTTTTGTGATTACATTTTTGGTGAGCTGGTTAGACAGATTTCGGGTTCTGTTAGATCACGGTTTCTGATTTATCCACGTTTTTGTATGCTGATCATTCGCGCTCGTCTGCCAGAGCTTGTTATTCCTGGGCCATTTTTATGTGTAGATACTATTGGGCTCAGAGGCTACAATGCGATGTTTCTGCAGACAGTAAGGAAGGAAGGGGTAGTAAAGCCTGAGGAGAGAGAGCTTTTTGGTTTTATTGTTGATCCTGCCTATGTGACGCCACCGAACAATGGTTGGTTAGATGTTGGTGCTGATGTTGCTGTTCTGGACCCGAGAGCTGATGTGGTTCCTGTTGAAGATCCACAAGAGCTCATTGAGGATGTGTTGGAACAACCTGCACATGCTGGGGAACAGGTGAACCCAGATGTTGCTGCCCAGGTGATACAGGAGGTGCTGGTAGAGCATGATGATGCTACTTATATCTTGCTACGGGATATTGATAGTTATATTGCCTCACCTGAGGTAATTTTATAATTATATAGTAATATAGGTACTTAGTTATTATATTATTATCAAATTATTATTATATAATGAAAATGTTATATATATTTAGTTAATTAGATAATATTTCTGATTATAAAATATAAATATCATTATGATTAGGGAGCTGAGACTGCAGACCTAGAGGTCACTAGACCTGAGCGTGAGCAGGGACAGCTTGATGGATCTGAGGGTTTACCTTCTAAGGTATTTATCAGATTAATCATAAATATATAGAACTTATATGATAGAGCTTTTAGCTAATCATAAATGTTTAATATATTTAATATTTAGGAATCTGATGTTGGTCCATCTGGAGGCCGTGAGTGTGCATCGGCTTCAGATGATGATGATAGTACTCCTTCTCCACCTCCAGATGCTGGTTATATTAGATACCAATCTAGGATGATTCCAGATCCAGCACTGAAGGAAAAGAGAAAGGCTAAGGAAGTCGATCCGGAGTTCAGTATTATTGATGAAGGTCTTGAGGAAGAGGATATTTCTCTTATTCCTCAACGCCGTAAGCGTTCCAAGACATTGATCATTCAGGATGGTATGTTTTATTTAGAGTTAGATAATCTTCACTTGTTGTTTATCAGGAGTTAAACTGAGACAGTTAATTCTGTGACAGTTGCTCAAGATACATCTCAGGTAGAGACAATGATACCGGTGGTTACTGAACCAGTATCTGTACCATCTGAGGTATGAGATAAACGTTTAGTACTACGAGTATTATAAATATTTAATTAGAGATTGAGACAGCGTTATCTGTAATAATTACTTATTTAATTATATCTAACTATATAGGCTGAGAAACTGCTTGAGTCAGTGGAACCAAAAATGGTCTCCAAGACTATTGAGGAGGGAGTTGCAGAACTTGTGCATGATGCTCGGTTTCTGACCAATAAAGCTAGTAGATTTGCAGCTACTCTTCTCAAAGAAGCTTTATCTCAAGCTATTCCACCACTTACACGTGAATCTTACATTTCTTCAGTGACACCGCCTGGACCATCAACAATTTCTGTTATTCCAACGACTGATGCTGAGAGGATTACATCCTTAGAGTTAAGAGTTAAGGAATTAAAACAGAGTACATCCAGGATTCCGGGGTTGTTAGCTGAGAATGTTTCTCTTGCTCAGCAGATGGTTCATATCAGTGAATCACATTTGACTCTGCTGAAAACTCATGATACTTTGATTGTTGATTTTACTGCCCAGCGACTGAAGCTTGAATACTTAGAACATTTAGTGTTGAGAGTGCATTCAGGACAGTCAACTCAGGGGGAGATAATGATATATCATGAAGCTTGCAAAGAGGATGAGTTAGCAATGAAGAGAAAAAATGATGAATATGATGATCCCAGTGCACAGAAAGATGGTAAGCCGACTGGTCCTTCAAAGACTGGTGAGCAAGCTATTATTCAGGGGGAGTCTGCATGTGTTGGTGCTAGTGGTGATGGTGCTGGTACAAGTACTGTGGGTACAAGTGAAGCTGGTAAGACAGCTTAGACTTGTGTAGTTATTTGTATTTAGAATTTAGTTGAATTATAATTGTAATTTATAATTGTAACTTAATAGTTTTTGTAATATATTCGGCTTGAGATTATTATTATTAAAAGTAAAATATATTCTAAATTGTTTAAGTTATTTGATTTAAAAAAAAGGGGTTAAATAAATTAGTGATCGAAAGTCTTCCGACTCATTGAGAAGTCGAGCGGCGTGTTCTGATTTATTTCAGCGGTCAAAGTTTATTTTAACTTAGACATTTTAGACTTGAGAGTTTTTATAACTGACAAGTTAAATTTGTATGATTTTTAACTAGACAAATGATATATAATTTAAAGATATAATTGAAAGTTAAGTTTTTATGATATAACAGTTCAATTAAGTCTTGGAAATTATATAAGTTAATTAATTATAAACTTAAATGTTTGGTGCTTATTCGCAGTACATTAGAGTTTAAATTTAATTAATATTTGTTAAGTGTTTGATATAAGACTTAGGAAATCCTAGATTGATTCAGGGTAATCAATAAAAGATTTATAAGTTATATATATTTCACGTTTATATTAATTACATAAAAGGATTAGTATTGGAATTCTTAGATTGATTCAGGGAAATCAATAAGAGAATTTAAATCATTAATTTATTTGTGTTTGTTTGTTTTCTCTAGGAATGGAAAGTCTAGATTTATCAGATTCTATAAATGATATTTTGGATGAGATAGATGAAGAGATTGATTATGATCTTGAAGAGGGAGAATTTCAGCCACCTGAGTTCTGAGAATGAGCAAGACATGGGTGTAGATCCAGATACTAATGTTTATGCACACCATGTGAGCCCATCTAGGACAGAGGTTATTATTGAAAATGATGAAGGTCCAATAGTTGTCGATGTAGGTGAAGAGATCGATGACTCAACTGATTCTGAAGATGATGAAATCTTGATTCCTACCAAGAATCCAGCAGTTTTTCTTAGAAAACTTCCTAAACAGAAAAAGAAGGTTGGAGTTTCTGAAGTTGATATAATTGGGAAACGGGAACCTAAAAGAGGGATTATTGGTTGGTACTTTGATTCTGAACTGAAGCTGTTTGCTATTAAAAGGTTTGACGGAGTTTAATATTTTGAGCGAAAGCTTGCAGTGTTTAGTTCTTTGCCTAGATTTGAAATTCGAGATTTGGCTCGATTACCTTTGAATAACCCAAGTGATGATTTTGTTGGAAGATATGTTAAACACATAATCAAGACTGAGGTTAGAGCTAATAAGTTTGAAAAGATTAAGCCAAGAAAGGGAAAGACTATCAAGTTGGCAGAACGAAGTCAAAGGACAAGAAGAAGAAAAAGAAAGAAGGTTTATCCATCTGTCAAATGTGTACAACAAATTCCTTTTAAGACAATGCCACAAGATATTTTGGAAAATATGAAATATTGGTATGTAGATTCGGAAACAGGAGAAGCTGTCATGATTGAAGTAGATGATGAGGTTGCGAGTGGTGAGCGTGAGATTTTTAAAGTTTATGACCATCGACACCTAATGAATATGTCGAAGAAAGATTTGCTAAAGTTACATGAAAATAGAATCTTGACGACAGAAGCATGGGGTGATTTAGCACGAGATTATCGGATGATGGTTAAGACTTGTATCAAGATGAAGATGTACGCAGGAAGTAAAATTTACAAATGAAGACTAAAGAAAAGCGTGAAGATAAAGACGCTAGAGCTATTGTCAAGGGAGAGTCTGTTGAGACATAGATTGTGACAACAGATCTAGCTTGAAATAGAACTGGTATAATTATTATTATGTTTGTGTATTGGTTTAGATTTGTAAATGAATATTTCATTTTTAATGATAGACAAAATTTTGTATTTTATTATTTACGTTTGCTGCGAGTCGAGATATCAATTCGCAAAAGTTGCGAAGCGATATGAGATCTGAACTCGCAGAGCAGAACTCAATAGGTGACAAACGAGTTGAGTTGACTATGGGTTTGGACTGCGTAGCGAGTCGAGTCAACTCGCAGGCCCAAAGGCTGCGAGTTGAGACGACATATATATATGTTTTTAATACGTGAAAAATATAACAACTTAGAGAGAAAACTTTTGCTATCACATTTTTCCTGCGAATCCAATTTCCAGAGAAAAGAAAATAAATCTAACGACTAGGTTTTGACGATTATTCGTTTAAAACAAAGTAATTAGTTAACCGAAACGCGAATTTATTCGTTGTTAGTAAGATAACATCGTATTGAGGAACTCCGCACCTTAATACTACAGATAACGAAGTTATTGATCCTAGAACTAGGGACTTACATCCATTATGCTACTAATGACACTAAGTTTGCCAATTTTAGAGGTGTTTGACTTTTGCGTGTTACAGATGACGATCGACGGGCTTCCATACTGTACATCTTCTTCGTTCTTTACACGGTTCTCTTGATTCTTTCACCTTCGGTCTTGGATTTTCCTATGAAATCATAAAATATGAATTAAGATCTATTTTCACAGGATGATTAAGAACGGAATATTTAAGGTGATTATTTTTGCTTCGGTTTACGTGTAAATTGGATGTTTTAACTGGTTTTTGTAGCAACGTCAATATTTAGACTACCCTGATGATTTTTGATGACAAATTATTATTTTGAAATGTTTTCACCAGAGAATAGTCCAAAAAGTGCGAAAATAAGTCCTTAAAAGCATGACTTTTTGAGTCACATCAATTATCCCACACTTAAACGTTGTTTGTCCTTAAGCAACAACTCAATTTTGAAAACATTTTTTAAATTAGTTTGGGCGAGTTAAAACATTTCCAAAAGGTCACCACTTTTTCATATGGGAAAATTATTTAGAGAACACATGGAAAGTTAAGATGATGTTTTCAGAATTAAGTACTGACTTTCCCGTGCATACTTTCTAAATCTCATGATTTTGGAGTATACATGACTAGGCAATCTCACTAAAGGTAGTCACTCAATTCACTAAAGTGTATCAGGTTTCCCATCATTCTAGCACAATTGAAATCGCTCAAATTGCCTGTAATGCAGCACTCATCATCATAAGATTGGTCGAGAATCGGATCTCCACCACTTAGGAAGAGGACAACGCTAATTATCCCAAGACATTCAAGTGGGTTTTAATGTTTGTGAGGGTTAAGGGGTACAAAGAAGATGGCTACTCGTATTTCATCAGATCTTTCTTTGAAGGATTGATGCTTTGAAGCACTTAGCCTTATTTTCTTTTCTTTTTCTTTTCAGCTTTTTATTTTCTTTTCTTTCTTCAGAACTTCTTTGCCAGAGAACTTCCAAGGATATTTTTGCTTTTCTTTCGAAAATCTCTTCTTTCTTATCATGGACTTCTTCGAGTCTTTTTGTAACACCCGCCAAATTAGAGCTAGTTATAAGGTCCTAATCAATTTGTAATACGTGTAATTAGTGCGGTATTAGGCTAATTGTATGTATCATTACGTGTATTAATATATATACGCATCTACGCGATTGAGTTAAATCGTGCATTTTATTATATCGGCCGAATTATGATACACTCATACGGACGTTGGTGAACATCATTTTATTAAATAATATTAAATTATTTGATAAGCCTAATTATTTCCAAGCATTATTTCAACAATATTGTATAAGTATCTTGTGTCACATGAACCGAGTGTGTAAACCATGAACCGAGTGTGTAAACCATATCTCGACAAGTTTGTCATAGAATTCATCGATGACATTCTAATCTATTCGCACAACGAAGAAGAACACGCGCAACATCTTAAGATCATTCTAGAACTTCTCAAACACGAAGAGTTATACGCCAAATTTTCTAAGTGTGAATTCTGGATACTAACCGTTCAATTCCTTGGACACGTTGTAAATAGTCAAGGAGTTCATATTGATCCATCAAAGATCGAGGCTATCAAATGTTGGCAAGCGCCGACAACGCCAACCGAAGTACGCCAATTCTTGGGTCTCGCTGGTTATTATCGACGTTTCATCCAAAAACTTTTCAAAGATAGCCCAACCTCTCACGATCCTCACTCAAAAAGAAAAGAAATTCGATTGGACTGACAGACAAGAGTCTGCTTTCCAACTCCTGAAACAAAAGTTATGCAGCGCACCTATTCTATCTCTACCCAAAGGTAATGACGACTTTGTGGTATATTGTGATGCTTCTTATCAAGGTCTCGATTGCGTGCTTATGCAACGAGACAAAGTCATCGCCTACACCTCCTTGCAACTCAAAATCCATGAAAAGAATTACACCACTCATGACCTTGAACTAGGAGCCGTAGTGTTTGCACTTAAAATCTGGAGACACTACCTCTATGGAACTAAGTGCACGATCTTTATCGACCACAAAAGTCTCCAACACATTCTCGATCAGAAAGATCTCAACATGAGGCAACGTCGCTGGGTCAAGTTGCTTACCAATTACGACTATGAGATCAAATATCACCCTGGCAAGGCAAATGTTATTGCCGACGCCCTCAGCCGAAAGGAACGACCAAAACCACTTCGAGTCCGAGCTCTCAGCGTTACAATCCACACGGATCTTATCACTCAAATCCTCACCGCTCAACTCTTACACTTAAAACCTAAAAATATCAAAAATGAAGCTTTGCGAAACATGGAGAAACAATTCGAAACCAAACCCAACGGGTTAAATATTTCGAAAACCGAATCTGGTTACCGTGTTTCAGGAATCTCCGAGACTTAGTAACGGATGAAGCCCACAAATCCAAATACTCCATACATCCTGGATCCGACAAGATGTAGCATGGCATCAAGGAATTATATTGGTGGCCAAACATTAAAGTCGAGATCGCCACATATGTTAGTAAATGCCTTACGTGCTCAAAAGTCAAAATCGAACATCAGAGACCATCTGGTTTACTTCAACAACCAGACATACCTTAATGGAAATGGGAACAAATTACCATGGACTTCATTAGCAAGCTCCCAAAGACGTCAAGCGGGTGCGATACTATTTGGGTAATCGTTGATCGTCTCACCAAATCTGCCATTTTCTCGCCATCATGGAAACCGATAAAATAGAATGCCTCACCCTGAATCTACTTGAAAGAAATTGTATCCCAACACAGCGTTCCTATCTCGATTATCTCTGACAGGGATAGTCATTTCACCTCACACTTTTTGCAATCATTACTGAAATCTTTAGGTACTCGCCTCGATATGAGTACCGCGTATCATCCACAAACCAACAATCAAAGTGAACGAACCATCCAAACACTGGAAGACATGCTACGAGCATGCGTAGTTGACTTCGGTGAAAATTGGGAACACCATTTGCCCTTGTGTGAATTCTCATACAACAACAGCTGCCATGCCAGTATTGGAGCTGCACCATTCGAGGCACTTTACGATCGTAAGTGTCGGTCACCCATCTGTTGGTTCGAAGTGGGAGACAGCCAACTCACCAGTCCAGAAATCATTCATGAAACCACCGAGAAAATCGTTGGTATCCAACATCAGAAAAGTTATGCTGACGTGAGACGCAAACAACTCGAGTTCCAGGTTGGAGACCGGGTATTACTCAAAGTATCGCCTTGGAAAGGCATCATCCATTTCGGTAAACGCGGGAAACTAAACCCCAGATACATAGGACCTTTTGAAATTCTGGAAAGGATTGATCCAGTTGCCTATCGATTGCAACTACCTGACGAGCTCAGTAGTGTGCATCCTACCTTCCACATTTCTAACTTAAAGAAATGCCTATCCGACGAAACACTCATCATTCCCCTCGCGGAAATCCAAATCGATGATAAACTTCATTTCGTTGAAACACCAGTGGAGATCATGGATTGCGAAATCAAACAGCTTAAACAAAGCCGTATCCCTATCGTCAAAGTCCGGTGGAATTCGCAGCATGTTCCGGAATTCACCTTGGAGCGAGAGGATCAGATGCGACTCAAATATCCACAACTTTTTTCCGACTCCACTCACACGACTACTCAGACTTAAATTTTGGGATGAAATTCTCGTAACAAGGGGAGAATGTAACACCCTCCAAATTAGGGCTAGTCATTAGGTCCTAATCATTTTGTAATATGTGTAATTAGTGCGGTATTAGGCTAATTGTATGTATCATTACGTGTATTAATATATATATACGCATCTACGCGATTGAGTTAAATCGTGCATTTTATTATATCGGTCGAATTCCGATACACTCATACGGACGTTGGTGAACATCATTTTATTAAATAATATTAAATTATTTGATAAGCCTAATTATTTTCAAGCATTATTTCAATAATATTCTATAAGTATCTTGTATCACATTAAAAAGCCCTACGCGACTGAAAAGCGCGAACCGCGCCTGACAACCGAATAAAGATCAAAATATATTTTACAAGTTTAAAACATATCATTTTATGTGAGGATATTATTTAATTAGTAGTATTTTAAACTAATAACTAAAACGTTTTATAAAAATGTCACATCTTATTTATAAGCGAAACCCGAACCGGTGAACATGACCAACACATTTTCAAATCATTTTAATAAATGTTTTCGAGTATTAACAATTAAGATTTCAAATTTAAAAATATTTTAGAGTTAGTTTTTATTTAAAAACGTATGCAAAATAATTAATTAACATCACAAATAAGCGTTTAAATGACCGGGAAAACGAACACCGCATAGAGCATGAGGACGGGGACTGAAAAGTGGATGCTTTCACCAAAACCCCCACCTTTCCCTTTTCCCTCTCATTTCATTTCTTCCTTTTCCTTTCTTTCTCTCTCTTTTTCTCTCATCCACTACCACTACCATACCACCACCACATTTCCACCACCAAAATCCACCATCAAACGACCTCGGATCAACTTGCCTCTTTGAAGAAAAGCGTTCACCTCGCGACGATCTACCTTCCTATCTTTTCGAAATCTTCACGTGTTAACTTGTAAGTTTCCGACTAAATCTCGAAACTCCTCAATTTCAAATGTTTTTGACATGTTGTTGTTTATTTAAGCTTTAAATGTCCAAATATGGGTTGGGTAAAAGTTTCAGGCCCAACGAAAACCGGAAGACACGTTTTCGACTCAAAATCCGGCCATCAGACGTAAGTGTCGCATAAGCCACAACAGCATAGCGTCACTTAATGCGTCACTTAAGTGTCGCATAAAACCCTAATCTTGCGTCACATACCTAACTTCCGCATAAAACCCCCTTTTTCCCGACACTTCCTAAGTGTCGCAAATTCAATACCCGACACTCCTAACCGACACTTCTAGCGACACTTGTCTAAGTGTCGCCTATAATTGAATTCTGATTTCATCCGACACTAACCCTAGTGACGCATGACCGTGATACCGACACTTGGACCTGACACTTGCTTAAGTGTCGCTCCTTTATGCGTCACTTCCTCAAGTGACGCTATAAGTGTCGCATGAAGCAGAACCCATATTTTTACTAAGTGTCAAGACCTAAAATTTTATTACTTGATTTCACCCAAATTCAAAGTTTAGATACATCTTTCATTAAAGCAATATAGTAGATACAAAAATTTTCCAAGCTTCGAACACCCCAGCCAGGGGCTCTGCCCCTTGGACCCCGCCAGGGGTTGCTACCCCTGGAACCCCACTAGCCAGGGCCGCTGCCCCCGGACCCCCGTCACCTAAAATTTATAAATACTTTTAAGTATAACACTCCAAATATCATAAAAATATTAATGACATTATTTTTACAACCAGTCACCAATGGGTCGTACACGTTTTCAAAACTCAAACTTATCAATCAAATCAATCATTGTACATTACTAGTTGGATGAACAACTAGCATAAGTTATCTTTTACGATACCTACTTATTTTATTTAAACTTGCGCGTTATAAATGCCCGGCAGGTTACAGTCTTCGGACACCCCATTTTACTTCACCTCATTTGCTTCATTGCAACTCTTCAGGCTCAGGTGAGTCTCATAGCCCCAACTTTTTACTGTTTTTACTCCCAGGGTTGGAATACATGCTCTAACTATTTTACACGTGAACACGAGTACAAAACTCGCTATATTCTGCATGAGCTATTTTCTAATCACTTTTAATTCCTATACGATCATAGTTCTGGTAATACTTTATGTAGCACGAATGTTAGTGTTTGGTACCATATAGGACTGACCATCCTCGTCTGGGTCAGCAAGCACTGACTGGTTAAACGGACGCATTAAATTTTATTCATACGAGTGTAGATTAGACACTTGCCCAGAGGCACCCACGATCATGCACTTTATTATGATCCTGACAGCCACGTTAAGCACAGACTATGACCTCATGGCAGACATATACATCATTTGATTCATTTCAAACGGTTATCATTAAATCTTGTGGTTCACACTTACATATTTATTATGCAAACATGTGAGCTCACCAGCGTTAGCTTACCTTTTTAGCATGTGTTCTTAGGTACCCAACAGCAGTAGGACCTGTTCACTCAGAATGCCCATAACTCGAGTCAGCATACACATCAGGAGATTATTTTGCATTACTACATTTTGTAACTAAGTTATGCCGATTAATCTCTAAACATTGTAATTATTGGGCTTTTGTAAACATTTATACGTTGTAAAACTTTATATTATCAATGTATCTGTAAAACGACGCATATAGAGTCGTTCATTATATGCCTTGTGTGTTTTGATTATTGATTAGTAGCACCCCAAAGCTTGCTTCCGCTAAACAGTAAATTTGGGGGTGTTACACTTTTCTTCTGGGAATTTTTGGGTAAGTGGTTTAAAGATGTAGGGTTTTGAAGAAATGAAAGGTTTAGGCTCAACAGGGTTTTCTAGGCAGATCATCGATACTAATAATGAGTATCAGAAGGGTTTTGGGCTTGAAAAGATAATTTAAAAATGGGTTAAATCCTAAGGAATGTCAACATCATTTAATTGCACCTATACCGTGTACGGTACCTTCCAATGTAGTCTCGAAGCGTATGTCAAGAACAAGTTCTAACTTAGAGGTACTAGCATCGGCGCACACAAGAAATGAACAACGTAGCATTTAAAATAAAAGCTTTTAAGGCTCAAAACCTCATTGCAAATTAGGGTTTGTATGTACCTAGCCATGCTCCTTAGACGGTCACTACTTATTTAACAAATTCCTATCTTATTTTCCCTAATATTCCTGAATAAGTGACTCATATTAGAAATGGATCCTCTTTGAAAGATATTGTAACTCAAAAATATTAGAGCTAATCGAATGATTTTGCTCATACTTTATTGTTTTGGGTTTAAAAATTTGAAAATTTTGAAAATTTGAGGAACATTTTTTGAGTAGGGCTATTCAGACATTAAAATCTGTAAAAATCTAATCCAAGGTATTCTATACCATCTATTCCACACTTAGAGGAACATTGTCCCTAATGTTCTCTTGAGTTGAGATTATACTATTAAAAATATAATCCCACACTTAGAGTTTCAACATATAGAAAATGTTGCTCAAGTGTATATAATGGGCTAGAATCCCACACTTAGTGATAAGTTAGGATAGAGTGTAGAGTACTTTGCATTCTTGACGCGCCTGGATTTGTCGGTCCAAAAGCTCACCTTTTTACGGGTGAACCGTCCTTGTCGTCATACTTGACCAATACTTGACGTCCTTGCCTGGATTTGTCAGAGGACTAGACCGACCAATACTTGACGTCAGTGGTCGATAAATTTATAAGTGCGGGGCATAAGTATACCTAGTTACTATGGGGGTATAGCAGCAAGGATGATGTATTATCTATCTAGTGATGGTTTTAAAGAGTGGTTGGGGGTTTGTTTTTGGGTTTTTATATTTAGGCAGAAAATTAAATAAAGCAAAATAAAATATAAGTAGATAGCAGATAATCTAGAGGAGGTGTTTGCTATGATTTTGGTAGCCTATTGATTGGAATGATTTATGAGTTATGAAAACATTTTCTAATGGTAGGTATTTCACTTATTTCAGGTATCTGTGGAGTAAGCACTAGACCCCTACTGATAGAGTTCTCGATGATTATGTCACTGAGTGACAAGGCTATCCTGATTCTGATCGGAGTAGTTTATCCAGCCCACAACACTAACCAATGAAGGTATAGTGACTCTTATCTGGGATGAATCCCTGGGTGCATGAATAAGGCGACAAACCATCTCGATGTCCGGCCTTTTTTAACCCCACAATAATACCTTAATCTAAGTAAAACATTTTAGTATAGGATTATAAGTTGTGCTTGATTACTTTCTATCGATGGGTTGGTGAGTCTAGGGGGTAAATTATTACTTAGTGATTTAACATTTAATCCACAAAGCTTAGTAACTACGGCTTTTCCTCGGCTTCCACGTGTTGACTACACCGGAGGTGTTTTCGACGCTATACCAAGTAATTTTCTGACTTACGGTACCTTACGTTGCATCAGAAAGGCTTACCCATACTACTTAAATAAGTTGGTATTCAATGCACAATATTATCCATCTATGATATAAACCAGCCCTTACTTTTAATTCCTAATAAATCCATGATTTATCAGCAGTGTAATATTTACGTTCATTATAGAAAACCATATTTCCGAAGTCACAGTGTACTTTGCGTTCAGATAAGAAAGCAGGATTTCCACGGCTCCGGTGTACTTAGTGTTCATTTATAAAACCTTACTTCCATAGCCACAATGTACTTTGCGTTCAATAAAGAAAGCAGTGTTTCCACGGTGACGATATACTTAGTGTTCATTTAGAAAACAATGTATACACTATTCATAAATCAGACCGTGTTTGACACAGATAACTATGTACCATTGGATAGGGTTTGTGACGTCCTATCATTAAGGACGTAATCACGTTTACTGGTTGAAAGGCGTTTAGTTTATGAGGTTTAAAATCATAGATAGAAAGTAAATTGAAGCACTAAGTTTTCATAACAACATTCCAATCAATTACGACTAACTACGTCATAGCAAACACACAATATCACTACTTAGCTAATCATGGTAATCAATCCTAAATCTAGCATGATAACAGCAATAACAATTATCATAATAAATAGATAAAGGATAGATATAACCGTAATAAGAGTGTAGCTGAAATACAACTTGAACGTTACACGAGCAGAACTCCTAGTATGTGCCAAACGATATTACAATATTGCCCATATATTAGCTCGATACTAACTTAGACTAACTAGTCACTAATTTAATCACTAAATATAACCTAATCTAGAGAGAGAGTAGTGAGAGAAAGTGTAAGTGTGTTGAATATTCTTGGAGGTGTCTTAAAATGAGAACTTGAGCTTAGTATTTACAGGCAATGCACAGCCATATCTGTAGACCGTATCCTAAACCTCAAATGCATAGCCGTATCGCACAATCATATAGAAATCTGATTTATCGTCCAAATGCACCAATACGGCTGTCCTGGACTGTATACGGCTGAACTGGACCGTATATGGCTGGACACCAACCGTATACGACTATCCCAGGCCGTATACGGATGGGCACAGACCGTATACAGTCTACACATGCCGTATATGGCCTGTGCCCAGCCGTATATTGGGTAAGCCGTATACGGCTGTGGTCAGCCATATCCTGGCCCTTCGGTCCTTCATTTCTTCGTTCGGTCGCTTCTTCTTTGTTGTTTATCTGTTTTGAGTGATTATTGCGTCCACGCATTCGTAATTTCCTAACGAAGAAAATGACATAAATGGGAATTTATGGTTTGAAAAGGATTCGACCTGGCTTAACAACAGCTACCCAATATTCGGGAGAGCCTTTTACCTGAACCCATACGTGTTTCTGCGGGTCTTACCGTAACTGGTTTATCTAGAAATATACGAACCCATATTTTTCCACCGCGATGTGCATTTCGTGTCATTGCTTGTCGACCTGCTTCTATTTGTCTAGATGTGATCCAAGCGGGTTCAAGTGCCTAAAGGGCGTATTTACCAAAACAAATAGTGTTACCTCGATAAGATATTCCCTTCATTCTTCCTTGATGTTGTTTACGGAATCTGGTTCTTTTGGGGTTATAGTTGATGGTTTGTTTTGAATTCCATTTCTACTACAGAACCGGACGTGAGAGTTTCTTCTCATTCAGCTCCTCGCGAAAAAAAGAGATTCAAATTCAAGATTTTGAATTCAATTCATATTTCATATTTGTATATCTTGTTTATATAGATAATATAGAATATAGAATAGATAGATATGATAGATATGATATGATGATAAATAGATAGCTAAATCTATTAAAATACTATTTTTTTCTTATATTTATCTTTTATCTATTTTATTATTATTTTTATAATTTTAAAAGGAATCTTTCTTTTGTTTTACTCTTTATCAAATCGTATTGGATATTGGATTGACGCAAATTTCTCAATCCAAGAAAATAAAGTTTTCGCGGGCGAATATTTACTCTTTCAATTTCTATTCTATTTCAGTTCTATCATTAGTTCATAACTTTTCCGAATAGATGAATTGGTCTCTGGCCGGTTCCGCCATCCCGATCAATGAATCATTCGAATTCATTTTCAATAGAATCTTTTGAATTCACAGGTTTCATCGTTCCCATCGCTTCTTACTTAATGGTTAGGTCTGAATTCTACAATGGAGCTATTAGTTCTTGAGTCAATATTCTTAGTCTTTATCGGCTCAAAGCTCTTTATTTTTTATTCGATGAGCAGATCCATTTAATGATGAATCCGTATCCGTATTGATGCTTTATTACACAGATTTTTTATGAGATGACTCATAGACCTTACACAAAGTAAATCGTTGCATGCAAGGATATATGCAGATGGCCGTATCTAAAATATTGGCAAATTACTCTTTACGGTCAACTTTTTGCCAAAAAAAAAAAGAATTACGGTCAAACTTTATTAATTTCAGGTTGTTCATCAAATTATAGTATATATGGTGTAGGGTAATATGGTAATTACTAACCATTAACATACATGTATAATTAAGGGTGATGATATCTACAATACACAATTAATTTGATACATTCATTAAAACTGTGTTATGATGTACTTGTACTGTGTGCTTGAATACTTGTACAGTTTGATGTAAATATCAATTTGTATGTTGTATATATCAACTCCCATAATTAAAGCTAAAAGTCATAAGACTATAATAATTTCTCACCTTTGTTTATATGTTTCATTTTGTTTTTATGTTGTTAATTTATCTCTAAGAATTTCAATTTTTTCTCTTACTAAAGCTCAAGGTCAAACGTTTTCAAACATTGATTTATATCTTTAGGAATCAATAATCTCGGAGCGTAGCTCAAGAAGCAATGAAATGAGTGAACGAAAGATTCATTGATCGTTTGTGCTCTGGTTTGCTCATTTTTAGGTTGTTTTTGCCGATTCTTGAAACATCGTCTATATTTTATCCATCATGATGAAATGTGATAGATATTTATATATTTCAAATGTTTTCATTAATATTTATGCTAAAAAGGTGAGATAATGACATACAAAAACATGACTTTTTGCGTGTCATCAAATGTCCCACACTTAGACTTTGCTTGTCCTCAAGCAAAACTCAAAATTCTCACTTGCTTTTATATGAAAATATTTTAAAAGCTCGGTTTTTGGGAGAATCAAAACTTATTAAGAACAACCACTTTCATATATAAGCAACATATCCTGGAAAGTAAGAGAAAATAAGGTATTCGTTTCAGAAGCATAAAATGATTCTCTTAGGCATGCTTTCAATTCTCGTGATCTTGAAATATACATGACTAGGCAATCTCACCTGGTGGTCACTCAATTCACTCAGAAGTGTTTCGGGTTTCCTATCAATCGAATCAAATGAAATCGCTCATAAACCAGTCATGCAACATCCATCGTCATTGTGACACACGACAAATTAGGGCTTGTATTAGTACCTAATCACTTTGTTAATACATGAAATTAGTTCTATGTTAGGGAAATTGTATGTATCATTATATATATTTTGTGAAATATATACACGTACGCGATTTGTTTAAATCGTGCATTTTCATATCAGATGGATTCCAATACATACTAATACGGACGTTGGTGAAATTTTTTTTATAAATAACATAAATCTATTTGATAATTAAATAGTAGATATTTACATTATATTATTATTTATTAATAATATACGAAACAATGTACGTTTTGTTTAAAACGTAACCGACACAAATTAAACGAGCAAAACGCACCTAACAAACGAAATTTATAAGAATTATATTTTTATAATTCATTTCCAAGTATTTTGATAAAATACTTCAATAAAAATTCACGCGATCACGCGCAATCAAATATAACGTTTGATAACGTCACGCAATTTAATTAATCGTTAAACGATCACGTAAATCAATACCGTCACGATACCAAACATCTTAATAAGTATTTCCAAGTAATATTAAGTATTACTTCAACTTAAAAGTATCGAGTTTTAAATCGTTTACGAAAACTCACATATAATACGTTTTAAGTTTAATCGGACAACGAAACGACCGGGGAAACGAACACCATACGGAACGCAAACGTAGGGAGCAAGTTTTGGAGACACCACACCTTGGTGTGGGCCCCATGGGACGAAATTATCATCCCACAAACACTCCCCCACAATTTGTGGATCTTGGTTTTTCACTTTGACCTTAAACCA
The DNA here is from genome assembly GCA_963422505.1 of Pseudognaphalium luteoalbum. Lineage (NCBI taxonomy): Eukaryota > Viridiplantae > Streptophyta > Magnoliopsida > Asterales > Asteraceae > Pseudognaphalium > Pseudognaphalium luteoalbum. The sequence goes on along the minus strand of OY730193.1, from coordinate 91,322,605 downwards.
TACAAGATCCATGAATTACTCCATTATGTTCCAACCTCCCTCTCTCTAACTTCTCACTACAATTCACACACACAAAAATCCTCTCCTTTCCCCTCCCCATTCGGCCACCACCATCCACCACTCAACCACCATCATCCACCCTTGGTTCTTGAAGAAAAAGCAAGGAAACGAGGCTAGGAACGCAACCGAGCAACATCCTCTCATTTTCATCTTTAGATCATCATTTCTTTGTAAGAAATACATCTAACTCATTAGTTTATCTTACTATATGTTCATCTATATGTTATGTTGTTCAATCAACCATAAAATGTTCAAAATAAAGCTTTAAATACGTTTTTACCAACACATATGTATATCTAGGAATCTGCCCAGGAAAAACTGTCACACAAAATCGTTAATATCTCGAGTTCTAGGAAGAATCAACTTACGAAGTCTAAACGAAAAATGACCGTTAAGATGTTGGCTACAACTTTTATGTTTACCACTTTGACCAGATCCCCACGGAATTTAGTGTAGAAGCCGAATTATGGACTGAGGTCGTTTATCGACTAAATCTGACCACTTTCCATTCCCATTTTTGTTTAAAATAGTAAACGAACTTATAAAGATACCATAAAATGCAGAAATTAACTAGACATATGTATGTTCATCTTTGATTTATGGTGAGACTTTGTTCGGGCTAAAAAGTGTAGAAAACGAGAGATCTACGGAGTTAAAATCTGGAAAATATAAACCCAAGGGACTGTTTTGGACAACTTTTAAAACCGACACATCGGGCTAACCCCGACACGAACCAATAATTTTTCCGAGCCTTAGAAACATATTTAAGACTTCTCTAAAAGTTTCAGGTCAAACCGAACCCGTTTGACCAAGTCAACAAAAACGAGCCCCAAAATGATAAACGCAAACCTATTTGCAAAACACTAAGAATTCTAGCCCGAAATGAATATATAAGTTCTATTATGAAACATGGATAAAAATAACACTTATGAACCTAACCCGAGCTATAAATACGACACTCGACGAATACTAAGCACTTCAAATATACTCTACAAGTATATCATTACAACATTTTAATAATAATGTAATGAGATTATTATTACAATTAATCACCAATGGGCCGTACATGTTTTCGAAAACACGAATGAACAAACCAATATATTTGGACATTACTAGTTGAATGAGCAACTAGCATAGATGGTATGATAAGACATCTAATCATTTTAAAACCTTGCGCGTTTGATACGCCCGGCAGGTTTCAGTCGTTGGAGACGACATCATTACTCTTGAACAACATCATTATTGCTTGTTAGCAACTCATTAGGCTCAGGTGAGTCTCATAGCCCCTTTTTAAATGCTTTTACCTAGGGGTGAGATACATGCTCGTTTTGTTTTGCATGTGAACACAAGTATCAAAACATCGATATATGCCACATGAGTTAATTTCATCTAATCAATTTAAAGCCCTCCATCACATAGTTTGTTAATATGATTTAGCGTGAATGTTAGTGTACGGTACCATATGGGATTGACAATCCCCGTCCGAGTTAGCAAGCACTAACCTGTCAAACGGACGCATTATCATTTGTTCAGTATGATTGTTGATTAGGCACTCATAGGGAGGCACCTCGATCAGGTCCTTGAATGTGGGTCCTGACCCCCTCAGTTAAGCTCAAACTATGGACTTATGGCTACATGTACATTCATTATTTGTTTGATTACAAATCATTATGTAAATCTTGTGGTTCATAAATCTCAATTACTCATATACACCTGTGAGCTCACCAGCTTTTTTTTAGCTGACCTTTTAGCATGTTATCTCAGGTACTCAGTAGTAGGTTGGACTGCCCATCAGGACACTTTAGCTCGAGTCGCATGCAATCATTAAACATCAAGAGATTTCCTTGCATATCTATATTTTGTATAATTGGAAATGTATTAGAATCTCTCAGGGTAATCATGTGAACTCAATATAATGTAAACAGTTTGTAAACTCTTATGTTATATCAATGTATTTGGTAAACGACGCATATAGAGTCGTTCATTATATATCTTATGTGCTTGTGATTATTGATTAGTCGAGCCCCGACCCGATTCGCTTCCGCAACCCGAATTAGGGGGTGTGACAGATTGGTATCAGAGCCTAAGGTTCTAGTGAACTAGGTTGCATTAGTGGGCCTAGACTATGACCGTTAGGCAGTATTTTCTGTAAAGTATGATTGGTTCAAGAGTTACATCATACAAGTTTAATTTAACATAGCCTGATCAACTATGTACAATTAAATAAAGATGATGTAAGGCTTGAAATGGTTATGCTGGAATAGGGATACATTAGTTGACTCTGACCATGAGAGAAACCAAGACTCATAATTGTTTGTGCTAGACACTCATAAGACTATTATGTGATATATGTATATATACATACATAGTCATCTCTCAAGCACTGTACGCTAGTCTATTATATATTATATATATATAGGCACTCACATTTCCAAACACCTTGTCATAGAGATGGCAAACACACCCACCGAAACATCTTCCACTTCATCCCACTCTCAACAACATCTCTTGGGATCACGAAACTCATAGGTAGCTAGGAGGACCACCGAGTCACTTCGAGCTAGACCCTATCCAACTCACAACAATTCAAATAACCAGGCTAGTTAGCACGCAGTTGCTAGTCAGTAGAGATGGTTGTTCAACACCCCTCAAATGTTCTATAATGTTGATTGACATATTATGATGTTGTATATTACCGCATTTATCTATGTACATCTATGATAATCATCATTTATAGACAATCTCTCACGAACATATTCCTTCTGTACTCAGAAAATCATGCCCCCAAAGTCAAGGACTTACACCGATGCCCAGATGGCATCTCTCATTTCTCAAGCTGTAGCTGAAGCCTTGGCTACTCGGGGTTCACCCAGAAATTCTGGAAGGAGTGATGACACTACTGAAACCACTCCTGTCACCAAGCCTTGTTCCTACAAGGACTTCATGAACTGCAAACCCCTGAGCTTCAAGGGAACTGAAGGAGCCATCGGCCTAATTAGATGGTTCGAGAAGATGGAGTCCGTCTTCCGCATCAGTAAATGTGCGGAAGGAGATAGAGTCCAGTTCTCCACATGCACCCTTGCTGACGGTGCCCTCACCTGGTGGAATTCGTATGCCCAGTCGGTGGGTATCGACACCGCCTATCTACTCCCATGGGAGGATCAGAAGAAAATGCTCACGGATGAGTATTGCCCAACTGAAGAACTCCAGAAGCTAGATGAGGAGTTCTGGCATCTCAAGGTTCAAGGAACCGACATTGTTGGATACACTACCAGGTTCCAACAACTTGCAACCCTTCGCCCAGCCTTCGTAAGCACTGAGACCGACAAGGTCAAGAGGTACATCCGTGGTCTTCCGGAACCTGTCCGGGGGAACGTCACCTCTTCCAACAAAACCACTATTCAGGGAGCAATCCGATTGGCCCATGAACTCATGGCTATGCAAGAGAGCCAAGAAACACGTGTCTCATCTTCTGGGAACAATAACAAGAGGAAATGGTCTGGAAATCAAAACCAGCAAACCCTCAAAAAGACTGAGACTGTCAAGAGTGACACATCGGGGTCTGGAGAAAGGAAATGGTACACTGGAAGTAAACCCTACTGTTCCAAGTGCAACCGTCATCATGATGGTCCTTGTGGTACCCCCTGCAACAACTGCAAGAGGTATGGACATCTTACCAAAGACTGCCGAGCACCTGCAACCAACCCCACTACCAATACTAACAACAACCAACCTCGAGCCTGCTTTGAGTGTGGAAACAATGGACACTTCAGGAATGCATGTCCGAAGCTGAAGAACAAGGGTAACAACAATAACAATGCTTGGGGCAGAGCTTTTGTGCTGAATGCTGGAGACGCCCGTGAAGACCCTAATGTGGTCACGGGTATGTTTCTTCTCAACAATTCAACTGCTTCAGTTCTATTTGATACTGGTGCTGATAAGAGTTTTATATCTGAGGAGTTTAGCCCACTATTAAATATTACCCCAGTTGCCTTAGAAGCTAAGTACACTGTAGAGTTAGCTAATGGCAAACTAATTGAGGCTGATAGTGTAATACCAAATTGCACCCTAAACCTCGCTAACGAACTTTTTCCCATAAACCTCATACCTGTCGAGATTGGAAGTTTTGATATCATTGTAGGCATGGATTGGCTATCCAAGCACCGAGCTGAAATCGTCTGTTATGACAAAATTGTTCGTATTCCTCTCGTCACTGGTAGTACTTTGATCATACAAGGGGAGACCGGTGGGACGAGATTAAATATCATATCTTGCATGAAAACCCACAAATACCTGAGAAAGGGTTGTCAGGCAATCCTCGCTCATGTTATTGAGAAAAAGTCGGAAGAGAAGCGACTTGAGGATGTGCCCATCGTCAGGGACTTTCCAGAAGTCTTTCCTGAAGAATTGCCTGGCCTTCCACCACCGTGGCAAGTTGAGTTCTCAATCGACCTTGTGCCCGGAGCAGCACCCGTGGCACGAGCACCATACCGCTTAGCCCCTTCAGAACTTCAGGAGTTGTCTACTCAGTTACAGGAACTCCTGGATAAGGGTTTCGTTCGACCGAGTTCTTCACCTTGGGGAGCTCCGGTCTTGTTTGTCAAGAAGAAGGACGATTCATTCAGGATGTGTATGGACTACAGAGAGTTGAACAAATTAACCATCAAGAACCGTTACCCACTTCCCCGTATTGATGATCTATTCGACCAACTTCAGGGGTCGAGCTGTTATTCGAAAATTGATCTACGGTCAGGTTATCATCAACTGCGAGTTCGCAACAAAGATATTCTGAAAACAGCTTTCCGAACTCGCTATGGTCATTACGAGTTTCGGGTAATGGCATTTGGTTTGACAAATGCACCGGCAGTATTCATGGATCTTATGAACCGTGTGTGTAAACCATATCTGGACAAGTTTGTCATTGTCTTCATCGATGACATTCTTATCTACTCGCGCAACGAGCAAGAGCACGCGCAGCATCTCAAAACAATTTTAGAACTTCTTAGACACGAAAAGTTATATGCAAAATTCTCCAAGTGTGAGTTCTGGATGCAAACTGTCCAATTCCTTGGTCATGTGATTGACAGTCAGGGAATTCATGTTGATCCCTCAAAGATTGAGGCTATCAAGTGCTGGCAAGCACCTACAACGCCGACCGAAGTATGCCAATTTTTTAGGATTGGCTGGTTATTATCGGCGCTTCATTGAAAATTTCTCGAAAATAGCTCAACCTCTCACGACACTGACTCAAAAGGAAAAGAAGTTTAATTGGACTGATAAGCAAGAGTCAGCATTTCAGCTATTGAAGCAAAAGCTTTGCAGTGCACCTATCCTATCATTACCCGAAGGCAATGAAGACTTCGTGGTATACTGCGATGCTTCAAATCAAGGTCTTGGTTGCGTGTTGATGCAACGAGACAAGGTCATAGCTTACGCTTCTCGACAACTCAAAGTTCACAAAAGGAACTACACGACTCACGACCTCGAGCTGGGGGCCGTGGTGTTCGCACTCAAAATCTGGAGACATTATCTGTATGGCACAAAATGTACCATCTTCACCGATCATAAAAGCCTCCAGCACATATTCGATCAGAAGGATCTCAACATGAGGCAACGTCGCTGGGTCGGGTTGCTTACCGATTATGATTGTGAGATCAAATATCATCCGGGGAAGGCTAATGTAGTTGCCGATGCCCTAAGTCAAAAAGAGCGCACCAAACCACTTCGAGTTCGAGCTCTCAGTATGACCATTCATAATGATTTAATCATTCAGATTCTTACTGCTCAACTCGAAGCCTTGAAACCTGAAAACCTCAAAGATGAGGCCTTGCGAAACATGGAGAATAAATTTGAAATCAAACCCAATGGGGTCAAGTACTTCGCAAATCGAATCTGGTTACCTAAATTTGGAAACCTCCGCGACTTGGTGATGGATGAAGCTCACAAGTCCAAATACTCCATACATCCTGGATCGGACAAGATGTATCATGGAATCAAGGAATTGTATTGGTGGCCAAACATGAAAGCAGAGATTGCCACGTACGTCAGCAAGTGCCTCACATGTTCCAAAGTCAAAGTCGAATACCAGAAACCTTCCGGCTTGCTCCAACAGCCGGAAATCCCTCAATGGAAATGGGAGCAGATCTCCATGGACTTCATCACGAAACTTCCAAAAACATCTAGCGGTTGCGATACCATTTGGGTGATCGTAGATCGGCTTACAAAATCTGCTCATTTCCTCGCTATCAAAGAAACCGACAAGATGGAACGCCTCACACGAATCTATCTGAAAGAGATTGTATCCCGACATGGCGTTCCTATCTCGATTATCTCTGATAGGGATAGTCGGTTCACTTCTCACTTTTGGCAGTCACTTCAGAAATCATTGGGTACTCGTCTGGATATGAGTACTGCATATCATCCTCAAACCGACGGCCAAAGTGAATGAACCATTCAGACACTGGAAGACATGCTACGGGCTTGCGTAGTTGACTTCGGTGCAAACTGGGAACATCATCTACCCTTGTGCGAGTTTTCGTACAAGAACAGCTACCATACCAGTATTGGAGCTGCACCTTTCAAGGCATTGTACGGTCGTAAATGCCGATCACCTGTCTGTTGGACCGAAGTGGGAGACAGCCAACTCACTGGTCCTGAGATCATTCACGAAACAACGGAGAAAATCATTGGAATCCAAAACAGACTCAAAGCCGCGCGCGATCGTCAGAAGAGTTATGCTGATGTGAGACGCAAACATCTCGAGTTCCAAGTTGGGGATCGAGTACTCTTGAAAGTATCACCTTGGAAAGGTGTCATTCGTTTTGGTAAACGCAGGAAACTGAACCCCAGATACATTGGACCTTTCGAGATCCTTGAGAGGATTGGTCCAGCGGCATATCAATTGCAGCTGCCACCCGAGCTCAGCAGCGTGCATCTCACATTCCACATTTCTAACTTGAAGAAGTGTCTGTCTGATGAGACACTTATCATTCCTCTCGATGAAATTCATATCGATGATAAACTTCATTTTGTCGAGACACCGGTGGAAATCATGGACCGTGAGGTCAAACAGTTGAAACAAAGTCGTATTCCTATCGTTAAAGTCCGGTGGAATTCGCGGCGTGGTCCGGAATTCACTTGGGAACGGGAAGACCAGATGCGACTCAAATACCCACAGCTATTCACAGACTCCACTCACACGACTCAGAGTTAAATTTCAGGACGAAATTCTCTTAACAAGGGGAGAATGTGACACCCGACAAATTAGGGCTTGTATTAGTACCTAATCACTTTGTTAATACATGAAATTAGTTCTATGTTAGGGAAATTGTATGTATCATTATATATATTTTGTGAAATATATACACGTACGCGATTTGTTTAAATCGTGCATTTTCATATCAGATGGATTCCGATACATACTAATACGGACGTTGGTGAATTTTTTTTTATAAATAACATAAATCTATTTGATAATTAAATAGTAGATATTTACATTATATTATTATTTATTAATAATATACGAAACAATGTACGTTTTGTTTAAAACGTAACCGACACAAATTAAACGAGCAAAACGCACCTAACAAACGAAATTTATAAGAATTATATTTTTATAATTCATTTCCAAGTATTTTGATAAAATACTTCAATAAAAATTCACGCGATCACGCGCAATCAAATATAACGTTTGATAACGTCACGCAATTTAATTAATCGTTAAACGATCACGTAAATCAATACCGTCACGATACCAAACATCTTAATAAGTATTTCCAAGTAATATTAAGTATTACTTCAAGTTAAAAGTATCGAGTTTTAAATCGTTTACGAAAACTCACATGTAATACGTTTTAAGTTTAATCGGACAACGAAACGACCGGGGAAACGAACACCGTATGGAACGCAAACGTAGGGAGCAAGTTTTGGAGACACCACACCTTGGTGTGGGCCCCATGGGACGAAATTATCAGCCCACAAACACTCCCCCACAATTTGTGGATCTTGGTTTTTCACTTTGACCTTAAACCATACAAGATCCATGAATTACTCCATTATGTTCCAACCTCCCTCTCTCTAACTTCTCACTACAATTCACACACACAAAAATCCTCTCCTTTCCCCTCCCCATTTGGCCACCACCATCCACCACTCAACCACCATCATCCACCCTTGGTTCTTGAAGAAAAAGCAAGGAAACGAGGCTAGGAACGCAACCGAGCAACATCCTCTCATTTTCATCTTTAGATCATCATTTCTTTGTAAGAAATACATCTAACTCATTAGTTTATCTTACTATATGTTCATCTATATGTTATGTTGTTCAATCAACCATAAAATGTCCAAAATAAAGCTTTAAATACGTTTTTACCAACACATATGTATATCCAGGAATCTGCCCAGGAAAAACTGTCACACAAAATCGTTAATATCTCGAGTTTTAGGAAGAATCAACTTACGAAGTCTAAACGAAAAATGACCGTTAAGATGTTGGCTACAACTTTTATGTTTACCACTTTGACCAGATCCCCACGGAATTTAGTGTAGAAGCCGAATTATGGACTGAGGTCGTTTATCGACTAAATCTGACCACTTTCCATTCCCATTTTTGTTTAAAATAGTAAACGAACTTATAAAGATACCATAAAATGAAGAAATTAACTAGACATATGTATGTTCATCTGTGATTTTTGGTGAGACTTGGTTCGGGCTAAAAGTGTATAAAATGAGAGATCTACGGAGTTAAAATCTAGAAAATATAAACCCAAGGGACTGTTTTGGACAACTTTTAAAACCGACACATCGGGCTAACCCCGACACGAACCAATAATTTTTCCGAGCCTTAGAAACATATTTAAGACATCTCTAAAAGTTTCGGGTCAAACCGAACCCGTTTGACCAAGTCAACAAAAACAAGCCCCAAAACGATAAACGCAAACCTATTTGCAAAACACTAAGAATTCTAGCCCGAAATGAATATATAAGTTCTATTATGAAACATGGATAAAAATAACACTTATGAACCTAACCCGAGCTATAAATACGACACTCGACGAATACTAAGCACTTCAAATATACTCTACAAGTATATCATTACAACATTTTAATAATAATGTAATGAGATTATTATTACAATTAATCACCAATGGGCCGTACATGTTTTCGAAAACACGAATGAACAAACCAATATATTTGGACATTACTAGTTGAATGAGCAACTAGCATAGATGGTATGATAAGACATTTAATCATTTTAAAACCTTGCGCGTTTGATACGCCCGACAGGTTTCAGTCGTTGGAGACGACATCATTACTCTTGAACAACATCATTATTGCTTGTTAGCAACTCATTATGCTCAGGTGAGTCTCATAGCCCCTTTTTAAATGCTTTTACCTAGGGGTGAGATACATGCTCGTTTCGTTTTGCATGTGAACACAAGTATCAAAACATCGATATATGCCACATGAGTTAATTTCATCTAATAAATTTAAAGCCCTCCATCACATAGTTTGTTAATTTGATTTAGCGTGAATGTTAGTGTACGGTACCATATGGGATTGACAATCCCCGTCCGAGTTAGCAAGCACTAACCTGTCAAACGGACGCATTATCATTTGTTCAGTATGATTGTTGATTAGGCACTCATAGGGAGGCACCTCGATCAGGTCCTTGAATGTGGGTCCTGACCCCCTCAGTTAAGCTCAAACTATGGACTTATGGCTGCATGTACATTCATTATTTGTTTGATTACAAATCATTATGTAAATCTTGTGGTTCATAAATCTCAATTACTCATATACACCTGTGAGCTCACCAGCTTTTTTTTAGCTGACCTTTTAGCATGTTATCTCAGGTACTCAGTAGTAGGTTGGACTGCCCATCAGGACACTTTAGCTCGAGTCGCATGCAATCATTAAACATCAAGAGATTTCCTTGCATATCTATATTTTGTATAATTGGAAATGTATTAGAATCTCTCAGGGTAATCATGTGAACTCAATATAATGTAAACAATTTGTAAACTCTTATGTTATATCAATGTATTTGGTAAACGATGCATATAGAGTCGTTCATTATATATCTTATGTGCTTGTGATTATTGATTAGTCGCGCCCCGACCCGATTCGCTTCCGCAACCCGAATTAGGGGGTGTGACAGTCATAGGCTTGCTCGAGAATCAGATCTCCACCACTTAGGTGAGGACGGTGATAGTTATCCCAGGAAATTCAAAAATGGGTTGTCATGGTTGGTGAAGGTTTTAAGTGGTATAGATAAGTGGGAATTTATGGTTTGAAAAGGGTTTTGCTTATATTAGGACCTTTAAACTTTTGAAAAACATTATTTTGACAACCTTTTTAATGAAAACGTAAACGGATAACGGTAAGGGAAGAAGAAAGCTATTTTGACTTCTATCTTTTTGAAAACTCACGGAGGAATTTTCACTTTCTGGGAATAGGAGTTTTCAAAATGTTTGAAGCACTTAGCTTTATTCTATTTTTCTTTTATTTTCTTCTATTTTTGAGCTTTTCTAAGTGTTTTATTTTGTTTCTTTCTTTTTCCCTTTTTGAAATCCTTTCTTTCTTTCATATTTTTTATCCTTTTGATGACTTTGCATTTACTTGGTGCCAATTTTTCGCACCATATACTCTCAACATTTTGATTTTTATCAAGGGAATGCACACGAGAGGTTTTGAGTAAACTCCAGTGTTAAAAATATCATTTTCCATAAGTTAAAATTTTCTAAGATAAGATTTTGGTGGGTATTGGAGTAAGTGGGTTTAAATTAAGGGTTTTGAAAGAAACGAATAGGCTAAGGCTCAACAAGGTTTTCTAGGCGGATCATCAACACTAAAGATGAGTGTTGGAAGGGTTTTGGGCTTGAAAAGATATGAAAAAGGAGTTAAATCCTAAGGAATGTCAAGCTCATTTAACTGCACATATACCGCGTACAGTACTCTACCAATGTGGTCTCGAAGTGCATACCAGGAGCAAGTTCTAATTCCGGATGCACGCATCGGCACACTCAAACAAATGAATAGTGAAGCATTAAAGATGAATGCTTATGATAGGCTCAAGATACCTCACTGCAAGTTTTGGGTTTGTTTGTGCCTAGCCATGCGATGCCCCTCTTAGATTATCATTTTAGGCTTAAGAAATTCCTAACTTATTTTCTCTTAATTTCCAAATTACCTTACTCATATATGAAAATGCTTCCTCTCAAGATATTTTAATTCAAAAATTTTGAAATTTTTTAAGCAAAAGTGAGTTTTTAATAAATTGAGGAACATTTTCCGAGTTTGCTTTTGGAAAACAAGAATCTAACAAGCATCTAACCTAAGGTATTTTATACCGCTATCCCACCCTAATGTTCTCTTGAGTTGGTATTTGAGTAAAATTCCACACTTAGATTTTGAACATATCGGAAAATGTTTCTCAAGTGTTTGTTTGGGTTGGAATCCCACACTTAGTGATAAGCTTAGGATATTGTATAGACTACTTTTATGAGAAATTAAAACTAAAGATAATATCAAAACAAGAATAATAACGAGAAAACTCCCCTATCAAAGTGACGGTGGAAGGTGAAATTATGAAGATATGCTAACTTTGAAGAAGATCTTGCCATGAATCTTCTTTAGCGTCAGCTCCATGAAGCTCGTTCGGTTTTTAGCAGGCAAAGCTTATAAACAACGGCTTTATTCTTCATTCTTATAAATTCTTTCACTCTCTTGTGAAGATATCTCGTAAGTGTGAACACGTTGGATATACTTTTCACCGACTTCTTATTGCAACTTTTTATCAAAAGAGTGCCTTAATCCGAAAAAGCGAAAGATGTTTGCTAATACTCCCTCCATCCCATTTGAAATATCCACATTACTATTTTGGGATGTCTCATTATAAGTTTCCACTTTGATATTTAACCAATCAAAAAATACTTTAGTGGGTGGGTTTAATATTTGATTGGTGAAAAGTGTAGTTAGTGGAGAATCCTAAAACTACGTGCAAAGTCAAAGTGGACATTTGAAATGGGATAGTGGGAGTACCAAACAATTTTAAGTCATGTGTTATTAAACGATTTTTAGCATAATGCGTGAAAGTAGCACGCAAGTACCTCAAATGCTCGAAACACATAGCTTGCCATTTTTAGAAAATGTTTCCTATTTTCTGGATTAGGCGGTAAAAGCTGAAGTGGTGTTTTGAAAGCATTTGTATATCCAAGTGTGAAAGATGGTCAGCGATATATCACTTCTTGGAATTTAAAAACTAACACTACTAATACTAAGGATATTTTATTGCACGGGTTGCCTCCCGAGAAGCGCTTCTATTTAGAGTCGAGGGCTCGACTTTTCCTCTTGGATAAACCAGAAGAGGATCCACCAGGGCTAGAGATGCAGAATGGTGGTGCCCTGGGGTTTTGTGGGTAGAATCTCATGAAGTGACGTGTGATGACTTCTGTGATGTTCGGGATTCTCGTCACATGGAGAGGATAGCTACTGAAATGCTCCTCAGCAGTCCTTTGCAAGTATAGAAAGTCCCATGTAGCATCGTGAACTGCCTTGGAGATTGTTCCATCAGGGTTTACAAGGTAAGCTCCATCATGCTCGATCGTCTCACGCTTAGGTCGGTCCATCCGTAAGGAATCCATGAATCTGAAGAAGCGTAGGTGGATGTCTTTGTGAGTGGCATTGCTAGTGCTCCTCCATAGTTCTTCAATGGATCTAAAGATGCCTTGGACCAGCTGCTTCTAATGGTCGGTGTATATGAGTTATGGTTTTAGGAAGATGTTAATCATCCTATTATAAACCTCACGCAACCCGTCATGGAATAGCTGTCGGGGTTGCTCCCAGAGGATAGAACTGAAAATGTCTTTAAGCCTTTCAGAGACGAAATCTGCAGTGTTAACCATCAAACCTTCTAGAATAGAGGAATGAATGGTCCGTGATCTTTCGTCTGAACTTATATGCTCCAGCTTCTCGACGATTATGTGAGCGTGGTGCTCGATAGTGCACCTGATGTAGAACCGATGTGGTGAGGACTCGTCGATATGGTCATTATTGGCCATGGAATCCAGTAGTCCTTTGAGATCACTCATTAGCTGAACATGTATCTCGTCTTGAGGTTCCCAGTTGCATAATCCATATGGTGTTTAAAAGATTGGAGAAAATCCAATTGCTGGCGCGAATATGGAAATGTGGACCTGATAAATGCTTGATATACCCTACCATACGCGATCTTTTGGTCTTTATAGAATTCCAACTCATTTGGAGAAGGCTCATCATTACCTGGTGATTCTCCTGCAAGATCATTGGCGAAGGCATTGATGCGGCTAACTAGATGTTGAGGACTCCGAGAGTTGGTGGGGCGAAGAATCTCATATTCAGTTTGAATGTCCTCTATTATGTCCCTTTGACGCGGTGTGTACTCCATGGTAGAGTCTCTTATAATCGCTATTAGGGTTCGGAAATCCTCCTCGTGCTCTTCAATAGCATTAAGCATTTCTTCTGGATCAGAGATGATTGGGATTTTGATATTTCCGAGAGTAGGAGGGGGAATGATTGCAGTTAGGCGAAGACGAATAGAGCAAGAATCGATCAGGACATCAATGAAAATGACATCGTCTTCATCACTCTCAGTCGCTGAAGTGTCAATCTCTAGAGAGTCTGGAAACTCAACAGCATCGGGAAGTGGCTGAGACTCATCGGTGATCTAAGATACCGGCTGAGAAGAGTCCATCTCAATATCTCTCTCGTCCTGGGAATCAGAATCATGACTTGATCCAGATGTACCTCCAAGCTCGAAATGGGTTCGAGGATTGGATGAGTCAAGGGTTGGAATCCCTTGAGGAGGTATATGTGGCTTGAGTCGAGACTCATCATCCAGAGAGTGGTCAAATAATGGTTCCTCTGAGTCACTTTCCGGCAAAGGGATAAAACATAGAGTATAATCTATCTGCATGACCTCTGCGGTCGGAGGGTATGCCTCAGCAAGGTATGGCGGTGTGGCTTCATCTTCTTCTGTCTCTTCCTCTTTATCTATTTCTTCTTTTATCTCTTCCTCTTCGTCCATCTCTTCTTCCTCAGTGTCGGATGTAATCGTAATGGGTTCGTCAGACATCGGGGCGTCTGGTTCAGAATCATCATCCGAGGTAACTCTTCCTGTCGATATCGCACATATCTCTGCATGCTCTGTGATAGCTTGATCAGCTTAATCGATCTTGTAGGTGATAGTCTCTCCATGAGATCTAAGACCGATGGTCTGAGAATAGACGTCGATGATAGTGCGTGCGGTGTTCAAGAATGGTCTACGTAAGATAATAGGGATATGGACATCTTCCTGAATGTCCATCACAACAAAGTCTGTGGGATATAGAAACTTATCCACTTGAACCATGATGTTCTCAGCTATTCCTTTAGGATGTCTAATGGATTGGTCAGCTAGCTGGACACTCATCTTAGTAGGTTTAAGGGGTCCTAATTCCAGTCTAGTGTAAAGCGAATAGGGCATGCCCGAGTGATACTGGCTCCTAGGTCGGCTAGAGAGTGTATCATGCCCGAGTGATAGATCGAACAGGGAAGGGTAAGTGTCCTGTATCTCCTAATTTCTCAAGTATAGAGTTCTTAATAATAGCTGAACATTCCACATACAGTAGGACATTGGGTACTTCGGGTACCTTATCCTTGGTCGACAAGAGTTTTAGGATGTACTTTGAACTGGAAGGGGGTTCTAGACACGGTGTCCATGAACTTTCCATCGAGTCGGAAGTTGTTAACCTTATAGGCTTTCTTAAGATGGCCGGGAAACGGAATGCGTACTTCACTTTGTGGTGTAGGGACAGACGTAGGCTCGACTGTTGGCGGGACATGAGTATCTTCCTTCACCGGGGAAGGAGTGGAAGGTTGGCTCGGTTCCACCTTCTTGTCTGTAGCACTCATCTGTTTGGCCTCTTCTATGTGTAGGTTTTGTACCGTGTTCCTAGGGAGATTACCCTGAGGCCTAGAATGAAGATGTTGGGCTAACTGTCCTATCTGGGTCTCAAGATTTTTGAGAACGGCCAGTTGGTTCCTAATGAATAGGTCGGTTTGGTCCTACCTAGCGCTGGTCTTTTGATTAATTTGGTGCTGGCCTTGGATGAACTTAGTGAGTGTATCATCCGTACTAGTAATAGGCACAATGGTCTTAGTAGGCTCAGTCGGTTGAGCTGTGTCGGGTGCAGTCAATGACAGTGGTTGGTTATAGGTGAGTTGGGGTTGTTGTTGGTAAGATGGGTACCTAGGTTGGTAGTTAGGTTGGAAAGGTTGTTGGTTCCTAGGTGGGTACTGGTTGCATCTAGTCCTAGGGGAGAGGTTCAAGCGAAACTAGGCGGATTCTGTGGGCGAGCTGGGAATTGAGCGTAGTAAACCGTTCTATCAGCAGGGTCTTCGTACTCAACCTGATAACTCTCCGTGGGCAAGTTGGCACAGTTCTAGCATGCATGAACTTGGTGGGCGTGCTGGGATGGTTTCTTAATTTCGCCGATCTGCTTCATCAGGTGTTCGATCTTCTCTGTCAAGGACTTGATAGCTTTGGTCTGGAATGGGTTTGGTGCAGCAAGCGGTGCTGATAAGGAATGCTCACCAGAATTCCAGTCGTGATGGTGCATCTGTTGGAATAGTGTCCAATATCATAACTAATTGGTAAGTACATCATTAAAAGTGGATTCCTTTTTGGGTCGCCCTCAATGAACAGTAAGAGAAATAAATGAGAGATAATATTAATTGGAATTAATATTATATTTAGTTTATTAATTAGATATTAACTAAAACTAAAAGGAAAATGAAATTATGGAAAATCCATCCATACGCCGTATGGAAGTTCCATATGTCGTATGGATGCTAGGGTTTTGAGGCGATGGGACGGCTGACAGAATGTTCTGGAATCATCAACCATACGCCGTATGGAAGATCCGTACGCCGTATGGATTGAAAATGGTGTTGTCCCACATCGGCCGGATATGAAACCTAAGCCATCCTCCTTCCCTATAAATAGGGGCATACCCCTTAGGTTTTCCTTGTACTTTTCTTTCTTTCTTATTCCTATCCTTGTAAGAGTTTTACGACTAAGAGTCATGACCATAGGAGACTTGGGAATTTCTCTTGATTCGTGGGTGTGAAACATTAGAGGTGTTCTAGTTTGGGCACTCGCCACCAAGCAAGAAGGTTTTGATTATTCGTCTACGCGTGAGAATTTATCTTCTCAAAGGTTAGTAATTTCCGATTTATCTTATTTATTTTATTGCTTTTATTTATTCAAGTTAAGATCCCTTAGGGTTTAGTTTCCTAATTGCCTTAGATTAATTATTTTGTTATAATTCCGCTGCGCATTTTAATCTAGTTAGGGAATAGAAAACCCAACAGTGGTATCAGAGCCTTAGCTTGATAAATACTAGCATTTAATTATCTGCAATAGTATGTAGGTAAAGATAAATTGGAAATATAATTGTCTAAATTGGTAAAATGAATTTACACTTTAGACCCTATATTTTGAAATGTTTAAAATATACCCCTAAATTTTAAAATATTTTAAAATTGAACTGTAGACTTTAAGAGTTTAAAGAGAGACGTTACATATATTATGAGCAATAAGTATATGTATCATTAAAGTTAAATACATCGTCAGTTAATTGATGAATTGGCTTACCCATAGTGGACATACTATAAGAGAGGTATTCTTTGCTTCTTTGTGTGTTCAATGGAACTGCCAAGGACTTTGATAGGATGATGTTAAGATCAAAAGTATGACCTAAAAGTACTAAAACAAAATCCCGTTCTAGATACTAAAAATGTGAATAGTATGCTAACCCATGAAAACCGCACATCTTTCGTATGGTCTGTTAATGGAGCGTGTGTGGTTTACTGGCACATTAATATGAGAACATATTGAGAGATGATGCGGAACTCGCGATTCTCGAGCGTACTCGGGCCAGGGACCACGCGGGTTTTGCATGGTTAAATTCACCATCTTGTTCATGATCCTCGGCATACCAGTCATGAATAGTAGATGAGCATATCCGAGATTAACATGCCATTGATAAGAATCAATGAATCTCAAAAGAACTAGGAGTTTCATATAGAATGATATTGACAAAGGAATTGTCTACCTAAAATAAATTCGCAATATGATTACGGCAAACCTTTTCATAAAATGAATCTAAAATATGGATCCTAGCCTTAATTTTGTAATTCAGTAATTAATTAAGGAGTATTCAAACTAACTAAAATTGTTTATCTTATAGATGTCTTCAACAAATGGTAATAATCCTCCCGTCCCCAATTCCGCACACAACTTGAATTTCCCACTTCTCTCAGTTCTTGGAAGGGAAAGACTGACTGGTCCAAACTATATGGATTGGATGCGTATCCTAAGGTTTACCTTGAGGTACGAGAACAAGGAGTATGTTCTCGATGAGCAGATTCCCATGATTGATGAAAACTCAACCCAAGAGGAGATTGAGGTACACAGGAAACATTATGATGATGCGAATAAAGTGTCTTGTATCATGGCATCCTCCATGAGCCCCGAGTTGCAAAAGACTTTTGAGAATACTTGGGCTTATGAAATGAACCAACAGCTTAAGGAAATGTTCCAGGCAAAGGCGAGCAAAGAACGCCTTGATGTGGTTAAGTCACTCATGGCTTGCAAACCCAAACCTCGAGCATCTATATTTGCTTTCGTCTTGGAGATGAAAGGGTACTATGATAGGTTGGAATCGTTGAATATGATGTTTGACACAGAGTTTTCCATTGCCATAATTTTGTCCTGTCTACCAGCTGTCTACAATCAGTTTGTAATATCATATCTGATGAATATGAATGAGAGAGAAGGATCAATAATGGAACTCCATAATTTGCTGCAAACCGTTGAGCAAGGAATCAAAAAGGATGATGTGTCCTCTAGCTTAGCAGCTCATGTGTTGGCAATTGGTCAAACTGCAAAGAAAAGAAAGAGGTCAAATTGGAAAGCAAAGACTACGAATGGAAAGTCCAATCGTGGGTCCAAAAGAAAGACTGATTCTGATATTGCACCAGTGAATGATCCGAAGGAAGCCATGTGTTTTTATTGCAACACTAAGGGGCACTGGAAACGTAGCTGCCCGAAATACCTGAAAGACCTTGAGGATGGAAAGGTCGAAAAGAGTGTTCACTCAGGTATGTTCATGATCGAACTCCATAATACTACAACTTCTAATTTGTAGGTTCTGGATACAGGGTGTGGTACTCACATTTGCAATGTATTGCAGGGTCTAAAGGAAAGTAGGAAGTTGAAGCATTGAGAGCTTAATCTAGTCATGGGAAACAGAGGAATCACGCCTGTTACCGAGATTGGAAAGTATGAGCTCATGCTGAACTCTGGAGTTAGGATAGATTTGAATAATTGCTGTTATTCATCAGAAATGACTAGAAATATTATTTCATTTTATGCTTTGTTTAAGGATGGTTATCGATTTTCATTTGATAATGAGAATGGTGATATTTTGGTTTATTTAAATGGTTGTTTTATTTTCAAAGCTTCTCCTTACAATGGCATATATGAAAATGTTGAATGTGTTAGCAAATTGATTTTAAATATTGATTCGTCTAATGAGCTTGATAAATCCAAATTGTGGCATTATCGTCTTGGGCATGTAAACAAGAAACGCATTGGCCAACTCCAAAAGGATGGAGTGTTGGAATCATTCGACCTCAAATCAGATAATGTATGTGAATCTTGCTTATTGGGCAAGATGACTAACTCACCATTCACAAGGTCGTGTGAAAGAGGTGAAGGACTCTTGGACTTGGTACACACGGATGTTTGTGGACTATTCTGATGCACCACAAAAGATGGAAAACGGTATTATGTTACATTTACTGATGACTACAGTAGATTTGGACATGTCTATCTGATTAAGCATAAGTCGGATACTTTTGAGGTATTCAAAAGATACCAAAGCGAAGTAGAGAATCAATTGGGCAGAAAGATCAAGGTTCTTCGATCTGTTAGGGGAGGAGAATACCTTAGTATCGAGTTTCTCGATCATATTAGAGATTGTGGAATAGTTTCACAATTAACTCCTCCTAGAATGCCACAACTTAATGGTGTTGTTGAGAGGAGAAATATAACCTTGTTGGACATGATTCGGTCTATGATGAGTCGGGCTACACTTCCGATATGTTTTTGGGGTTATGCATTAGAAACAGCCGCTCGCATCTTAAATCTTTTACCCATGAAGAAGGTTTCAAAGACACCTTATGAGATGTGGAAGGGAAAACATCCTTCTCTTGGTCACATCAAAATATGGGGTTGTGAAGTTTTCATTAGACGAGAAACTCAGGACAAACTAGACTCCAGATCTGAAAAGTGTCTTTTCATCGGTTATCCACAAGAGTCGTTTGGATATCTGTTCTACAGACCCGCGGATAATGTGCTCTTCGTAGCTCGAAGAGGAGTGTTCCTTGAGAGAGAAATGATATCTAAAGAGGACAGTGGGAGTAAGATTGATCTTGAAGAAATTCAAGAGTCGGCTGATGAAGAACCTACAGTAAACACTGATGTTCAAAAAGAGGTGGAAACACCTGTTGAACCTGAAGACATATCCTTACCCGTTCGCAGATCTTGTAGAGTTATCAAGCCTCCTTCGTTCTATTATGGTTACCATGTGGAAGAAGAGGATAAAATTAGTGACAATACACTAAATGAATTAGATGAACCTGCTAACTACAAGGAAGCGATGGCAGGCCCTGAGGCTGCTAAGTGGAAGGAAGCTATGAAAAGCGAAATTCAGTCCATGTATGACAACCAAGTTTGGAATTTGGTTGACACTATACCCGGTCTTAAGACGGTGGGTTGTAAATGGATCTTTAAGAAGAAGACTGACATGGATGGGAAAGTACACACTTATAAAGCTAAGTTGGTAGTGAAGGGCTATACTCAAACCCACGGGATTGATTATGAGGAAACCTTCTCACCAGTAGCTAAAATAAAGTCAATTTGGATTATGCTAGCCATAGCCGCGTTTCATGATTATGAAATTTGGGAGATGGATGTCAAAACCGCCTTCCTTAACGGGAAACTGACAGAGGATGTGTTCATGGCACAACCAGAGGGTTTTGAAAATGCAAAGTATCCTAATAGAGTGTGCAAGCTTCAAAAGGCTATTTATGGACTTAAACAAGCCTCTCGTAGCTGGAATCTCTGCTTCCATGAAAAAGTCACAGAGTTTGGATTTTCTAGAAGCGAAGATGAGTCCTGTACATATGTCAAGTTCAGTGGGAGTGTGTAGTCATCCTAGTATTATATGTGGATGATATACTACTCATAGGAAACGATATCCCAACATTACAAAGTGTAAAGGATTGATTGGGAAAATGTTTCGCTATGAAAGATGATGCGCCACCAACGGTCGATCAGGTTTTACCCTGTCGTTGGACCGTCCGTCAGCGGCGGCACCAGTGGGTTTTAAAATTTGTTTTTTTTTTGCTGGGCCTAAGTATACTAAAGCTATGGGTGAGTACAGCGATAGGTATGACCTAGGGTCATTCTTCAAACTACAACGGGCATGGGATCTAGGACTTTAGTTATCTACGGGAATTTAGCTAGGGTTTAAAAGAGGTGTTGGTTTCTTTTGGTTTTAACTAACTACTAATTATCTAAAATTAACAATAAAATAAAGTGGAGGGGAGGTGGCAACGAGAACTTATAGGTGAAGCGAGTGTTTACTATGATAATTACTCATGCTATTTAGGGGTAGTTAATGGGATAAAGCCTTAGTTAAGATGACATTAATATTTCCTAATGAGCCATAACTCCTAGCCTATTATCTATCTAACATAGAGTTCTCCGCAATCAGATAAATAATATGTCACGTGGATAACAGTTACGGAATGTAAACTACATCGGAAGTTGTCCCAAATGTAGCACCCAATTTAACCAAACCAATTTAACCAACAACCATCCTCGAGTCTTATCCCCCAATCTCAGACATTTGAGATATCCGAATCATGGAATGAATTCTTGAATAAACAAAAACATGAACAGGGGTTTCCTACCGGGACAAGTTGGGATGGTCTGGTCTAACGGCTGATTAAATTGTTCATCATTATTTCATATAAATCATTTTAACTATTCTATGCATGTTAAACTGGTATATGTAATTGATAAATATTCGAAAACCTAATCATGTAACTAATCAGCATAACAGATACTAGCATGCAAACCCTAAGCAACAATCAAACAAGAACATGCAGAAAGGCAGCATAGCAAGGATCAAATTATGCAGAGTGACGGGGTACATGGTTAAGTCACAAGTGTCCCGAAAGTTCTCTCTAAGACACTAGTTAAATGGCCTGAATCTAATCTATCTCTAATCCTACGCTCCGTGTCTCCCTCCGGTAATATTTCAACCAGGAGAACACCGGCCATGTCGAGTTCAACGATCATTAGACACAGAATAATTAGCGGCATACAACTAGCAATTGGCCAAGCCTAGAAGGATGTTACTAACCACAACATAAGTTGGATAGATAAACATTTGAGATTCAATTCACAGATTCAAATATAACTCAATAGCATATAGATATAGTAACAACATGATTTAAGTATAACTACCCTAGCATGGCAACTATCATAGCAAACACAGATTTGTCTAGCTAAGCATGGCAATAATCCTAGCAAGTAATTCTAAACAAGTATATCAACAGCACAACATTATTTAACAAGATAGAGATTATAATAGAACCTGACAAAGCGTTATTACAAATCGTGCGATACCGCAGTCTCGGAGCACCTCCGTTACAAGTAAGCTACTAATCTACTAGCTTAACTAATCTAATTAACTAACTAACTAATTTAGAGAGAGAGTAGTGAGAGAAAGTGTGTATAGAAGTGTGAAAATGTGAAGGTGTGAAGTGTGTTGAAATGATGAAATGAGGCTTGTATTTATAGAGATCGCACAGCCGTATCCGTAGACCGTATCCAAACCTTCAAACACACAACCGTATCGCAAAGGAGAATAAAAATCAGATTTTTATCACCCAAACGCACGATACAGCTGAGCTGGACCGTATACGGCTGAACTGGACCGTATACGGCTGAGCATAGGGTGAATACAGCTGAACTGGGCCGTATACGGCTGAGCACAGGCCGTATACGGCCTGCACAGACCGTATACAGTCCAGGCCCAGCCGTATACGGTCTGGACCAGCCGTATATGGCGAGGTTCAGTCGTATGCTGGTTCCTCGGTTCTTCGTTTCTTCGTTCGAGCGTAACTTCTTCGTCGTTTATCCGTTTTGAGCGTTCTTTATATCCACGCGTTCGTATTTTCCTAACGAAGAAAATGACATAAGTTAGAGGTCATAATTCTTTGTGTAGCTCAAAAAGTGCTAGAACGAGTAAACGAGAATGCTTATGATCGTATTCGTAAGATTTATCGTGTTTTTCGACCATTTTAGTTGACTTTTGAAACATTGTCTATATTTTGGCCCATGTGACGAGTTTTAATGATAAAGTATCTATTTTGATTAGTTTTATCACATATTGGGCTAAAAAGGTGAGATAAATGCACGTAAAAACATGACTTTTTGCGTGTTATCAAAAGACTTGGGAGATGCAGCATATATTCTTAGTATAAAGATTTATAGAGATAGGTCGAGACATCTCATAGGACTTAGCCAGGACACATACTTAGATAAAATTTTGAAAAGATTCAAAATGGAGAACTTTAAGAAAGGGAATCTACCCTTACATCATGGCATTAAGATCAGTAAGGATCTTTGTCCGAAATCTAAGGAAGAATCGGATAGAATGAGTCGATTCCCATATGCTTCAGCTATAATATCGATCATGTATGCCATGACGTGTACGAGGCTTGATGTCTCATTTGCTTTGAGCTTAGTGAGTCGACATCATCAGAATCCTGGTGAAGGTCATTGGACAGCTGTAAAGAATATTTTTAAGTATTTGAGAAATACTAAGGACAGGTCCTTGGTTTATGGTGGAGAAGAAGAACTCAGAGTAACGGGTTATGGTGATGCAAGTTTCCAAACAGATAGAGATGATAGCCGTTCACAGTCTGGTTGGGTATACTTACTGAATGGGGGAGCGGTGACATGGAAAAGTTCAAAGCAAGATACGGTGGCAGACTCAACGTGCAAGTTTGAGTACATAGCGGTTTGCGAGGCTTCAAAGGAAGCTATCTAGATTAAGAATTTCATTGGAGATCTTGGAGTTGTTCCAAATGTTCAAGACCCCATTGAAATATTATGTGATAACGAAAGTGCGGTCGCCTTGAGTAGAGAACCCAAGGATCACGGAAAGTCAAAGCACATTGAAAGAAAATACCATTTTGATCGAAGGAAAGTCGAAGAAGGATATGTGATTGTGAAGAGCATAAGATCGGAGGATAATCCGGTTGATCCGTTCACAAAGCCACTTGGAAAATCCGAACACGATGAGCATGCTAGGAGCATAGGCTTAAGAGATAATGTAAAGTTTTAGTTGTTAGTTTGATTTTTGAAACATTGTAAACAATGATGGAAACTGTAATAGACTTGGTGATTAAATAATGGAGATTTATTTATTTGAAGGAGTTCTGCCATTTACTATTGTTTGTCATTGTATTTCAAGTTTTGCATGTTTAGAAACCACTTCCCGAGTAAAACAGTTTTACTTAAACCTCCTCAGTCGTTCACACTCCTGGAAGTAAGTGGTGAATCAAGACTGGCATGGAGTGTTAGTAGATTGTCTATGGAGATTAGACATGGCACAGAGAATGTTGCAACATTCATGGGTACTTAATGGGGATTCATGTATAGGAGAGACCCGTACTTAAAGAGATCACTTCATGGATTAAATCACGAGTTATTTTAAGATGATAATATCCTCTATTCTTGAAATTGAGATGCATTGAATTTCTAGTTTTTCAAGTCTGTTATACTTTAGCCTATTCAAACGCTGTGCGTAACTGCCAGTTATAAAAGGTATGCAAGGTTTAACATGATGAGTTGACTATTACTATGTAGTCAAAATTTATTTGTTCCTTTTCGCCTAATGGGGAAAGCGATTCTTGGGCCCTCTAATGATTAAAGATTGACTCTAAAGTGCTAGGCCTGGCCGAGACTAAGTTGATGGTTCAATAGTCTCATAAAGTCAATGTAATCGGAAATCAGAAAACTAATCATGAATCTTGAGATTGATTAAAATCAATGTCTCGATTCATATGATATCAGTAGAGCAAAGGAATAGTTGATCACTTATCTAAAGGGGTAACTCTAAGATAAGAATCAGAGTTCGGCAGTTGCATTGGATGACACTCTCTGCTTAGTTAATGGACAAGCTTAGACCAATAATAGTTGATGAATTGTTCAAGTGGGAGACTGTTGGAATAGTGTCCAATATCATAACTAATTGGTAAGTACATCATTAAAAGTGGAGTCTTTTTGGGTCGCCCTCAATGAACAGTAAGAGAAATAAATGAGAGATAATATTAATTGGAATTAATATTATATTTAGTTTATTAATTGGATATTAATTAAAACTAAAAAGGAAATGAAATTATGGAAAATCCATCCATACGCATTATGGAAGTTCCATACGCCGTATGGATGCTAGGGTTTTGAGGTGATGGGATGGCTGACAGAATGTTCTGGAATCATCATCCATACACCGTATGGAAGATCCATACGCCATATGGATTGAAAATGATGTTGTCCCACATCGGCTGGATATGAAACCTAAGCCATCCTCCTTCCCTATAAATAGGTTTTGATTGTTCGTCTACGCGTGAGAATTTGTTTTCTCAAAGGTTTTGATACGCCTACGCGTGAGAATTTGTTTTCTCAAAGGTTAGTAATTTCTGATTTATCTTATTTATTTTATTGCTTTTATTTATTCAAGTTAAGATCCCTTAGGGTTTAGTTTCCTAATTGCCTTAGATTAATTATTCTATTATAATTCCGTTGCGCATATTAATCAAGTTAGGCAATAGAAAACCTAATAGCGTCGCCATATTTTCGATAAAGTTCCAAGCTTCTTCATCCGTGAGTTGCATGAAGTTTCCATGAGCAGCGACGTCAAAGGTGGTGCGATGGTTTGGAGCAAGACCGTTGTAAAACGTGCACAGCTGGCTGGTTTTCTCAATCAGGTGGTTAGGGAATTTGTTCAACAGACTCTTGTATCTCTCCTATGCTGTGTAGATAGACTCGTCATGAGCTTGGTGGAAGTTCATGATGTCATTCTTGTAGTTGGTTTGCTTAGCCGGAGGAAAGTACTTAGTTAGGAACTTTGTAGCCATATCCGTCCAGGAGGTGATAGAGCTAGTCTCTAATCCCTCAAACCAAGTCAAAGCATGGCATGTAAGCGAATAGGGGAATAGGTATAGACGGACTATATCCTGATCAACCCCGTTCTACTTGTAAGAGTTGGTGGTCTGAATGAATCGGTTAATGTGGGCGTTGGGATCGTCATGGGGTAATCCATGGAAATAGCAGAATTCCTTGATTAACTGAACGATATGATGTTTAAGCTAAAAGGATGCACCGTCAATAACAGGATAGCTGATGGGTCCACCTCGACCTTTGATTGATGGTTTGGTGTTGTCGGCGAGCGTGACACGAGCAACCATCGGTTTTGGTTGCGGTAGCGTTTCTCCTTGCGGATCGTTCGGATGATCGTCTCAGGATCGGGTACGAAAGTGAGAGGTTCGGATCCGGATGATCGGGTCAAATATCGTTGAGTGTTGTGGGAAGGAATTTTCGGTTGGAACAAGGGAAAAGAAAAACTAAACTACGGGCTCTAGAAAGAAAAGCTCATCAGGAACGTCTTCAGATCTTACGGCTGACTCCCCGGCAGCGGCGCCAAAAGACTTGACGCGCCTGGATTCGTCGGTCCGAAAGCTCACCTTTTTACGGGTGAACCGTCCTTGTCGTCAGAGGACTGGACCGACCAAAACTGGGCGTCAGTGGTCGATAATTTAATAAATGCGGGGCCTAAGTATACCTAGTTACTATGGGGGTATAGCAGCAAGGATGACCTAGGGTCGTTCTATGAGTCAGTGTATTATGGATCTTGTAAGAAAGAGAAGTACTATCTATCTAGTGATGGTTTTAAAGAGTAGTTGGGGGTTTGTTTTTGGGATTTTATACTTAGGCAGAAAATTTAAATAAAGCAAAATAAAATATAAGTAGATAGCAGATAATCTAGAGGAGGCGTTTGCTATGATTTCGGTAGCCTATTGATTGGAATGATGTATGAGTTATGAAAACATTTTCTAAAGGTTTATATTTCACTTATTTCAGGTATTTGTGGAGTAAGCACTAGTCCCCTACTGATAGAGTTCTCGATCAGTATGTCATTGAGTGACTAGGCTATCCTGATTCTGATCGGAGTAGTTTATCCAACCCACAACACTAACCGATGAAGGTATAGTGACCCTTATCTGGGATGAATCCCTGGTTGCATTAATAAGGCGACAAAACAACTCGATGTCCGACCTTTCTTAACCCCACAATAATACCTTAATCTAACTAAAACATTTTAGTATAGGATTATAAGTTATGCTTGATTACTTTCTATCGATGGGTTGGTGAGTCTAGGGGGTAAATTATTACTTAGTGATTTAACTGTTAATCAATAAAGCTTAGTAACTGCGGCTTTTCCTTGGCCTCCACGTGTTGACTACACCAGAGGTGTTTTCGACGCTATACCAAGTAATTATCCGATTTACGGTACCTTACATTGCTTCATAAAGGCTAACCCAGACTACTTAACAAAGTTGGTATTTAAAGCACAATATTATCCATCTATGATATAAACCAGCCCTTACTTTTTATTCCCAATAAATCCATGACTTATCAACAGTGTAATATTTACGTTCATTACAGAAAACCATATTTCCACAAGCACAATGTACTTTGCGTTCAGATTAGAAAGCAGTATTTCCACGGCTCCGGTGTACTTAGTTGTTCATTTAGCAAACCTTACTTCCATAGCCACATTGTACTTTGCGTTCAGTAAAGAAAGTAGTATTTCCACGGCGACGATGTACTTAGTATTCATTTAGAAAGCAATGCTTACGCTATTCATAAATCAGACCATGTTTGACACAGATAACTAAGTACCGTTGGATAGGGTTCGTGACGTCCTATCGTTAAGGCCGTAATCACATTTGCTGGTTGAAAGGCGTTTAGTTTATGAGGTATAAAATCATAGATAGAAAGTAAATCAAAGCGCTAAGTTTTCATAACATCATTCCAATCAATTACGACTAACTACGTCATATCAAACACACAATATCACTACTCGCTAATCATGGTAATCAATCCTAAATCTAGCATGATAACATCAATAACAATCATCATAATAAATAGATAAAGGATAGATATAACCGTAATAAGAGCGTAGCTGAAATACAACTTGAACGTTGCACGAGCAGATGTCCTAGTATGCGTCAAGCGATATTACCATATTACCCCTCTATTAGCTCGATACTAACTGAGACTAACTAGCCACTAATCTAACTACTAATTTTAACCTAATCCAGAGAGAGAGAGTAGTGAGAGAAAGTGTAAGTGTATTGAATATTCTTGGAGGTGTCTTGAAATGAGAACTTAAGCTTATTATTTATAAGCAACGCACAGCCATATCCGTAGACCGTATCCAGAACCTCAAATGCATAGCCGTATTGCACAATCGTATAAAAATCTGATTTTTATCGCCCAAATGCACCAATACGGTTGTCTCGGACCGTATACGGCTGAACTGGACCGTATACGACTAGACACCAACCGTATACGACTGTCCCAGGCCATATACGGTTGGGCACAGACCGTATACGGTCTACACATGCCGTATATGGCATGTGCCCAGCCGTATACGGCTGTGGTCAGCCCTATCCTGGCCCTTCGGTTCTTCATTTCTTCGTTCGGTCGCATCTTATTCGTCGTTTATCCAATTTGAGCGATTCTTGTGTCCACACGTTCGTAATTTCCTAACGAAGAAAATGACATAAGTTAGAGGTCATAACTCAGAGCATAGCTCAAGAATAAATGAAATGAGTGAATGGAAGATTCATTGATCGTTTGTTCTCTGTTTTGCTCATTTTTAGGTTATTTTTACCGATTCTTGAAACATCGTCTATATTTTAGCCATCATGATGAAATGTGATAGATATTTATATATTTCAAATGTTTTCATCAATATTTGTGCAAAAAAGGTGAGACAATGACATACAAAAACATGACTTTTTGTGTGTCATCAATTCTTAAGCTAAAATGAATCAAGTTATGAAAATGAGGTGAAAGGTGAGAAACTCCCCATATGACGATTTTGCAGGCGAGAGCTGAAAGTTTGAAGATATGCATGAAGAGTGATTCATCTTTGCATGTCCCAATCTGGTGCACAGTGCCTTCCATCCATGCTTAGCAAAGAGTCGTTCAATAATGTAAGTGGAAATTCTTATCGGTGAATTTCACACTTATTGTGATTTAAGATTTGGATGCGATTCTTGCTAAGGCATCTTGTAGTGTGGGTTGAGATCCCACACTTAGATCTTTAAGAGTTCATGGAGTATTAACACTTGTGAGTTTTAGAAGAAGATAAACCTGAGCTCCTTTCCTGAGATGTGTAAGTTCTGTGGTCTACATTTGTAATCTTTGTTTGTCTGCCTTTGACTTCACAGGTTCTTCTTTTGAAAGTTCGTCATCTCTTGTAGGCTTCTTTCTCATTCATTATCACACATTCAATCACTTATTCTAAATAAAGAAACAAACATAATAAGTAACTACGATAAACATAATAATATAATAAAGCTCAACCATATAGGTCGAGAAATATCCCAAAAGTTTTAACCAAGTGCAAGATAGAGATAACTGTAATCAATACAATACGGAAGTTAGTGATATGAAATATAAATCACAAGATATATAGTCTAGAATGGAGGATCCTCTGCTGGTATGTCATCAGGCTGAGCTACAGGTCATGCGATAGACTGCTGCCCACTGGATATTCTCTGCTCATCTGGAGGGAGTAATCCTCTCTGAATCAATATCTGCCAGAGGGTCATCGGTGGAATTGCCATCACATCATCATAACCAAGTGTGAGCATATCCTCAATGGTGACACCTTCCGTCTGTAACATATCAAGGTACAGCTGCCTGAGAGAGCTCTCAGTAGGAACCTGATCTGAAAAGATGGGGACCAAATCCAAGTAAGGGCCGATGCTACCACTGAATAATGCATCGGTACCAATGTAGAGTAAATATGATCTATATGATGTGTTAGCCTCTGGATGCTGGTCATGGGTTGGAAGGGGTATAGTCAGACGAGGCAATGATGCCTGTTGATGTGCTGGTGATGGTACGTGTACTAAGTAAACTCTCGATGTACCAGATGTGGATCTATGAGTGGGTAGTGGTGCGGAGTATGTGGTAGGTGTGCGAGGGCATCCATGTGGATATGGTGGCTGAGTGGTGGTATGTGAATGTGGTGGAGTAATGGTAGTGTATGGGCGAGTGGCAGCATGTGGGTGAGTGGTGGTATGGGTAGCGGGTGGTGGTGGTGGTCCACACCTGTATAAGAAGTGCTTAGGATTAGGTGTACCATGTTTCTTGGCTGTCAGAACCTGCTGATCACGGATAACCTGTAAAGCATGAAGATTATGCATACGGATCTAACAGAAGAAGAAAAAACAAAAACGGGTAAAGAATGAAGATTATGCATACGCTGAAAGATTCAAATGATTTGTACAAGACATCTAAAGATCAAAAACACATCTCAGGGATTTTTTTTCATCAAAGTTTTCATTTTTGAAAAACAAATCCAACGCAAAAAGAATCAACTCAAACGGACGCATAACGAAGAAGATACACACGAAACAGGAAATGAGCGAACGGACGGTGAACCGGGGCGAGCGGCAGCCAGCAGCCGCCGGCTGACAGCCTGCCGCCGCCGGATAGCTGCCGGTCATCTTCCCCTCCTTTTTCCCTCCTTGTGCATACTCTTCTGGTACATGTGCTAGCACTTTCTGAAACTTTAGGGTACATGTGCTAGACCTTTCCGCGCTTTAGGGTACATGTTTTAGACCTTTCATCCTCTTTTGCTAACGTGTGCCCCAAGTTGCTAAAGTGCATCAAAAATTCAAGTATAAATACATGCCTTTGGTTCATTTTAAGACACACCTCACACACTCTTGGAATTACCAAAATTCCACTTTCTCACTCAAGAAATTCTCTTGTATTTTATGGTCTTTCTCATTCTAGGATTATTGTAATTAATCTACGGATTAACATAGAGGCTAGAACGAACGCTAGGGATTCGAAGATAAATCTATGTACGTGCAAAAGAGTTGTCAATCATAATAAT
This sequence comes from Pseudognaphalium luteoalbum, assembly GCA_963422505.1. NCBI lineage: Eukaryota > Viridiplantae > Streptophyta > Magnoliopsida > Asterales > Asteraceae > Pseudognaphalium > Pseudognaphalium luteoalbum. The sequence continues at coordinate 91,292,174 of OY730193.1, read as the reverse complement.
ACGCTGCTATGCATTTATTTCCGGGTGATATTCTAACATTTATCATACTAGTTTTTTTTCATATTTTAAAAATATGCATTATTACTTGGTATGTGATTTACTTGTTGCCATGAATTTCGAGTAGTTTATTATTGTGATTGTTGATGATGTAGATAATTATAAGTAGGGATGACATTATACAATTAGTGTACGATAATTGTAATGTGATATGATGGCCCCTATTCGACTGTTTATTTGATATAAACTGGAAATGCTTTCAAGCAAAGTACAAATGTATGGAAGTCATAAACGACCGAAGGTAGTCATATCACTGGAATCAGCTCTGGTTTAACAGTTGGAATTCTGAAAGGATAATACAACTTCACAACTAACTGGTATATCCTAGGAAAGTTAACACACTGTTAATTAATGTTCGTAAAACACGTTCAGATAAAATAGGAATTAGTAACCCTTGTACTGTTAGGACTTTATGAACTTAAGTTTAATCTATGAAGTACCCTTTCCGGTTATCCATGTGACTACAACCTAGTAGTTAGGACCCGATCAACCTTAGTTATGGTAAGTAGTTATATGTGCCCATGACATGCAATAAGTAAGACACAGTGAAACCACTCGTTGTATATATTAGGTTTACATTTCTTCACTGCTTTACATTTAGTTAGTTTAGAGTGTCCTTCTCACTGTCAATTACTCTTGACCGCATGTTGGATGTAAGAAACCGTGAAACTACCATGTAAAGTACATTGTTTAATACTGAAAGACATGGTCTGCATATGAAACACGTTTTAATAAACTGCGAATAATCCAGGGATGTATAACTGTTTGAAAAGGAGAGGCTTAAGTCATAAGTCGAAGTAACCAAGCTTTAGTAATTAAAAAAAAGGCTTAGAAATAAGATTAAAGTCCCAGTGACCTAGAATCCTTAAAACACCAAGTTTTACAAAATCAGCGGTCTAAACATACAAAGTTATTAATCTACATGCTAATAGAGCAGTAAACTATCTTAGGGGTTAAGAACGGTCGGACATATGAGACAATACACTGCTGATTCATGCACCTCGGTTTAAAACCAATATAGGTTGTTTATCTTTCAACTAGATAAGTATTGAAAGTTTCCGTATTGCTCCGATCAGAATCATGATAATCTAGTTCTCAGTGACATGCCAATGGGAAATTAGTTGGTAGGGTTCTAGAGTTTACACCTAATAGTTTATTTAATTTATTAATTATTATCCCTATTTAGTCTGTCATCCCGAAACATTAATTATCAAAGTCTCAGCAATCACATATTTATCTTTATCGACTTTCTTGAACTTTAATTTCCTGCAATTTACTTTCCTGCACTTTAATTATCTGTCTTTAGTTTAAAACCCCCAAACCTACCTACTTTGTTCCATCCTAAATACCTCCCTACCGAAAGCACCAGCTTTAATCACCCACACATTTCGATTCATAGAACGATCTTAGGTTATACTTACCGCTTACTAATCAGAGTAGGTAGTATAAATAATTTAAGCCCCGCTACATATAAATTTTAAAACCCCTGTTGTGCCCGCATCACCATTAGAAATAACAACGACCGGTTGGGGGCCCAACAAGTTTTTGGCGCCGCTGCCAGGGAGTCGTAAACGTACGATTCAAAGCCTCCTTAAGTAGTAGTATTTAGGAGATCCTTCCGATTGAAATCTTTTCAGGTATCTTTCGAAAGTTAATTTAAGTAATTAAGTACTAATTAAGTATTAGTTAATTAGGATATTATTATTTTAAAAATGACAACTCGAAAACCCACTTCTTGCTTCATTTCAATGGATGAATTGAAGGCAATGGATGATATGGAATTCTATAACTACTTAGAAAAAGAGATAGGATCTGATTTCTTTTCACCTTCTCCCTCTATAACTAAGAAAACCTCCGAAATCCCAGAAAAATTTAGGACAACACTTTCCATTCCAAAACATTGTCTGGACTTTGATAACACAGATCAATTACCTGACCTTGCAACATCTCCAGAAGATCACTCTCCAACTTTTCATACACCTAATTTACCAAATTCTGTCCACTTCAATTATCTCCCCGAAGATGATTATGAAGTCAAACCTCCGAAATTTCGTGACTTAATCACCCTCATTCCTGAAACAGCAGTGTATACCCAAGCCCTGTCCAATTCTTGTAATGACAGCATCTTTCCATTCCTTTCTCATGAACACAAATACACCATTTACCGAGTGGTAGATAAGGTTCCATTAGTCGAGTCAGAACAAACTTGTTTCGAAGAACACCACCTCGGTGCTTCCTATATCCTTCCTGTAGGGTAGATGTCTATAGAACACTCGTTAGGCAATTAAATTACGCCGACCTCCCATTTTCCTACGAACAACGAGAGACGATTGTCAAATTAGAGAAACAAGTATAATTCCTTCTTCGCCTGTCAAGTCATGGATGCGAAAGCACTTCCACAAATTTCAGAGACCAAGAACTAAAGTTTAAAGCAGATCTAGATCTACTTTTTGAATCACTTGCCAACATGGATTTTCTCCCAATATCTATGATATTAATCAATCACAATGTCGCTGCAATGATCAAGAAACTTGAGTTCTGAATAGAACGGGACCCAATGATTCCCATCGTCATCCCTTGTAAAATTCCATTCTTTCTTGACCCCGCCCATTACTTGATCTCAAAATTACAAGATGTCTTTCCTAATTCCACCAAGGAAAAAATCAACACAACCCTCTTCACTAAAAGAAAAGACCTTCACATCAAACTTATTCGAACCTTGGCATTTACCAAATACCCCTTCACTTCCACACAAAAAGCCAAAATCAGTGAACTCCTTAGGATAGTTAAGTCCACAACCGTAGAACCTGATTCGTAGGAATAGAAAGCGTTTCTGGAAGTCATGAATAAACTCACTCACAATCTAAATTATAAGGACCAAGGACCATGCGACGGTTTGTCAAACCCTAAAAAGTTAAGGAAGGTATATAATAAGTTCATTAGCGATCTTGTCGATTTAGGATACGACGAACGAAAAGTCCTAAGGGAATTAGAGGATAGTCATTACTATTTAGTTTATAATGTCATTTTGGAACTCTCAAAAAGTTATGTGTCTAAAAATGTTCGATTAAAGGAGCAAATCTCAACCCTTTCCCTATGGAGGGACCAGAACGAATCATAAAACAATTCTCTCCGAAAAGTTCGAGGCTCGCGACTTTAAAAGAGCATATTTTAGTATACATATAGTAATATAATAAATTTTTGAAATCATCCCTTGAAAGAAGAAAACGTTATTAAACTTCTGCTTGAGAACACGCGCGTGTCAAAAAGAATGTGCATCTTTAAGCTTTTGGCCGAACCATGTACATTCCATAAACTCGTGTCCGACGAAAATTTTAAAAACACCAAAAATAACTTAAGTATTAATATTTTAGATGAATTAAAATTGCCTTCAAAAATTTGCGCAATTCTTAATCCCTTCGAAATGTAACGAAAAGTATTTAGCAATTAGTTACAATAAGTATATTTAGGATTCCTAAGAATAGTTATTAGGACAATGGAAATCCAATCTAGAAAATTAAAACATAAACTCTTCTAGAATACTAGGGACCATGTACCAAGGAATATTGTACCATAGGACATGACACATATTCCTATGGACCACATCCTTCCTTACATCCCCATGATTAAAAAATCAATGAAGAAAACTTCTTCTTCCTCCCTCCCCACTCTCACAAATCGGCCAACACCACCACCACCTTCAAACAACCATCAAAACTCCACCAAAACTTGTGATCTTGTGTCTTTTGAATTCCTCTTTGCATGCTCTTCACGGTTGTATAATCATTTTCAAGTTTTGTCCATTAAAACTAAGGTATGATCATCAAGACCCACTTTAAACATAAAAGAGCTTGTTTAGATGCTTAGAACAATTACATGCTATTACCACTTTACCATGCTAGTTTCTAGGTATTTAAGTTTAATTGTGAAGCTTTGAATGATAATTCCATGTTAATTGTACAATGTGGTTAGTTTATAGTTGTAAGTTGCAAGTTTGACTCTTAAAGTCAACAAAAAGTTAACTAGCTAGCATGAATTGAAGAAATGGATTGACCATTCTTGCTTGAATTGCTTACTAGGATGCTTGTTAGTTGTTTGATTATGCAAAATAGGCAATGTAACTAAAGAATCATTGTTTTGAAAATCAAAGTCGTGGATCAAACCAAACACATGGACGTGATAACTTTTTAAGCGTAACCTAGCTTGTTTACCAATTAGGAAATGTTTAAAATAGTCTTAGATCATGTATACATGAATAAGTTATAATTTTGGCATGCGAATACTTGAAATTGTCATTTGAAGAAAGATTCGACCTAAAAAGTCAACTTGAAGTATTGAATTTAAAAACCCTGTCATTTTATTAAAAACCTTACTTCAAATTGAACTTCTAAAAGTCAAATCCTACTAATAACCATATGACCATGAATTGTAAAGTTTTGACGTTTTGGGAAAACCAAAGCTTATAAATGACAATGCTTTATGATAAAAATGTTGCCATTTCATGACTGTACATTTTCATTATTTCCAACCATGTTACAAATTGCCTTAGTAAAATTAAAACTAATTATTTGTTACTCGGGAACTATGGATGTATAATGTAATCTTTGGAATGTCACAAATTTAAAGACCTCATTTTGAATTTTCTGTAAGAAATTTCTGGAGTGCTTTAAATTTTCTCTCTCTTAAAAATCCATTACTTTAAATCTCTCATGTACTCAGGTACCATGACACCAAAGAAGAAATTAAAGCTAAACCCAGCACGACCACTTGCAGGATCTCTTGCCTACCTTAGTGCCACACCCGAGTACAACAAATTGGCACGTATTTGGAGGGACAAATCATTTGGTCATTTCCGATATATAGATTGGGACAAGTTGCAAACCTTGGGATTCAAACAGAGATTAGAAAGCATGCTCAGTTATTCAGTAGATGGTCAGCATTTTGAGTCTTTTAGGAGACTATTCAATATTAACGAGCCTGTATATATGGAAATGATTACCGAGTTCATGACCACTTACACATTTGATCCGAGGAGGATAGTTAGTGATTGATTGATCACATTTCGGTATATGGGAAGTTTGTTCACCTTGACACTAGCTCAGTTCATGCCGCACCTAGACCTCTATACTCCAGAAGAAATACGTTCACCTTTGTTCACTAGTGGAGCCACCACAGTTTCCATCTCTATCACACCCGCTGAGGCATGGAGTCGTTGGTCATATACGACATTTTTCTCGGGTATTAAAGCTACCCGGCTCATAGACACAGTTCTGCATATTCTACACAAGTTATTGGCTTGTTCAGTTGATGGAAAGCATACGACGAATGGTCGAGTTTTAGAGTTTGATGTTGCTTTGATAGCATGTCTCCTAGATAAGAAGAACATTCAAGTAGCCCACTTAGTAGCTCAGCAGATTCTTGAGGAGAAGAGTTATAATGCAAGACGCACCTTCATGGGTCCTGTGGTTACAAGATTAATTAGAAGAATGGGACTGCTTAGGATAGTAGAAGTGGGGAGATTTAAGAGTCTACCCACGTGGAGTGCTCAGCCGATGGACTATGAGTTTCTTAGGAGCATTGAGATACTTCGGATTTTGTGGGAGGACACAGTCTACATTAGAGCACGATTAGAGGATCCCGATAGTGTCGAAAATTTGGTAACAGGTTTAGTTCTACCAAGAGGGACAAGAAAGAAAAAGCAGCCAGGAGAGCCCAGAGATTTAGATTTTGATTCAGATGAGGATGACCCTGTAGGCCCGGTTGCACCACCACCAGTAGTACCAACACCTGTTAGGGCTGGACCTTCTACTCCAGCCCCCAGAGTTCAGGTGCCCGGATACATCTACCATTACGGGACTCCTTCGGGGCCAGATTATTGGTACTGGCTTATGCAGATACAGGTCAGATGTTACAGAGCAATGAGACAGCAGATTGCAAGGATACCGATCAGCCCACTTCTAGACATACCATGCAGATTGGGCTGAGCACCACCACACTTGTATCCTCCTGTAGTCCCTTCTCCAGCACCTCACCCATTTCCAGGTCGTAGCCGTGGCTTACCCCCTCGGACAGTTCCACCTAGACTGCAGCCACATCTAACACGAGTTCCTATTATGAGACAGCCTGTCCCCTCAGTAGTTGGTTCAGCCAGGGGACAGACTTCGAGAGATAGCAGCAGATCCAGAGTCTCTAGGCGAGTTGCCACTGCTTAGAGCCATAGGAGTCTCAAACATACCGATCCCACCATTGTATTACAAGCTCCAGTGTCCTCCCACACACAGACAGACTTATTTAGGGGACACACTCAGCAGGGGTCGCGTGTTATCCCACTTGACAGTTTTGATAAGCCTGCAGGGCCATTTGTCGACCAGTTGATACAAGATGGAGTTTTTACAGACACATGAGCTAATCAGGATGCATCAGATGAAGGTACCCGACGTCAGCATAATCTAGAGGATGACTCCTCATCAGATGGGACTTTCTATGCACCTATCAGATCTTCATCAGCAGTATCACGAGCACCACCAGCTGAGCAATAGATTGCTCTGTTTTCTGACTTCTTAATATTTTCTACCAGACTTTATTATTACTAGTTGTATTTGATGTACTGTGGATGCATAGACATCACCTCTATCCAGTTATTACTTTATTATGCTATCACTTTACTTTTCTTATTAGCTGCTATTACTTGATTATTGAGTGGCATGTTTGTTTGAATCCAAACACTATTTATTGAATACCATAACGGAGGAAGCTGTCGACCACGCCACGAAGGATGCCAAAAACTGCAAACCAGCAATCTTCTGACAAAGTAGATGTGACACCCGTCAAATTAGGACTAGTAGTTAGTACCTAATCATATGTTAATACATGTAATTAGTTATGTGTTAGGCTAATTAATGTATCAATATATATATATATATATATATATATATATATTGTTGAATATATACAATTACGCGATTTGGATAAATCGTGCACTTTTCAATCGAATGGACTTCGACTCAATTAATACGGATGTTGGTGAACAATTTTATTAAATAATATAACATTATTTAATAACACTATTATATTCAAAATATTATGTTAATAATATTTCGTATTTATTCTTATTGTACAAATAATGTCAACGCGATTTAAATATTGAACGCGCAAACAATCAAAACGAATTTAAGTATATTTTATAACTCAATTATTAAGTATTTGGTGAAATACTTCAACAAAATATCAAATAATTATCCGTATTTTAAATTGTATATTTAAACGCATATAATATTATTTAAACATTTAAAACCATTATCGCGGTTTTGGTCATTTTGTGAAAACGACACCTAAAACCGCTATCAACACAAAGTAATAGTTTTTATCAACTCTATAAAGTGATATAAGGGTCTGGTAAAAGATTCGGACCAAACGGAAGTCGCCAAACACATTTTCGACACAAACTTCATCTGGACAGACGTAAGTGACGCACGGCCTAAAACAGTATAGCGTCACTTCCATAAGTGACGGATTAAGTGTCGCCAAAAACCCTCATTTTGCGTCACTTGCTTAAGCGCCGCATAAAACCCTCTTTTGCGACACTTGCCTTAGTGTCGGTAACTATCCTACCCGAGACTTACACCGACACTCATACCCGAAACTTGCCTAAGTTCTGTCACCTTATTCGACACTTCCTTAAGTGACACCAATAATCCAGAACTTACGATTTTATGTTACACTTCCTGAGTGTCGCCAAAATCATTAAGTGTCGCTATAAGTGACGCTAAAAACAGAAAGTTTATAACTCATTTTTATACTAAGTGTCAAACTTGTACAACCTCAAACCTTTATACAATACGACTTCTAAAACACATTGGGATGTACTTTTAAGTATAAAACTTCAAAATCATAATGATAATGTTGAGATTATTATTACAAACAATCACCAACGGGCCGTACACGTTTTCAAAACTCAATCAAATCAACCAAATCATAGTAATTTGGATAATCTATTTGGATGAACAACTACAAAGGTGATCTTTATAGATACCTACTCACGTTTATAACCATCACGTGTCGTGGACACCTTCAGGTTACAAGTCTTCGAACATCATTATTCGGCTAATCAACTCAAGTTTATTAAGTTAAATGCTTCAAGACTTAGGTGACTCTCATAGCCCCTACTTTACTGTTTTTACTCAGGGGTGTGATATACTGCTCGTTTTGTTTTACTATATGAATGCAAGTACGAAATCAAACAAATACTACATGAGTTATTTCACTAATCATTTCAAAGCCCTCCTCAGCATAGTTTGGTAATACGTTGTAGCGTGAATATTAGTATATGGTACCATATAGGATTGACCATCCTCGTCCGGGTTAGCATGCACTAACTGGTTAAATGGATGTATTAATATTTGTTTAGACGAGTGTAGATTAGGCACTCGTAGGAGGCACCTCGATAAGGATACCTTAAATGTGGACCTGACACCTCGAGTTAAGCTCAGACTATGTGCTCATGGCTGTATAACTTTTATTTTGCTTAATTGCAAATTAAATTTAATTGAAATCTTGCGGTTCATATGAATATGTTTTGACATACAAACCTGTGAGCTCACCAGCATTCGCTGACCCATTTTAGCATTTATCACAGGTACTCAACAGTAGGTTGGACTGCCCAATCAGGATTCATTAGCTCAAGTCAGCATTCAAATAATCAGAGATTTAATTGCATTATTATATTTGTATAAAGTAATTATGTAATGTAAATCTCTCAATTTAGAAACTGAGCTAATGTAAACTATATTTTTGATGTAAACTTTGGTTTAAATCATTACAATTGTAAAACGACGCATGTAGTTGTCATTCATTATATATTTTATGTGTTGTGATTATTGATTAGTCGCGCCCCAACCCGATTCACTTCCGCAACCCGAAATTGGGTATGCGGCCGATTGGTATCAGAGCCTAAGGTTATAGTGAACTAGGTTGCATATAGTGGGCCTAGACTATGACCGTTAGGCAGTATTTCCTTATTAGGTATGACTGGTTCAGAAATTAAATCATACAACTTTAATTTAACATAGCCTGATCAACTATGTACAATTAAAGGAAGATGATGTGAAACGGTTATGTTGAATAGGGATACACTAGTTGACTCTGACCTCGAGAGAACCGGGACTCAAACATGTTTATGTTAAACACTCAATAGGCTATTATGTGATATACATATATATACATAGATAGACCTATCTACAAGTTTTAGGCTATATTATATACGAATATAGGCCTCATTCTTTCTAACACTTTGTCTCATAAATGGAAAAACACCACCCAATTCGTCATGCTCTCATCCCTATGGATCACAAAAATCAAGGGTAGCTAGGAGGAACACTGGGTTGCCTCGAGCTAGCCCATATTCAACTCAAAACCAACTCAATAACCAGCATGGAAGTCAAATGGCGATGGTTATCAAACTGACTTAACACCTGGAGGGACGAGGAAGGAATCCAACTCCCCACATCAAATGGAGGATTTTCCAGCATGGAAGTTGTAGGGATTCTAGATTTGATGATTACAAAACAAAATATGCATAAATAAAGAATGATGAAACTATAAGGACTTAATGTGTAATATTAAGTTTAATTCCTATGCAAGTTAGGTTTTCTTGTAACCCTAATATCTCTAGTATATAAAGAGATATAGGGACTTAGGAAAAGGTGCACACATAATGTAGACGTCTAGAGTTTTGTTTTAGCCCTAAGGTTAAGATATCTTTGATATCTTTAATCCTTGTTATAGGTAGATAACACGTTCTATACTGATCATATAGAATTGGGGCTTGGTTTGATTCTATTGAATGATATATGTTGAAATCTTGTTATGATAACATTGATTCATTCTTATTCCGCTGCATATTATTATCTTTGTTATTATTGATCCTAGATTAGATCTAAACAATCTGAGCTTAATCGATCATACGGTTTATCAGAAGTCTCTCTCTATACACAAGAACCTGCTCACTTCACTGTTCCTGTGTTAGCTGCTCGAGTGCACCATCACGAAAGCAGGCTACACGACATGGAAATCGAACAGCGTAATATTTGCTCAAACTGGATGGAACAAACTCTAGACGACATCGCACAGTTATACATAGGTCAGGAAGACGTCTTTGAAATTTTGACCCGAACTCATGACCAAATGGAAGATACAACGCAAACCATGGAGATCGTTCATAACCAAGTAATCAGTAACCGAAATGAGATCTTCGTTTTACAATCAAGACTGCAAAAATACGAGACGCGTCTATGGGAAACCGAGGATCCTCTCAGAATGGTTAGCAGACTTGCAGAGTCTGGGGACCACCTTACCACACTGCTTCCCTAACTAAATCTACACCGAGATTAGTGTAGTATCTATCATGTAACGTATTATCCACTTATGTTATACTCATGTAATTCGTCCAGGTGTATCAATTCCCGGCGCCTTTTGCAAACTACCTAAGTTTGTAACTTTTGAAACTCATAACTCAGAATTGTCTGTAATCGTTTGACTCTGTAATATCAATAGACAATTTCTCTAGTCTCTTCTGTATTATTGATTGTTACATTGTGATGTTCTATATTACCGCACTTATATATATACATCTATAGTAATTATCATTCTAGTACAATCTCTCATGTACCTCTTGTTTCTTTCTTGAAGAATAATGCCGCCAAAGAAGAAAAGTTATATTGATGCTGAAATTGCTGCCATTGTTTCCCGAGCTGTGGCCGAAGCCCTGGCTACTCGGGAATCACCTCGAAACTCTAAGAGAAGTGACGACACCGCTGACACTACTCCTATCATCAAGCCTTGTTCTTACAAGGATTTTCTCAAATTCAAACCGTTAAATTTCAAGGGCACGGAAGGTGCCATTGGTCTAATCAAGTGGATCAAAAGGATAGAATCGGTCTTCAGTTTGTGCAACTGCATGGAAGACATCAAGGTCAAATTCGCTACCTACACCTTTCAAGAAGGTGCACTAACGTGGTGGAATACTCATGCCAATTCTGTGGGCATTGATGTAGTTAACCAACTCCCATGGGCGGATATGAAGAAAGTGATGAGAGATGAATATTGTCCCAATGAGGAACTTCAACGGTTGGAGGAAGAGTTCTGGCATCTGACAGTTCAGGGAACTGATATCGCTGGCTATACCACCAAATTCCAGCAACTCGCTCTTTTATGCCCGGGTATGGTTGATCCGTAGGAAAAACGCATTAAGAAGTACATCAGTGGTCTCCCGGAGAGTATCAAGGGGAACGTTGCCTCATCTAAGGAGCTCATGGCTCTGATTGTCAGCCGTGATACATCCCTTTCATCCTCCAACAACAACAAATGCAAATCTTCTGAACACTCCAATCAACCAGACAACAAACCCAATACCATCAAGGCTTACAACTCCAACTCTGAACCCAAATGTGGGTACACCGGGAATAGACCCTATTGTTCCAAATGTAACCACCACCATGATGGTCCCTGTACTACCCCTTGCAACAACTGTAGGAGGTACGGACATTCAACCAAAGATTTCCGAGCTCCCAAATGCAACAACAACACCTCCAGCAGCAACACTAGACAACCCAAATCTTGCTACGAATGTGGAGATACTGGGTACTTTAGGAATGAATGCCCAAAACTGAAGAACAAGAGCAACAACAACAGAGCAAGAGCTAGAGCCTTCGTACTCAACTCTGGGGATGCCCGTCAAGACCCGATAGATACTGGTGCAGATAGAAGCTTTATTTCTGATGAATTTTATCCACTGCTTGACATCACCCCTATTGCTCTAGATGTTAAGTACATTGTAGAACTAGCGAACGGTAAACTCATAGAAACCGATAGTGTGATACCTAATTTCACTTTAAACCTAGCCAACGAAACCTTTTCAATCGATCTTATGCCTGTTGAAATTGGAAGTTTCGACGTCATCATTGCTATGGACTGGTTGTCCAGACACCGTGCCGAAATCATTTATTACGATAAGGTCGTTCGCATCACTCTTGCAGCTGGTAGAACTTTGATCATACAGGGGGAGACCGTTGGGACGAGACTAAACATCATCTCTTGTCTGAAAAACCGAAAATTTATGAGAAAAGGTTATCCGGCAATCCTCGCACACATCATGGAGAAAAAGTCGGAAGAGAAGCGACTTGAGGATGTGCCCATTGTTCGAGACTTTCCAAAAGTCTTCCCCGAAGAACTACCTCGTCTACCACCACCAAGACAGGTTGAGTTCTCAATCGATCTCGTGCCTGGTGCTGCACCTGTGGCCCGAGCACCATACCGCTTAGCCCCATCCGAACTTCAGGAGTTGTCCACCCAATTACAGGAGCTCTTGGAAAGAGGATTCATTAGACCGAGTTCTTCACCTTGAGGACCTCCGGTCTTATTCGTGAAGAATAAAGACGGTTCTTTCAGAATGTGTGTCGACTATCGAGAGTTGAACAACTTGACCGTCAAGAACCGATATCTACTTCCTCGTATCGATGAACTGATTGACCAACTTCAAGGGTCGAGTTTCTATTCAAAGATCAATCTACGGTCAGGTTATCATCAACTACGTGTACGCGACACCGATACCCCAAAAACCACCTTCAGAACCCGTTATGGACATTACAAATTTCAAGTGATGCCATTCGGTCTAACCAACGCACCGACTGTATTCATGGACCTTATGAATCGGGTGTGCAAGACTTATCTCGACAAATTTTTCATTGTCTTCATCGACGATATTCTCATATACTCGCAAAACGAACAGGAACACGCGTAACATCTCAAAACCATCCTAGAGCTAGTTAGACAAGAGGAGTTGTATGCTAAATTTTCTAAGTGTGAGTTCTGGATTCAAACCGTTCAATTCCTTGGACACATCGATAGTCAAGAAATTCATGTTGATCCTTCAAAAATTGAGGCTATCAAGTGCTGGCAAGCACTAACAACTTCCACTGAAGTACACCAATTCTTGGGTCTTGCTGGGTACTATCAGCGATTCATTGAAAACTTCTCGAAAATAGCCCAACCACTCACAACACTGACTCAGAAAGACAAAAAGTTCGATTGGACCGATAAACAAGAGTCAGCATTTCAACTTCTGAAACAAAAGCTTTGCAGTGCTCCTATTCCGTCTTTACTCGAAGGCACCAATGACTTCGTGGTATACTGCGATGCTTCTCATCAAGGTCTCGGTTACGTGTTGATGCAATGAGACAAAGTTATTGTTTACGCCTCATGACAACTCAAAATCAACGAAAAGAACTACACAACTCATGATCTCGAACTTGGAGCTGTCGTTTTTGCTCTAAAAATATGGAGACATTATCTCTATGGCACTAAGTGCACAATCTTTACCGACCACAAAAGTCTCCAACACATATTCGATCAGAAGTATCTCGACATGAGGCAACGTAGATGGGTTGAGTTGCTTACCGATTACGATTGCAAAATCAAATACCATCCGGGTAAGGCAAATGTTCAGATTCTCATTGCTAAACTCTAAGCTCTAAAACCCGATAACATCAAAATTGAAGCCTTGCGAGGCATGAATAAACAATTCGAAATCAAACCTAATGCAGTTAGGTACTTCTCTAACCTAATCTGGTTGCCTAGTTTTGGGAACCTGCGAGACTTGATGATGGATGAAGCTCACAAGTCCAAATATTCTATCCACCCGGGATCCGATAAAATGTATCACGACATCAAGGAGTTGTATTGGTGGCCGAACATGAAAGCCGAAGTCACCACATACGTCAGCAAGTGTCTGACTTGCTCAAAGTGAAATCCGAATATCAAAAACCTTCCGGTTTACTCCAACAACCCAACATTCCTGAATGAAAATGGGAACAGATCGCCATGGATTTCATAACCAAACTACCAAAGTCATCGAACGGTTACGTTACCATTTGGGTGATCATCGATCGTCTCACGAAGTCTGCTCATTTCCTTGCGATCAAGGAAACTGACAAAATGGAATGCCTCACTCGAATCTATCTAAAGGAAATCGTAACCCGTCACGGTGTTCCAATCTCAACTATCTCCGATAGGGATAGTTGCTTCACATCTCACTTTTGGCAATCACTTCAAAAATCATTGGGTACTCGTCTGGATATGAGTACAACATACCACCCTCAAACTGATGGCCAAAGTGAACGAACGATTCAAACACTTGAAGATATGCTACTAGCTTGCGTAGTTGACTTCGGTACAAATTGGGAGAAACATTTTCCATTGTGCGAGTTTTTGTACAACAACAGCTATCACACCAGCATTAAGGCTGCACCCTTTGAGGCACTATAGAGTCATAAGTGTCGATCACCAATTTGTTGGACCGAAGTTGGAGACAATCAACTCACTGGTCCCGAACTCATTCACGAAATAACCGAAAAGATCTTCGAGATCCAAAAAAAACTCAAAGCCGCATGTGATCGTCAAAAAAGTTATGCTGACGTGAGACGCAAACCACTCGAGTTCCAGGTTGGGATCGAGTACTGATAAACTCTCATAAGTACTATATTTTAGTAGGTTTTCACCCCTATTCTTGAGTTTTTTTATTGCATTTAAGTAAGTTTAAATATTGATTTCGTTCATATTTGCAATTAGATGTGGAAATGAAGTGTTCTTGGAGAAAGGAACAGAAAACGATCGATAAACGAGTTAAATGATGTATTTTTGAAGAATAAATCAAAGTCGGAAGATCAAAGAGGGAAAAATGCAAGAATCGACTGGAATTTCATTCCATACGCCGTATGGAATGAGGCGGTGGAGGGCCAGAGCACGCAAATCTGGGCTGGGCTTATTTTAAATCCATACGTCGTATGGAAATACATACGCCGTATGGATTGATTACGCATAATGTATAAAAACGCATTTTAAACCCTAAAAAAGAGAGAGATTCGGTTGTGGTTTGTTCAAGATGACTAGTTCGACACCAGAGGCTTATTTTCGACTTAAAGGAGCATCTTGGAGGCATTAGAGGATAAGGTTAATTCTAAATATCGTTATTCTTTAATGATTTATCGTTTGGGTTTGTAATTACTCGTATTATTTAAGTTTCATTGATGAACTTGACTTTGAATGATCTGAGTTTTACTTGTTTGATGATGAATTGAATATTTGAAGTAGTTGTGTAATAGATCAAACTCGATTATGCAATTACTTGTTCCTTCCTATTGTTTCCTATTGGTTAATTTAGTTTTAAGTTTTACTTATTTTAATTAATTATTTAAAAAAAAAATTGTTCGCATGGAACTAAAACGCCCCCCAGTTTACTGTTTTCTAGTTAATTAGTATTTTCTATTTTTATAAATAACCACCGTTCCTGTGATCGACTCGGTCTTACCGTTTCTATACTTATATTCGATCGGGTATTCTTCCCTGGGTTGTGTGAAAAGTATAAATAAGGTATTTCCATTTATAAGTTATAAAACTAGACGCTTTCACATACGCATCAAGTTTTTGGCACCGCTGCCGGGGAACGGTTGCATTTTGTAAAAGTTGTCAAATTAGTAATTGTAAAATTTTATATTTTAATTTTTGTTAATTAAAATTTTGTAAAAGTTGTCAAATTAATTTAATTAATTAGTATAGCAAGCTCTGTTTGATAATTGGTTGAATCAAGGTACTCTTATTTGGTTAAGTCTTTGTGAAATTTGTTTCAACCGGTGGTTAGTAATACTAACCGCCGGTTAGTCTTTTGTAATTTATTTCTATATATGTTAGTCATTTTAGTATAAATTTTCTTGTAATTGTTATTTTTCGTCTAACTTGTTTTTCAATATTTGGGTTGTGCACAATAACAACATTGTTAGAGGAAACTCTCATAGTTTTGGTTCGAGTTCTAATAACACAATGCCATCTTTTACGCGTTTAGGTCATAGGGAAGTGCCCATCACATCATCCTGTCATGATTTGTTAAATGCTATTGAGAAAGTCAGATGGGACATTCCTTTCACAGCTGAACTGATAAGAAGATCTTCCATTTATTTTACTGAGAGTCAACTAGTTCTGATCCAGAATGTGTTAGATACTGCGGATATAGAGAGAGAGTTTGGGTATGAACAGCATGTTATTGAGGCCCTTATTGATTTTGAGGCATCTTTGGATTCAAGGATTGAAGAAGAAAAGGTGTTTTTCACTGCACAAAAGAAGCGGTACACAGAGATTTACAAGGCATTGGTGCAGTCTTCCTTTCCCTATTCCTCTAATGAGGCGGAATGTCTTCATAGGATGCTGAAAGCGTTGTACTCGGCAACTAGAAACCCTAATTCTGAAGTGGATCAAGAAGTTGTTGCTAGTTTAAGAGATTTGGTGCACTTGCTGCAACTAGAAGATCATTTGAGAGACCCTACTCCTCATAGAGTTATAGTGCATAGTACCATTCCTTACTACTTAAAGAATATGATACAGAAGTTGGAATTATTGGCTAAGGAAGAAGGAAAGATGCCTAATCCTAGTTTCATTCACCCTGATGTCACTATTGATTTAGCTATCTTTCTGGTAGTCAATCTGGATTCGTTGGTAGTTTTGGATAAGGTGCTCACACCACGTGAGCATTTCCATTTTGGGTTGGTAGAGATATATACAAAATTGGTAGGAATATTCAAGGAGTCTGATTTTGAATTTACTAATCATCAAGAGGTGGCAATTAAGAAGATTAAATGAAGGATAAGAGATCTAAAGCGGAGTCTGGTGATGTCTAAACATGAGAGTGTTAATGAAGCAATTTATGAGTTTATGAGTGAATTGGAAGAGGCTAGCCCGGATCGTGAGATAACTTTGGATGAAAATGATAAGATTGTGTTGGCACTCAATGGTTCTGTGAACAAGACTGTTCGAGATATTAGTTGGTGGTTAGTAAATCTCCAACCGACAGCGAGTGCTTATTTGTTGAATTTTGCTACTTTTGGACATGGAGTGGATAATGTTATTGCAAAAATAACAGAGCGTTTCTTATCTCTTAATCCCATGCGTTAACTTTCGTGATTCATACTTTTTCTATTTTTCATTGGACCTACTAATAACTTTTGTTTTTGGTTGTATTTATTTATTTGAGTGCTTGAATGTTGAACAATTTTTATTTTAGGTGTGATTGAATAAGTGGTTAAATTTTATTTAATCTTGTTAGTTAATTATTTTTGAACTTTTTAATGTTATTTGTTTAGTTTGGAATTGAGAAGCTTTGAAGTAATTGTACTCCTCCAGGTATGTATTTAGTTTATAAATTTTTGGAGTGTTAGTGGTGCAATTGGTGGAAATCGAATTTTTAAGGTTTCTGCTTTAACAATCCATACGCCGTATGGATTGAATTGGGCCAACGGGCTATGTTGACTGGGTTTAAATGGTTTGAACTGGGCCTTTTAATCCATACGCCGTATGGATGTCCATACGCCGTATGGATCAAAAAGGCATACAACGTATGCAACCTTCATCTTTTCCATTTTGAAACCTCAAAACCACCACCACCACTCACGGTTTCCGTCTGCCACCACCAACCCACCATTTCCGGCCGTGCATTCTACTCCATTTTCTTATTTTCTTAAACTACGAACTTTCCTCTACAAGGTATAACTTCCGATTTTAATTTTCGTTGGTTAAATTATGTGTTTGAAGGTTAGGGTTTGTTTATGCAATTTGGGGTATTTCGAATTTGAGTATGATTTTGGGGCATATGTTGATTGAATTATGTTTTCTATGAAATATATTATGCAATGCCATGCTCAGTTTTTATAATGTTTTATATAAATCGTGTTATTCGAATTATCTGTTAATATTTATGTAATGTGGATATTATATTTACTCAAATGCTATTGTTTGGTTTAAGCTTGTTAGTTTTATGGTCACATAATGATTAATGCGGATATTTGTTTGGTACACAAGTGTTTGTGATTACGGTTGTGTGATAAATTGTCATTTCTCGTTAAGTTGCATTTTATAATAATTCATTGTGAGATTGTATGGACAATTGCTATTTACTAATGCTCGTATTTAGTAATTGTGAGAAGTTAATTATTCGTATATCCATAGTGGTACCAAATTGTTATGACTGCATCTAACTCGACAATTGTCATGAATATTAATTAAGTGCATGTATAGATTGTTAACAATTTGAGTAATTTTTGTTTTATAATGCAAGTTTAGGGATTTGAAATTGTGTTTGATTGTGGTAGTTTTAGGTTTAGCCAATATGGGGATTATTTCACAATAAGCCAAAATGCAGCCGAAATTTTTATTGGAACCTTATGTGCATTTCCTGTATTACTAATAATTGTTATTCTTAGCAGTTAAATGGCTAACAGGAGAATCAAGGGAGGCCAAGCATTAGGAAACCCACTGATAAGGGGCCATAAATTTTTCACATTCCATGAGTCTTATTTGGAAACTACTAGACACCAATTCAGTGAACGTTTGGCAGAAAATATTGACCAACCGATCGAAGTCTTCGATGCAGTAAATTGGAATGTTCTAGACCGTATAGTTGAGAGAGACGGATTCTCTACCGGCCATGAGACTTTGAGGAATTTGCTCGCTACACCATATACACTTCGGGATGGAAATGTCGGATTCATTTCGTATGCTTGGTACAGGATGTCCAGCATTAGGGAGTACATTTACATAGAGTTGGTTGTTGAGTTCTTCAGTACTTTCAGATTTGACCACAAAAAAACTGATTGGACTGCTGAGACCATTAGTTTCCAGCTGGGTGGTCAGCCGAGGCGGATGTCGTTGGTAGAGTTTGCTATTGGGGTTGGGTTATATGAACCCAATGAGATTCATAACCCAATATTTATGAGACATTTGTCAGCAGGTGCCGTGGCAAAGCTCACTGATTTAGAGATCGAGCAGGAGTGGCAGCACATTACCCAGGGTAGCTATGGTTCTCATGCCCCTTCTTATAGGAGTATCTGAGACCCTCGTCATCGTCTCATTCATAGATTGTTGACATTCACTATTGTTGGCCGACGCAAGGGACCTGAAAAGGTTTCCAAGCCTGACTTTTTTTATCTCAGCTCAATTATTAGGAAGAGGTTAGTGAATGTACTTTGGATATTGGGGAAGTGGATGTCAAAGAGAGCTACCGGTACGAGGAGTTCGAGTAGTTTGTGTGGTGGTCAGTTTGTTACTAGACTGGCTAGGCATTTTGGGTTGGAGACTACGGATGAGATGGGTCCTTGCACAGTTGTTCAGCCGGGTATAGAGTGGTTAACTGCACGGAGGTTAGAGGCTATGGATATTATGGAGTCGTGCAGTATTTATGGTGGTGATCACGAGATGTTTTATTGGGTGGCTACCACTCGGATTGGGCAGACTTTATAGTCTAGACAGGTTAGGATTGCTGCAGTGAGAGGAGGTCGTAGCAGTGATGCTGGTAGAGCTACGACACTTGGCTGTAACAGAGGATATGTTGCAGAGTTTGATCAGTTGTCACTGCAGCTACATCAGATGAGCCTCCATCACACTCAACGATTTGATCAGCTGGAGCTTATGGAGAGGCGGCATTTTTGTCAGACCAGTGCTCATCTAGACTATCAGGATGGCCTCTTTTCACAGTTGTTTGATTTTAGCCATTTGCCCATTTCATTAATAGATGCCGCAGGAGTTCATGCCACCACCACCACCACTAGCAGAGCAGCCAGGACCATCTCACCGTTATCGAAGCATGGACGAGGATGAGGACAGTGATTAGGATGATGTGCATCCTATTGGGTTATTGACTTCAGACATTATTATTATTTTTATTATTATTTATGTTTGTTGGATATTTTTATTTTTATTTGTGTTGGGATTGCTAGTTATTAGGATTGCTTATGTTTGTTTTATTAGGATGACGATGTGGTATTATTAATCTTGTTTGTTGATGGTCTCTCAGAATTATTGTGTGAATACGTGCTATGCTGGCAGTAAGTTCAGCGAATTACGTTTCAGGGAGTGTGAGATTATCATATCAACCTTGTTTCGGCAGTTAAACACATCATTCTAGGGGAGTTTTTCTGTTCATAATCTTTTCTCTTTTTCCCAAACTTCCTTTTTCAATTTTCTGTACAATGAGGGCATTGTACATCTTAAGTGGGGGATGGGAGAGAAAGAGTGAAGTTTCCACATACTTGTCCTCTTCATCAGTAGATAATTGTTTATTTAGATTAATTATTATTTCATTAAAATACGTAACTAGGAGGTTATAAGTGTTGCTCATTTTTCAATAAATTTTTTTTAAATTTAATGATTATGTTTTTCTAGAAATGATGTATTTTGTGACTATGTAGGTTAGTTTAGAATTTTTCTACACTATTAATGAATGTTAAATTGTGAATAATATTATTTAGTCTCATTATATGATGTACAAATAGGCAATTTATATAAGAAATTTTGAGCTCTTAAGAAATAAAAATTAAGGTGTAGATGTTGTTTTTAGATGGAATTTGGTTGTGTATGACGTTTGTCTTAATTTTCATATTAATAATGTGCAATGTGCAATAATTTTAGAATTTAATTAATTTCATTTGGGGATATACTGGGTGTTGTGTCCTCTGTTGTACGTAAGTACAGACCTGGTCTCCGTCAGTATATCTAATTAAAAAGAGCAAACGGAGTTCAAAAGAACTCATAAACATGTAGTCAAATTAAGTCGCTTTGTTATGCGGAAGCGCAGACCTTTTGTAACACCCCCAAATTTAATGTTTTGCGGAAGCATAATTCGGGTGTTACTAATCAATAATCAAAGCACACGGATATATAGCAAACGACTCTATATGTGTCGTTTTAACAAAATATATTAATATAAAAAGGTTTACAACAGTTTGAAGTCGTACATAGCTCGTGTTCGTAATATGAGAGATTTAAGTACATAATTAGTTATACAAAAACTAATAATACAATGAGATCTCTGAAGTTTGCATGAAGACTCGAGCTAATAGGAATCCTGATGGGCAGTCCAGATCTACTGTTGAGTACCTGTGATACAAGCTAAAATGGGTCAGCTAACGCTGGTGAGCTCACAGGTTTAGATATCAAATATTAGTGTGTGAACCGCAAGATTTAAATGTTGATTTGCATCCAGCAAATGATACTGATAGTGTATACAACCATAAGCGCATTGTCTGAGCTTAACTCGAGGGTCGGGTCCCATATAGAGAATTCCGAGCGAGGTGCCTCCACGAGTTCCTAATCTACACTCGTTTTCCCAAATATTAGTACATCCGTTGTAGAGGTTAGCGCGACTAACCCGGACGAGGTGGGTCAATCCTATATGGTACCATATACTAATATTCACGCTACTTTCGTATTACCAGACTATACTGACGGAGGACTTTGGTTTGATTAGTTGAAAACAACTCATGTAGTATATTGAAATATGTACTCGCGTTCATGCGTTAAAAACAGAGCAATGTATCACACCCCTAGTAAAACAGTAAAAAGAGGGGCCATGAGACTCCCCTGAGCGTGAAGAGTTTATCTAAATAAACTGAGATTGATTAGCCAAGAATCGAAGTTCAAAGACTTGTAACCTGACGGTGTCCACGACACGCGATGGTTATAAACATGTGAAGGCATCTAATAAGACTACCTTGTAGTTGTTTGTCCAACTAGAATATCCAAATGATTACGATTTGGTTGATTATTTAAGTGTTTGAAAATGTGTACGGCCCGTTGGTGATTGCTTTAAATAATAATCCCATATTACTATTTTGATGATTTTGAAGTGTTATACCTAAAAGTAAGTTCCAATGTGTTTTAGAAGTTGTGTCAGCTTGGAAAATTTTTATTTCTACTACATTGCTTTGGTGAAAAATGCATCTGAGATTTGAATTTGAGCAAAATCAAGTGATAAAATTTCAGGTCTCAACACTTAGTAAAATCTGAGTTTTCTAGGTTTTGTCATTTGCGACATTGTGTGCGACGTCGGTTGTTATGTCGCACGTCATGACTGCGACATTGGTCATGGCGTCGCTAAGTGCGACTTCGCAATTTATTGCGACGTTGAGTCTGATGTC
Source organism: Pseudognaphalium luteoalbum (assembly GCA_963422505.1). Lineage (NCBI taxonomy): Eukaryota > Viridiplantae > Streptophyta > Magnoliopsida > Asterales > Asteraceae > Pseudognaphalium > Pseudognaphalium luteoalbum. Next base: position 91,270,107 of record OY730193.1, on the reverse strand, counting down.
GCTATATGCGACGTTGTTGGTCTTTGCGACGTAGGGGTTGATGTCGCTATGTGCGACGTTAGCAATTTAATGCGACGTTGAAGCTGATGTCGCTATATGCGACGTCGTGGGGGTTTTGCGACATTGCAGCTGATGTCGCAATTGGGCCAAGCCAACCGCGACATCGGCGTCTGACCGGATTTCGGTGGCCGGAAACTTAGCCGGGAGACTTTGGTTTGGTCCGAAACTTTTAGCCAACCCTTATATGGACATTTTAAGCCCAGACAAACAATTATACGTTGAAAACAATAGAAAATGAGAGGTGTCAGGATTTGTCGGAAACTTACGAAGTTAACGCCGTGAAAATTCGGAATGATAGAAATGTAGATCGTGAAGTGGTGAACGTTTTTCCCTAAATGAGCTTGAAGATTTGAGGCCGTTTGGTGATGCGTTTTAATGATTTTAGATGATGGTGGTGGTGGGTTTGTTTTGAGAGAAAAGAGAGGAGATATTGATAGAGAGAGAGAGAAGATAGGTGGAAATGGGGTGGGGAGGTGGTGACCTCACCCCCTTTTGGCTGATTATTGGGAAAAGAGGGAGGGGGATCTCCCGAATTTTAATCCCCGCGTTTGCGTTCCGTGCGGTGTTCGTTTAAACGTTAAATATTTATTTTATACGTTTAAGCATTTTACCAAATACTTAATAACTTAAATGATTTCGTTTGTTTGTGTGTTAAATGTCTAAGTCGCGTTGACGTTTATTACACGGTACGAAATGTAATTGAAATATTATCAAGATAATATTTTTGGGTATGATATCGTTATTAAATAATTTTATGTTATTTAATAAAATTGATTTACCAACGTCCGTATTTACTTGAACCGAATTACATTCGATTTGAAACTTGTACGATTTAATCAAATCGCATATTCGTATATATTCAACAATATATATATATATATATATATATATATTGATACATTAATTAGCCTAAAAACAACTAATTACATGTATTAACAATTGATTAGGTACAAATCACTAGTCCTAATTTAGCGGGTGTTACATTCTCCCCCTGTTAGGAGAATTTTGTCCAGAAATTTATCTCGATGTGTCGTTTGACGTAGAGTCAGTGAATAACTGAGGATACTTGAGTCGCATTTGGTCTTCCCGTTCCCAAGTGAATTCCGGACCACGGCGCGAATTCCACCTGACCTTAACGATTGGAATACGACTCTGTTTGAGTTGTTTGACCTCACGGTCCATGATTTCCGCAGGTTCTTCAACAAAATGAAGTTTGTCATCGACGCTAATCTCGTCGAGTGGGAGGAGGCGTTTCTTTAGGTTAGAGATGTGAAAAGTAGGGTGCACGCTGCTGAGCTCAATTGGCAGCTGCAGTCGATATGCCACAGGGCCAATCCTTTCAAGGATCTCAAAAGGCCCAATGTATCTGGGATTTAACTTCCCGCGTTTGCCGTATTGGATCACGCCTTTCCAAGGCGATACTTTAAGGAGTACTCGATCACCAACTTGGAACTCGAGTGGTTTGCGTCTCACGTCAGCATAACTTTTCTGACGATCACGTGCGGCTTTGAGTCTGTTTTGGATTTCGACAATTTTCTTGGTGGTTTCGTGTATGAGCTCAGGACCAATGAGTTGGTTGTCTCCCACTTCGGTCCAACAGATCGGTGATCGGCACTTACGACCGTACAGTGCCTCGAATGGTGCAGCCTTAATGCTGGTGTGATAACTGTTATTGTAGGAAAACTCGCACAATGGCAGGTGTCTTTCCCAGTTTGCACCGAAGTCAACTACGCAGGCTCGTAGCATGTCTTCCAGTGTCTGAATAGTTCGTTCACTTTGGCCATCGGTTTGAGGATAGTATGCGGTACTCATATCAAGTCGGGTACCCAACGATTTTTGGAGTGATTGCCAAAAGTGAGATGTGAAACGAGCGTCCCTGTCAGAGATAATCGATATTGGGACACCGTGTCTGGAAATAATTTCTTTGATGTAAATTTGTGAGAGGCGTTCCATTTTATCGGTTTCCTTGATTGCCAGGAAATGAGCAGATTTAGTGAGACGATCGACGATCACCCAAATGGTGTCGCAACCGCTCGATGACTTGGGTAGTTTGGTTATGAAATCCATGGCAATTTGTTCCCATTTCCATTCAGGAATGTTGGGCTGCTGAAGTAACCCAGAAGGTTTTTGATGTTCGGTTTTGACTTTCGAGCAAGTAAGGCACTTGCTGACATACGTGGCGATTTCGGCTTTCATGTCTGGCCACCAATAGAATTCCTTGATGCCGTGATACATTTTGTCGGATCCTGGATGGATAGAATATTTAGACTTGTGAGCTTCATCCATCACCAAGACTCGCAGGTTCCCAAAACTAGGTAAGCAGATTCGATTTGAGAAGTACCTAACGCCATTAGGTTTGATTTCGAATTGTTTGTCGGTGCCCCGTAAGGCTTCGCTTTTGACATTTTCAGGTTTCAAAGCTTCGAGTTGAGCGGTGTGAATCTGAATGGTGAGGTCATTATGAATGGTCATACTGAGGGCTCGGACTCGAAGTGGTTTCGTTCGTTCTTTTCGACTGAGGGCATCGACAACAACATTTGCCTTGCCTGGGTGGTATTTGATGTCACAATCGTAGTCGGTGAGTAACTCAACCCAACGGTGTTGTCGCATGTTAAGGTCTTTTTGGTCGAAGATGTGCTGGAGGCTTTTGTGATCGGTGAATACAGTACTTCGGGTACCATAGAGGTAGTGTCTCCAGATTTTGAGAGCGAACACCACGGCCCCTAGTTCGAGGTCGTGAGTCGTGTAGTTCTTCTCGTGAACTTTGAGTTGTCGGGAAGCGTAAGCAATGACCTTGTCTCATTGCATCAACAAGCAACCGAGACCTTGGTGGGAAGCATCGCAGTATACCACAAAGTCGTCGGTGCCTTCGGGTAAGGATAAAATAGGAGCACTGCAAAGCTTGAGTTTTAATAGCTGAAATGCTTACTCTTGTTTATCAGTCCAATCGAACTTCTTTTCCTTTTGAGTCAGTGCCGTGAGTGGTTGAGCTATTTTGGAGAAATTTTCGATGAACCGACGATAATAACCGGCCAATCCTAGAAATTGGCGTACCTCGGTTGGCGTAGTTGGCACTTTCCAGTCTTTGATAGCTTCAATTTTCGATGGGTCGACGTGAATTCCTTGACTATTCACAACATGTCGAAGGAATTGAACGGATTGTATCCAGAACTCACACTTGGAGAATTTGGCATATAATTCCTCGTGTTTGAGCAGTTCTAGAATGGTTTTGAGGTGTTGCGCATGTTCCTGTTCGTTGCGCGAATAGATGAGGATGTCATCGATAAAGACAATGACAAACTTTTCGAGGTAGGGTTTGCACACCCGATTCATAAGGTCCATAAATACAGCCGGTGCGTTTGTTAAACCGAAGGGCATCACCTGAAATTCATAATGCCCATAACGAGTTCGGAAAGCAGTTTTCGGGATGTCGGTGTCGCGAACTCGAAGTTGATGATAACCTGATCGAAGATCTATCTTTGAATAAATACTTGACCCTTGTAGTTGGTCAAACAGGTCATCGATGCGAGGAAGTGGATACCGGTTCTTGACGGTTAGCTTGTTCAACTCTCGGTAGTCGATACACATTCGGAAAGAACCGTCTTTCTTTTTCACAAATAAGACCGGCGCTCCCCAAGGTGAAGAACTCGGTCGAATGAATCCTCTATCCAGAAGTTCCTGCAATTGGGTGGACAGCTCCTGAAGTTCGGATGGGGCTAGGCGGTATGGTGCTCGGGCTACCGGTGCGACACCCGGCACGAGATCGATTGAGAACTCAACCTGTCTAGGTGGAGGTAAACCAGGTAGTTCTTCCGGAAAGACTTCGGGGAAGTCTCTAACGATTGGCACATCCTTAAGTCGCTTCTCCTCTGACTTTTTCTCTGTGACGTGCGCGAGGATTGCAGGATTACCCTTTCTAAGAAATTTTTGGGTTTTCAGACAAGATATGATATTTAGTCTCGTCCCACCGGTCTCCCCTTGTATGATCAAGGTTCTACCGACGGCGAGAGGGATGCGGATGATTTTGTCATAATAGACGATTTCGGCTTGATGTTTGGACAACCAATCCATACCAATGATGACGTTGAAACTTCCAATTTCAACAGGCATAAGATCTATCGAAAAGGTTTCGTTGGCTAAGTTTAAAGTGCAATCAGGTATCACACTATCAGTTTCTATGAGCTTACCATTTGCTAGTTCTACAGTGTACTTAACATCTAGAGCAATAGGGGTGATGTCAAGTAAGGGGTAAAACTCATCGGAAATAAAGCTCTTATCGGCACCTGTATCAAATAGAACAGAAGCAGTTAAGTTGTTGAGGAGGAACATACCCGTGACCACATTCGGGTCCTGGCGGGCATCTCCAGAATTGAGTATGAAGGCTCTACCCTTGGCATTGTTGTTGTTGTTGGCTTTGTTCTTCAGTTTCGGGCAATCATTCCTAAAGTGCCCAGGGTTCCCGCATTCATAGCAGGCTCGGTGTGGTCTGGTGTTGTTGCTGGAGTTGTTGTTGTTGGCTGTGGACCTACAGTCCTTGGTGAGGTGGCCATGCCTCTTGCAGTTATTGCAATAGGGACCGCAAGAGCCCTCATGGTGGCGGTTGCACTTGGAACAGTAGGGCTTGTTCCCTGTGTAACCCCGTCTGGTGTCGGTGGTTGAGTTGTAGGCCTTGATGGTGTCGGGTTTCTTGTTTTGGGAGTTGTTGTGGTTGTCGGACCACTTTCTTTTGAGATGGTTGGAGGAAGAAGTGGGTGGTTCTGGGTCCTCGTTCATGGCCATGAGTTCATGGGCCAATCTGATAGCACCATCAATGGTGGTCTGGTTTGAGGAGGCGACGTTTCCCCGGATGGGTTCCGGAAGACCGCGGATGTACCTTCGGATCTTATCGGGTTCGGTGCTCACCATTGCTGGGCGAAGGATGGCAAGCTATTGAAACCTGACGGTGTATCCGTCAATGTCAGTCCCTTGCACCTTTAGGTGCCAGAACTCTTCCTCCAGCTTTTGGAGTTGTTCGATGGGGCAATACTTAGCAGTAAGCATTGTCTTCATTTCCTCCCAAGGGAGTAGGTAGGCGGTATCAATACCCACGGACTGGGCATATGAATTCCACCATGAGAGGGCACCATCTTCGAGGGTGCAGGTGGAGTATTTGACTCTATCCTCTTCCGCAACTTGCTGATGTGGAAGACGGATTCCATTTTCTTGAACCATCTGATCAGTCCGATGGCTCCTTCAGTTCCCTTGAAACTCAAGGGTTTGCAGCTCAGGAAGTCCTTGTATGAACAAGGTTTGGATTGAGGCCCGTTGGCAGCTGTATCTTCGCTGCCCGAACTGGGTTGTCGGGTAGCCATGGCTTGGGCCACGCTTTGGGCTATAAGTTGAGCGATTTCAGTTTCGCTGAAGGTGAATCGCTTTGGTGGCATCTTGCTGAACAAGATCAAGAAAAGACAATGAGATTCTTTGAAATTCTGATATATCACAGGTGTATATCATGGAATATACGATATAAAGTGATAATTATATTTTATTTAAATAACCAAGTTTGGTACATGATACGAGTTTTCAAAAGATTACATAATACGGGGAGTACAAAAGGTACCTGGAATTGTTACATCCGGTTCAAATAGTAAAAGTCCTACATAGATCGATATAGATTACAAGATGACAGTCACACTAGTTCTAATGCAAGTTGATCCTTTCAATTAGTGTGACAAGTCGATCCACGGTGACTGCGAGTCTGCTGGTTTGTCGGGCATTGTCTTCTGCCAATGCTAGTCGTTGTACTAGCATCCTTGAGTATTCTTTGGCCTGTTGTAGGCGTTGCTCGCATTGTTCCAACCTGAGTCGTAAAAGCTCGACTTCTACTCCTGATTCCACTACCCGGTCGTGGAGTATGTTCATGTTGTTAACTGTGTTTTCGTGATCTTCTGAGACTTGGTTGATACGCTCAAGTGCTGTGAGTCTCCAATTTTCATTGGTTTCTTGCAAAGCGACATCCATGGTGCGAAGTCGTTGCTCGTGACGGTCCAGCGTAGCAGCCAAGGCCGGCAGAGTGAAGTGAGTGGGGTACGGGCCAGCTCGAGGTAACCTGGCATTCCTCCTAGCTACCCTCGGGTTCTGCGACCCGGATTGAGAGTGTGACGAATTGGATGGTGTGTTTGCCATTCTGAGACAAAGCGTTAGAAAGAATGAGGCCTATATTCATATTATACCTATATAATATAGCCTAAGATATTGAGTGAGAGCGAGGCCTATTTATGTATACATATATATATATATATATATATATATATATATATATATATATATATCACATAATAGCCTAAGGTGTCTAACACAGACAAGTTTGAGTCCCGGTTTCTCTCGTGGTCAGAGTCATCTATTGTATCCTGTTCCGTCATGATTCCTTTCAGATTCCACATCATATTCTTTTAATTGTACATAGTTGATCAGGCTATGTTAAATTAAACCAATACCATGTAGTCACTGAACCTAATCATACTTAATAAGGAATACTGCCTAACGGTGATAGTCTAGGCCCACTAAATGCAACCTAGTTCACTATAATCTTAGGCTTTGATACCAATCTGTAACACCCCCAAATTTAATGTTTTGCGGAAGCATAATTCGGGTGTTACTAATCAATAATCAAAGCACACGGATATATAGCAAACGACTCTATATGCGTCGTTTTAACAAAATATATTAATATAAAAAGGTTTACAACAGTTTGAAGTCGTACATAGCTCGTGTTCGTAATATGAGAGATTTAAGTACATAATTAGTTATACAAAAACTAATAATGCAATGAGATCTCTGAAGTTTGCATGAAGACTCGAGCTAATAGGAATCCTGATGGGCAGTCCAGATCTACTGTTGAGTACCTGTGATACAAGCTAAAATGGGTCAGCTAACGCTGGTGAGCTCACAGGTTTAGATATCAAATATTAGTGTGTGAACCGCAAGATTTAAATGTTGATTTGCATCCAGCAAATGATACTGATAGTGTATACAACCATAAGCGCATTGTCTGAGCTTAACTCGAGGGTCGGGTCCCATATAGAGAATTCCGAGCGAGGTGCCTCCACGAGTGCCTAATCTACACTCGTTTTCCCAAATATTAGTACATCCGTTGTAGAGATTAGCGCGACTAACCCGGACGAGGTGGGTCAATCCTATATGGTACCATATACTAATATTCACGCTACTTTCATATTACCAGACTATACTGACGGAGGACTTTGGTTTGATTAGTTGAAAACAACTCATGTAGTATATTGAAATATGTACTCGCGTTCATGCGTTAAAAACAGAGCAATGTATCACACCCCTAGTAAAACAGTAAAAAGAGGGGCCATGAGACTCACCTGAGCGTGAAGAGTTTATCTAAATAAACTGAGATTGATTAGCGAAGAATCGAAGTCCAAAGACTTGTAACCTGACGGTGTCCACGACACGTGATGGTTATAAACATGTGAAGGCATCTAATAAGACTACCTTGTAGTTGTTTGTCCAACTAGAATATCCAAATGATTACGATTTTGTTGATTATTTAAGTGTTTGAAAATGTGTACGGCCCATTGGTGATTGCTTTAAATAATAATCCCATATTACTATTTTGATGATTTTGAAGTGTTATACCTAAAAGTAAGTTCCAATGTGTTTTAGAAGTTGTGTCAGCTTGGAAAATTTTTATTTCTACTACATTGCTTTGGTGAAAAATGCATCTGAGATTTGAATTTGGGCAAAATCAAGTGATAAAATTTCAGGTCTCAACACTTAGTAAAATCTGAGTTTTCTAGGTTTTGTCATCTGCGACATTGTGTGCGACGTCGGTTGTTATGTCGCACGTCATGACTGCGACATTGGTCATGGCGTCGCTAAGTGCGACTTCGCAATTTATTGCGACGTTGAGTCTGATGTCGCTATATGCGACGTTGTTGGTCTTTGCGACGTAGGCGTTGATGTCGCTATGTGCGACGTTAGCAATTTAATGCGACGTTGAAGCTGATGTCGCTATATGCGACGTCATGGGGGTTTTGCGACATTGCAGCTGATGTCGCAATTGGGCCAAGCCAACCGCGACATCGGCGTCTGACCGGATTTCGGTGGCCGGAAACTTAGCCGGGAGACTTTGGTTTGGTCCGAAACTTTTAGCCAACCCTTATATGGACATTTTAAGCCCAGACAAACAATTATACGTTGAAAACAATAGAAAATGAGAGGTGTAAGGATTTGTCGGAAACTTACGAAGTTAACGCCGTGAAAATTCGGAAAGATAGAAATGTAGATCGTGAAGTGGTGAACGTTTTTCCCTAAATGAGCTTGAAGATTTGAGGCCGTTTGGTGATGCGTTTTAATGATTTTAGATGATGGTGGTGGTGGGTTTGTTTTGAGAGAAAAGAGAGGAGATATTGATAGAGAGAGAGAGAAGATAGGTGGAAATCGGGTGGGGAGGTGGTGACCTCACCCCCTTTTGGCTGATTATTGGGAAAAGAGGGAGGGGGATCTCCCGAATTTTAATCCCCACGTTTGCGTTCCGTGCGGTGTTCGTTTAAACGTTAAATATTTATTTTATACGTTTAAATTTATGTTTTAAAATACAAATGTTTACTCAATATTTTTGTTGAAGCATTTTACCAAATACTTAATAACTTAAATGATTTCGTTTGTTTGTGTGTTAAATGTCTAAGTCGCGTTGACGTTTATTACACGGTACGAAATGTAATTGAAATATTATTCTTATAATATTTTTGGGTATGATATCGTTATTAAATAATTTTATGTTATTTAATAAAATTGATTTACCAACGTCCGTATTTACTTGAACCGAATTACATTCGATTTGAAACTTGTACGATTTAATCAAATCGCATATTCGTATATATTCTACAATATATATATATATATATATATATATATATATATATATATATATATATATATATATTTTGATAAATTAATTAGCCTAAAAACAACTAATTACATGTATTAACAACTGATTAGGTACAAATCACTAGTCCTAATTTAGCGGGTGTTACACCTATCACCAATGGTTTGACTAAAAATAATTTTTGCTAAACCAAAATCAAGTTATGTTGCTTTGTTGTGTTGAGGCACAAACCTGTCACCTATGTCTTGAGTGGTTAACTGCACGGAGGTTAGAGGCTATGGATATTATCGAGCCGTGCAGTTTTTATGGTGGTGATCACGAGATGTTTTATTGGGTGGCTACCACTCGGATTGGGCAGACTTTATAGTCTAGACATGTTAGGACTGCTGCAGTGAGAGGAGGTAGTAGCAGTGATGCTGGTAGAGGTACGGCACGTGGCCGTAACAGAGGATATGCTGCAGAGTTTGATTAGCTGTCACAACAGCTACATCAAATGAGCCTCCATCACACTCAGCGATTAGATCAGCTGGAGCTTATGGAGAGGCAGCATTTTCATCAGACCAGTGCTCATCTAGACTATCAGGATGGCCTCTTTTGAAAGTTGTTTGATTTTAGCCGTTTGCCATACCAGCCATTTCATTATCAGATGCCGCAGGAGTTCATGCCACCACCACCACCACTAGCAGAGCAGCCAGGACCATCTCACCATTATCGGAGCATGGACGAGGAGTAGGACAGTGATTAGGATGATGTGCATCCTATTGGGTTATTGACTTCAGACATTATTATTAGTTTTATTATTATTTATGTTTGTTGGATATTTTTATTTTTATTTGTGTTGGGATTGCTAGTTATTAGGATTGTTTATGTTTGTTTTAATTGGATGACTATGTGGTATTATTAATCTTGTTTGTTGATGGTCTCTCAGAATTATTGTGTGAATACGTGCTATGCTGGCAGTAAGTTCAGCGAATTACGTTCAGTGAGTGTGAGATTATCATATCAACCTTGTTTCGGCAGTTAAACACATCATTCCAGGGGAGTTTTTCTGTTCATAATCTTTTCTCTTTTTCCCAAACTTCCTTTTACAATTTTCTGTACAATGAGGGTGATGTGTGCTAAGTATAGGCAATTATAATCACAAGTTTTTATTAAGGAATTACTAAATAATACTATCACACAATTCAGGCAAGTGTTATCCTGATCATAGAATATAGTTTTATATGTAAGTCCAGATTCGAACACAGGGAACATGATTTAATCTATAACTAACTATTTATTTATACTAATTACAATTATTACAATTAATATACAAATTCACAATTATAAACAATAATATATAAGATAGGGGGGACGTTTTAGTTCCGATCGAACATATATATAACTGATACCAATTCTTTAATAGATAAGTTTAAAGGAACAACTTAAGAATACTAAATTGGATAGAAGATTATGACTATTTAAATTATTATTTATTATACTTATTATATCAACTTATGTCTATTTGCGTGTTGGCAATTATTATCGTGATTTACTAATGTAGAAAACCTCAAAGGTTATGACAATTCTCATATAGCAATACATCAAAGGTTATGTAAAGTATCACTATTTATTAAGATCTATCAACATATTATTGATGCAATTTCATGGTCGGTTGAATCATAATGCTACTTAACATCTAATAAAACATAATCACTTAATTTAAAAACCCAAAAGGTTAGTGAGTTTATCTATAAACCAGTTAATTATGATTATTAACATAATATAACACATAATTCTTGCATAACAATATTCATTAATATAGTTCCAACATAAACATATAATTCATATAATAAACATAATAAACATACATTTAAACATTCATAATGAAAATCTAATAAGCAATTAATTCAAATAAATAATATCCATAGTAACCCAAAAGGTTAGTGAAGCTACAAGGATAAAGAAACCGAACCAATTGACGAACTAGTTCTTCCTAAGGTTGAAAACCTTCAAACCCTAGCTCCTTAGCCTCCAAATTCGCACCTAAAGTCGACCTTAAACATTAATATTCGACTTTTAATTCTAAGAATCGTATATCGTTTAACCAAAACTAAGCCTCTATTTATACTAATTCTGGCCGACCCTCCAACCGCCGGTTGAAGTTATTTGAGTATTACTCCAACTCTGCGTTCTTTCCACCTCTTGAACCTTTAATTTCCAGAATATTCTAAAATCGGCTTGGGCTTCAAATTGGGCTTCTTTTTCCTCTTTAAACGGATTCACTTATTTTCTTGGCCCAAATCTTTAATATTATTTTTTTAGTCTTCATTTCTTTAAGGTTTAGATCTTCTTTTCTTCAATTGCTTTAATTTCTTCAGTTTCGGTCTTATTTTCGTTCTTTCTCTCCAATCTTCAATTAAAATACATTTCTGCAAATATTAACAAAATAAGTATCTAAAATGATATAAATGCATAAAATGTATACAAATATAGGGATAAATAATATAAAATATAGTATCTATTTGATGCTTATCAGAGGGCATTGTATATCTTTAAGTGGGGGATGGGAGAGAAAAGAGTGAAGTTTCCACATACTTGTCATGTTCATCAGTAGATAATTCTTTATTTAGATTAATTATTATTTCATTAAAATACGTAACTAGGAGGTTATAAGTGTTGCCCATTAATAAAATTTTTTAAATTTAATGTTTCTGTTTTTCTAGAAATGATGTATTTTGTGACTATGTAGGTTAGTTTAGAATTTTTCTACACTATTAATGGATGTTAAATTGTGAATAATATTATTTAGCCTCATTATATGATGTACTGATAGGCAATTTATATAAGAATTTTTGAGCTCTTAAGAAATAAAAATTAAGGTGTAGATGTTGTTTTTAGATGGAATTTGGTTGTGTATGATGTTTGTCTTAATTTTCATATTAATAATATGCAATATGCAATAATTTTGGAATTTAATTAATATCATTTGGGGATATACTAGGTGTTGTTTCCTCTGTTATATGTAAGTATAGACTTGGTCTCCGTCAGTATATCTAATGAAAAAGAGCAAACATAGTCCAAAAGAACTCATGAACATGTAGTCAAATTAAGTCGCTTTATTGTGCGGAAGCACAGACCTGTCACCAATGGTTTGACTAAAAATAATTTTTGCTAAACCAAAATCAAGTTATGTTGTTTTGTTGTGTTGAGGCACAGACCTGTCACCTATGTTTTGATTTAAAAAATGATTTTTGGTTAAATTCTATAATATTTCATATTGGCATGTTATGAGTATGAAAGTACATAGCTATTGGAAGTCTGAGGATGTATTTACGTGAATAATAATAAATTGAGCTCAAGTATTTAGATATATAGATTGTTTAAGTGGATAACAATATCAGTAATCATAATGAACTATTTAATATTTTAAGAATATTAAGTTTGTGTGTAGATTATTTTTACATCTTCATAGTTTCTTAATAATCATTTTTAGAATTAACAAAATTTTTAAATATAAAAATTTGAATTGAAAATTGGGTAATGATGTGTAATTCCTTCGTTAGTTATTTAGGTTAATGATGATGATCGTTTATCTTAAGAATTTTTGATTTTTAAATTGATAGTCTACTTGAGGACAAGTAGGATTCAAGTGGCGGATGTTTGATAAACGTTCATAAGTACTATATTTTAGTAGTATTTCATCCCTATTCTTGAGTGTTTTTTTTTGCATTTAAGTAAGTTTAGATATTGATTTCATTCATATTTGCAATTAGATGTGGAAATTAAGTGTTCTTGGAGAAAGGAACAAAAACGATCGATAAACGAGTTAAATGATGTATTTTTGAAGAATAAATCGAAGTCGGAAGATCAAAGAAGGAAAAATGCAAGAATCGACTGGAATTTGATTCCATACGCTATATGGAATATCCATACGCTGTATGGAATGAGGCGGTGGAGGCCCAGAGAACGCAAATCTGGGCTGGGCTTATTTTAAATCCATACACCGTATGGAAATCCATACACCGTCTGGATTTATTATGCAGAAAGTATAAAAACACGTTTTAAACCCTAAAAAGAGAGAGATTCGGCTGTGGTTTGTTCAAGATGACTAGTTCGACACCAGAGGCTTATTTTTGACTTAAAGGAGAATCTTGGAGGCATTAGAGGCTAAGGTTAATTCTAAATAACGTTATTCTTTAATGATTTATCCTTTGGGTTTGTAATTACTCGTATTATTTAAGTTTCATTGATGAACTTGACTTTGAATGATTTGAGTTTTACTTGTTTGATGATGAATTGAATATTTGAAGTAGTTGTGTAATAGATCAAACTCGGATTATGATTATTAAACGATTATAGTTGCGTATTGAACAAGTTATTTAATTGAAAATGATTATATAGCGCGTGGAACCTTGTTTATTGGTAATTAGTAATTGTTATTGCTCAACGTGGTTAATAATGTTGATAAGATTGAATTCCCTTGATGTTATTACCTATTGATGGTTAATGCTTTTAGGGTTTTAGCTATTGGTAGATATATTGAGTTTGATAGGTTGAGAAAGTAATGATTATATAATTTAAAATGAATGAGACAATGAGAAATTATTGGCTATTATTGATTCATACCATTAGAGTCAATTATAATGAGTTTTGAATTTTTAATTCATGATATAGGGAAAAGCACACAATAGACTGATCATCTTGTGATATTGGATTGATGTTTAATGTTAGACCCTAAGTTGTAGGAATTAGTTTGACTCGAACGGTTGGCTAATTCACATTCAATTTGGAATCTTTGATTAGTGACTAAATTGATATAAAAGAAATCACATTTAGATAATCAATATGCAACGAAATTGGGAAATATGAATCTGAGTAAAGTCGATTATACAATTACTTATTCCTTCCTATTGTTTCCTATTGGTTAATTTAGTTTTAAGTTTTATTTATTTTAATTTATTATTTAAAAAAAAAACTAATTGTTCGCACGGAACTAAAACGCCCCCCAGTTTACTGTTTTCTAGTTAATTAGTATTTTCTATTTTTATAAAAAAACCACCGTTCCTATGATCGACTCGGTCTTACCGTTTCTATACTTATATTCGATCGGGTATTCTCGCCTGGGTTGTGTGAAAAATATAAATAAGGTATTTCCATATATAAATTATAAAGCTAGACTCACATACGCATCATCAAGTACTACTCAAAGTTTCACCTTGGAAATGTGTCATTCGTTTCAGCAAACGTGAAAAACTAAACCCTAGATACATTGGACCATTTGAGATCCTCGAGAGGATAGGTTCAGTGGCACATCGATTGCAGCTGCCACCCGAGCTCAGCAGCGTGCACTCTACTTTTCACATTTCTAACTTGAAGAAATGCCTGTCTGATGAGACACTTATTATTCCACTCGATGAAATTTGTATTGACGAAAACCTTCATTTTGTTGAAGAACCCACCGAAATCATGGACCGTGAGGTCAAACAAATCAAACAAAGTTGTATTCCCATCGTCAAAGTTAGGTGGAATTCGTGGCGTGGTCCGGAATTCACTTGGGAACGGGAAGACCAGATGCGACTCAAGTATCCTCAGTTATTCACTGACGCTACTCCAATCACGACCTCGAGCTAAATTTCAGGATGAAATTCTCCTAACAGAGGGAGAATGTGACACCCGTCAAATTAGGACTAGTAGTTAGTACCTAATCATCTGTTAATATATGTAATTAGTTTTGTGTTAGGCTAATTAATGTATCAATTAATATATGTATATATATATATATATATATTGTTGAATATATACAATTGATTTGGCTAAATCGTGCACTTTCAATCGAATGGACTTCGACTCAATTAATACGGACATTGGTGAACAATTTTATTACATAATATAAAATTATTTAATAACACTATTATATTCAAAATATTATGTTAATAATATTTCGTATTTATTTGTTTCATACAAATAACGTCAACGCGGTTAAAATATTGAACGTGCAAACAATCAAAACGAAGTTAAGTTATATTTTATAACTCAATTATTAAGTATTTGGTGAAATACTTCAACAAAATATCGAATAATTATTCGTATTTTAAAACATATATTTAAATGCGTATAATATTATTTAAACATTTAAACGATCGGGAAAACGAACACCGCACAGAGTGCAATTATAGGAAATGAAAAATTGGTGAGGCCACACTTTGGTGACCCCACCAAATTGGCCCAAGGTGAGGTCATCACCTCCCCACCTCATTTCCCTCCCACTCTTAACACACACATATTCTCACTCTCTCTCTAACTCTCATTTCTCTCTAAAAACAACCAAAACCACCACAAAAACACCTCTAATCACATAGCTTGTTTGAAGAAAAACGATCACGGAGTCACGATCTACATTTCCATCTTTTCGGTTTCGTCTCGCGTTAACTTGTAAGATTCTCAACACTTTTGAAAAACTGCTAGATTTCGATTTATTTTAGTTGTATGTTTTTAATCTAGCTTAGATATGTCCAAATATATGTTTAAATCTCGTTTTTGGAACATTGTCAGAATAATCGTGATTTTTGTCATTTTGTGAAAACGACACCTAAAACGACTATCAACACAAAGTAATAATTTTTATCAACTCTATAAACAGATATAAGGGTTGGTAAAAAGATTCGGATCAAACGAAAGTCACCAAACACGTTTTTTGACTCAAACATCGTCTGGACAGACGTAAGTGACGCACGGCCAAAAACATTTTAGCGTCACTTCCTTAAGTGACGCATTAAGTGTCGCCAAAAACCCTCATTTTGCGTCACTTGCTTAAGCGCCGCATAAAACCCTCTTTTTGCGACACTTGCCTAAGTGTTGGTAACCACCCTACCCGACACTTACATCGACACTCATACCCGACACTTGTCTAAGTGCCGCCACCTTAGACGACACTTCCTTAAGTGACGCCAATAATTCGGAATTTACCATTTTATGCGATATTTCCTGAGTGTCGCCAAAATCATTAAGTGTCTCTATAAGTGACGCTAAAATCAGAAAGTTTACAACTCATGTTTATACTAATGGTGTCAAACTTGTACAACCTCAAACCTTTATACGATACGACTTCTAAAACACATTGGGACGTACTTTTAAGTATAAAACTTCGAAATCATAATGATAATGTTGAGATTATTATTACAAACAATCACCAATGGGCCGTACACATTTTCAAAACTCAATCAAATCAACCAAATCGTAGTAATTTGGAAAATCTAGTTGGATGAACAACTACAAAGGTGATCTTAATAGATACCTACTCACGTTTATAACCATCGCGTGTCGTGGACACCCTCAGGTTACAAGTCTTCGGACATCATTATTCAGCTAATCAACTCAAGTTTATTAAGTTAAATGCTTCAAGACTCAGTGAGTCTCATATCCCCTATTTTACTGTTTTTACCCAGGGGTGTGATATACTGCTCATTTTGTTTTACTATATGAACGCAAGTACGAAATCAAACAAATACTACATGAGTTATCTCACTAATCATTGCAAAGCCCTCCTCATCATAGTTTGGTAGTATATGGTACCATATAGGATTGACCATCCTCGTCTGGGTTAGCACGCGCTAACTGGTTAAACGGATGTATTAATATTTGTTCTGATGAGTGTAGATTAGGCACTCGTAGGAGGCACCTCAATCACGATACCTTAAATGTGGACCTGACATCTCGAGCTAAGATCAGACTATGTGCTCATGGCTATTGATATCGCATAAAAAGTCACGGTTTTACTACAGATATCTCTCTCATTCTGGAACAATTCTTGGCATTTTGACTCAAAAACATTACAAATCTGTAATATTATGCCAAGATGGGAAAAACAAGGTTACATAATGAAAATCAAGCAAAACGGGCAGAAAACGAAGATTCCACGCACGTTTAAAGATTCCAGACACCGGAACGAGGTTTCAAGACAAAAAAGCCCATCACCAACATCTATTTGACCCAAGATGTTCGTTTTCAAATTACGAATCCAACAGAAGAAGAATCAACTAAAATGGGCGAAGAACGAAGATTCTACGCACGTCGGAAGATCCAAACGATTCGTACGACACATCTGAAGTTCAGAGACATATTTTTGGGATTTCTTTTCATCAAAAGCTTCATTTTTGAATTACGAATCCAACGCAAAAAGAATCAATGCAAACGGATGCGTAACGAAGAAAACACGCACGAATCGAGAAACACAGCAACCGGCAGCGGACTGGTGCTGCTGGCAGCCAGCCGCCACCGCCAGCCAGCCAGCCAGCCGCCGCCGGCTGCCTGTTACCCGCACGGATTGTGCATTTTGATACTTCTTTGTACCTGGTGCTAGACCTTTTCCTACTTTTCGTACCTGGTGCCACTACCTTTTTCGCCTTTTGTACCTGGTGCCACTACCTTTTCTACCTTTTGCTATCATGAGCTTGGGGGTGCTAACTTGAGCCGAATTTCCTCTATAAAAGGCAGCCCCTAGCTCTCATTTCAACACACCAACTCATACACAAAACACACATACTCATACTTACACTCTCATTCTTCCATTTTCACTTTCTCACTCTAAAAGTCTCTCATATTTTAGTCTAGGGTTATTGTAATTAATCTACGGATTAACATAGAGGTTAGAGCGAACGTTAGGAGTTTGGAGATTCATCTTTGTACGTGTGAACGAGTTGTCTGTCATAATAATACGCTGCTGCGTATTTATTTCCGGGTGATATCGAAACCTTTATCATACTTGCTTTATTTCATATTTCAATTATGTATTATTGCCTTGTATGTGATTTGTCTATTGCCATGAATTGCGAGTAGTCTATTATTGTGATTGTTGATGATGTAGATAATTATAAGTAAGGATGACGTTATATAATTAAGTGTACGACAATTGTAAACGTGATGTAACGGCCCCTATTCGACAGTTTATCTGATATAGTACTGGAAACGTTTTATACGGAGTACAAATGTATGGAAGTCGATAAACGACCGAAGGTAGTTACATCACTGGAATCAGCTCTGGTTTAACAGTTGGAATTCCGAAAGGATAATGCAACTTCACAACTAACTGGTATATCCTACGAAAGTCAACGCACAATAAAATAATGTTCGAAAACACGTTCAGATAAAAAAGGAATTAATAACCTTTGTACCGTTAAGACTTTATGAACTTGAGTTTAATTTATGGAGTACCCTTTCTAGTTATCCATGTGACTGCAACCTAGTAATTAGGACTTGATCAACCTTAATTATGGTAAGTAGTTATCTGTGCCCATGACATGCAACAAGTAAGACACAGTGAACCCACTCGTTGTACATATTAGGTTTATATTTATGCATCGCTTTACATTTAGTTAGTTTAGAGTGTCACATTCACCGTTAATTACTCTTGACCGCATGTCTGATGTAAGAAGCAGTCGAACTACCATGTAAAGTACACTGTCCGATTACTGAAAGGCATGGCCTGCATATGAAATATGTTTTTATAAACTGCGAATAATCTAGGGATGTATAACTGTTTGAAAAGGAGAACCCGAGTCATAAGTTGAAGTAACCAAACCCTAATGCATAAAACAAGACTTAGGAATAAGGACAACATCCTCGTGATTTAAATACCTTAAAACACTAAGCCTTACACAATCAGCGGTCAAAACATACAAAGTTATTAATCTGCGTGCTAATAAAATACTAAACTATTTTAGGGGTTAAGAAAGGTCGGACCTATGAGACGATACGCTACTGATTCATGATTAGGTTATAATTAGTAGTTAGATTAGTGGCTAGTTAGTTTCGGTTAATATTGAGCTAATAGAGGGGCAATATTGTAATATCGCTTAGCGCATACTAGGAGTTCTGCTCGTGTAACGTTCAAGTTGTATTTCATCTATGCTCTTATTACGGTTATATCTATCCTTTATCTATTCATTATGATGATTGTTATTGCTGTTATCATGCTAGATTTAGGATTGATTACCATAATTTGCAAGTAGTGATATTGTGTGTTTGCAATGACGTAGTTAGTCGTAATTGATTGGAATGATGTTATGAAAACTTAGTGCTTTGATTTACTTTCTATTGATGATTTTAAACCTCATAAACTAAACGCCTTTCAACCAGTAAATGTGATTACGGCCTTAATGATAGGATGTCGTGAACCCTATCCAACGGTACTTAGTTATCTGTGTCAAACATGGTTTGATTTATGAATAGTGAAAACATTGCTTTCTAAATGAACATTAAGTACATCGTCGCCGTGAAATACTTCTTTCTTTACTGAACGCAAAGTACAATGTGGCTATGGAAGTAAGGTTTTCTAAATGAACACTAAGTTACAATGTGGCTATGGAAGTAAGGTTTTCTAAATGAACACTAAGTACACTGGAGCTGTGGAAATACTGCTTTCTTAATAGAATGCAAAGTACACTGTATCTGTGGAAATATGGTTTTCTGTAATGAACGTAAATATTACACTGTTGATAAGTCAGGGATTTATTGGGAATTAAAAGTAAGGGTTGGTTTATATCATAGATGGATAATATTGTGCTTTAAATACCAACTTAGTTAAGTAGTTTGGGTTAGCCTTTATGAAGCAACGTAAGGTACCGTAAGTCAGCTGATTACTTGGTATAGCGTCGAAAACACCTCCGGTGTAGTCAACACGTGGAAGCCGAGGAAAAGCCGCAGTTACTAAGCTTTGTGGATTAACGGTTAAATCACTAAGTAATAATTTACCCCCTAGACTCACCAACCCATCGATAGAAAGTAATCAAGCACAACTTAAATACTTAAATGTTTTGCTTAGATTAAGGTATTATTGTGGGGTTAAGAAAGGTCGGACAGTGAGTTAGTTTTTCGCCTTATTCATGCACCCAGGGATTCATGCCAGATAAGGGTCACAATACCTTCATCGGTTAGTGTTGTGGGTTGGATAAACTACTCAGATCAAAATCATGATAGCCTAGTCACTCAGTGACATACGGATCGAGAACTCTATCAGTAAGGGACTATGATAAACCAAGATCGATCTAATAAACTTATTAGATTAACACAAGCTTTGAATTATTACTGAGAAGTTGCGGAATAACACTCAATAATATTATGAAGATCAATAATAAAGTTAATAAAACAAAGTTACTATCAAAAGCTTCAATCTTATTAATAACATAAGACGAATACACTGAACTGTATTAGGGTTACAAAACCTTGAAGCTGCGTGAAAACTAAGTTAACCTAATCTAGGTTTAGGATCTCTATTTATATCCCATAGAGTCCTACTAAACAATCTCCTATAATCATGGAAACAGTTACACTCCATAATTATTCGAACTTCATTTTTCCGCCTATTCTATACATAAACAGTGTTAACTACCACAACTATACAAACAGTGGTAATTCCTATACAACAGTGTTAACACTTGTACAATTTACTAGACTTACCAACTAACAGTGGTAACTAGCCTAAACAGTGTTAACTGTTGTAAAACAAACTAACAGTTGTAACACTCTAACAGTTGAAACTATTACTAATAGTTGTAACTCTTGTCTTCACTTCAATCTTCAATAACAGTGTTCATCTTTACCCAACAGTTTTAACTCTGAAGACAGTGATAACCATTCACACTAACAGTGTTAATACCAGTAGTAACATTAACACTAACAGTGTTAATACCTTGTGCATTCTTCAATCAACAGTAGTAACAGTAGTAACATCACTTCCCAACAATCTCCCCCTAAACTTAATCTGTCCCCAACAGTATTAAGTTTCTCTATATTCTTCATGTTAACCTCTTTCAAATTCTTTCAAACAATCTATCACTGATATCTATGCCTCCTCTCATATTCTTCTTTCTTGTGAATCTGATTCAATATCATATATACCAAATTCTCTGCCAAATCATTGTTGAATGAGGCAAATAACTTGGCATGCTTTAAGCTTCTCAACAAACTCAGACTCATATCATATTCTCTATCTGTTAACATCCAAAGCATAGTAGCATCATCCAATATCACTTGATGAACATCTGGATTGCTGTGATATATCCATTGTCTTACTGTCTGAAAAGTGTTGAACTCAAATGTAAATCTATCTGGTTCAAACATCATTGAAATCCATGACCAAGTACACAACTCATAGACACTATCAAAATTCTTGGTACTTAATCCTTTCTCAGACCCAATCTCATACATCCTAACCAAATCTTCTCTTGTAAGCACCTTGATCAATTCCTTAAAAGACCTCCAAAATGATACAGAAGTATCTGCTCTTTCAATTCTGATTTTCTCACACTTAATAGGAATTGAAAATTGTTCAATAGACCAATCAATTATTCCAGGCAAGTTGTCAAGTGGAAGTTGTACCTAAAGAGGTTGCACCACAATCACATCATTCAAATCAATTTTATTTCTTGGTAGATCAGGAATTGATGCATATTCATGCCTTAATTTCTCTTTAAGCTCAGTACTCAGTCTTTCCCATTCCTTTTCTTTTTCTATTTCTTTCTCAATCCTTTCTTTTTGTTTCTTTTCTCTATATGCCTTCTTCTTAGCTTTCTGCTCTTCCTCTGCTCTCTTTGCTGCCTCAGGATTCAAAAATGTATCTCTGTCCCATATCCTTTGCAAACTTTCAAGTGACATAGCATTTAATCTAGAAATTGGAATATTACCTCCTCTTAACTTTACAATCAAATTTCTTCTCTGTTGTGCTCTTGTTGGAGGTTTATTCCTTTTCTCAGCAGCTTTTGCAGCACTGATCTTTTTCATCTCAACAGCTTTCTTTCTCTTAATCTGCTCTACCAAGAACTCAATGTCATCTAATTTCTGCTCTTTCAGCTGAGCTTCATCCCATTCATCTACCTGAGCTTTAGTCATCTTAACAAACTGACCTGGTTAAATTTCTACATCAATTAATTCCTCCTGAAGAATATCAGCATTAATTTCTGCATGTAATCTCTGTGCATATTCATCATCATTAATTGTAGCTTCCTGTGGCATTTATCTCTGCTTTTTCTTTTTAGGTCCTTCTTCCAAAATGCCCTTACCCTTATCCTTTGGATCTATCTTGGGTAAATTTTGAGCAGTAGCAGTAGCTGCAGTAGGTTCTCTAATCTGAACTGGTGGTAAAGTTGTCCTTGTATTAACATTTTCTGACACATTCTCATCAGCATTCTCATTCACACCAGCATCATCATTCTCATTCTCATTAATATTTTCCATCTCAATATCCTCATCCATCTGTTCAGAAACATTATCACCATCATCAACAGAAACTTTCTTTTTATCACTCTTATTAGTCCAAACTTTCTCCCCTTTTTGAAAGCATCCTGTGGAGAATCACCTTCAACCAAAACATATTCCTTGCCATCTTTCAAAACATTGATCACAAGTTTTTCCAACTGAGTAAGCCTCTGCTCCAAATTTGCTATCATTGCATCTTTTTCTCTATTCTTCCTTCTCTCCACCTTTAATTTCTCCCAAACATAATCAATCATTTTCGTTAATTCCAGGTTAGTTCTAGCCTCATCACCATCAGAATGTGACTCCCTAGGTGAATCATTGACATGTGCATCAAAATCTTCCTCGTACCTGGTATGATCAGAAAATTCCCCTCTTTTCTTGGTACTGGGACCTCCAAAATCATCTACATGAATAGAATCATTTTCTGGAGTTGCCTCTGCTTGGGTCTTATTAATGTTACTTCTATCCTGCTCTGTCTGTGGACTAGAAGCAGTAGAAGCAGCCCTTGCAGAATGGTCACCCCACTCCTTATGGACCACATGCTGTTCATGACCACTGTCATTGGACTGAGATGACTGAGCAGCATGAGCCTCAGACACCTGATGTGTAGCCTTTTTGGCTTTTCTGGTGTAGGTTGTGGTAAACTTGTTCCCTTGTTGTTGTACATTACCCCCAATTGCTGTGGGTTGAGAAGGAATGGGTTGTTCCATTCTCTCAGCAACTGGTTCAGCTTCAGTTGGTGGTACAGAAGCTGTGGTGGAGGGTGCAGGAAGCATTGTTGAAAACAATGCTGTTACCCTCCCAGAAAAAATTGTACCTTTGATTGAGGTATCTCTCTTCATATTTGAAAACACTTTTGGTTTGAAAGAAGAGATACCTATAATTCTATCCAAGGCAGGCAAGTCAGCAATTTGTTCATTTAAAAACAATTGTACAAACCTTGGATACATTAAAAATTTGAGTTTGGGTTGGTTTAAGTTTCTAAGCATACCAGCAAAAATAAATTTTGAAAAATTAAAAAGTTGGCCAATAGCTAGACATACCAAGGCATAACCTACATTACTACTAAATTGTTCAAAAGATGAACGTTTTGAAGATAGACAATGTAGTAATGTATGAATTAAAAATCGCCATTGGTAAGAAAACAAAGTTTTCTGGAAAACAAACCCACCCAGATTTCCCTCATATCCCATTCGTTGTAAATTGGTATATAAAACTTCATCAGATATTGAAGTAATACCTTCTTCATCTTCAAGATGAAGAGAAGAGCGAATGGTTGCTTCTGTAATCACCACTTGTTTCTCAGCAACAGTACAAACAATTCTTTGAATGCCTGCTTCCTCTTCAATCCTAGCATTCACCCAGAACTCATTGATATAGTCGTGTGAAATTCTGGGGGCAACAGTTAGCGCATAATATATAGATGAATTGCGCAGAAAATCAATGATTTCAACATAGTCATTGGCGATTGAAGGATTAACAAGAAAGGCAATCATTTTATGATCTTTGCCTAGTGGGAGTTGAGGGGTGGTTGACGAAGAAGAAGCCATGAATGATCCGTATAAGGATTTGCAAAAGCAGTGATTACAGGGTTTATGAAAGCAGTGTTTATGAAAGCGTAAAGAATATGTACAAGTGTTGGGAGTATTTATACTGTTAGTTTCAATGACCTAATTTTGAAATAAAAATACCAATTTTAATACTAACAGTGGAAACGATTTTAAAATAGTGGAAACAATTTTAAAACAGTGGAAACAAAAAGAACTAACAATATTATACATTCATGATAATAATACTAACAGTGTTACACTTAGTGGATGGAAATAACTCCTGACCAAAGGAATTATAACTCAACACTAGTGACTGCATTAGTATTACTAACAATAATTTTTTTTTTTATGTTGTACCTGCAAAAGGAAAACTGAAAGATAAAAAAAAAAAATTCAACTTGATAGTGAAAACTGATATACTAAAAGTGGTAAAAGTTACACTAACAGTGTGACAAATAGTTATAACTGAATAGTGAAAACAGTGGAAACTGTGTACACTAAGTTGAAAACAGTGGAAACTGTTTACACTAACAGTGATGGTTGCTTCACTTACAGTGATAACCTACAAAGAGTTAGTTTAACAAAAGCAGTGATAACAATAAAGCTAACAGTGTAAACAAAACAAAATACATATACAGTGGTAATTGAATAATAACAGTGATAATTAGGAAAGCAAAACAGTTGTAACTAAGACTATTATCACTGTTAGTATCAATTACATCTACCAGCATCTAATCCTTAAGCATTATAGAGATGTTTTACAAAATAGTAATGGAGAAACAATTTAAAGAGATTTAAGCATACCAATACTTGTAATCAGAAATGTAAATCTGCCCACATCAAAGGCTTTGGTGAACAGATCTGCAAGTTGATTGTCAGTATGGACTTTGATAATCTGAATAAGTCGTTTTTCATTACAATCTCTTATAAAATGATACCTAATCTCTATATGCTTAGTTTTAGAATGTTTAACAGGATTATTGATGATGCTGATAGCAGAAGTATTGTCAATAAAAATAGGAGTGTTTAAGAAAGTTAAACCATAATCAAGCATTTGATTCTGAATCCATAAGACCTGAGCATAGCAATTTGCAGCAGCTACATACTCAGCCTCAGTAGTAGATGTTGATACAGTTGTCTGTTTCTTACATTGCCATGAAATTAACCTCTCTCCTAGAAATTGACAACCTCCTGATGTGGACTTCCTGTCCATGCTAGCTCCTCCATAATCACTATCTGAATATGCTATTAAGTCAAAAGAAGAATCTTTTGGATACCAAAGGCCTATATCAGGTTGTCCCTTTAAGTATCTAAAAATTCTCTTTACAGCATACAGATACATACAGCAAACATAATATCTGGCCTGGAGGAAGTTAGATACATCAATGACCCTATCATAGACCTGTACAGATGTATATCTACTTCTTCCCCCTCAGGATCTGCAGCTAATGGCTTGTGTGTTTCCATAGGTGTGTTAGCCACTTTAGTTTCAGTGTAGCCAAATTTGGTGAGTATGTCTTTAACATACTTACTCTGATGAATGAAAATGCCATCTGAGCTTTGTTTGACTTGAAGCCCCAAAAAGAAATTAAGTTCCCCCATAGAACTCATTTGAAACTTCTGATGCATTAACTTCTCAAATTCCTTGCATAACCCATCATTTGTAGATCCAAAAATGTTGTCATCAACAGACACTTGTATCAATAAAATATCATTGTGATCCCTTTTTATGAACAGTGTCTTGTCAATGGTACCTCTTTTAAAACCATTCTCCAAAAGATAAACAGATAGAGTCTCATACCAAGCTCTGGGTGCTTGATGCAGACCATATAGTGCCTTATCCAATCTGTAAACTCTATCTGGATATGTAGGATCTTCAAATCCTGGTGATTGACAAACATACACCTCATCATCAATTGTGCCATACAAAAAGGCACTCTTGACATCCATTTGATATACTGTAAAACCTTTATATGAAGCATATGCCAAGAATAATCTTATAGCTTCTATCCTTGCAACAGGAGCAAACACATCATAATAATCAATACCTTCTTCCTGAGTATATCCCTGTGCCACCAGCCTGGCTTTATTCTTGATGACAATTCCCCTCTCATCCTTCTTGTTCTTGAATATCCATTTAGTACCTATAGCCCTTTTCCCTTTTGGTAAATCAACTAAAGTCCACACATTCTGTATTTTGAATTGCAACAATTCTTCCTGCATTGCTTCGATCCAACTAGGGTGTTTAAGAGCTTCTACTGTCTTCTTAGGTTCAACTTGAGAAAGAAAACATACATATAAAGAGGTATGTATCTCTTCTTCATTGACAGTAGACTGCTGTCTAGTTTGAACAGCAGAGTCAACATTCCCAATTATCTGTTCTAGAGGATGATCTTTGTGAACATGATAAGTAGATGTTGATGTCTCTGGAATGTTGGCTTCTAAGTTGGTAAGATTGCCTTCTTGTCCAGAACTCTCACTAGATGATATATCAGTAGAATCTTCTGTCTCAGTTCTCTGAGAGGACTGTGGTTGATCAGAGGAACACACCTCTGGTGGATCAGGAGTCCAGATTGGAAATACAATGTATTCCAATGAGTCTTTATTCTTTTCTGTGGACATTCCTGATACTTCCTCACTTGCTTCATTTGCTGTCCCTGTGTGGGTACCTGTACTTGTACCTGCACTAGAATTTACAGTTGCATATCTAAAAGCAGAATTAAGAGCATCAATATCAAACAATGACTTTGGACCTATCCCATCAGGATTAATGGTATTCTCATTAAAAGTGATGTTCATTGATTCTTCTATTACCCTGGTCCTTTGATTGAAAACCCTATATGCTTTACTTTGGATGGAATACCCTACAAAAATACGCTCATCAACCTTGCTTTCAAACTTTCCTAAGTGATCCTTGGTATTCAGAATGGTACATGGACATCCAAATGATTTTAAGAAACTAACCAATGGTTTGTTTTTAAACAGCAATTCATAAGGGGTTTTGAAATAAGGCTTAACAACTGTAACCCTATTCTGAACATAGCAAGCTGTGCTAACTGCTTCTGCCCAGAAAGACATAGGTAATTTTGCATCAGCTAACATAGTTCTAGCAGCCTCAATTAGTGTCTTATTCCTTCTTTCAGCTACTCCATTCTGTTGAGGAGTTCTAGGAGCACTAAACTCTCTCTTAATGCCTTTTTCATCACAGAATTTATCCATCTCATGATTTTTAAACTCTGTTCCATTATCACTCCTGATGATTTTAACCTTTTTATCTAATTGATTTTCCATCTTAGTTATAAATGATCTAACTATTTCACCTGTCTCATCCTTTGTTCTAAGAAAGAAAACCCATGTAAATCTAGTATAATCATCAATTACTACAAGGCAGTAAGATCTCTTTCCCATACTTCTTATACTTGTTGGTCCAAACAAGTCCATATGTAACAAGTGCAAAGGAGTACAGTTTGTATTCACAGATTTGGACTTAAAAGAAGTTTTGTGTTGCTTTCCCTTAAGACAAGAAACACAGTAATCATCACATGAATATACCTTTTCAGGTAAACCTCTAACAAGCTTGTTTTTGACAACTTTATTAATGGTTTTATAATTCATATGACACATCCTTCTATGCCACAAATTAGATTCATTCAGATTTGCTTTTGAAATCAGACAGTTTAAATCAGGTTGAGGTGCTATATTTGCTAAGTCACACTTATATACATTATCTTGCCTAGGAATTCTCATTAAAAATAAGGCATTCAGTGTCAGTAAAATGAACTGGATTTTTTTTATCTGTAATTTGACTTACACTTAGCAAATTATACCTCAATTGTTCCACAAAATAAACATTTTCAAAACTTAGCTTGGTACTCTGAACTGTTCCTTTGCCTGTAATTTTTCCTCCTTTGGGATTGCTTCCAAATGCTACATACCCACCATCAAATGATTTGAAGTTCTGTAGCTTTTTCTTATCTCCAGTCATGTGCCTTGAGCAGCCACTATCAATATGCCATAAGCTTCTTGGCTTGCCCTGCACACATTTAAACAAAAAGAAAAATTAATTTCTCTTGGGAACCCAAACCAATTTGGCTTTGGGTTTCCCATATGTATCAAAGTAATCAACTTTCTTGAAGATCATTGATTTTGATACATTGTTGGATTTTGGACCTCTGGATAAATTAGATTTAAAAGGTGTCCAAATCCAACTAATTTTAGACTTAACAGTGGGTTTTGGTCTAACAGTGTTAATTGAAGGACCATAGTTATAATGCCTAACAGTGTTAAATTTGTTATAACTGTTATGTCTAGCAGTGGTAAAATAATTAACACTGTTAGTATTCCTTACATTGTTATTTACTCTACCAGTGGTAACTGTTGAATTAACAGTCCTAACAGTTTTAAAAGATTTACCACTGTTTACATTATACTCTTTTGCCACTGTTTTAGCCTTATTACTGTTGGCTAAATCTGTAACTTTTGTTCCTGCAATGGAAACCTTTGCAGCAGCCTTAGCTTGATTTGCCATATAATTCATCTTTCTGACAGCAGCAATATGATTAACTTTAGATTTAAAATTTTGTTTGTTAATCATATTAGCTGATGTCCATGGCTGTTTTACATTCTTTTGAATCGATTTTGGATTGTGAAAACAGTCATGTTGAAGATGATTATTCCTGCCACATATAAGACATAACTTTTCTCTAATCACTGTTACATTATTTCCCAGTTTTTGAGTTACCATTTGGTTCCAATTTCTTTGATTACCTCTGGGAATATGTTTTTGAATATTTTGTGATTTAGAGAAATTATCCTTACATTTGCAATTATCACATTTATTCAATGCAGATGTAGTACATACAGATACAGATGATTTCATTACATTCCTAACACTCCTTTGAAAATTTCTAGGTGTGTTAGGTGTGGCTCTCACATGTTCTACTTGATGTTTAGCCTTCTCCATAAATATTTGCTTACCCTCTTCTAGTTTAGTACCCTTAAGTTCTAAAACTAGATCAGTAACACTTTTGCTGCTCTCACTTGTTGACTTAGATGAATGATTTGTCACAGTGTCCTCACTTTCAGAAGTATCATTATCCTCATCATCTTCTTTACTCCACTCATGAATTTTAACTTTATCCAAGTTCACTTCTTCTTCTAAACTCTTAACAGGATCAGCCTTTTTAACATCATCCTTCATTCCTTTAAGTGAATTGATATCAACATCAGTTTTAGAAGGAAAGTAGTTGTTGTTATAAGGAGGAAGTACATTACTGTATCCTAACCCAGTTTTAAGTTTATCATGAATCTGTGAATTGATAAGTTTATGTACACTCTTAGATGCATTTTCTAAGTTACTTACATTAAGTCTTATGCTATCTCTTTTACATGTGACCTCAGCAAGTTTCTTAGTTAATAATTCTACCTTATCTTTAAGAGTATCTCTCTCCCACCTAGCAAATGCAATATCATACTTAAACTGTGTTGCATTTTCCTCATATGCATGAATCTGTTTTTCTAGATTATCTATTACTGATATTGTGTGTTTACTCTTAATTTCACATTGTTTTAATTTATCACACACTTTCTGATTATGATCTCTATAATGTTTAACTGTTTGTTTGCACACAGTAGAACATAATTTGATTTGTACCTCATAAGGAATCTCTGACTGTTTGTCAGATTCAGCAGTAGCCATGAGACACTGATTCTTAACTTCATGCTCTTCTTGGTTACTCTAGTCCCAACCACATCCATCCACAGATACTAGGGCATTGGATGAAGTACCCTGGATTGGCACAGATCTTGTTTGACTCACATTTCCTCCACTTCTTTGACCAGTCCCTCTATCATTCTGCTCATTCTTTAGACTTCTGCATTCCCTAGCAAAATGTCCCATTTTGTGACAGTTGAAACATTCAAATTTGCTCTTATCAAACCAACTTGCATCATTCCTCTTCTGTGCAAAGTTGTTCCTGCTAGTTCTTTGCATAAACCTTTTTGCCCTTTGAGTGATTAAGGCAATTTGTAACTTAATATCCATTTCTTCTAGATCATCTGATTCAAATTGATCTAAGTCTTCATTAGTAAGTGAAGAGTTCACATTACTAGCAAAGAAAGATTCTAAGATTTGATCATTAGAATGATTTGATGATGATCCACCTCCACCAGACCCATAAGAAGAAACTTTCTGACTTGATTCTGCTCTTGTTCCAGCCATTGACATAAATGCAGAATTGTTGTTGTTACTTCTTGATCCAATCTTCTTGCTCTCCACTTTAGCTTCAAAGTTTCTCAGATCATTATATATGTCTTCCAGCTCTTTTGATTCCAGATCTGCACTTTGTCTTAACCCAACTGTATAAATTGTCCACTCATCTCCCAAAGACCTCAAAAACTTGCTGTTTAAATCATCCCTATCAATCTTCACTTGATGATTTTCCAGATCTCCTACTAACTTTGAAAACCTATCAAAGGTTTGAGTCAAAGTTTCTGACTTTGCAGAATTAAAATTCTCATATTGTTGTTTCAACAAAGACCTTTTATTCTTTTTGGTGTTATCATTACCACCAAATCTCTTCTCTATATCTTCCATGAGAACTTTAGCATCTTGACATGCTTCAAATTGTCTCTGATATTCATTTGGAATAGATAACAATAAAGTACTTAGAGCTTTGTACTCTATAGATCTAACCTTTCTTTCTACCTCAGATGTTGGTGGTAATCTAGCCTGTGCAACACCATCACTATTAAGAGTCACTGGAGGACCATTAACAACCACTTCCCACATCTGATAATCTGTGAGAAGCATGTATTGTCTGATTCTGTTCTTCCACAGATCAAACTCATCAGGTCTAAGCATGGGTATTTTAGTGACCTGAATTCCTTCATTGCTTTCTGCCATTGATTTAATAAAAAGATATTGAAAATAATCAATCAAACAGTGATCCTAGATCTTCTTGTATTCAAAATTTAACCAAAATCTCTGATACCACTTGATAAACCAAGATCGATCTAATAAACTTATTAGATTAACACAAGCTTTGAATTATTACTGAGAGGTTGCGGAATAACACTCAATAATATTATGAAGATCAATAATAAAGTTAATAAAACAAAGTTACTATCAAAGCTTCAATCTTATTAATAACATAAGACGAATACACTGAACTGTATTAGGGTTACAAAACCTTGAAGCTGCGTGAAAACTAAGTTAACCTAATCTAGGTTTAGGATCTCTATTTATATCCCATAGAGTCCTGCTAAACAATCTCCTATAATCATGGAAACAGTTACACTCCATAATTATTCAAACTTCATTTTTCCGCCTATTCTATACATAAACAGTGTTAACTACCACAACTATACAAACAGTGGTAATTCCTATATAACAGTGTTAACACTTGTACAATTTACTAGACTTACCAACTAACAGTGGTAACTAGCCTAAACAGTGTTAACTGTTGTAAAACAAACTAACAGTTGTAACACTCTAACAGTTGAAACTATTACTAACAGTTGTAACTTTTGTCTTCACTTCAATCTTCAATAACAGTGTTAATCTTTACCCAACAGTTGTAACTCTGAAGACAGTGATAACCATTAACACTAACAGTGTTAATACCAGTAGTAACATTAACACTAACAGTGTTAATGCCTTGTGCATTCTTCAATCAACAGTAGTAACAGTAGTAACATAACTTCTCAACAGACTAGTGCTTACTCCACAGATACCTGAAATAAGTGAAACCTTTAGAAATCGTTTTCATAACTCATACATCATTCCAATCAATAGGCTACCGAAATCATAGCAAACACCCCCTCTAGATTATCTGCTATCTACTTATATTTTATTTGCTTTATTTAAATTTTCTACTTAAGTAAAAAAACCCAAAAACAAACCCCCAACTACTCTTTAAAACCCTCAATAGATAGCTAGCATGTCTCTTTCGTCCACAATCCATAATACACTGACTCATAGAATGACCCTATGTCATCCTTGCTGCTATACTCCCATAGTAACTAGGTATACTTAGGCCCCGCACTTATAAATTTATCGACCACTGATGCCCAATTTTGGTCGGTCCAGTCCTCTGACGACAAGGACGGTTCACCCGTAAAAAGTTGAGCTTTCAGACCGACTAATCCGGGCGCGTCAAGTCTTTTGGCGTCGCTACCGGGGAGTCAGCCGTAAGATCTGAATACGTTCCAAATGAACTTTTCTTTCTAGTAGCCCGTTGCTTAGTTTTTCTTTTCCCTTGTTCCAACCAAAAATTCCTTCCCACAACACTTAACGATATTTGACCGATCATCCGGATTCGAACCACTCACTTTCATACCTGATCCTGAGACGGTCATTTAAACGATCCGCAAGGAGAAACGCTACCGTAACCGACAACCGATGGCTGCTCATGTCACGCTAACCGACAGCACCAAACCATCAATCGAAGGTCGAGGTGGACCCATCAACTATCCTGTTATTAACGACGCGTCCTTTGAGCTTAAACATCATATCATTCAGTTAATCAAGGAATTCTGCCAATTCCATGGATTACCCCATGATGATCCCAACGCCAAATTAATCAAAAGACCAGCGCTAGGCAGGACCAAACTGACCTATTCATTAGGATCCAACTGGCCATTCTCAAAAATCTTGAGACCCAGATAGGACAGCTAGCTCAACGTCTTGATTCTAGGCCTCAGGGTAATCTCCCTAGTAACACAGTACAAAACCCACACGTAGAAGAGGCCAAACAGATGAGTAATATAGACAAGAAGGTGGCACCGAGCCAACCTTCCACTCCTTCTCCGGTGAAGGAAGATACTCCTGTCCTGCCGACAGTCGAGCCTACATCTGTCCCTACACCACAGAGGGAAGTACGCATTCCATTTCCCGACCTTCTTAAGAAAGCCTATAAGGTTAACAACTTCCGACTCAATAGAAAGTTCATGGACACCGTGTCTAGAACCCCTTCCTGTTCAAAGTACATCCTAAAACTCTTGTCGACCAAGGATAAGGTACCCGAAGTACCCAATGTCCAACTGAATGTGGAATGTTCAGCTATTATTAAGAACTCTATACCTGAGAAACTAGGAGATATAGGACGCTTTACCCTTCCCTGTTCGATCTATCACTCGGGCATGATACACTCTCTAGCCGACCTAGGAGCCAGTATGAACCTGATGCCCTATTCGCTTTACACTAGACTGGAATTAGGACCCCTTAAACCTACTAAAATGAGTGTCCAGCTAGCTGACCAATCCATTAGACATCCTAAAGAAATAGCTGAGAACATCATGGTTCAAGTGGATAAGTACCTATATCCCACAGACTTTGTTGTGATGGACATTCAAGAAGATGTCCATATCCCTATCATCTTACGTAGACCATTCTTGAACACCACACGTACTATCATTGACGTCTATTCTAAGACTATCAGTCTTAGATCTCATGGAGAGACTATCACCTTCAAGATCGATCAAGCTAATCAAGCTATCACAGAGAATGCGGAGATATGTGCGATATCGATAGGAAGAGTTGCCATGGATGATGATTCTGAACCAGACGCCCCGATGTCTGAAGAACCCATTACGATTACCTCCGACACTGAGGAAGAAGAGATGGAGGAAGAAGAAGAGATAGATTAAGAAATAGAAGAAGAAGAGGAAGAGACAGAAGAAGATGAAGCCACACCGCCACACCGTCCTAAGACACACCCTCCGACCGTAGAGATCATGCAAATAGATTATACTCTAAGTTTTATCCCTCTGCCGGAAAGTGACTCACAGGAACCATTGATTGACCACTCTCTGGATGATGAGTCTCGACTCAAGACACATATACCTCCTCAAGGGATTCCAACCCTTGACTCATCCGATCCTCGAACCCTGTAACATCCTCTCCAGTAGCCTGGTAATTTCTAATTTTAAATTGATTATTTAATGATTTTAGAAATTATATGATATTGTTATTTAATTGTGAAACTTAGATAAATAAGTTACAGGACTTATTGTGAATAGTAAATTGTTACTTGTTTTAATTTACTATAGTTGACAATAATATAAAATAAGTTTTTCGCAATTGATTTCTAGGTTCCAGACAATAGAAGAAGAAGGAGACTAATTAAATGAGTCGGGTTATGAGTTAGTCGACCTAATACACCTAAACATAACTCAGAATCATTTCTTCTTCATAATTGAGAAACACTTCAAGATAACCTAACCTAAGAACTGAATTTCCAAGTAAAGGAATTAATTGTGATTTTAATCTTTGTTCTGAACCCAACATCAAATTAGACTCATCATCATCATCTTTATAGTCAAGTGGTATGTGTTCTTGTTATAGTGTGTAAATGGGGTTTACTTGAAATTGTGATTCGTTGATGTATAGGTGAAATTGAAACTTAGATAATGTTTTAGTGTATTTATATAATTATACTTGGGTGTTTGATAACTTGCAAATTATACTTGTTGAGCTGAAATGATAATTTTGAGTTAGGGTTCGAGCTGTGTGTGTGCAGGTCTGTTCTTGAGCTGAAGAACAACTCAACGCGATCCCAACACCCTAGCCAGGATCGCGTTCATCAGTTATATTTTGAGTTGGACGAGTTTTATTCTTGGGAACGCGATCCCAAGAATTAACCCGGATCACGTTGCCAAGTGCAAATCGTTAACAAAAAATTTTCTAAAGAAGAACGCGATCCAACTCTTGTTTCCAGATCGCGTTGCTTAGTGTAAAATGGTGACAGAAACTTTTCAACAAGGGAACGCGATTCCACTAGAACTAGTCCGGATCGCGTTTGCCTGTATAATTTTGATGATTAAGATAGTTTGTAAACTCAAAGTGTATGTGTATGATTATATAGTATTGTTACTTATGTTTGAGATAAATTGAAATGTAATTACTTGTGTAAGGTGTTTATTTACATAAGTACTATTGTGATGACAAGTTACTAACTTGTGCGTTATGTAGTGTTTCAGATAAACCAAAGACTCGGTGATTAGAAGCTGAGTGTTGCAACTTCTGAGGTATCGGTCAGTGGATTTAGAACTCACCCTTCGATTTAGTTGTAACTTTTTGGTTGCAACAAGTATACATAGATTGACTATACAATTGTTAATCTGTGTTATTGATTATGAATCTATGTGATATGTGAACCTATGTGTATCAGATTATTGAGGTCAATGTGTAGTTGGACTTTTTGGTTATTATGTGAATTACACGGGTTTTGATTCATTTGTTGTGTTTGAGACTTGTGTATGAGTTTAATAACCAATAGTTATCGGTCTATTCTGTATTGGCCATACAGATTGACGTTAAGTGTTCTTTGGGAATCCCCGGGTATTATGATATCCCAAGAGCCACCGATCCTCATTGAAAAAGAATGTGTTTACTAGTATTTGCTGTAAACTGATTGTTATGCTAAGTTGAATTGTGTGTGATAAATTCATTCACTTAGCTTCGTGCTAATCCCTCATCCTACTTCCTGCAGGTTTTTGATATATATGTGGGTGTCAGGAAGGGATGCTTTCGTAGGGAATGTCTGACAGATTATGACTCTGATATGGTTTTGCTATAAACCTGGTTTTGTAATATATAATACCCCGACATATGTAGTTTTTAAACATGTAACATCCTCAAATTTCAGATTTGCGGAAGCGGTCGGGTCGGTAGTTACTAAATCAAATATCACAGCATAAGATACATAATGAACGACTCTAAATGAGACGTTTGAAAATAATTATACATTTTCCAAAATAGAACGTTTACAACGATGCGAGTTTAATAGAAGTTTCAATTACATAATTTGAAAATACAAAAGTAAATGCAGAGTGGGCCCCATTGTTTGAAAATATGCGACTCGAGCTAGTTTATCTTGTAGCAATCCTAATCCTGCTGGGCACCTGAGAACACATGCTAAAACGAGTCAGCTATAAAGCTGGTGAGTTCATAGGTTTGTTAGTTAAAACATGAAGTATATAACCTTTTATGTTTTGAAAAGTAGTTCAGAATCTGCGATTCTGATATGTATTAAGTTGAGGTTGTAATACCAATGTGTATACGATAATCGAGGTATCTAATATCTAAGCAATAGTGGTATGTACCAAAGTACATAATGATTGAGCCATTCCGAGCCTGGATACCTATCAGGTATTAAGTAAATCTGTAAGCATAAGGCACTACGTGCCTAAGTACTATCGAGTGAGCGTATGACTATGTCATATCGAAGGTGTGGCAATCCATGCCTTGATACCTATCAGGTATGAGTAAATCAATTAATTGTGAGGTGAAACTTGCCTGAGTATATTGGAGTAATTGTATGACCACGTCATATAATAT
This sequence comes from Pseudognaphalium luteoalbum, assembly GCA_963422505.1. Classification (NCBI taxonomy): domain Eukaryota; kingdom Viridiplantae; phylum Streptophyta; class Magnoliopsida; order Asterales; family Asteraceae; genus Pseudognaphalium; species Pseudognaphalium luteoalbum. Next base: position 91,234,031 of record OY730193.1, on the reverse strand, counting down.
CGAGTGATGTACTGGTGTGCCTACCTGGCACAGCGTATAGTATCCAGTATCATGAATGTGTAGTCCCGTAGAACTATAATCGAGTACTTAGTCAAGTACTGAGTTAATGGCCTCGCGTGAAAACTCACCGACCCGTTAACTAATGTGTGTGGATCACGAGCACAAGCTCGCCCATCCATCGATTGTATCGCTTTACCGCGATATCGAACTTGTGCCCACTGCAATACCGTGGCATCATTTTGTGCCCACTTTTCCGTGGCATCGTTTTGTGCCTAATCAGGCATCGACCGCATTGCTCGCAAGCAATGTATGTAATTGAGCCGGCAGTACTATGACATGCCCGACTTGAGATAATTGAGCCGACTGTACTACGACGAGTCTGACTTGAGTATTCATGTTTGTATAATTGTATGTATACTGATATACATATGTAATAACGTAGATAGCACCAGGTGCTCAAGATGATGTACAAGTATGTAGATATATATAATTACCAAACAACAATCACAAGTTGTAATGTATCATGCCACGCATGTAAATGATTTGTTGTACCTAAATATTTATAAATAATACTCAGATTTAAGTAGTACGAAGAGCCTAGGTATGAATACTCATCACCTAGTTGTGTTGTATTAGTATAAGGAGTCTATACTAACGTATGATACTATTGTATACTCCTAGCATTAAGCCTAGCAAGTATATTGGGGTCCTGATTTGTATGTGCAGTATTAGTTCCTAAAAGGGAAACTAATCCTGTAAAAGTATAGATGTTGTCCAGTGTAGGTAGAACTAACTAGTTCTAATGTATTCGATGATATCGTCCCGTGACAATATGGCCAATGGTTAGTGATAACTTAATCAAGTTATGTATTGGTAATTGTTTTCCCAACAATCCAACAGTGTACGATTCTAACCTATCTAGATCAGGTATTGATATTGTCCAAAAACAATGTGTTGGGTGTAATTCCTAAGTATTATGCATTTGTATTATATACAGTAATATAAGTAAGTGTGAATTATAAAGGAATAATAATATAATTCGAAAACAGTTATTGAGCATGTGTTTCACCCCGAAAACAGTAAAACAATTGAAGGAGTGGGGCTATGAAACTCATTTGTGAGTTGTTAGCGATCCTACGATACGCGCATCGTTCGATAGTTAACCTCCTAGTGTCCTAAACACGTGAGGTCATATGAGTATGAGACAAATTAGTTTGTCTAAGCGAGTTGTGTAATTATTTATTTGTCGTTCAGGTTTGGAAACCGTGTACGGGGTTTCGGGGGCAGCACCCCTGATAGCGGGGTCCAAGGGGTGGCAACCCCTGGCAGGGTCCAAGGGGTAGAGCCCCTGGCAACTCTACTATATTGCTTTAGTGAAAACGCTCCGAAATTTCATTTCGGAGTAATATTAGGCGGTAAAATTTGGGTTTTGACACTTAATGAAAATCATAGGTTTTTAGGCTCCTGTGTTTTGCGACATAAAGGTTATGTCGCTAAATGGTTTTGCGACATAAGGGTTATGTCGCTATGTGCGACATCCGCAATTTAATGCGACATAGTGTGTTGTGTCGCTATATGCGACGTTCGGATTTTCTGCGACATAAAGGCTTGCGACATAAACCTGCGACACAGGTTGTGTCGCAGTACTGTTTTTGGTCCCTGCGACACAACGATCTGTTCGACGATTTCAAGATCCAAATCGAGTTTTGGCTCTATTTTTGGGCGTTTTGATGTTATAGAAAGCTTCTAACTTGTATAAACATTAAATCTAAGTAATTTCTAGTGAGGGAAACGGTTTCTAGAGAGAGAAAGTGAGAAGTCTTACTTTGGAAGTAAAAATGGAGATGATAAAGATGGAGAAGATGATGATGATGCGGCTGTTGTTTTTGTTCCTGATGATGATGATGATGATGAATCCGAAATGATGATGATGATGATGTTGTTGTTGTTGTTGATTATTGTTGTTGGTTGTTGGTGAATGAGAGAAAAGAGAGAGATGGAGATATAGATGTATGTGTTTTATGGTTTTGTGAAACACAAAAATGGGGAGCGGGAAAAGGGATGGCCGACCCATCATTTTTGGTGGGTTTGGTTGTCCCCAATTATTGCCTTAAATGCCCGTGTTTGCGTACCCGATCGTATAAAAATGTAATATTTTAAATTCTACAAATTTATTTATATTCTTTCGAAATGTTTTCGAGTGAAAGTATTTTATAAAAATACTATTTTGGAATTAAAATTTATACTTGTTTTCAAGTGGTCTCAGATAATTAGAATGCGTTTTAAATTAAAAAGACTTATGTTTTTGAACACTTTGTTATAATCGCATATAAAAATATAATTACTTGAAGTTTAAATTTGGCTCGAAAATTGACTTTTTGACCAGGTGTTACAAAACAGTTCTAAGTTGGTATGTTTTGAATATGTAACTGTGTATGTACATTATCTTAATGTACAATATATAAATAAGTTTTAAATTCATACGCTTCCGAGTAAAATAATATAATATTGTTGTATAGAAAGAGGGGTGTTACAAGTTGGTATCAGAGCATAGATTTGGGTGAATTGAGCATTATAAAGTGTTCAATCCCAAATCTAGAGTGTGTTATATCAAACATTCCTGGTTATGGGATTTAGCATTTTGTGTGAATCTGTTAGTAGATAAGTGCTAACGATTAACAAGATTCAAGTTATTGTGTTGAATACAGATATGGTAGATAACGAGCAAACGACAACCAACCCTAATAATGCCTCACGGATTGATGTTCCTCCTTCAGATATATTCATAATGAGAGACATGATCATGAGGGTACTTCTTTTCCTGCTCGTGAAGAATCGAATCGAGATGATTATCTTTTTCAGTTAGAAGATGAGGTGATTAATCTCAGAGAATTTAAAAGACAGGCTGAAACTGCATCATCTCAGCAACGTTCTCAACAACAGATACCTGTGCTTGGTAATATTCCTCCTTTTCAGTCAAATAAACAGTGTTCATTCAAAACGTTTATGGCAAGTAAACCACCAGAGTTTAGAGGTAGTACCAATCCATCAGTAACTTTAAATTGGTTAAGAGATATGGAGCGGAAATTTGATGTTACTCGTTGTGAAGAAGAATCCAAAGTGTTTTACCCTATTCAATGTTTAAAGGACGAAGCCATGGTTTGGTGGGACTCGATTACTGGTCATTTGACTCAATAGCAGAAAGAAGCTATTCGATGGGCTGATTTTCATCAAGCTGTTTGTAATCAGTATTGTTCTGACTTTGAGATGGCACGTATTAGAAGAGAGTTTGTGAATCTTCAATTAACAGATAAGATGACTATTGATGAGCTAATCACACAATTTTCAGAAAAACTACGGTTTGTACAGCATTGGGTTCCCGATGAGAAAACTAGAATAGAGCAGTTTGTGGAAACCTTACCTCATAATTATCGTACTACTGTAAGGTTAGCTAGTAATTTATCCCAAGCGTTTACTCTTGCACGTTCGGTTGATAGTGATATTAGAGGTTTTCAAAAATCTCAAGCTAGAAATACTTCTTCTTCGTTCCCAAGAGTTAGAACAGATTTTTCGGGTAAAGGAAAGTCCAGGTGGCATGGTAATCGTCAGGGTCAAAGATTTAGTAATAGAAGTGGTTCATCTGGAAGTTCTAACTGGTGTACATCTTGTCGATCAAAACATATTGGTCCCTGTACAATTCAGACGAACAAATGTGTTAAATGTGGTGAATTGGGTCATGAGTTTAAGAATTGTAAGTTTCCAAATTTTGTGTGCAGGAACTGTAAGAAAGAAGGGCATCGGGTTGGTCAGTATCCTGAGGCAGGAAAGCAGGGTGCGGTTTCGGTCAGGAGTTCGTCATCTTCCGGACAAAAGCGGAAGAATCCTCCACCAGCGACGAGTAGGGCTTTTCAGATGACAGTCGATGAGGCTGTCCACACAGATGATGTGATTACTGGTACTTTTCTTATAAACTCTGTACCGGCTCGTGTATTATTTGATTCTGGAGTAAATTGTTCGTTTATATCTGTGTGTTTCTGTGATAAGTTGAAACTGATCCCCACTGTGATAACTAAGCCCTTAGAAGTAGAAATTGTTAGTGGTAAATTAGTTCCTGTTACCACTTCGGTGACTGGAGCTAATATTGTGATAGATGGTCAGACTTTTCCAATTTCATTTCTATTAATGCCGATTCCAAGTTTTGATGTGATTATTGGCATGGATTGGTTAAGTCAATTTAAAGAAAGTATAGATTGCCACCATAAGCTGATTAGAATCCCAATCTCTGAAGAGTCATATGTTGTGGCTCGAGGAGAACGGGATAGTGGGTGTATTCCTCTGATTTCCATGATGAAAGCTAGGAAGTCATTGTCTAAAGGTTGTGAGTCTTATCTAGCTTACGTCATTGAAGCTAAATTAGACAAGAAGTCTGTTTCTGATATTCCGGTTGTGTCTGAATATCCGAAAGTGTTTCCCGATGATTTATCTGGTTTACCACCGGTTAGGGAAGTTGAATATCAGATTGATCTTGTTCCTGGCTCGTCGCCTGTAGCCAAAGCTCCCTATAGATTAGCTCCGTCTGAAATGCGTGAAATGATGAATTAGATTCAGGAGTTACTGGATAGAGGTTTTATTAGACCTAGTTCTTCTCCGTGGGCTGCACCAGTTTTATTTGTCAAGAAGAAAGATGGGTCATTCAGAATGTGCATTGATTATCGAGAATTAAACAAAAGAACAGTAAAGAATAAATATCCTCTGCCTCGAATAGATGATTTGTTTAATCAGCTGCAGGGATCTCTGTATATTCTAAAATTGATTTGAGGTCGGGTTACCATCAGGTTCGTGTTCGTAAACAGGATATTCCAAAGACTGCTTTTCGTACCAGGTATGGTCATTATGAATTCCTAGTGATGCCTTTTGGTTTGACTAATGCTCCAGCAGTTTTCATGGATCTAATGAACCGGGTATGTCGACCCTTCCTCGATAAGTTTGTAATTGTTTTTATCGATGATATTCTTGTGTATTCTAAGTCTGAATTAGAACATGCTATGCATTTAAAGTTAGTCCTTGAGACATTGAAAAGAGAACAATTATATGCAAAATTTTCTAAATGTGAGTTCTGGATTCGGGAAGTTCAGTTTCTGGGTCATATTATCTGTAATGATGGGGTTAAAGTTGATCCTGCTAAAATTGAAGCTGTTATGAATTGGAATATTCCAAAGAATCCTTCTGAAATTAAAAGTTTTCTTGGGCTAGCTGGATATTATAGAAAATTCATTAAAGACTTTTCAAAGATTGCTGGTCCGTTAACCAAATTGACACGTAAGGATGTTAAATTTCAATGGGATGAATCATAGGAGATAGCTTTTCAGACTTTAAAGCAGTTATTGTGTCAGGCTCCTGTGTTAGCCTTACCAGATGGCTCAGATGACTTTATCGTTTATTGTGATGCATCTTATTCCGGTTTGGGTTGTGTTCTTATGCAAAGAGATAGAGTTATTGCTTATGCTTCTCGTTAGTTGAAGCCACATGAAAAGAATTATCCAACACATGATTTAGAACTGGCAGCTGTTGTGTTTGCTTTGAAAATCTAGAGACATTATTTATATGGTACTAAATGTATTGTTTGTACTGATCATAAAAGTCTGCAGTATGTGTTTTCACAGAAAGAACTGAATATGCGTCAGAGATGGTAGTTATAACTAATCAAAGATTATGATTGTGAACTTCGTTACCATCCAGGAAAGGCGAATGTAGTTGCTGATGTGTTAAGCCGAAAAGGTACTTCTGACCATATTTATTATTTGAAAGTTGATGTTTATTCTGATTTGGTAGATCAAATTAAAGTTGCACAGTTAGAAGCTTTGTTGGAATATAATCTTAAGTCAGAAATTATGTTGAAAAGAAAAGACTTATTGATTGACGATTCTAGAGGATTAAAGACTTTTCAGTCTCGTGTTTGGATTCCTCTGATTGGTAATATTCGAGATATGCTTTTGACTGAAACTCACAAGTCACGGTTGTCTGTCCACCCTGGTAGTACACAGATGTATAATGATTTAAAACCTTTGTACTGGTGGCCTACAATGAAAATTGATATTGCAAAATTTGTTGGTAATTGTCATATATGTGCTCAAGTTAAAGCTGAACATCAAAAGCCGTATGGGACATTGAAACACTTAGAGATTCCAGAATGGAAATGGGAACATTTGACTATGGATTTTGTAACTAAACTTCCACGCACATCTCGAGGTAATGACATGATTTGGGTTATTGTTGACCGATTGACTAAAAGTGCTCATTTTCTTGCTACGAGTGAAACAACGTCTTTTACCAAACTCGCACAATTGTATGTTAATGAAATTGTCTCGAGACATGGTATTCCATCGTCGATTGTATCAGATAGAGACTCTCGATTTATTTCTCATTTCTGGCAAAGTTTACAACAAGAATTGGGTACACGTATTAATCTTAGCACGGCTTATCATCCTCAGACAGACGGTCAGTCCGAACGTACTATTCAGACGTTAGAAGATATGCTCAGAGCTTGTGTCTTAGAATATGGAGGTTCTTGGGATTCTTACCTTCCTTTGGTAGAGTTTGCTTATAATAATTCCTATCATTCCAGTATTAGTATGCCTCCATATGAAATGTTATATGGTCGTCGTTGTCGTACCCCCACGTGTTGGTTAGAAGAAGGAGAAAAGCAGTTTGCAGGCCCAGATATTGTACAGATCACAGCTGATAAAGTGGCTATCGCCCGAGAAAAGCTAAAAGTTGCACGTGATAGACAGAAACAGTATGCAGACCCACGTAGGCGACCAATTACATTTTCCGAGGGTGAATTAGTTTATCTTAAAGTTTCACCGTGGAAAGGCGTTATTAGATTTGGAAAACGAGGTAAATTGGCACCTAGATACATTGGTCCCTTCAGAATTCGTCAGGTGGTTAATGATCAATCAGTTTCATTGGATCTTCCTCCTGAGCTTACTGGTATTCATGATACATTTAATATATGTTATTTGAGAAAGTGTAATGTCGAGGATCAATCTCAGATTCTTCCTTTGCAGGACTTGAAAGTCGACCAGAACCAGAAATTAGTTGAAGAACCGATTGAAATTCTCGATAGAAAAGTTAATAAACTTAGAAAGAAACAGATACCGATAGTGTTAGTAAAATGGAAACACAGTTTAGGTTCCAATTTGACCTGGGAGACCGAGGAGTCTATGAAATCCAGATATCCTGGATTGTTTGATTGAGTTTAGATTTCGAGGACGAAATCTCCTGAAGGAGGAGAGATTTGTAACATCCTCTCCAGTAGCCTGGTAATTTCTACTTTTAAATTAATTATTTAATGATTTTAGAAATTATATGATATTGTTATTTAATTGTGAAACTTAGATAAATAAGTTACAGAACTTATTATGAATAGTAAATTGTTACTTGTTTTAATTTACTATAGTTGACAGTAATATAAAATAAGTTTTTCGCAATTGATTTCTAGGTTCCAGACAATAGAAGAAGAAGGGGACTAATTAAATGAGTCGGGTTATGAGTTAGTCGACCTAATACACCTAAACATAACTCAGAATCATTTCTTCTTCCTAATTGAGAAACACTTCAAGATAACCTAACCTAAGAACTGAATTTCCAAGTAAAGGAATTAATTGTGATTTTAATCTTTGTTCTGAACCCAACATAAAATTAGACTCATCATCATCATCTTTATAGTCAAGCGGTAAGTGTTCTTGTTATAGTGTGTAAATGGGTTTTACTTGAAATTGTGATTTGTTGGTGTATAGGTGAAATTGAAACTTAGATAATGTTTTAGTGTATGTATATAATTATACTTGGGTGTTTGATAACTTGCAAATTATACTTGTTGAGCTGAAATGATAATTTTGAGTTAAGGTTCGAGCTGTTTGTGTGCAGGTCTGTTCTTGAGCAGAAGAACAGCTCAACGTGATCCCAACACCCTAGCCAGGATCGCGTTCATCAGTTATATTTTGAGTTGGACGAGTTTTATTCTCGGGAACGCGATCCCAAGAATTAACCCGGATCGCGTTGCCAAGTGCAAATCGTTAACATAAAATTTTCTAAAGAAGAACACAATCCAACTCTTGTTTTCGGATCGCGTTGCTTAGTGTAAAATGGTGACAGAAACTCTTCAACAAGGGAACACGATTCGACCAGAACTAGTCCGGATCGCGTTTGCCTGTATAATTTTGATGATTAAGATAGTTTGTAAACTCAAAGTGTATGTGTATGATTATATAGTATTGTTACTTATGTTTGAGATAAATTGAAATGTAATTACTTGTGTAAGGTGTTTATTTACATAAGTACTATTGTGATGACAAGTTACTAACTTGTGCGTTATGTGGTGTTTCAGATAAACCAAAGACTCGGTGATTAGAAGCTGAGTGTTGCAACTTCCGAGGTATCGGTGAGTGGATTTAGAACTCACCCTTCGATTTAGTTGTAACTTTTTGGTTGCAACAAGTATACATAGATTGACTATACGATTGTTAATCTGTGTTATTGATTATGAATCTACGTGATATGTGAACCTATGTATATCAGATTATTGAGGTCAACGTGTAGTTGGACTTTTTGGTTATTATGTGAATTACACAAGTTTTGATTCATTTGTTGTGTTTGAGACTTGTGTATGAGTTTAATAACCAATAGTTATCGGTCTATTCTGTATTGGCCATACAGATTGACGTTAAGTGTTCTTTGGGAATCCCCGGGTATTATGATATCCCAAGAGCCACCGATCCTCATTGAAAAAGAATGTGTTTACTAGTATTTGCTGTAAACTGATTATTATGCTAAGTTGAATTGTGTGTGATAAATTCATTCACTTAGCTTCGTGCTAATCCCTCATCCTACTTCCTGCAGGTTTTTGATATATATGTGGGTGTCAGGTAGGGATGCTTTCGTAGGGAATGTCTGACAGATTATGACTCTGATATGGTTTTGCTATAAACCTTGTTTTGTAATATATAATACCCCAACATATGTAGTTTTTAAACAGTTCTAAGTTGGTATGTTTTGAATATGTAACTGTGTATGTACATTATCTTAATGTACAATACATAAATATGTTTTAAATTCATACGCTTCCGAGTAAAATAATATAATATTGTTGTATAGAAAGAGGGATGTTACAAACCCATTTCGAACTTGGAGGTACATCTGGATCGAGTCATGATTCTGATTCTCAGGATGAGAGAGATATTGAGGTGGACTCTTCTCAGCCGGTATCTCTGATCACCGACAAGTCTCAACCACTTCCCGACGCTGTTGATTATCATGACTCTTTAGAGACTGACACTTCAGCGACTGAGAATGAAGAAGACGATGTCATTTTCATTGATGTCCCGATCGATACACGCTTTATTCGTCTTCGCCTAACTCCTACTCTCGATATCATTCCCCATCCTACTCTCGAAAATATCAAAATCCCAATCGTCTCTGATCCAGAAGAAATGCTTAATGCTATTGAAGAGTACGAAGAGGATTTCCGAACCGTAATAGAGATTATAAGAGACTCTACCATTGAGTACACACCACGTCAAAAGGACATAATAGAGGACATTGAAACTGAATATGAGATTTTTCACACCACCAACTCTCGTAGTCCTCAACACCTAGTTAGCCGCATCAATGCCTTCGCCAACGATCTTGCAGGAAAATCACCAGACAATGATGAGCCTTTTCCTGATGAGTTGGAATTCTATGAAGACCAAAAGATCATGTATAGCATGGTATATCAAGCATTTATCAGGTCTGCATTTCCATATTCACGCCATCATATGGATTTTCTCCAATCTTTCAGAGACCATATGGATTATGCCACTGGGAACCCTGACGACGAGATAGATGTTCATCTAATGAGTGCTCTTAAAGGACTACTGGATTCCATGGCCGATAATGACCATATCGACGAGTCCTCACCACATCGGTTCTACATCAGTTGCACTATCAAGCATCACGCCCACATAATCGTCGAGAAGCTGGAGCATATAAGTTCAGACGAAAGATCACGGACCATTCCTTCCTCTGTTCCAGAAGGCTTGATGGTCAACACTGCAGATTTCATCGCTGAAAGGCTTAAAGACATTTTCAGTTCTATCCACGTGAGGTCTGGTTTTAGGATGGTTAACATATTCCTAAAACTAGACCTCACGTACACCGACCATCAGAAGCAGCTGGTCCAAGTCATCTTTAGATCCATTGAAGAACTAGGGAGGAGCACTAGCTATGCCACTCACGAAGACATCCACCTACGCTTCTTCGGATTCTTGGACTCCTTACGTATGGACCGACCTAAGCGTGAGACGATCAAGCACAATGGAGCTTACCTTGTAAACCTCGACGGACCAATCTCCAAAGCGGTTCACGATGCTACATGGGACCTTCTATACTTGCAAAGGACTGCTGAGGAGCATTTCAGTAGCTATCCTCTCCATGTGACGAGAATCCCAAACATCATAGAAGTCATCACACGTCACTTCATGAGATTCTACCCACAAAACCCCAGGGGCACCGGTATTCAACATCTCTAGCTCTGGTGGATCTTCTTCTGGTTGATCCAAGAGGAAAAGTCGAGCCCTCGACTCTAAATAGAAGCGTTTCTCAGGAGGCAACCCGTGCAATAAAGTATCCTTAGTATTAGTAGTATTAATTTTTAAGTTCCAAGAAGTGATATATCTCTGACCATCTTTCACACTTGGATATACAAATGCTTTCAAAACACCACTTCAACTTTTACCGCCTAATCCAGAAAATAGGAAACGTTTTCTAAAAATGTTAAGCAAGGTGTTTCGAGCATTTGAGGTACTTGCGTGCTACTTTCACGCATTATGACTTAAAAATTGTTTTGTATTAGCAAACATCTTTCGCTTTCTCGGATTAAGGCACTCTTTTGATAAAAAAGTTGCAATAAGAAGTCGGTAAAAAGTATACCCAACGTGTTCACACTTACGAGATATCTTCACGTATAAGAGAGTGAAATAAATTATAAGAATGAAGAATAAAGTCGCTGTTTATAAGCTTCGCCTGCTAAAATCCGAACGAGCTTCATGGAGCTGACGCCAAAGAAGATTCATGGCAAGATCTTCTTCAGAGTCAGCATATCTTCAGAATTTCAACCTTCCACCGTCACTTCGACAGGGGAGTTATCTATTTCTTATTCTTGTTTTGATATGATTTTTAGTTTTAATTTCTCATAAAAGTAGTCTATATCATATCCTAAGCTTATCACTAAGTGTAGGATTCCAGCCCAAACAAACACTTGAGAAACACTTTCCGATATGTTCAAACTCTAAGAGTGGGATTTTACTCAAATCCCAACTCAAGAGAACATTAGGGACAATGTTCCTCTAAGTGTGGGATAGCGGTTTAGAATACCTTAGGTTAAATGCTTATTAGATTCTTGTTTTCCAAAAGCAAACTCGGAAAATGTTCCTCAATTTATTAAAAACTCACTTTTGCTTAAAAATTTTCAAAATTTTTGAATTAAAACATCTAGAGAGGAAGCATTTTCATATATGAGTAAGGTATTTTGTAATTTTTTGAATTTCTTAAGCCTAATATAATAATCTAAGAGGGGCATCGCATGGCTAGGCACAAACAAACCCAAAACTTGCAGTGAGGTATCTTGAGCCTATCATAAGCATTCATCTTTAATGCTTCACTATTCGTTTGTTTGAGTGTGCCGATGCATGCATCCGGAATTAGAACTTACTCCTGGTATGCACTTCAAGACCACATTGGTAGAGTACCGTACGCGGTATAGGTGCAGTTAGATGACCTTGACATTCCTTAGGATTTATCCCCTTTTCATATCTTTTCAAGCCCAAAACCCTTTCAACACTCATCTTTAGTGTTGATGATCCGCCTAGAAAACCATGTTGAGCCTTAGCCTATTTGTTTCTTTGAAAACCCTTAATTTTAACCCACTCACTCCAATACCCACCGAAATCTTATTATAGAAATTTTAAACTTATGGAAAATGATATTTAGATATCCTTTTACTTTCACTCCAAACCACAAATACTTGTGTTTACTCAAAACCTCTCGTGTGCGTTCCCTTGATAAAAATCAAAAAGTTGAGAGTATATGGTGTGAAAAATTGGCACCAAGTAAATGCAAAGTCATCAAAAGGATGAAAAATATGAAAGAAAGAAAGGATTTCAAAAAGGGCAAAAGAAAGAAACAAAATAAAACACTTAGAAAAGCCCAAAAATAGAAATAGAAGAAAAAAAATAGAATAAAGCTAAATGCTTCTAACCTTTTGAAAACTCCTATTCCCAAAAAGTGATAAATTCCTCTGTGTATTTTCAAAAAGATAGAAGTCAAAATAGCTATCTTCTTCCCTTACCGTTATCCGTTTCAGTTTTCATTAAAAAGGTTGTCTAAATAATGTTTTTCAAAAGTTTAAAGGTCCTAAGATAAGCAAAACCCCTTTCAAACCATAAATTCCCACTTATCCATACCACTTAAAACCTTCACCAACCATTACAACCCATTTTTTGAATGTTTTGGGATGACTAGCACCGTCCTCACCTAAGTGGTGGAGATGTGATTCTCGAGCAAGCCTATGACGATGGATGTTGCATGACTGGTTTATGAGCGATTTCAATTTATTAGATTGATAGGAAACCCGAAACACTTCTGAGTGAATTGAGTGACCACTAGGTGAGATCGCCTAGTCATGTATATTCCAATATCGCGAGAATTGAAAGCATGCCTAAGAGTATCATTTTATGCTTCTGAAACGAATACCTTATTTTCTCTTACTTTCCAGGATATGCTGCTTATATATGAAAGTGGTTGTTCTTAATATGTTTTGATTCTCCCAAAAACCGAGCTTTCAAAAATATTTTCATATAAAAGCAAGTGAGAATTTTGAGTTTTGCTTGAGGACAAGCAAAGTCTAAGTTTGGGATATTTGATGACACGCAAAAAGTCATATTTTTGTATGTCATTTTCTCACCTTTTTAGCACAAATATTGATGAAAAAATTTTAAATATATAAATATCTATCAAATTTCATCATGATGGCTAAAATATAGACGATGTTTCAAGAATCGGGAAAAACAACCTAAAAATGAGCAAAACAGAACACAAAGGATCAATGAATCTTCCGTTCACTCATTTCATTGCTTCTTGAGCTACGCTCCAAGTTATAACCTCTAACTTATGTCATTTTCTTCTTTAGGAAATTACGAACGCGTGGACACAAGAATCACTCAAAACGAATAAACAACGAAGAAGATACAACCGAACGAATAAAACGAAGAATCGAAGGGCCAGGATACGGCTGTCCACAGCTATATACGACTGACCCAGACCGTATACGGCTAGGCACAGGCCGTATACGGTTTGTGTAGACCGTATACGGTCTATGTCCAGCCGTATACGGCCCATGACAGCCGTATACGGTCTATGTCCAGTCGTATACGGCCCATGATAGCCGTATACGGTCCGGGATAGCCGAATTGGTGCATTTGGGCAATAAAAATCAGATTTTTATACGGTTGTGCATTTGAGGTTCAGGATACGGTCTACGGATATGGTTGTGTGTTGCCTATAAATACTAAGCTCAAGTTCTCATTTCAACACACAACAACACATCCAAGAAGATTCAACACACTTACACTTTCTATCACTACTCTCTCTCTCTCTAGATTAGGTTATAGTTAGTAGTAAGATTAGTGGCTACTTAGTTTCGGTTAATATCGAGCTAATAGAGGGGCAATATTGTAACATCGCTTGGTGCATACTAGGAGTTCTGCTAGTGTAACGTTCAAGTTGTATTTCAGCTACGCTCTTATTACGGTTATATCTATCCTTTATCTATTTATTATGATGATTGTTATTGATGTTATCATGCTAGATTTAGGATTGATTACCATGATTAGCGAGTAGTGCTATTGTATGTTTGTTATGACGTAGTTAGTCGTAATTGATTGGAATGATGTTATGAAAACTTAGTGCTGTGATTTACTTTCTATCTATGATTTCAAACCTCATAAACTAAACGCCTTTCAACCAGTAAACGTGATTACAACCTTAATGATAGGACGTCGTGAACCCTATCTAACGGTACTTAGTTATCTGTGTCAAACATGGTCTGATTTATGAATAGTGTAAGCATTGCTTTCTAAATGAACACTAAGTACATCGTCGCCGTGGAAATACTGCTTTCTTTACTGAAGGCAAAGTACACTATGGCAATGGAAGTAAAGTTTTCTAAATGAACACTAAGTACACCGGAGCCGTGGAAATAATGTTTTCTTAAGAGTACGCAAAGTACATTGTATCTGTGGAAATATGGTTTTCTGTAATGAATGTAAATATTACACTGTTGATAAGTCAGGGATTTATTGAGAATTAAAAGTAAAGGCTAGTTTATATCATAGATGGATAATATTGTGCTCTAAATACCAACTTAGTTAAGTAGTCTGGGTTAGCCTTTATGAAGCAACGTAAGGTATCGTAAGTCGACTGATTACTTGGTATAGCATCGAAAACACCTCCGGTGTAGTCAACACGTGGAAGCCAAGGAAAAGCCGCAGTTACTAAGCTTTGTGGATTAACGGTTAAATCACTAAGTAATAATTTACCCCCTAGACTCACCAACCCATCGATAGAAAGTAATCAAGCACAACTTATATACTTAAATGTTTTTCTTAGATTAAGGTATTATTGTGGGGTTAAGAAAGGTCGGACATCGAGTTAGTTTTTCGCCTTATTCATGCACCCAGGGATTCATCCCATATAAGGGTCACTATACCTTCATCGGTTAGTGTTGTGGGTTGGATAAACTACTCCGATCAGAATCATGATAGCCTAGTCACTCAGTGACATACTGATCGAGTACTCTATCAGTAAGGGACTAGTGCTTACTCCACAGATACCTGAAATAAGTGAAACCTTTAGAAAACGTTTTCATAACTCATACAGCATTCCAATCAATAGGCTACCGAAATCATAGCAAACACGCCCTCTAGATTATCTGCTATCTACTTATATTTTATTTGCTTTATTTAAATTTTCTGCTTAAGTATAAAAACCTAAAAATAAACCCCCAACTACTCTTTAAAACCCTCACTAGATAGCTAGCATGTCTCTTTCGTCCACGATCCATAATACACTGACTCATAGAACGACCCTAGGACATCCTTGCTGCAATACTCCCATAATAACTAGGTATACTTAGGCCCCGCACTTATAAATTTATCGACCAATGATGCCCAGTTTAGGTCGGTCCTGTCCTCTGACGACAAGGACTGTTCACCCGTAAAAAGGTGAACTTTTGGACTGACTAATCCGGGTGCATCACAAACAGTCATACATCCGTGGATTATTCACAGTTTATTAATACGTGTTTCATATGCAGACCATGCCTTTCAGTAATTAGGTGATATTCCAAGATCGATCTAATAGACTTATTAGATTAACACAAGTTTTGAATTATTACTGAGAAGTTGCGGAATAACACTCAGTAATATTATGAAGATCAATAATAAAACAATGAACACCAAAATTACTATCAAACGCTTCAATCTTATTAATAATATAAGACGAATACACTGAAATGTATTAGGGTTACAAAACCTTGAAGCTGCGCAAAAAAACCTTGACCTATTCTAGGTTCAGGATCTCTATTTATATCCCATAGAGTCCTGCTAAACAATCTCCTATAATCATGGAAACAGTTACATTCCATAATTATTTAAATTTCATTTTTCCGCCTATTCTATATATAAACAGTGTTAACTACCACAACTATACAAACAGTGGTATTTCCTATAGAACAGTGTTAACACTTGTACAATTTGCTATACTTACCAACTAACAGTGGTAACTATCATAAACAGTGTTAACTGTTGTAAAGCAAACCAACAGTACTAACACTCTAACAGTTGAAACTATTACTAACAGTTGTAACTCTTGTCTTCATTTCAATCTTCAATCAGTTGTAATCTTCTGATAACAGTGGTAACCATCACTAACAGTGATAATCTTTGAAGACTTGAACTAATAGTTGTAACTTGTGAAGACAGTGGTAATCCTTAACACTAACAGTGTTAATACCAATAGTAACATTAACACTAACAGTGTTAATGCCTTGTGCATTCTTCAATCAACAATAGTAACAGTAGAAATCTTATTTCTCAACAATCTCTCCCTAAACTTAATCTGTTCCCAATAGAATTAAGTTTCTCTTGATTGTTCAAGTTGACCTCTTTCCAATCCTCTTTCAGAATAACTATCTTTGATCTCTGAGTCTTTTCTCATACTCTTCTTTCTTATGAATCTGATTCAAGATCATATATACCAAATTCTCTGCCAAATCATTGTTGAATAAGACAGATAATTTAGCATGCCTTAAGCTTCTTAACAAACTCAAACTCATATCATATTCTCTATCAGTGAGCATCCAAATAATAGTAGCATCATCAAAAATAACCTGATGAACACTCGGATTGCTGAGATAGATCCATTGCTTTACATTTCTGAAAGTATTGAACTCAAACCGAAATCTTTCTGGTTCATACATCATTGAAATCCCAGACCAAACACCCAATTCATAAACACTATCAAACTTCTTGGTGCTCAGTCCTTTCTCAGATCCAATCTCATACATTCTGTTCAAGTCTTCTCTAACAAGCACCCTGATCAACTCTTTAAATGATCTCCAAAATGACACAGACGAATCTGCTCTTTCAAGTCTAATTTTCTCACACTTAATTGGAAATGAAAATTTTTCAACAGACCAATCTATGATTCCAGGAGAGTTATCAGGTGCAAGATGTACCTGTAGAGGTTGCACCACAATCAAATCATCCAAATTCAACTTATTCTTAGGCAGATCTGGGATTGATGCAAGTTCTTGTCTCCTCTTCTGTTTAAGCTCAGTACTCATCCTTTCCCATTCCTTTTCATCTTCAATCTGTTTATCAAATTTTTCTTTCTTTTTCTTTTCCCTTTCTGCTTTATCCTTAGCTTTCTTAGCTTCTTCTGCTCTCTTAGCAGCCTCAGGATTTAGAAATATATCCCTATCCCAGATTCTTTGTAGACTCTCAAGAGACATGACATTTAGTCTTGCAGTTGAAATGTTGCCACCTCTTAACTTCAAAATGAGATTTCTTTTCTGTTGAGCCTTTGTCAATGGTTTATTCCTTTTAGCAGCAGCTTTGGCAGCTCTAGTCTTTTTCATTTATGCTGCCTTCTTTTTCTTAATCTGTTCAATCAGATATTCAATATCATCATGTTTTTGCTCTCTCAGTTGTGCTTCATCCCACTCCTCAACCTGAGCCTTAGTCATTTTCACATATTTACCAGGTTCCACCTCAACATCAATCAATTCATCTGCTAGCACATCTGCATTAATCTCAGCAAATAACCTCTGTGCATATTCATCATCATTCATTGTATCTTCTGGAGGCATGGTTTTCTGCTTTTTCACTTTGGGCTCTTCCTCCAAGACACCCTTACCCTTATCCTTAGGATCAATCTTGGGCATATTCTGTGCAGTAGCAGGTGCAGATGGTTCTCTAATCTGAACAGGTGGTAAGGTTGTTGATTTGAGTTTCTTTGCTTTAAGAGACACCACATGAATGGATTTCTGCCTTTTAGCCTTTGGAGTTGTCTCTTTCTCTTGCTCTTTATCATCAGCCTTTTCTTTGACAATCTCAGGATCATTAGTAGTTGGTGGTTCCATCTCTATTTCCTGCTCAACTTTTTCAGAACTTGATCCATCAACACCATTCTTATCATCATGACAATCATCACCTTTATTGGTCCAAAACTTCTCCCCCTTTTTGAAAGAAGTCTCTGCAGACTCACCTTCAGCTATAACATATTGCTTCCCTTCTTTCAAAACCATAACAACAATGTACTCCAGTTGAGCAACCCTCTGCTGTAGATTTGCAATCTGTTCATCCTTCTTTTTGTTGTTTCTCCTTTCCAACCTAAATTTCTCCCACACATAGTCTATCATTCTTGTCAATTCCGGGTTAGTTCTAGCCTCATCACCATCAGAATGTGACTTCCTAGGTGAATCATTGACATGTTTATCAAAACCTGTATCATACCTAGTGTGATCAACAGATTCCCCTTGGTTATTGGTACTGGGACCACCAAAATCATCTACTTGAATATAATCATGTTTTGGTGTTGCCTCTGCTTGGGTCTTATTGATGTTACTTCTGTCCTGCTCTGCCAGTGGGCTAGAAGCAGTAGAAGTAGCCCTTACAGAATGGTCACCCCTCTCCTTATGGACCACATGCTGTTCATGACCCCTGTCATTGGACTGAGATGACTGAGTAGCATGATCCTCAGTCACCTGGTGTGTAGCCCTTTTGGCTTTTCTGGTGTAGGTTGTAGTGAATCTGTTCCCTTGTTCTTCATTATTACCCCCAGATGTTGTGGGATAAGAAGGAATGGGTTGTTCCATTCTTTCAACAACTGGTTCAGCTTCTGTTGGTGGTACAGATGCTGTGGTGGAGGGTGCAGGAAGCATTGTTGGAAACAATGCTGTTACCCTCCCAGAAAACATAACACCTTTGATAGAGGTATCTCTCTTCATATTTGAAAATACTTTTGGTTTAAAAGAAGAGATACCTATAATCTTATCCAAAGTAGGCAGATCAGATATTTGTTCAGTTAAAAAAATTTGCACAAACCTTGGATACATTAAAAATTTCAGTTTAGGTTGGTTTATGTTTCTTAGCATACCAGCAAAAATAAATTTTGAAAAATTAAAGTTTTCGCCAGTTGTTAAACATACCAATGCATATGCTACATTACTGCTAAATTGTTCAAAGGATGAACGTTTTGATGATAAACAGTGCAGTAATGTATGGATTAGAAATCGCCATTGGTATGAAAACATAGTTTTCTGAAAAACATACCCACCCAAGTTCCCCTCATATCCCATTCGTTGTAAATTAAAGTATAAATCTTCATCAGAAATTGAAGTTATACCTTCTTCATCCTGAAGATGAAGAGAAGAACGGATGGTTGCCTCAGAAATCATAACTTGGTGTCCTGCCACTGTGGAAGTAATCTTTGGAACACCTGCTTCTTCCTCAATTTGAGCATTAACCCAGAATTCATTGATATGATCATGGGAAATTCTGGGTGCTACTGTAAGAGCATGATGTATGGAAGAGTTACGCAGAAAATCAATGATTTCCACGTAATCATTGGCAATGGAGGGTTTTACCAGATAAGCGATCATGTTATGATCCTTACCTAGTGCAAGTTGTGGTGTGGTTGATGAAGAAGAAGCCATGAATAATTAGTGTATGATTTGCGATAGCAGTGATTATATGGTTATATGAAAGCAGTGTTTATGAGAGCGTAAGAGAATATGTACAAGTGTTGGGAGTATTTATACTGTTAGTTTCAATGACCTAATTTTGAAATAAAAATCCCAATTTTAACAGTAACAGTGGAAACCATTTTAAAACAGTGGAAACTGTCTTAAAACAGTGGAAACAAAAAGAACTAACAGTATTATACATGTGTTAATAATACTAACAGTGTTACAACTAGTAGATGGAAATAACCCCTGACCAAAGGAATTATAACTCAACACTAGTGACTGCATTAGTATTACTAGCAGTAATTTTTTTTTTTTTTTTTGTACCTGTAAATAGGACAGACAGATAAAAAATGATAGTGAAATTTCAACTTGATAGTATAAACAGTGGTAACTGATTATACTAACAGTGTTAAGATTTACACTAACAGTGAACACAGTGGAAACAGTGGAAACTGTTTACACTAACAGTTATAACTGAATAGTGAAAACAGTGGAAACTGTTTACACTAACAATTATAATTGCTTTTCTGACAGTGATAACCTACAAAGAGTTAGTTCAACACAAACAGTGATAATAGTAGAACTAACAGTGAAAGTAAAACAATAGATATACAGTGGTAATTGAATACTAACAGTGATAATTGGTAAAGCAAGACAGTTGTAAGTAGGACTATTATCACTGTTACTATCAATTACATCTACCAGCATCTAATCCTTAAGCATTATAGAGATGTTTTACAAAAATTTTATGAAGAAACAATTTAAGGAGATTTAATCTAACCAATACTTGTAATCAGAAATGTAAATCTGCCCACATCAAAGGCTTTGGTGAACATATCTGCAAATTGATTGTCAGTATGGACTTTTATAATCTGAATAAGTCGTTTTTCATTACAGTCTCTGATAAAATGATACCTAATCTCTATATGCTTAGTTTTAGAATGTTTAACAGGATTATTGATGATGCTGATAGCAGAAGTATTGTCAATAAAAATAGGAGTGTTTAAGAAAGTTAAACCATAATCAAGCATTTGATTCTGAATCCATAAGACCTGAGCACAGCAATTTGCAGCAGATACGTACTCAGCTTCAGCAGTAGATGTTGATACAGTTGTCTGTTTCTTGCATTGCCATGAGATTAACTTTTCACCTAGAAATTGACATCCTCCTGATGTGGACTTCCTGTCCATGCTAGCTCCCCCATAATCACTATCTGAATATGCTTTTAAGTCAAAAGGGGAATCTTTTGGATACCAAAGACCTAGATCAGATTGTCCTTTTAAGTATCTAAAGATTTTCTTGACAGCATACAGATGTGATTGTTTTGGACAGGTTTGAAATCTTGCACAGATACAAACAGCAAACATGATATCTGGCCTGGAAGAAGTTAAGTACATCAATGATCCAATCATTGATCTGTACAGATGTACATCAACTTCCTCCCCCTCAGGGTCTGCAGATAGTGGCTTGTGTGTCTCCATTGGTGTACTAGCCACTTTTGATTCAGAATATCCAAATTTAGTAAGTATGTCTTTTACATATTTACTCTGATTTATGAAAGTACCATCTGAACTCTGCTTGACTTGAAGTCCCAAAAAGAAAGTGAGTTCCCCCATTGAACTCATCTGGAACTTTTGATGCATTAATTTTTCAAACTCCTTGCACATACCATCATTTGTAGATCCAAAAATGATGTCATCAACATAGACTTGCACCAGCAAAATATCACTTTGATCCCTTTTGGTGAACAGAGTCTTATCAATAGTGCCTCTTTTGAACCCATTCTCTAATAGATACACAAATAGAGTCTCATACCAAGCCCTGGGGGCTTGATGCAGACCATATAATGCCTTATCCAATCTGCAAACTCTATCTGGATATCTAGGATCTTCAAATCCAGGTGGTTGACACACATACACCTCATCATCAATCGTGCCATACAGAAAAGCACTCTTGACATCCATTTGATAGACTGTGAAACCTTTATATGTAGCATAGGCTAGGAATAGTCTAATGGCTTCTATCCTTGCAACAGGAGCAAAGACATCATCATAATCAATCCCTTCTTCCTGTGTATAACCTTGTGCCACCAACCTTGTCTTGTTCTTGATTACAATCCCTCTGTCATCCTTCTTGTTCTTGAAGATCCATTTGGTGCCAATTGCCCTTTTTCCCTTTAACAGATTAACTAGTGTCCACACATTCTGAATCTTGAACTGTAGCAACTCCTCTTGCATTGCCTCAATCCAACTAGGGTGTTTAAGAGCTTCTACTACCTTTTTAGGTTCTACTTGAGATAGAAAACACACATATAGAGATGTATGTATTTCTTCTTCAGTGACAGTAGTTTGATGTCTAGTTTGTACAACAGAATTAACATTCCCAATCACCTGTTCCAGAGGATGATCTTTGTTCACATGAAAGTTAGATGTTGATGTCTCTGGAATGATTTCCTCCAAATTGGTAAGATTACCATTCTGCTCAGAACTTTCATTGGATGGTGTTTCAAGTTGTTCTGAATCCTCCATAATCTGAGATGATGTTTCTGTTGGTTCTTCTGTCTCCATATGCTGTGATGACTGTGGCAGATCAGAAGAAAATACCTCTGGAGGATCAGGAGTCCAGATTGGAAAGATAATGTACTCCAAAGACTCTTTATTCTTTTCTGAGGACATTTCTGATGTATCCTCACAAATTCTATCTGCTATACTTGATGTGGTACCTGTGCATGTACCTGTACTAGAATTGACAGTTGTATATCTAAAAGCAGTGTTAAGAGCATCAATATCAAACAAAGACTTAGGACCTATTCCATCAGGATTAATGATATTCTCATTAAAAGTGACATTCATTGATTCTTCTATGACTCTGGTCCTTTGATTGAAAACCCTATATGCTTTACTCTGAATAGAATATCCTACAAATACACCCTCATCTGCTTTGCTTTCAAACTTTCCTAGGTGATCTTTGGTATTCAAAATAGTACAAGGACATCCAAAAGATTTTAAGAAACTAACCAGTGGTTTGTTCTTAAACAACAGCTCATATGGGGTTTTGAAATAAGGCTTAACTACAGTTACCCTATTCTGAACATAACAAGCTGTGCTAACTGCTTCTGCCCAAAAAGACATAGGTAGTTTTGCATCAGCTAGCATGGTTCTTGCAGCCTCAATTAGAGTCCTATTCCTTCTTTCAGCAACTCCATTCTGTTGAGGAGTTCTAGGTGCACTAAACTCTCTCTTAATGCCTTTTTCATCACAGAATTTATCCATCTCATAATTTTTAAATTCTGTTCCATTATCACTCCTGATGATTTTAACCTTTTTATCTAATTGGTTCTCTATCTTAGTTATAAATGATCTAAGTATTTCACCTGTCTCATCTTTTGTTCTAAGAAAGAAAACCCATGTAAATCTGGTATAATCATCAATTACAGCAAGGCAATAAGATCTTTTTCCCATACTACTTATACTTGTTGGTCCAAATAAGTCCATATGCAGTAAGTATAAAGGAGTACAGTTTGAATTCACTGTTTTGGACTTAAAAGAAGTTTTGTGTTGCTTCCCCTTTAGACAAGAAACACAATGCTCATCACATGAATAGACCTTCTCAGGTAAACCCCTAACAAGCTTGTTTTAGACAAGTTTATTAATGGTTTTGTAATTCATGTGACACATCCTTCTATGCCACAAATTAGACTCATTTAATTTCGCTTTAGAAATCAGGCAGTTTAAATCAGGTTGAGGTGCCATGTTTGCTAAGTCACACTTATAGACATTATCCTGCCTAGGAATTCTCATTAAAATCATACTTTCTGGAATTTTGAATTCCTTTGACAGAATAAGACATTCAGTGTCAGTAAAGTGAACAAGATTCTTTTTATCTGTGATTTGACTCACACTTAGCAAATTATACCTTAACTGTTCCACATAATAAACATTTTCAAAACTTAACTTGGCACTTTGAACAGTTCCTTTGCCTGTGATCCTTCCTCCTTTGGGATTGCTTCCAAATGCTACATATCCACCATCAAAAGACTTGAAGTTCTGTAGCTTTTCCTTATCTCCAGTCATGTGCCTTGAGCAGCCACTATCAATATGCCATAAACTTCTTGGCTTGCCCTGCACACAAACAAACACAGAGAAAAATTAATTTCTCTTGGGAACCCAAACCAATTTGGCTTTGGGTTTCCCATATGTATCAAAGTAATCAACTTTCTTGAAGATCATTGATTTTGATACATTGTTGGATTTTGAACCTCTGGATAAATTATTCTGAATAGGTGTCCAAATCCAACTAATTTTAGACCTAGCAGTGGGTTTTGGTCTAACAGTGTTAACTGAATAACCATAGTTATAATGCCTAACAGTGTTAAACCTGTTATAACTGTTATTATGTCTATCAGTGGTACAATAATTAACACTGTTAGTATTCCTCACGGTGTTATTTACTCTACCAGTGGTAACAGTTGAATTAACTGTTCTAACAATTTTAAAAGATTTACCACTGTTTAGATTATACTCTTTTTCCACTGTTTTAGCCTTTTTACTGTTGGCTATTTCTGTAGCTTTTATTCCTGCAGTGGGAACATTTGCAGCAACCTTAGCTTGATTTGCCTTATAGTTCATCTTTCTTGCAGCAGTTTTATGATTAACTTTAGATTTAAAATTTTGTTTGTTAATCATATTATCTGCTGTCTATGGCTGTTTCACCTTCTGTTGAACAGATTTTGGATTATGAAAACAATCATGTTGAAGATGATTATTTTTGCCACATATAAGACATAACTTTTCTCTTATCACAGTTACATTATTTCCCAGTTTTTGAGTTATCATTTGATTTCAATTTCTTTGATTACTTCTGGGAATATGTTTTTGAAATTTTTTTGAAGTAGAAGAGTTATCCTTACATTTGCAATTATTACATTTATTCAATGCAACTATATGATTCACAGAAGCAGATGACTTCACTGCATTTCTAACCTTCCTTTGAACATTCCTAGGAGTGTTAGGTGTGGCTCTCACATGTTCTATCTTATGTTTATCCTTTTCAATGAACATTCTTTTACCCTCTTCTAGCTTTTTATCCTTAAGATCTGAAGCTAGACCAGTAACTTGATTGCTGCTCTCCCTAGGTGTTGTAACAGATTTATTCATTACATTACCCTCACATTCAGATATAACACACTCATCATCATCTTCCTCACTCCACTCATGAATTTCAACTCCATCAATGTTCACATCTTCTTTTAAACTTTTAACTGGGTCAACCTTTTTAGCATCCTCATTCAATCCTTCGTTAAGTAAATTTAAATCAATTTCAGTTTTTGAAGGAAAGTAGTTGTTGTTATAAGGAGGAGGTACATTACTGTATCCTAACCCAGTCTTAAGTTTATCATGAATCTGTGAATTGATAAGTTTATGGACACTCTTAGATGCATTTTCTAAATTTCTTACATTAAGTCTTATGCTATCTCTTTCACATGTGACCTCAGCAAGTTTCTTAGTTAATACTTCTACCTTATCTTTAAGAGTATCTCTCTCCCACCTAGCATACTCAATGTCATACTTAAACTCTGTTGCATTTTCTTCAAATGCCTGAATCTGTTTTTCAAGATTGTCTATTACAGAGATTGTGTGTCTACTTTTGATTTCACGTTGTTTTAACTCATCACACACTTTCTGGTTATGATCTCTATAATGTTTCACAGTTTGTTTACACACAGTTGAGCACAATTTTATTTGTACCTCATAAGGAACCTCAGATTGCTTATCTGATTCAGCTGTTGCCATGAAGCATTGATTCTTCACTGCATGCTCTTCCTGATCACTCCAATCCCATCCACATCCATCAATAGATACCAGTGCATTTGATGAAGTATCTTGGATTGGCACATTCTTCTTTTGGCCCACATTTCCTCCACTTCTGTGGCCATTTCCTCTCTCATTCTGATCAACCTTTGGGCTTCTGCATTCCCTAGCAAAATGTCCCAACTTATGACAGTTGAAACATTCAACTTTGCTCTTGTCAAACCAGCTAGCATCACTCCTCTTCTGAGCAAAATTATTTCTACCAGTTCTTTGCATAAACCTTTTTGCTCTTTGTGTGATTAAGGCAATTTGTAACTTAATATCCATCTCTTCTAGATCATCTGATTCAAATTGATCTAAGTCTTCATTAGTAAGTGAAGAGTTCACATTACTAGCAAAGAAAGATTCCAAAATTTTATCATTAGAATGATTTGATGATGATCCACATCCACCAGACCCATAGGAAGACCCTTTCTGACTTGATTCTGCATTAGTTCCAACCATTGACATAAATGCAGAATTGTTGTTGTTACTTCTTGATCCAATCTTCTTGCTCTCCACTTCAGATTCAAAATTCCTTAGATCATTATATATGTCTTCTAATTCCTTGGCTTCCAGATCTGCACTCTGTCTTAACCCAACAGTATACATGGTCCATTCATCACCCAAGGACCTCAAAAACTTCCTGTTTAAATCATCTCTATCTATCTTCACTTGATGATTTTCCAGATCTCCAACCAGTTTAGAAAACCTATCAAAGGTTTGGGTCAACGTTTCTGACCTTGTAGAATTAAAATTCTCATACTGTTGTTTAAGTAGAGATCTTTTATTCTTTTTGGTGTTATCATTACCACCAAACCTTTTTTCAATTGCTTCCATTAACACTTTAGCATCTTGACATGCCTCAAACCGCCTCTGATATTCATTTGGTATAGCTAGTAATATAGTACTTAAAGCTTTGTACTCTATTGATCTGATCTTCCTTTCTGCCTCAGAAGTTGGTGGTGATCTTGCCTGTGGAACACCATCACTGTTAAGTGTCACTGGAGGACCATTAACCACTACTTCCCACATCTGATAATCTGTGAGAAGCATATATTGTCTGATTCTGTTTTTCCACAGATCAAACTCATCTGGTCTAAGCATTGGGATCTTAGTGACCTGAATTCCTTCACTACCTTCTGCCATTGATTTGATTTGTTGATAAAAAAATGATCAATAAAACAGTGAAAATTGATCTTCCTGGATTCAAAACTAAACCAGCTCTGATACCACTTGATATTCCAAGATCGATCTAATAGACTTATTAGATTAACACAAGTTTCGAATTATTACTGAGAAGTCGCGGAATAACAGTCAGTAATATTATGAAGATCAATAATAAAACAATGAACACCAAAATTACTATCAAACGCTTCAATCTTATTAATAATATAAGACGAATACACTGAAATGTATTAGGGTTACAAAACCTTGAAGCTGTGCAAAAAAACCTTGACCTATTCTAGGTTCAGGATCTCTATTTATATTCCATAGAGTCCTGCTAAACAATCTCCTATAATCATGGAAACAGTTACATTCCATAATTATTTAAATTTCATTTTTCCGCCTATTCTATATATAAACAGTGTTAACTACCACAACTATACAAACAGTGGTAATTCCTATAGAACAGTGTTAACACTTGTACAATTTACTATACTTACCAACTAACAGTGGTAACTATCATAAACAGTGTTAACTGTTGTAAAGCAAACCAACAGTACTAACACTCTAACAGTTGAAACTATTACTAACAGTTGTAACTCTTGTCTTCATTTCAATCTTCAATCAGTTGTAATCTTCTGATAACAGTGGTAACCATCACTAACAGTGATAATCTTTGAAGACTTGAAATAACAGTTGTAACTTGTGAAGACAGTGGTAATTCTTAACACTAACAGTGTTAATACCAATAGTAACATTAACACTAACAGTGTTAATGCCTTGTGCATTCTTCAATCAACAATAGTAACAGTAGAAATCTTATTTCCCAACATTAGGTCGTGTACTTTACACGGTAGTTCCACGGATTTTTACATTCAACACGTGGTCAAGAGTAATTGACAGTGAAAATGACACTCTAAACTAATTAAATGTAAAGCAGTTCGTAAATGCAAACATAATATATACAACGAGTGGTTTCACTGTGTCTTACTTATTGCATGTCATGGGCACAGATAACTACTGACCATAATTAAGGTTGATCAGTTCCTAATTACTAGGTTGCAGTCACGTGGATAACCAGAAAGGGTACTCCATAGATTAAACTTAAGTTCATAAAGTCTTAATAGTACAAGGGTTACTAATTCCTATTTTGTCTGAACGTGTTATACGAACATTATTTTATAGTGTGTTGACTCTCGTAGGATATACCAGTTAGTTGTGAAGTCGTATTATCCTTTCGGAATTCCAACTGTTAAACCAAATCTGATTCCAGTGATATGACTTCCTTCGGTCATTTATGACTTCCATATATTTGTACTTTGCTCGAAAGCATTTCCAGTACTATATCGAATAAACAGTCGAATAGGGGCCATCATATCACTTTACGATTATCGTGCACTAATTATATAATGTCATCCCTACTTATAATTATCTACATCATCAACAATCACAATAATAAACTACTCGCAATTCATGGCAACAATTAAATCACATACCAAGTAATAACGCATATTTAGAATACGAAATAAAACAAGTATGATAAATGACCCGGAAATAAATCCGTAGCAGCGTATTATTATGATTGACAACTCTTTCACACGTACAAAGATTTATCTCCGAATCCCTAGCGTTCGTTCCTTCCTCTATATTAATCCGTAGATTAATTACAATAATCCTAGAATGAGAAAAACTATAAAATACAAGAGAATTTGGAATGTTTGTAATTCCCAGAGTATGTGATGTGTGAGATATGAGGTGTGAGAGGTGTGTAAGTGTGTGTCTTGAAATGAACCATGGAGCACCTATTTATACTTGAAATTTGGTGCATTTTAGCAATTTGGAGCACATGTTATCAAAAGGTGGAAAAGTTGCTAGTTGTCGCAACCCCAGCGGTTGGTCGGATATTACTCCGGTCGTTCAACCGTCCGGCAAGGGCTTACGGCAGTGTGTTTTATATATATAATGCAGGGTATCCTAAGTTTTAATACAACTTAAAGACCTAAAGGGCAGTAAGGGGTACATATGACTCAGGTGTCGTTCTTCAAACTACAACGGGCATGGGAATCTAGGAGGATTAATTATCTTTTGTAATTTAGCTGGGATATTTAAAACTTTTGATAGGTTGGTTGGTTTTCTAATCTAATTACTAAAATTAGAAACTAAATTAAAGATAGGGGTTTGTACGGAGAATGCAGAGAAATCAAGATAAGGAATATGTTTGCTGGAATTTCGGCAATGTTATTTGGGTGAATAGTTATGGGGGATAAGGCTACTAGGTGCGATGACTAGTCCGGTGAGGTCATAGAAGCTTAATTGGTAATAAAGTATTATGCCTACGACGCTTTTCCATTATACCAATTATGAGTCCAGATTACTCACTAGATATTCCTATATTTCTTAATGAGCTACATCTACGATCCTACTATGTACCTAACGTAGAGTTGTCCGCAATCAGATACACAATATGTCACATGGATAGCAGTTATAGAGTGCCCAGTACTCCGAAAGTTCTCCCAAATGCACAAACCAATTCAACCGACAACTATCCTCTAATCCAGGTCCCCACAATATGTCACATGGATAGCAGTTCATATCCTAAGGAATGTCAAGGTCATCTAATTGCACCTATACCGCGTACGGTACACACCCATGTGGTCTCGAAGCGTATGTCAAGAGCAAGTTCTAATTCAGAGATACATGCATCGGCACACACAAGAAATAAACAATGCAACATTAAAAATGAATGCTTTTAAGGCTCAAAACCTCACTGCAAATTTGGGTTGTACGTACCTAGTCATGCGATGCCCCTCTTAGATTGTCGTTTCTTGCTTAGGAAATTTCTACCTTAATTTCCTTAAGTTTTTGAAATATTTTCCTCATATTTTTGAAAATGATTTCTTTCAGGCATACCAAAACTCAAAAATTTAGAGTTAATCGCAAGATTTAGCTCATATTTTAATTTTTTTTGAAATTTCTTTTTGAAAAATTTGAAAACATTTTCTGAGATATACTATGTAGACATAGAAATCGTTTATCCAAGGTATTCCATACCTACCATCCCACACTTAGAAGAACATTGTCCCTAATGTTCTCTTGAGTTGAAATTTTACGACTAAAATCCCACACTTAGAGTTTGAACATGTAAGAAAATGTTTTCTAAGTGTTTAACTGGGCTGGACTCCCACACTTAGTGATAAGTTAGGATGTGGCACAGATTATAACACATAAACTTTAGAAAACTTAGAATCATTAAAAACGGAGAAAGGTTTAAAGTAATCCCCATTGTGTTTACTGGATAGGACCAGATTAGTGTAGAAATGGTGCGTGTGATTAGCTGGATTGAGGACCAGTCTCGTGTAAGATCATCCATTCCACAAAAAGCTAAGTTCTGCAATAAACATCAACACAAGGTCATATCTCGAAAATAACAAAGAGTTATAAAATCTAAGTACTGAAATAAGATAAATAAAATAAACTAAATAAACTAAAAGTCATCAAGCAGATCATCGCTGTCAGGATCAAAGCTAGCGATAGCAGCAGCAAGGGATGAGAAGGGTGATGGTGAAAGATCCTCCATCATGTCTCTACTCTGCTCCATAGTACCAGCAGAAACATGAGCGAGAGGTGGGCTAGGAACATCTAGCATGGCCATCAACTGCTCAGTAAGTGAAGGCTCTGTTGATGAACTCCCTGATGACATAGCAGGCTCAACAGCATCAGGCAGAGCAGTGGATGGTCCAGCAGCGAATGGTCCAGAAGGAGGGAAGAATGACCAGGGCGGGCGAGACAGTCCTGGGTCCGGACCTAGATGGAGCGGACAGTCAGAAGGTCTCGGCAGTCCTACATGCACAGAGAGGGTGGACATGATGTCATGCTGAAGGTGGATTGTCCGACAGAGGGCCCAGGCTGCCACCGGATCAGCAAGTGTAAGCCCATACTCAAGAGTGGGTATGGGGGGTGACAGGTGAGCAGGTGATGGGGGTCTCTCAGCGGATGGCTCCTCATGAGTGATCGGGACATCTGTAAGGTCCTCCTCAGGAATAGCGGGCATGGTCCTGCGTGCTCTACGTCCTCGTCTGCGATCTCTGCGACGTCTCGGTGGTCTCTCAGCTATGATCTCTCTGGTGTCACTGGAGCTATCCAACCTGAAATAAACAAAAATAAACAGGTAATGCATAAAATGATGAATACATACGCACAGAGATTTGATGACAGTGCAAATATGTTTCATAAAGATTTCTATTTTCAGAATTCTGGCGTTTGCATCTTTGAGACTTATCTGTGATTTTGTGGAAATTGAAGTTTATAGTCAGATAAGTAGCGAATCCTGAAATTTTTGTCAGAGGTAATCATACTTAATAAAAATAAACTAAGAAGTAAAATTTTTACAGAAAAGTAAAGATAAGCTTGGGGTGCCTTCCAAGAGCGCTTGTTTTACGAGTCTCTAGCTTGACTCTTTGTACCTTTCTTGAAGACTCATGGAGGTTCAAAGATGAAGACGTCTTCCCTGATGGGAAAGTCTTCAACATAATGCTTTAAGCGATGACCATTAACCTTAAAATTACCTTCTGGGTCCTCGAGTTCGATTGCACCATAAGGAAATACCTTTGAGATCATGAATGGTCCGCTCCACCTGTTTTTGAATTTACTGGAGAATTTCTTGAATCGCGAATTGAAGAGCAACACCTTGTCTCCTTGTTTGAACCTAGAAGGCTTCAGTTTAGCGTCGTGGACCTTTTTAGTCCTTTCTTTGAAGCTCAGCAAACTGTAGTACGCCTGGTCCCTTAGCTCTGCTAACTCATTCAATTGCATTCTCCGTTGTTCTCCAGCTGCTTAAATTTCCAAGTTGCAATGTTTTAAAGCCCAATATGCCCGATATTCCAACTCGATCGGAAGGTGACACGCCTTGCCATAGACTAGCCTATACGGTGTGGTTCCTAATGGTGTTTTGTAGGCAGTTCTGAATGCCCACAATGCATCGTCCAATTTTTCGGCCCACCTATGCCCATGATTCCCGACAATTCGTTCCAATATCCTTTTCAAAGCACGATTTGTCTCTTCAGCTTGCCCATTTGTTTGTGGATGTAAGCTGCTGAAGTTTTGTGAGTGACACCATACTGCTGCAGTACCCGCATGAATCGAGTATTGCAGAAATGCGTGCCACGGTCGCTAATTATAGCTCTAGGAGTTCCAAATCGACTGAAGAGCTTTTTGAGGAACTGGGTTACTACTTTTGCATCATTAGTCAGAAAAGCTTGAGCTTCGGCCCACCTGGAGACGTAGTCAACTGCGACTAAGATGTACTATTTGCCGTTAGACTTAGGGAATATCTAATCCCCATATATCAAAGATCTCCACGGCCTGGATATTAGTAAGTGGCATTTCGTTTCGGGCTGAGATATTACCCTGCCTTTGGCAGATATCACAGCGTCTTACCAGGTTGCAAGCGTCTCGGAATATGGTTGGCCATTAAAAGTCGGCAGCGTAAACCTTTTGTGCAGTCATTTTGTTACCATGGTGTCCTCTAGTAGGCCCGTGGTGGCTCTGGTGTAGAATTTGTTCTGCCTCCTTCCCATCGACGCATCTTCGAATAAGTTGATCGGGACAAACCTTAAAGAGGTAAGGATCGTTCCAATAATAGTTCTTAACATCGCGGAAGGATTTTCATTTCTAAGAAGTTGGCATTCCTTTTGGTATGATGTTTCCTACCAGATAATTGGCGAAGTCGGCATACCAAGGGTTGTGTTGGAACTGTGATCCTTGTTGGTAGCCTCCTATAGTCATGAGTTGTTCTTCGGGGAACTGATCTTGTATATCTTTTTCGTGCAACTTCTCCATTGCTGGATTTTCTAATCGGCAGAGATGATCGGCCGCGACGTTTTCTGCTCCTTTCTTATCTTTACTCTCAATATCAAATTCTTGTAGGAGTAGAATCCATCGTAGAAGGCGCGGTTTAGCATCTTGCTTCTTGAAAAGGTATTTCAAAGTGGAGTGATCTGTGTAGACAATAGTTTTGGACAAGATTAGATAGGAACGAAATTTATCAAAAGCAAATACTACCGCAAGCAGCTCCTTTTCTGTAGTAGTGTAGTTCTCTTGAGCATCTGTGAGCGTTTTGCTTGCATAGTATATTGGTTGAAAGTGTTTCTCCTTCCGCTGTCCCAGTACAGCTCCAACAGCGAAATCACTGGCGTCGCACATGATTTCAAATGGAAGACTCCAGTCGGGGGCAACCATGATCGGTGCATGTACAAGCCGATCCTTCAGGTAGTTAAAAGCTTTGAGACATTCATCTATAAAGTCGAACGGAGTATCTTTTTCGAGAAGATGAGTCATAGGTCGAGAGACCTTAGAGAAATCCTTAATAAAGCGACGGTAGAATCTGGCATGACCTAGAAAACTTCAGATGGCTTTCACAGAAGTGGGGGGTGGAAGTTTTGAGATCGTTTCAACTTTTGCTTTGTCAACTTCAATTCCAGACTTTGACATGTGGTGTCCAAGAACTATGCCTTCTTTCACCATGAAATGACATTTCTCCCAATTTAGAACTAGGTTTGATTTTTCACATCGAGCAAACATCCTATCCAAGTTAGAAAGACAAGTGGTGAAAGAATCCCCAAAAACTGAGAAATCGTCCATGAACACTTCCATGCATTCTTCAATCATGTCGTGGAAGATTTCTACCATGCATCTTTGAAAAGTCACAGGTGCATTACATAAACCAAAAGGCATACGTCGGTAAGCAAATGTTCCATAGGGACAAGTGAATGTCGTCTTTTCTTGGTCCTTCGGATCGAGAGGTATCTGAAAATAGCCTGAGAAGCCATCAAGGAAGCAGTAGAATTCGTTTCCTGACAGTCTTTCGAGCATCTGATCAATGAAGGGTAGAGGGAAATGATCTTTGCGTGTAGCTTCATTTAGTTTCCGATAGTTGATACATGCCCTCTAACCATTGACGGTTCATGTTGGAATCAATTCATTGTTTTCGTTAGCGATGACCGTCATGCCTCCTTTCTTTGGGACGACTTGAACTGGGCTAACCCATGGGGAATCCGAGATAGGGTAGATCAAACAAGCATCCAGGAGTTTGATAACCTCCTTTTTCACCACGTCTTGAATCTTCGGGTTGACTCTCCTTTGCATTAGAACTGACGGTCTGAAGTCGTTTTCCATTAAGATTTTATGTGTGCAGTAGTTTGGACTAATCCCTTGTATGTCAGAGATTTTCCATGCAATCGCCTTCTTGTGCGACTTGAGAACCTGTACCAGCCTTGCTTTCTCTTCGGGCTTCAATTCTTTAGATATGATAACTGGTAAGTGCGAAGTGCCTTCAAGAAAAGCATATTCAAGGTGTGGGGGAAGTTCCTTTAGTTCCAATTCGGGTGGTTCTTCAGTAGAGGGTTTCATCCTAGCAATTTCGTCTCTTTTGAGCTAGTCATATGTTGTTTGATAAGCTGACTCTATTGCAGGTGATTCCGAAATATCGACTGATGCTATCTCAACCCATTATGTATTGTTGGACAACTCATCTTTTCTCAGCTCATATTTTACTCGGGAAGATTGAGAGATTACATTTTCTTCAGTGATTATTTCTTTTCCTTTGTCAGTTGTTGCAAATCTCTGGAATTGAGCTGATGAAGACTCGTTGATGGTGATTTCTGGATTAAGATTTTCACAACTTTCAGATAGTTGCGGGGCAGGTGGTTTAAGCATTGACTCCATGCCTTCAAGAGTCTTCATAATTTCTTCACTTGAGAGAGACGAATGATTCACTTCAGAAGACGGGTTCCTTCATAGTAGAGTGACAGGAATGCCATATCCAAGCGGAGCAGTTTTGATGGAGTTGAACTGCGGCTCAGATTTCTTTAAAGGAAATATTAATTCACCGGATGTATGGGAAGAATCCGAGATAGCAGAGCATAGACCCTCGCCTTCTTCACAAAGTATTCTTGAAGTGATGACAATATTGAGAAGGGGGTTGATGCTGCTTACTGCGAAGATTTCTTCCAAGTGTTCTTCAATTATTTCCGGCATAGAATCTACCAAACCAAGATTTTTCTCCCATAGGTTGTTTCATTAGTTTATCAACATTGAAGGTGACCTCTTCAGTTCCAACTCGGAGTTTTAAAGATTTTTCATTTATGTCAATGACGGCCTTGGCAGTGTTTAGGAAAGGTCTGCCAAGGATGAGTGGAATCTGGGTGTCCTCTTCAATATCTATAACAATGAAATCAACCGGGAAGACGAATTTGTCAACACGGACCATAATATCTTCAGCAATTCCTCGGGGGAGTTTAACTGATCGATCTGCTAATTGGATGGTCATACGGGTAGGCAAGAGTTCGTTTAATCCTAGTTTCCTATAAAGCAAGAATGGCATGAGGTTTACACTAGCTCCTAAGTTAGCTAATGCGTTACTTATTTGAACATCCTGAAGATAACAAGGAATAGTGAAACGGCCGGTATCTCCAAGCTTAGGGGGTAGTCCTTGTTGCATAATTAGAAAGCACTCTGCATCTAAAGGCAAGTTAACTATATGTCTAAGTTTTTCTTTGTTGGACATCAGTTCCTTAAAGAATTTAGCAGAACTGGGCATTTCTACAAAAGCATCTAATAATCTAACGTCTAGGTGTAGGCTTTTGAATATTTCTAGATATTTTCCAAACTGAGCTTCTTCTTTCTTAAGCCTACCAGGGAAGGGTATTCGAACAGGTTTAGAGACTTCTGGGGCTTTAGAAGGTTCTGGCTCAGGAGAAGCGACAGGGGTGTCAACTTGTACTGAGTTAGTAGTAGAAGGTTCATTCGAAGGAATATTTGTGGTTTTCTCATTCTTAGTATTTTTTTCCTCCTCTAGTGACTACAAGAATGTCGTCATACTCGTAGGATGAGTGATAGACAGAATTATAAATTGCTTCCTCCCTTTGCTTCTCCTCAACTTTTAAAAACAACCTTTTAACATTATCCTCCATGTTTTTAATTAAATCGTTTGAAATTCTGAGCAAATAGTCATTTTGGTTTTGAAAATCAAGAATTCATTTGTTTGTATTATTTTGCTCAACCATGAAGTTATTGAAAATCGTATTGTTTAGACGAGAAGTCAATTGGGTAGGAGTAGAGAGAACTAAAGATTGGGATGAAGGTAGTGTGGTTAACCACTGAACGAATGGTTTAGAATGAAAGGGTTGGTCAGGGTTTCTACCAGTGGTATCAAGAATTTCTTCGTTGGCCCGTATGTTTGGGAAGAACTTTGGGGGTCTCTTCTTTTGCATGGGTTTAGAAGATTCTTGCAAGTCCATGACAACTTTGGAGATGGATTCGAGTTGAGTTTTCAAGGTGTCCAAGGCTTGATCCGAAGTATTCCATTTTTTTGAAGTTGATTCATCTGGCTCCAAGTCATAATGGTGCATCGTTATCGTCTCAATCAATTTCCAAGCTTCGTTTGAAGTATGTTGCATGAAGTTTCCGGATGAAGCAGCGTCGAGGGTTTGTTGGTGCTGAGGATTTAAGCTACTGTAGAACGTGCAGACCAGATTTGTTTCAACCAGCTGATGATTTTGACATCTTCCGATAAGATTCTTAAATCGTTCCCAAGCCTTGCTTAATGATTCGTTAGTTTCCTGATGGAAGTTAGCAAAGTCGGCTTTAAGCTTGGTTTGCATGGAAGGAGGGAAGTACTTAGATAGAAACTTAGTAGCCATCTCCTCCCATGTATGAATTGAATTGGGTTCGAAATCATAAAACCAGGTTAAGGCTCGAGAGGATAGAGAATAAGGACACAGATGGAGTCGAAGAAGGTCTCTATTGGTTCCTATTAGTTCGAAAGAGTCGGTAAGGTTAATGAATTTATTGAGATGGGCGTTTGGATTCTTAACCGAAAGACCATGAAACTGACACTCAAATTTAACCATTTTTATGTAGAGAGGCTTAATTTCAAGGGTTTCGTTGGTTGGCACTACGATTGGTCCTCCTCATCCCTCTAGCAGTGGTTTGATTGATGAGGCGAGCGTGATACGGTTCGTCATAACTCGTAGGGTAGAAATTAGGGTTACGGAAAGGAAAGCTAATTTAATCTAACCTAATTAACCTAAAGATAAAGCAGGTAACTTCCGAATGATATTGATCTTCCGAAAGGATCGCTAAATAACTAAGATAATTAAATTCCTAAAATCGGTCGTTGTAGTCCCCGACAGCGGCGCCATAAACTTGTCGCAACCCCAGCGGTCGGTCGGATATTACTCCGGTCGTTGAACTGTCCGGCAAGGGCTCACGGCAGTGTGTTTTATATTTATAATGCAGGGTATCCTAAGTTTTAATACAACTTAAAGACCTAAAGGGCGTTAAGCGGTACGTATGACTCAGGTGTAGTTCTTCAAACTACAATGGGAATGGGAATCTAGGAGGATTAATTATCTTTTGTAATTTAGCTGGAATTTTTAAAACTTTTGATAGGTTGGTTGGTTTTGTAATCTAATTACTAAAATTAAAAACTAAATTAAAGAAAGGGGTTTGTACGGAGAATGCAGAGAAATCAAGATAAGGAATATGTTTGCTGCAATTTTGGCAATGTTATTTGGGTGGATAGTTATGGGGGATAAGGCTAGTAGGTGCGATGACTAGTCCAGTGAGGTCATAGAAGCTTAATTGGTAATAAAGTATTATGCCTACGACGCTTTTCCGTTATACCAATTATGAGTCCAGATTACTCACTAGATATTCCTATATTTCTTAATGAGCTACAGCTATGATCCTACTATGCACCTAACGTAGAGTTGTCCGCAATCAGATACACAATATATCACATGGATAGTAGTTATAGAGTGCCCAGTACACTGGAAGTTCTCCCAAATGCACAGACCAATTCAATCGACAACTATCCTCTAATCCAGGTCCCCATTTATAGACATCCAGAGGACGTTAGTATCATGGCATGAATTGTTCATTGAACAATAACATGAACAGGATTTAACCCGCGGAACCGGTTGGGATAATCTGTCTAGCGGTCGGCTGAATTGTTCATCATTAATCATACAATCATCACAACTATTACATGCATGTTAACCTATATGTAT
Organism: Pseudognaphalium luteoalbum; assembly: GCA_963422505.1. NCBI lineage: Eukaryota > Viridiplantae > Streptophyta > Magnoliopsida > Asterales > Asteraceae > Pseudognaphalium > Pseudognaphalium luteoalbum. The sequence continues at coordinate 91,196,598 of OY730193.1, read as the reverse complement.
TACGTTTATCATGTTTATGAAAATTTAATTAGCAGGGCAGTGATAGTGGTTATGTATGTCTAGCATGCAGTACCTAAGCAACAATCAAACAAGAACATGCAATAAGACGGAACACTAGCATCACAATAACTGACCTAATAACTAAATCATGAGTATCCCAGAAGTTTTCCCAAAGATACATAACAAATAAGCATGAACCTAATCTATCTCTAATCCTATGCTTCGTGTCCCTAGGATATGTTTCAATCAAGGGAACAGCGACCATGTTGAGTTCATTGATCATCATACACAGAATAGTTGGCAATCCTACTTCTAGTAATGGGTCCAATTCTAGGGAGGAGGATAAAAACCACAGCATAAGTTAGACAGATAAACGGGCAGAGGTTCAGCCTATAAGTTCACAAACAGTTTAAACTCATACAGACAGAATAACGGCATGTTACTGTTGATGCATATTAGTTTGTCTGTTAGTTGGTCTATTGAGTTGTAAAAGTGTCATTAGTTTTTTGATAGAAATATAGATTTTATATGATGCGACACTTAAGTTTTAGGTTAGGCGACACTTGCCTAAGTGACGCATAGCAACACTTAGGTAAGTGACGCATTAAGGCGGCCACATGCGACACTTCCACAAGTGACGCATGTCGGCCAGAATTTGTGTATAAATAGAACCTACGGGTTTTTGGCTAGGGTTGACGAAACCCTAGCACCATTTGTCGACTAAGCATACCTGTAATCAGTACCATTACGTTATTCAAAGCTAATAAACTTTTTTACTTGGTTTAATTCAATCATTTCGGTTTGCGTTTATTAGTGATTCGTGCAATTGATTGTTTCCGCCTTTCAATAGCAGTCGATCATCACTTAGGTCCAACGTCTAGGGCACTCACAACTGGTATGAGAGCCACTAGGTGATTAGATTGACGTTTTGAAGACGTTTTGGATTGATTTCGGTTTCGTTCGGATCAAGACTCGAGAATAACTACGGATTTCAAGTTGATAAGGTGATTTCCAGAAGATATTCATCATTTACTACAGGTTTCGTTCATTAGGGTTCAAGGAATTTTCGTTTGGTTTACGAAAATTCGAATTTTAGGGTTTTTGGGATTTTACAGCCGTTTCTGGGACACTCGCTGCGTCACTTGAACGCGTCACTTATAGCGGCACTTCGTAATCCCAAATTAGGGTTTTACCGTCACTTTAGCACGTCACTTGAGTACCAAGCGTCACTTCTGTTAGTGACGCCTGTTTGATTTCTTGCGTCACTTCTGTTAGTAACGCCTTTTGATTTATTGCGTCACTTTTACTAGTGACGCCTATTTGTTCTAGTACGTCACCCAAGTATGACACTTGAGTGCGTCACTTGATAGATTGAGCGACACTTGCTTACCAAGTGACGCCTTTGGTACTAATTAGTTTGCAAGTTCTCGTTTTTGAGTTAATTTTCAGGTTAATTTTTTAAATGGCTGCTGTTGTTGATTAAGAGGATATTCGGGGAATTAGAGATATGCTAAAAAAAAATCTTGATGTTGGTTCCAATAATAAACCTCCTCTATTTACGGCTGATATGGATTACGCATATTGGCGTGATAGATTTGAACAGTATGTAGATTTCCACTGTCCGGAGCTCTGGGGTCCGCTCAGAGAAAGATATGAAGCTCCTGTAGCTGAGGGAGACTATCGTGGTATCCTTCCATCCAAAACATACAAAGCCATGTCTCCTGAAGAGAAAAAGGAGTACGATATTGAAAGGAAGGCTCATTCAGCCATCTGCATGTGCCTTACTAAAGATGTCTTACGCTTCTTCAAAACACATGACATAACATACGATCTCTGGAAGGCTATTGAGACGAGATGTGGTGGAAATCAGAAGTACAAGAAGGCTAAATTGGAACTGATCAAGAAATAGTATGATCTGTTTGATTCTCTGCCTAATGAAACTGCTTCGGGTGTGTTTACCAGATACTCATAGTTGGTTAGTGAGTTGACTGAGGGAGGATATAATTTCCCTCAGATTGAAATAAACAAGAAGCTGTTGGACGTTCTACCGAGTAGTTGGGATGTTAAAGTACAGTTTCTGAAAGAAAGTCAAGAATTAGCCACGATGAATTTATATGAGCTAATTGGTGTTCTTCAAGCCCATGCGATGGAGTTGAAGAAGAAAGAATGTAAGTCGGGTGGTTTTGTTCAAGACCCGACGTTATATGGAGGAAAAGTCAACACCGGAAAGACTTATGGTGGAATGGCTTTTGTTTCTTCTACAAGTTCTCCACTTCAACCTTCATTGCGATCTACCGGAGTTCATCATCCGGTGTATGCTTCTATACCCTCACAAGGGTCACAACCGCAAGTTCCAGTGTCCACTGCTATTCAAGAGCAGGCTGCTATCTATACAGCCTTTCTCAGCTCTTACAAGGATTTGGTCTCACAACCAAATTCTACTTTAGAACTTGACAAAGAAGATTATGCTCAACTAGATGATGATGATCTTGAGCAAATGGACTTAAACTGGAATATTACCATGATATCAAGGAGAGTTCAGAAATTCTTGCAACGAACTGGTCGCAAGAGTTTGGAAGGAGATGGCAAAACCATTTTTGGTTTTGATAAAAGCAAGGTTCGCTAAAATAACTGTCAGAATCTGGGACATTTTGCGAGAGAGTGTGAGAAACCCAAAGTTCCTCCATCGGGTTTCACGAAGCGTGATGCTCCCAGAACTCCAGAGAAAGATGAGGTGAAGCAAGCGACAGCTGATCACTAGTTGTCTTTGAGCCTACCAACACCGACTGGAGCATGTATGCTGATAATTATCAACAGTGTCTCATGGCTCACATTTCTAATGAGGTACGCAATGAACCAGAAGAGCCTTTGAACTGTATCTCATGCATTAAGTTAACTGAATCTTTAAGGTGCTTTCAAGAAGATAATGTAGACTTAAGAATAAAGGTTGAAAAACTTAGTGAGTCGAATAAATACCTAAAAGCCAATGAACAATTGTATGATAAGAAAATTGAGGCTTATCAACAGGACATGCTTAGGTATAAATCTAAGGTTTTTAGTCAACAGGATGCTATTAATAGTTATCTTGCTGAAATAGATCTTTTGCGAAAGGAACTATCTGATCTGAAAGTTGAATATGACAAATATAAAAGTAAGATTCTAGGTTCCTCTTCTTCTACGGTTGCCTTCAACGAAATCCTTAATAAGCAAAGGACAGATAGTAAAACTAAGATAGGACTAGGTTATACTGTAGTCCTGCCTCCCACTGAATACTATCCTATGCCAGTTAAGGAAGGCACCGAAGAGATTCCAGTTGACTATGCACTGTTATATGGGGTCAAGTCTAAGGTCAATAATCAAAACAAACAGGTAAAGGAGAAAACCAAACGGTCAGAGTATCCTTCGCCTCAGTTTGTTAAGTCAGAATGTGAATCTCCAGTTAGAATTGAGGAGATTGTTGAGATTGAGGATATTACTGATCAGGAGTATCCTGAATTTAAAAAGAAGGTTGAAGTAAAATCTGTCAAAATGGTTTCAAAGGTTGAACCTACAATTAAGGTTCAACCTAAAAAGGAAAAGAATAAGGTTTTAACTACAAAATCTCAAACTTTACAGTCACCTGTAAAGATTTTGCAACATAAAGCTACACGTGCAAATGATTTTTGTGATAAACCTTCCACTTCAACCTCTCAACCAAAACAAGCATTTTCTAAGACGTGCACGAAATGTTCATGTTCTAGAAATGCTTCTCCTACTCCTGTGGTAAATCCTCAGCCTCAACCAGTTGTTGAGACCCGATCATGCTTTTATTGTAAAAGACAAGGACATTTAATTCGTGAATGTCCTGAACTGTCTCATCAGCACTATGGGAGAGAAATGCCTAGGACATCTGTTTACAGAAATTCATTTTCAAAATCTCCACCTAGGCGTTACTCAACCTCTCCCAAGCCTGCTGAAAGGACGAGTAATGTTGGGCAAAAAACTTTGCCAAAACAAAAGCCCGATGTTACTCCCAAACCAATTTCCGAACAACCTAAAGTTTGGAAACGAAAGGAGTCTGCTAGTGACTCTTCTGTCATCAACAATAACACATTAGATGAAAATTCTAATTAGTGACAATGGAACTGAATTAAAGAACTCCACTCTTGAGTTATATTGTGCTACAAAAGGTATTGATCATCAGTTCAGTGCCCCACGAACTCCTCAACAGAATGGAGTTGCAGAGCGAAAGAATAGGACTATTATCGAGACAGCTCAGACTATGCTGGCCGATTCTAAGCTTCCTATCATATTTTGGGCAGAAGCAGTCAGTACTGCTTGTTACGTTCTGAATCGCGTGCTCACGGTTAAGAAAAAGAATAAGACCTGTTATGAACTTTTCAATAACCGTAAGCCCACTTTGCTGTTTCTAGAGCCGTTTGGGTGTCCGTGTTTGATTATGGTCTCAAAAGACAAGGTCTCGAAGTTTGGAGCTATATCCGTTGAAGGAATTTTTCCTTGGCTATTCAGTCAACTCTCCGAACAAAAGAGTCTACATTAAATCAACACACCAGGTGGAAGAGCATTTTGAGGTAAAATGCCTGCGTTACGCGGATCCTCCTCAAGGAACGGGTCCTGAATGGTTATTCAATTATAAGGATTTGTTTAATTCGTTTGACATACCTGAAGAAGATGGTGAAGCTGAAGAGTTAGTTACTTTGCTTCATGGCATCAGTCTGTGTCAAGACACATCTACCTTAAAACCTACACCACCACCTACTCCAACACCCACACCATCACCTCCAACACCAACTCCAACACCCACTTCACTACCTACTACACCCACACCATCGCCTACTATACCACCTTCGGACGTTCCTTCGACTTCAGGAACGACTAATACAACAGAACATCCAGATGATCCCAACATGCCACCGTTAGAGGAAGACGAGGAAGAAGAAGAATTGGTTCATTCTCACCTCTTCTCTAATGAAGATGATACGGAATTTCAACCTCCTGTGCAACCTGAAAGTCCTACTGCTCCTGCGACTAACACTGTTCCCGTTACTGAAGGGGACATGAACAATTTGGAGTTAGTACTTGCACCAGAATTAATCCCAGTCACACGTATACATAGGGATCACCCCATCGATAATATTATCGGTGATCCTAATGCTGCTGTTCAAACAAGGCACCAAGTGAAGCAAAATCCAAATCAAGAAATGTTAAACTTGGTTGCTCGGATAAATTCTTGTCATTTATCCCAAATTGAACCCAAGAAAGTTGATGAGGCCTTAAAAGATCCATCCTGGGTCGAGGCCATGCAAGAAGAGTTGCAGCAGTTCAACAAGCTGCACGTATGGGATATAGTTCTGTTACTCAAAGGTGCTCATTTAACCGGCACTCGATGGGTATTTCGAAATAAGATGGATGATCGGGGTATCGTCATTCGAAATAAAGCTCGATTGGTTGTTCAAGGTTTTTGTCAGATCGAGGGCTTGGATTATGATGAAGTCTTCGCTCCTGTGGCAAGACTTGAGTCTATACGGATCTTTCTTGCGTTCGCTTCTTTCAAAAAGTTTCGTGTTAACCAACTCGATGTTAAAAGCGCCTTTTTGTATGGACAAGTGGATACGGATGTGTACGTGAAACAGCCTCCAGGTTTTGAAGACCCTGAGCATCCAGAATACGTCTGCAAGTTAAACAAGGCGTTATATGGTCTTCATCAAGCTCCGCGGCTTTGGTATGAGAGGCTCACTACCTACTTAATCAAGCATGGTTTTGTTCAAGGTAATATCGATAGCACTCTGTTCATTCGTAAAGAACGGACTGGCGATCGAGAAGATGTGTTACTTGTGCAGGTGTATGTGGACGATATCATATTTGGCTCTACAAATGAAGCGATGTGCAAGCATTTTGAGGAGATTATGAAATATGAGTTTGAGATGAGTGCGATGGGGGAGCTCAAATTCTTTTTAGGTGTACAAGTTGAGCAGTCTCCAAAAGGTATTTATATTCATCAGTCAAAGTATGTCAAAGACATGTTGACTCGATATGACCTGCTCAATTGTAAAACCTATGGGACTCCTATCGAACTTAATCATAATCTCAGACTCGCTGACGATGAGGAAGATTGCAAAGAAAAGGACTATCGATCAATGATAGGTTCTTTGATGTATTTGACCGCTTCTCGACCGGATAATGTATTTGCGGTATCCGTTTGCTCACGCTTTCAAGCCAAACCTAAGGTGTCTCATATGAAGGCGGTAAAGCGAATCTTTGGTTATCTCAAACATAGACCCAATCTTGGTCTATGGTATTCAAACGAGAAATCATTCGCTCTTTCTGCCTATTCGGATTCGGATCATGGCGGCTGCAGCATAGACAAGAAATCTACCACTGGTGGATGTCAATTCCTAGGATCTCGATTGGTCTCTTGGCAATGCAAGAAACAGACTACAGTTTCTCTTTCAACTACAGAAGCTGAGTACGTTGCTGCTGCGAGTTGCTGCTCTCAGCTTCTATGGATTCAGCATCAACTGCGTGATTACGGGTTACTTCTTTCTATGACTCCTATTCACATAGATAATACTGCTGCTATTTCTATCACACGCAATCCCGTACAGCACTCTAAGACTAAACACATTGAACTTAGGTTCCACTTTATACGGGATTGCTATGAAAAACACCTGATAGACCTTGTCCACTAGACACCCTAAAGCAGAATGCCGACCTTTTCACAAAAGCTTTTTCGCGTACTCGATTTGATGAACTAATCAACATGATTGGTTTAAGGTTCTTTATCGCTAAAAAGTAATTTGTAACTTGGAATGTAATTTATGTCTTTTTATGTGTGTTAAAAAAAAATACGCAACAGCCACTCTTTATACTTTTTAGTATTAAAGAAATGCACCGTTGCTACATTTTAAAATAGACGTTGAAGTTGTGTCTGTAAACAACTTGGGATATGATAGTACATCGGGTGACATGCATAAAATGGAATTCTAAGGTTTATCTTGGATGTGTCAGTAGATTTATCTGCTGTGTTGAAAACAGTTTTTATAAACATTGTCTTCATCATACGATATTTTAGTAGGCATGTTACGCAAAACTCTTTGAGATCTCTTAAGAAGCTTAATAGTTAATTGTCTATTTCACGTGGTTTAACATCATTAGATGTATGACACAAGTCTTAATTTCTTACTTATGCTAGACATGTTTTCGTGAAAGGAGTTTATTTGATATCATTTGGGGGTATATATTGACAGTTTCCTCTGTTATATGTAAGTATAGACCTGGTCTCTGTTAATATATACTTAAAACTTAAGCAAACACAAGTCAAAGTACTTGCAAAGTCTTTAAAATTAAGATACCTTACAAGGTCGCCAAAATGGTTTGACCAAGTCTGGTTTTGCTTAAACCTGAATCAAGCTATGTCGCTCTGTTCTACGTAAGTACAGACCTGTCACCGCTGACTTGATTCTTAAATTTGATTTTCTAATATTCTCTCTGTAAATGGAAACATGGTCTATGTCTTAAGTTAAGATGTATATCTATGGTGGGGACCACAGCGAAATGTACATTCCAATAATAATAAAATTATCTCCTAGATGTGAGTGTAACATGTTTAAGTGGACAACTATACTAATAATCGTTTTGAAATAATGATTATCAAAAGTGTTTTTAACATGTCAAGTAAATTTAACGAGGACAAATATACTGATGATCGAAATAACACTTACTGTTCCTAATAAATGCATGCTACTCCGATATGATCCCTAAACAGATTCTATCAACTCCGTCACCAAAAAGAATGTGTTAAATTTTCTATTTGTAAATTTGCTTTCTTTTATGTGTTCTTGTATTTTCTATAAGTTAGTTTACTTTTAGATTTTATCCAAGTTATATTTACCTTTTCAAATTTGAGTACCGAAATCACAACGCAAAAATCGTTAAAATCGCAAACTTTTCACTAAAAGTGACCTGTTGCGTCACTTCCATAAGTGACGCTACCAGTGACGCATACGATATTGCGTCACTTACACTAGTGACGCTGTAAGTGCCGGGTTAAGCTACGGTATAAGTGTCGGGTTGAGTGACGCATACTAGGGTTTTTGTATAAATACCCTGTCCAACGACACTCAACCTCACCACTTTTCAAATTCTTATACCGACACTTGCTCTGACATACCGTCACTACTTGTGTCTTTGCGTCACTTCTTCTGCTCGTGATTTTCGATCTGGTTGTGACTTTTCACGCTTTGTTTACATATTCGATCGTGATATTCTTGTTCCCCTCATCCACACGACTCATTTGGTACTAATCTTAACCTTTATCTTTCTGTATTCGCGTTTTAATTTCGAATTAGGGTTACGGTTCTTTTTGGGTTTCTTTGAAATCATCAAATTTGGGGCTTGATTTGTTAATGTTTTCTGATATTAAATGGTGTATTTCACTCATTTTTTACATGCGTACGAAGTGATAACTTCAATTTTGAAAACCCCCAAATTTTATTTCTGGGCATGAACAGTGACACGATGATCTTCATCGTTGCGTCACTTCTTGCGTCACTTACCTCAAGTGACGCTACTTGGTAATTTAGAACCCATACCGTCACTTAATCAGTGACGCTTATTATTGCGTCACTTCTGAAGTGACTCTCTTAGTGACGCATGTACTTGAAGTATCTGTTAGTCCGTCACTCTTCTTAGTGACGCCCACTCATGCGTCACTCTCTTAAGTGACTGTCTAAGTGACGCTTTTGTTTATAACGTCACTTATACCGTCACTTCCTAAGTGACTCACTTATGATACCGTCACTCTGTTAAATGCCGCATGATATTGACCTGACACTTCTTAAGTGTCGTATACAATGACTCATGATCTGGCAACGTCACTTACACCAGTGACGCATGATAGCGTCACTTACCATAAGTGACGCTATACTTTAATTCTGATTTTGAACACTGTTTTCTGCGACACTTCCTAAGTGTCGGTAGTAGTTATGCGTCACTTACCCTAAGTGACGCCTAAATCAGAATTTCGCTTTTTAGATTATGTGTGTTCGTGCTAATTCTATAACGACTGTTGTTATTTTTGTTTCGTATTTTAGCTTACAGATGGCTGACCTACAAAACTATTACCGCCGCACCAACACCCGTCACAACATTACTGCATTTTTGGAGTCTACGCACACCAATTCGGCTCCTTTCAGGCCTATGATCGAGTTCCTTCGACGTTCGAGGATTTATCACGCTATTACTGCTTCTACTCCGGTTTATATGAATCAAGTTGAAGAGTTTTATGATCACGCATTAATACGGACTCAGGGTGATGTCCCGAGGATTGTGTCAACGATGTTTGGTGAAGAGATCGAGATCACCGAGAACTCCATTATACGGGTTCTCCAGTTTGATGACAATTCTACGATGCCGACTATGTTCCCAACCACGTTTATCTACGGGGGACTTCAGCGTATGGGTTATCCGGCGAATCAGCTTTCTGATTTTCGCAAGCAATATCTCTGCAGGGTTTGGAGGTATTTATGTCACATAGTGATCGTTTGTTTATCCCCAAGGAAGGGAGGATATGACGCCGCCAGTCATCTTACGTTATCTCTCATGTTGGCCCTAATCTACAACAAACCGTATAACTTCAGCGGTTATATTTTTGGCAACATGGTTGAGAATATCCGAGCTGGTAAGGATAAGTGGCTGCAATATCAAAGGTTTGTGCAGCTATTACTAAATGATTTGAATCTTGAGATAGCTCCAGATCAGCGATCCCTTCTGGTGCCGACACCTATGCTTCTTCGAGTCTTCAATGACTGCAAACTCGCGCCAAAGGGTGAGCAAGTTTTGGCTGACCGTGAGCTTTTCGGGCACATAGTCAATGAGAACTATGTTGCGCCGCTCAATGATGGTTTTGAGGATGAGGTAATTCCTCCGGTCAATGAGGATGACCTGGTTGACACTGAGATCGCTCAAGATTTAGATGATATTGATCGTGTTGACCGGGTTGAGGATGATTCTGATGATGGTGGGCCCACACCACCCGACTCTGAGGGTGACGTGCCCCCACAAACTGCTCTGGATGGTATTCAAATAGCTGATCCTCGACGCTTTAAGCGTATCTTGAGACGGATTTCTGCTGGCAGGGTCCACGTCCCGAGGAATCCAGGCAAACGTCCTGCTGGGTCTTCACCTTCTTATGCAGATTTATCTCTTCGAAGACGCCAGCGGACTACGGTTGTTATTGAGGAACCCACTCAGCATACTTCTCATCGACCACCACTTCCACCACAGACTGATTTTCCATCGATTCAGATGTTGCTTGCTCAGATGGAGAGTTTGACGAAAAGATTTGATGACCAGAACGCGATCATTGCAGCTCAGGCTTCTCAGATCAAGGAGTTAGAGCTTAAAGCTGCACAAGTGGATGAGTTAAAGCTATAGGTCTCCGAGTTAGATTCTAGGTTGCTAGAGTTGGAGTCTGTTACTATTGTTTCAGGGGAGGAAGGTCAGCGTACCTTGGAAACAAATGTAACGCCTCCCCCAGAACCAGAAAATGTACAACCTTCTGCAATTAATGAAAATATCTCTTTGGATTACTTTGTTGAGGTTCAGGGTCAGGCAAGACCAATTGCTGTTGACTATTCGTATGTAGATCTTACATTTCTTCAAAATATGATGAATGAAAATACATCGATACCTGAGGAAGATGTGATAAATGATCCAGTGGCAGAGGATTGTTTCTTTGAAGGAAATGATGATGTTGAGATTGAGGGGGAGCAGCTCCAAAGTGATGAATGTTATGATGATGCTCCTATTATCGAATCAGATTCTTCAGAAGATGAATCAGGTCATGCTTCTGAGACAGAAACTAATGAGCAATCAGCTTCTACGGCTGAACCCTCAATGATAAAGCCTGACATAGTGCTTAAACCTAGAGTTAAGGTACCTGCTACGTGTAAATTTTACAAAGTCAGAACTGATTATACAGGTTTGATAAAAAGCTGGAAGTTTGATGAAAATAATTCGGTATTCATGATTAAAAGGAGTGATGGCATTCAGTACTTCAACTTAAAGTTTTATAAAATAAGTACTTTGCCAAAATGTGAGCTTCAAAGATTATCTCAGATGCCCTTGATCAACCGTGCTCGAGATTCACGAGCAGATTTCTTTCAAGTGGTTATTCATTGGAAAATTAACAGCAAGAAGTATAATCTGATTAAACCGACGTTGGGTATGAGATATAAGTTTAAGAAGAAGTTAGATCCGGTTACACGACAACCAATTGTAAGGATGATCTATCCACCAGCAAAATGCTTACAGAAGATACCTTTAGAGATCATTCCTTTGGACTTTTGAATAGGTTGTTATACTGGGAATACGATGATATTACCGGTGAAGCTGTGATTGTGTTTATTCCAAAATCCGAACCAGCTACGGATCCGGAGTCTTTAGATGCAGATTTGGAAAATGAAGAGAAAACAGCTTGGGATGCTGTTCAACCTAAAAAGAGGTCTATGTGGAGTCTGAAGAGAAATAGATTTTGTGTATTTGACCCTCTTAGTTTGATTAATCTTTCTGTACAAGACATGAAAAGACTACATCAGAACAAGATTCAGTTCAAAGAAAGAGATAGAGCAGAAGCCATTAAATTTCAGAAGATTATCGATATCTGCGTAGCCAATGGGGTACACGCTGGTGGTGTATTTCCAGCTGGCTGGAAATAGTTGAAGACTCAAAGATTTTGAAGACCAAGCTGAAGACACGGGGGAGTTTGTTGATGCATATTAGTTTGTCTGTCAGTTGGTCTATCGAGTTGTAAAAGTGTCGTTAGTGGTTTGATAGAAATATAGATTTTATATGATGCGACACTTAAGTTTTAGGTTAGGCGACACTTGCCTAAGTGACGCATAGCGACACTTAGGTAAGTGACGTATTAAGGCGGCCACATGCGACACTTCCACAAGTGACGCATGTCGGCCAGAATTTGTGTATAAATAGAACCTACGGGTTTTTGGCTAGGGTTGACGAAACCCTAGCACCATTTGTCGACTAAGCATACCTGTAATCAGTACCATTACGTTATTCAAAGCAAATAAACTTGTTTACTTGGTTTAATTCAATCATTTTGGTTTGCGTTTATTAGTGATTCGTACAATTGATTGTTTCCGCCTTTCAATAGCAGTCGATCATCACTTAGGTCCAACGTCTAGGGCACTCACAGTTACAATTGGGATCATTATTTCCACAACGGATTGTGCCCACGACTTTCAAAGCTTCCACGTTCCGTACTACACACATTCGTGATGTTTCCAGCGCTATACAGATGAAAGCCGTATAACGTTACCTCCGTTGTTTCATAATGGTGTCACCCCAATTGCATATTAATTCATAACTATCCTAACATTGCATACATCACTGCAAACATTGATTTGTCTAGCCTAGCATAATTCTAGCATTCATTCCTAAGCATGCATAATAAGAAAGCATAATTAAAGGAATAAATATAAGAGATTGTATTAAACCTAAATAAGAGAGTAATACAGACAAATCTTCATGTATCCGAAGTCTCAGAGTAACTCCATACAAAAGCTACTAAGAGCTTCTAATCTAACCTACTAATTCTCCTCTAACTCCTAAGAGTAGTGCTAGAGAGAGAATGCTAAACTAACTACTAATTCCCCTCTAACTCTTAAGAGTAGTGCTAGAGAGAGAATGCTAAACTAATGAGAGAAATGAGATGAGAGGTGTATGAAAATGAGAAATGGAATCCTCTATTTAAAGGAGAATGGAGATAGCCATGGTAAAAGTCTTGAAGCATTGAATACAATTATCAAAGCAGCATATGGGGCAAGCGGACCAGGGGGGTCAAACGGCACCTTCCAAGAGCAAACCCACCGTATACAGCACCCTAAGGGCCGTATACGGTACCTAGGTGGCCAGGGGGGAGGGGTTGGAGCTCCATTTGCTGTATACTGACTTCTCGGTTGCTTGGTTCGTCCGTATCTTCTTCGTTTCGATTCCGTTTGTCTTGATTCTTGCACCGTTAGATTCATTTTTCCGTTATTATAATGACACTAAGTTTGCAAAATTTGGAAGTGTTTGACTTTTGCGTGTTATGGATGACGATCGGCGAGCTTTTAGACTGTGTATCTTCTCCGTCTTTCATCCGTTTCTTCTGATTCTTTCACCTCCGGTCTTGGATTTCCCTATAGAATCATAAAATATGAATTAAGCTCTATTTCTATAAGGATATTAAGAACGGATATTTTAAGGTGATTGTTTTTGCCTCGATTTGCTTGTTATTTGGAGGTTTTAACCGATTTTTGTAGCAATGTCTATATTTAGACTACCTTGGTGATTTTTGGTATATAATGATGGTTTTGAAATATTTCACCAAAGAATAATCCAAAAAGTGTGGTAATATGTCCTTAAAATCATGAATTTTTGGGTCACATCACTAGTACATGTACCCTAAAGCGAGAAAAGGTCTAGCACGTGTACCCTGCGAGTACGAGAAAGGACGGAAAAGCGGTCGGGGGTAGGCAGCTGGCGCCACCACCATGGCAGGTGGCGGTGGCTGGCTGGTGGCCGGCGACGGTTAGCAGCCTGCCGCCCCGGTTCGCCGTCTTTGGCTTCGTTTCTCGATTCGTGCGTATCTTCTTCGTTATGCATCCGTTTTCGACGATTCTTTTTGCGTTGGATTCGTTTTTCAAAAACGAAGACTTTGATGAAAAGAAATCTCTGAAATGTTTCTATGATCTTTAAATGTTTCATGGGAATCGTTTGAATCTTCCAGCGTACGTAGTACTTCATTCTTCATCCGTTTTTGTTGATTCTTCTTCTGTTAGATTCGTATTTTGAAAACAAATATCTTGGATAAGAGAAATCTCAGTGATGGGAACTTTTTTCTTTAAATCTTGTCTTGATGTCTTGAATCTTCAAACGTGTGTGGAATCTTCGTTTTTCATCCGTTTTGCTTGATTTTTCTCGTGCAACTCTATTTTGACCTTCTTGGCAAAGTTTCATTGATTTGTATATTATTTGAGTTTATTTGCCAAAAACTGTTCCAGAATGAGAGAGATATTAGTAGTAAAAACGTGACTTTTTACGTGATATCATTGTCCTCGCGGATCAACCTATTCGGAAAGTGTTGCACAAACCTGAAATCTCTAGTAGAGTTGCGAAGTGGGCAATCGAGTTGTCAGAATATGGAATCGTATATCGATCAACAGTATTGATAAAAGGTCAAATCTTAGCATACTTTGTTGCAGAACTACCATTAGAAGGAGGTTTGAATGTCGAACAAGTCGATTCCGAGAAAATGATACTTTCCTTTGGAACTTCTACATCTGCTCCCCCATCTTAGAATTGGAGTCTCTTCACAGATGGTGTAGGGTGCATCGAAGTCATTCGGGTCAGGGGTGGGTTTGATTCTGATAAACCCGGAAGGGGTAGAATCCACTAATGCTCTTCCATTTAATTTATGAACATCGAATAACGAAGCTGAGTATGAAGCCTTTCTAGCAGGGTTGCGATTGACAACTACAATGGGTATAAAAAAATTGAAGGTGTTTGTAGATTCGAAGTTAGTAGCTAGTCAAGTAAATTCAGAATATGAAACTCAGGATTGAAACATGAAATTATACATGGCCATGGCCAAAGAAATGATGAAGGGTTTTGATGAATTTTCAATCGAATAAGTACCTCGAATTCAAAATCACAAAGCCGATGCTCTGAGTAAGTTGGCTTCAGTGGCTTTTAATCACCTTACAAAAAAGGTGTTAGTAGAAATTTTAGAAAAACGATCCATGGATGTAGAAGAGGTAAACTTGGTGGTAGAGGAGGATGGTGATACATGGATGACTCCAATGATTAATCTCTTGTGAGATGAAACACTACCTGAACATAAAAAAGAGGCTCAAAAAATCTTGGTGAAAACACCTATATGCTCTACAAGACGGGATCCTTTATGGACGCTCACACCTTACACATCTCCTTCGATGTGTAGGACCTGCACAAGCAAATTATCTTATTCATGAAGTTCATGAGGGTTCATGTGGGATGCACGCAGGACCTCGCTCATTGGTGACTAAGATTATGAACTTGGGTTATTTTTGCTTGACCATGCACCAAGACGCTGTGGATGAAATACGAAAATATAGTGCATGCCAGAAGTATGCCCCTGTTCCAAGGGCACCAAAGACGGACCTCATCTCTATCACTTCAGCATGGCCATTTCAAAAGTGTGGAATGGATATTGTTGGTCCTTTTCCCATAGCACCTAAAAAGTTGAAGTTCATGTTGGTGGCTGTAGATTATTTCACGAAATGGGTAGAAGCGAAACCATTGGCACGTATCACGGGTAAGTTTGTATAGGACAACATTGTGTGTTGCTTCGGAGTGCCTAGTGAAATAGTCACCGATAATGGTAAGCAATTTTCTGATAACCCATTTAAAGCGTGGTGTGAAGGTTTGAATGTCAAACAAATATTCACCTTGGTGGCTCATCCACAAGGTAATGGTCAATTGGAACGTATAAATTGCAGTATTGTTGAAGGCATAAAGGCTCGGTGTTGGTGCATTTTCTGTGTCAGTCAGTTGGTCAAACGTTTGTAATTGTCAAAGTCAATTAGTCTGCGTATGTATAGTGTTTAGTGTGTATATGCGAGTTTGTAAACGAATAGTGAAATAGAATATATACACAAAATTAGTGTTTATGCGACACTTAGCTAGTGTCGCATATAGCGACACTTGGCTAGTGCCGCTATAGGGTTTGGACAGCCTATAAATAGGCATGTAGGGTTTCATTTGTAGAGAGATCAATAACTAGAGAGAGAGAGAGAGTTCGTGAGGCAGAGAGAAAGTGTGTGTAAACGTTTATACTTCAATTGTTAATATACAGAAAACGTTATAGAAATCGTGTGTTTGTTTATTCGTTCAATAATCGCTAACCAAACGGATTCCGCACGTTTGGTTGATTAAACGATCTGTTAGATCAGAGACACGGGATCTACAAGTGGTATCAGAGCCGTGAATCAAGGATTCGACGGTTTCGGATCGTGTTTAGAACATTTTTGGTTGATTTGCAAAGCTATTAATCGATTATAATCAGTTTCTAGGTTATTTGTGTTGATTATATTGAGTTTTGGGTTGATTTTTGGTGCTAAATCGTCTGCTGTTCGTCAATAGTCGTTAGGGTTTCAAAATTTTCGATTTTTAGGGTTTTTTTGAGGTTCACATCCGTTTTTGCGTCACTCGCTGCGTCACTTGATAGCGACACTTAGAGCGCCACTTCTTAGCGTCACTACAGTGCGTCACTTGATAGCGTCACTTGAGTGCGTCACTTCTTAGCGACACTTAGAGCGTCACTTCTGTGAGTCACTCCTTAGCGTCACTTCGTGTGATAGCGTCACTTTTGTGCGTCACTTATTGCGACACTTGGCTTTCAGCGACGCTAATCTAGTGTCACTCTAGATTCGAAGAAATTTTTTTTTTTTTGCGTTTTCAAAATTTTGGCGGGAAACTCTGAAAATTTTTTGCGTTTTCAAAATTTTTCTATAGGCTTAAAAGTGTTCAATTTTAACCTGGAAAAAGTTCATTTTACCCGGTCATTTTTTGACATTTTCGGACGAAATTTTGGCGGGAAAAAGGTGAAAATTTTGGTAATTTTAAATTTTGATTTTAAGCTTAAAAGAGCTTAATTTTAGTGTCGGAAAAGTTTTCGCAATACGCGAAAAGTTTATGAAACTTTCGAATTCAATTTTGGAGGGAAGATTCAGAAATGGCTTTCGGTACGAAAATGCCTCCTTCTACATCTTTGTTCTATAGTGATTTTGCTAATTGGAAGATTAAGCTATGCAATTTCATTGAACACAAAGATCCAAAGTTGTGGAACTGGTTTAATACTATTGATCGATATGAGCAACCAAGACTCAATGGGGTGCTTAAGTCAAGAGCCCAAATGTCAGTCAAGGAATGGGAAGAGTTTGACAATTACAATAGAGCATATGAGATGATTACCATGTGTTTGCCAGAAGTTGTGATAAGTAAATTTGAAAATCAAGCAACTTCTACAGAGTTTTGGGACGCTCTTATAAAGGCTTATGGTCAAAAGAAAATAGTGGAAAATAAAAAGGAGGATCAACATATTCCAATGATGGCTCACATAACACCCGAGGTACAAAATGAACCAATTGAGCCTTTTAATTGTGCTACTTGTATTCAATTGACTGAATCTCTTGAGGTCTATCAAAAGGACAATTTAAACTTGCGGGAAAAGGTTGTTAAACTTACTGAATCAAACAATTTTCTTAAAGCTAATGAGAAACTTTATGATAAGAAAATTGAGGCATATAAGTTAGACACACAGACTTACAAATCAAAAGTTTTTAGTCAACAAGATGCTATCAACAGCTATCTTACTGAAATAGAACTATTAAGAAAGGAGCTCTCTGATTTAAAAAGTGAGTACGATAACCATAAAAGCAAAATTTTAGGTTCTTCATCCGCAACTTTTGTTTTTAATGAAATCGTTAACAAGCAAGGGACAGGCGGTAAAAAGAAGGCAGGAATTGGTTATAACCAAGTACCACCACCTTCCCATGCCGAATATTGTCCTGCGCCTATTAAGGAAGGGCTTGAAGAGATTCCAGTTGATTATACGAAGCTTTATGGTATTAAAGCTAAAGAAGCTAAGCAAAACACACAGGCAAAGGAGAAAACCAAAAGGCCAGAGTATCCCTTGCCTAAGTTTGTTAAACCTGAAAGTCAATCTCAAGTTAGTGTTGAGAAGATTGAAGAGGTAGAAGATATACCTGAAGTGTCTACCATTAAGGTTGAGAAAATAACTGTCAAACCTGACTGTTTTAAATGCAAAGGCAAAGCTAAGGTTGACAACGAATCTTTCCATGTTAAAAATGTTAAAAAGGATTCAAAATTTACTAACTCAACCTCAGGAACATCTACTTCAACATGTTCACCTAAGAGTGAATGTTCAACAAATGTTCCTGGTCATAGACCTTCTGTGTACTGTCCTCCACCGAAACGATTTGAGGGAACTCATTGGAATACATCTTTTGTGGAGCGTCGTTCTTGCTATCGTTGTGGTCAATAGGGCCATATTATTAGGGATTGTAAGTTATTATCCCTAGATAGGTTTGGTAGAGAGATGCCAAGAACTTCCTCTTTCAGGAATTCTTTTTCAAAAACTTTTTCAAGGCGTTGTTCGTATTCGCCTGTATCTAGTTGTGCATCAAACTCTCCAAAACCTATGGCAAGAGTAAACAAAGTTGTGCCTAGTAGACCTCAAGTTCAACAGCACAACATTGTTGAAAACAAATCATCTGAACCTAAACAGGTTTGGAAACCCAAATCCACAAACAACGCATCAATGAAATCTTCTGAGTTTTTAAAATATCATAAACTCATTGATGTGATGATTATGGATGATCATGGACAACCCAAGTCTATCAAGGCTTGGGTGTCCCATAAGTACTAACGTTTGATTGTTTGTGGTAATGCAGTCAGTTTCTTGTAAAGTAATATTTTAAGTGACTGCATGGATATGGATATTGTTTGAAAAATGTTATGATGATTTCAAAAGTTTCTGAAGTTTCTGAAGTTTCATGGTGGTAAAAGTTGTAAAAGGCATTTGATTTGACTTGATATGTGATTTTGATATTTTTCTTTTAAATTTTATTACAATGCAACAGCCATTCTTTGTACTTTTTAGTATCAAAGAAATGCAATGTTGCAAAATATCTTAATTAAAAAATTACAAAAATATGTTTAATATATAAGGGAAGTACCTTTGAATTGGATTGTTGAAAAGAATTTGCTATTCAGGGGGAGTAATTAAAATTCTGATTATTTGGATCAGAAATGTGAACAGCAAGATTCTTATTCCACAAAAAGATATTGGATTGTGTCTGTAAATAATATGGGAAATGATTGTACATCAGATGACATGCACAAAAAGAAAATTTTAAGGTTTATGTTTGATGTGTCAGTAGGTTTATCTGGCATGTTTAAAATAGCTTTTATAAACATTAGCTTCATCATATGGTGTACTGGTAGGCATGATACACACCGGTTTCTGGGTTCTTAAGAAGTAATTCTAATACGTGTCTATGATCTTGTGGTAAACACCAGACGATGTACGACTAAATATCTTAATTCCTTAATGTAGCTTGACATATTTCTATACCTGAGGTTTATCTGAAGTCATTTGGGGGTCCATACTGATTGTTTCCTCTGTTGTACGTAAGTACAGACCTGGTCTCAATTAGTATATGCTTAAAAGTTAAGCAAACGCAAGTCAATAAACTTGAAAAAGTCTTAAATCATAAGATACCTAACAAGGTCACCAAAATGGTTTGACCAAGTCTGGTTTTGCTTATACCTGAATCAAGTTATGTCGCTCTGTTGTACGTTTGTACAGACCTGTCACCGCTGACTTGATTCTTAAAAATGATATTCTTATATTCTCTCTGGATTAGGAAGCTATGCTCATGTCTGGGTTACAGGGGTATGTGATAGGTGGGGACCATGGAGAAATATTCATACTAACAATAAAAGGTTAACTCACAGACCCGAATGTAACATGTTTAAGTGGACAAACAATACCAGTAATCGTCTTGAAATAATTTTTATAAAAGGTGTTTTAAATATGCTAAGTAAATTTAAAGAGGACAAATATACTGATAATCGAGATAATACTTACTATTTCCTAATAATTGTATGTTGGCCTGATATGATCTCAAAGCAGACGTAAAACAATCCTATCCCCAAATTTGTTTTAATCTTTTTTCTTTACTTTTCCTTTATAAAGAAAATAAAAAAAGATTTTATTTCTATATTATTCTCTTCAAACATCACATATCTTGTTAAAGTCAAATTTTGAAGATGTAAAGGATGTCAGTTATTCTCCAAAGACTGTGAAGATAAATTCTATTGGAGAAGCTACTGATGATTGAGAGATGGTCACTGAATTTGAAGATCTTATTGTATGATGAATTTGTGTCAATCACATGAATTTGGACATCAAGATTTCTTTGAATACCATGCTATCTCAATGGGGGAGATTCTTATTGCTAAAGACATGAAAGAGATTCTGATTGTTGCTGACATGAAAGAGTTTGTTGATGAAGACTAATTGAAGACTTATTTGACCAAGCTGCTGACATGGGGGAGTTTGTTGGTGCATTTTGTGTGTCAGTCAGTTGGTCAAACGTTTGTAATTGTCAAAGTCAATTAGTCTGCGTATGTATAGTGTTTAGTGTGTATATGCGAGTTTGTAAACGAATAGTGAAATAGAATATATACACAAAATTAGTGTTTATGCGACACTTAGCTAGTGTCGCATATAGCGACACTTGGCTAGTGTCGCTATAGGGTTTGGACAACCTATAAATAGGCATGTAGGGTTTCATTTATAGAGAGATCAATAACTAGAGAGAGAGAGAGAGAGAGTTCGTGAGGCAGAGAGAAAGTGTGTGTAAACGTTTATACTTCAATTGTTAATATACAGAAAACGTTATAGAAATCGTGTGTTTGTTTATTCGTTCAATAATCGCTAACCAAACGGATTCCGCACGTTTGGTTGATTAAACGATCCGTTAGATCAGAGATACGGGATCTACACTCGGCTAGACAGAAATCGGGATTGGGTGGATGCTTTACCCCATGTTCTCTGGGCCTAATGAACATTGAACAAGACATCAAAAAATGTTGGGACCCCATTCAGTCTCACATACTGTATTGAAGCAGTTGTCCCAGCTGAGATAGGCATACCAACTATTAGATATTAAGGGAAATGATGTTGAAACTCATTGCAAGTCGCAACCTTGATCTATTATAAGAACGAAGGGAGATCGCATCGATTCAGGAGGCTACAAACAAAAGATTGAACAGTATTACAACAAGCATGTTCACCAAGAAACATTCCGTCCAGGAGATTACGTGTTAAGGAAGAACAAAGCGTGTCAGCAAGCCAATCAGGGAAAGCTTGGCCCTACTTGGGAAGGTCCATATAGAATTGAAGTGTCACACCAGAATGGTTCATCTGAGTTGAGTAACATGGAAGGGGAACACCTCCCACGCTCATGGAATTCGATGAATCATAGACGATACTACATGTAAGGATGAAGTATCCATGGGAAGTAAATTTTGTTGTTAGATGCTTCCAGCTCTCTTAATAGTTTGTTATAGTATTTCGTTTTGAAGTCATTCATACGATGAATGCTACGTGGGAAGCAGATTTTGCTGTTAAGATGCTTCCACTTATTCAAACCGTTTGATTCAATGAAAATTAATGGGAGGCACGTTTTGCTGTCAGATGTTCCCATTTGTTTTACTTAGTTTTCTAATGAAATTTCCCTTATATCGATCATACTTGAAATAGTACTCGTATCCTTATATTCAAACAACGATCAAGAAGACTCATTGGACCATTTGTTGAGCAAACCTCTCTATTTTAGCTCTGATGGTACCGACCATGTTTGGGCCTTCAATAGGCCACGCGAACCCAAATTATACAAACACTTTCATTTTATTCTCGAATGACTAGATGTTATACGGCACTCTCCATTTCGATTCTCAGGGATGTCTGAAATCGTTTCAAATTTCATGATACAATTTCATTGAAATATTGATACAAGGAGAACACAAGAACAATAAATAAAGAAGCTGATATGATAACAAAATATGGAACAATACACAATACAAACAAGTAGCCAAAAGAACAAATAGTGCTATTAAAAATAAACATGAGAGATGCGAAGTTATACATATAAGAAATATTATAGATTGATTATAATGATAAGAAAAAGAGATAAGATTTGAGAAAGACTCGTGAGAATTAGAAAAATATAAAATAGAATTAGAAAAGAGGTATGGGATTTGAGAAGATTATTATAGATATACGAAATATTAGAATTAGAATGATTAAAAAAGGTAGAGATAAGATTTAGAAAAGAGATAAGAATAATAAGCAAGTAATTACGAAGGAAAAAGATAAGATTTCAATCGTTTTTTTTTTATCAAAGGAAGAGATTTATGCAATCAACCAAAATAGAAACGTAAATAAAAGGAGAACAACACTTTTGAAGCATGATTCCATGCAAACGAGAATAGTATAGCACAAATTAATGAGATTCAATATTATTTTTTTGTCAACGATAATTAATCAAACAATAATAACAAAGAAAAAGATACTAGAGAAACACCGACCACATACAAGCGGTTGTGCACAAGGAAAATAAAAAGTGATTAGGAAAAAGTAAAGATGTAGATTGGTATCCGTTTTGGTGATGGAGTGGTACAAAGATAGATTATTACTTTCTTTTTTATTATTATTCATTAAAGGATAAGAAAATAAACCTACAAAAGATTATAGATAAATTGGGAAGGAGAAAATATAAGTAGAATATGAGAATTGGAGATTCGCGGATGGGGAGCGCGATGAAGAGAAGCAGAAGATCAAGAAAAAGAACGGTATACCATGTTAAGAATGAAACCCCCTCCATTAGGGATAGCATATTCATATAACTGGATTGGGCTAACTATGTACTAACTCCTTTACATCATCTAATAAAAGTTACATTCCACAAAATGAGTGATTCGACAATCACTACTTGCAAAAATGCACGAATCAAAATAGATGGTCATTTTTCGATAAAAAGATGTAACCCATAGCTAAACACACTAGCATAACGTCGACCATTAGTATCACTACATGATAAATTCAAATAAAAAATGATGCATCAGTAATTTGTTATGCCGAAATCTTCTTTGGATGAGGACATGGAAATTCCACACTCTTAAATACAGACAAGGGTAGATCTACAGTGTTCGCTAATTCTTGGAAATGAGAGAACTAGACCACATGCCACTGATCAGTTGCTTCTCACATGGACAATTCGGCACGAGGCTTAAAGCAAGGTGTTTTCTCCAAAGCTATATTGTTCTTGACACAATTATACCCAGTGACTACACCTTCATGGCAACCCACTTCATAGACCTTTGATTGGACATTCCCGAATTTTGCCAAAAACTCAACACTCTTCCTTACCTTCTCAAACGCAAAAAGTATACCCTCACAGATCAACCACCGACATTCCTCTCTCAAAGTGGAATTTTATTCGCGAAAAACTATTAGTGTTTCTTGCTAGCCCGACACTTGTTTTTTCAATTCTTGTTTTTCAAATGCCCATTCAGTTTCCTTAGCACAAAATTCTTTAGCATCGACTTCGGCTTCCTTTCTAAGGATAGCATATTTAGTTGGAAGTTTAATTCAATAATCTTTGGTTAAGTATGAAAAAGAAAGTATATTCATAGTCTGTTAATATGTATGCAGTAATAGGTCAAATAAAGACCTTTGTAAATCTGTGTTTGGGCCGATGGGCCAACAAACACTCATGCAGGAAACAATTAAGGGCAATAAAAGTTAGAAGTTAAGGGCTGCATCGATTAAAAATGAAATGATAACCGGTCTATATATCTGTTCATAAGCGTCAATTAGATTAGTATACATACATGTATGTATAGATTGAAGTATGTAACCCGCATTCAGTTTATATTGTTATAGATGTTCTGGGTCCAACCCAATCGTTCTTGTTTCCATATGATGATGATTCTTGAATGATGATTGATACACATGATGTTTGTTTGATGTGTTCACGATCCTGGAATGTAGGTAAGTAAATATATGCCTATTTTCAACATTGGTATCAGAGCACGAGGAATCAAACAACGAATCGAATCATGTTACAATTATCAATCAAGGATCAGTTTTGTGTTTCATATCACAAAAGTAATAGGGAAGCCATGGGTGAAGAGATGCCGATTGAAGAGAAAGATTAATACAGGTGATTAACCAGAAAATAAGAAGAAACACGTTGGTCTCAAGAGAAAGATAGATTCATAGCAGTTCTTCAAGAAGAAGATAAAGGCCATCAGAAGAACCAAACAACAAAAGAGGGTAGCGGGTTTTTAAAGAAAAAACCCCTTTCAGATTAATGGTAATATAAAAAAGAAACGCAACAACAATCGAAAGAAGTGGTTGCTTAGGTTTGTTCGCTTATAAGGAAGAAGAACACAAACTGTGTTCTTGTGGATTTGAAAAGGAGTAGAATCAAACAAGAAGGCCTTGAGACCCCGATTCATGAGGAACCCATGTAAGATGCAGTATCAATCGAGAGGGTTGATGAAGGTAAGGTATGTGCCAAAGTGTAAGATGTAGTATCAACCGAGGATGTTGATGAAGGCAAGGAGAATTCCAAAGTGTAAGACCCATACGAGGATGATGGGATTATTGAAGATGGGGGAAGAGGCTGTGAATGAGTATGCAAGTAAAGGTTGCGAGAACCTTTGCCCAACAAACCGAAAAGCCATGAAGAATCAACTGAAGATGGCGGCACTAACCCTGTTGGAATTAAGTTCAATTAGAAAAACGAAAAGCCATCAACACCAAGGATCAAAAACAACAAGTTTGAAGAAAGCAAGGAACAAGAAGATTGAAGAAACAAAGATTAATAAACTAAGGGGAATCTCTTGGGAGTTTAATCCATTAATCTTTGGTTAAGTGTGAAAAAATTTAGTATATTAATAGTCTGTTAATATGAATGTAGTAATGGGTCAAATAAAGCCCGTTGTAAATTATGTGTTTGGGCTGATGGGCCAACAAACACTCACACAGGAAACAATTAAGGGCAGTAACAGTTATAAGTTAAGGGTTGCATCGATGAAACATGAAACAATGCAACCGGTCTAGATATCTGTTCACAAACTTCGATTAGATTAGTATATATACATGTACGTATCGATTGAAGTATGTAACCCACATTCAGTTTATATTGTTATATGTGTTCCAGGTTCAACCCAATCGTTCTTGTTTCCATATGATGATGATTCTTGAAAGATGATTGATATACATGATGTTTGTTTGATGTGTTCACGATCCTGGAATATATGTAAGTAAGTATATGCCTGTGTTCAACATATTCATCAATGAGAGAGTGCATATGTGACAACTCTCCAAATTAGGTACTGATTAACATTTAAGCATGTGCATTCTTACGCTAATTTCCTGATTAAGTTTAAAACAAAACTTTTGATGTGATGTAAGCCTAGCAGCCCAGTACTTTCAAACAAAAAGTATTACTAATACGTGAGTATTTAAAGTCGCGTACAAATGTATCGGAACAAACCCGACAGATAAATACGACAAAAGTTGGTGACACAACATAATTAATAATTCAATTATTAATTACGAGTACTATTGTATCAATAACCTATAGCTAAAACGGGTTAAAAATACGTTTAACATAAAACGTATTATAAAACGAACAGAAACAATTTTAAAATGCATTCAAAAATCAAAATGAGAAAAATTCAAATTTTCTCACTCTTTCGGAAACATGTGGAACATTACCTCAAAATATGAACCCGAAATTCGACTGAAATTTGGCACTCAATTAAATGTTAGCAGTCCAATGCACAAATTGTACAACAGTCAAAAATAATGAAAACATCATTATTCCGAATTTAAATAACGAACCAGTAGAGCATCTACAAAATAAAAATATAAAATGTTTACTTTTATATTGCTATAATTATACCCGTACTCGAAACTAACGGGCTTAAAATACCCAACTAACTCCAATAATTGGGAGACCACAGACTGTGATCTCCCATACTCGACTCATTACATTTCTTCTTCTTTACCTCTCCTGATCATTTGATCAACACACACCGGCACACACATCTACCATCATCATTCATCCATCTTCTTCTTCTTTGCTAAAAGATCAGTAGCAGCAGGAGTAGGAGAACAACAAGCCAGGAGCAATATCATCACCACCTTCACAAAATCCTTTGTAAGGAACTTCAAAACTTTCGATTTCCATACTTAAATTTCGTTGTATAATGTATTTACATATCATAATCCATATGTATAACTTCATCATTTGATGATTATATGTGTTGTTCTTGATAATGAGTTTATGAAACTAAAAACTTTGAATCCAAAAGGTTATATATAAACTTGATGTAATGTGATATAACATAATATAATGTGATGTTATAATACTGGAAATGGTGTGATAATGAGCTAAAACTCGTAACAAACATCTATACATATATGTACCATGAACTCAGGCAAGAACAGAGGGCGAGAGGACAGGGACGAACCAACCCGATCGGTTGGCTTGGGCCAGCCGATCGGCTGGATGTAATGAGCCGAATGGCTCAACAAACTGAGCCGATCGGCTAGTTTGGTTGAGCCGAACGGCTAGCCATGATGAGCCGAACTGTTTGTGATTTTTAACCCGAACGGATGATGTGGACTGGACCGAAACGAATAATGAACTAATTAAATTGGACTGGATCGAATGGGTTTTGGTTGGGCCGGAACCTCCAACCGTACGGCTGAAGGCCCAAGCCGAACGGCTGGCCCAAGCCGATCGGCTGGACTGGGCTGGGATGCATACTAGGCTTTGGTCGCGAGCTGGGCCGGACATTTATTGGGCCTGAGACTTTGGGTTTGGACTAAAAATTGTAAAAATAAATGAGTTGAGTTAAATAAATGGGCTATTGGGCCAAAACTTATAATTGGGCCAAAAGGACTAGGTAATCGGGTTAAGTTATTAGGCCGAAAACAAAACTAATCGGGCCGAGCCCAATAAACTTCCAAAACATTTCAAACATAAGACGTGATTCTATATATATATATATACATATATATATATATATATATATATATATATATATATATATAAGTATATATATACATACTTAATAACAAACGACGAATCTATAAATATATATATGTTTTATATATATACAAAAGATGACTTGTCAATAACGATAACATTTATTTATTCATTTTATAAACGGAAATAAATACGATAAGAAGTTTTATAACAAATAAAACTTATATACATTTTAATACGTAAACTTTAGAACTTATATATACATATATATATATATATATATATATATATATATATATATATATATATATATATATATATAAATGTATATATACATGCACGTGACAAATTCAATATGTTGAATCTATAACAATAATTCAACACAACGTCACCAACAAAATTTAACGACTTTAAGAAATCAACAATTTCTTCAAACAAACAAACCGTTAACATAAGTTGATTAAACAAATCAAACGTACTTATGTTAATACATTTATTGTATATAGGTTAACACACCTTGGGCTATTACCTGTCGGCTGCTAGCTTTCCTTGCCGAGCACATCACAGTGAGTTTACAGCCCCTACTTTTAAATGTTTTCTGCTTTTAAACACAGGGGTGTTAAACATAGAAATTCCATGCCAACACATGCAATCAAACTATAAATGCTTTATTGCTTTTATACAACTGTTATTTTGGGAATTTAGACAAGGTATCCTACTACGGACCTAGACTTGAATTGTGTGCATGAAAGACCTCATGACATGCTACTGTAACCATTAACTAGGTGACTCTAGCCACTAAGTATACGGATAGTACTATTGCCATGACGACCCTCCTACGGTGGAGCGTATACTTAAATGTCCGTTCAGGCAAACAACATAAGTTTTGGTTGTGGTTTGGTTATAGGGTTAGGTCGCGTTACTTTAACCTGCGAGGTTTAGCTCACCTTTCAGGGGATCACAGTCTAAGTAAATTCCCACATACTTTTAGGAAGAACGAATCCTACAACTGTTAAACACCGGAAAACATACCGGTAACTTATTTTACACTGGTAAACAACCAGTAACACATTTTGGGACGACATCCCCACGTATAACTATACTTTAGGGTAACAACCCTACATAACTTGTATTTTATAAATGAATAACAAATCATTTATACAAATTTGGTTTAACTAACCACATACATATATAAACCTGTAAATTCACTCAACATATTTGTTGACGACTTTCTCTATGTTTTTCAGCAAATTAGCTGGGTAAGAAATCACATGCATTCAGGATGGACAACCCTGGACCTATTAGGATGCCACATACTGTCGGGACCGCTTTTGGGGATTTCATTTGTATAACTGCAGACATTGCGGTGATACTTATGAAATCTTACTTTAAACTTATGTATTATTGTTAAAACTAAAATGTTTTAAACTCCACTACTACTGTTATGACTTACATAGTCGTACTACTTTTGTAACAAATGTTTGAACTGGCATCCTTATCTATTATGTTGTGCAATAACCATATGCTCTGAGTATGTATGTATCTGTTGGTTGAAATTACTGTTCGCAGCCCCGCCACGTCATTTAAGCTTCCGCAAACTAATCACAACTAATCGTAATTACCGTTTGGCAGGGTGTGACAGCATAGAACCTGAGTTTAATCATCGAAATTTTATCTCATGTTTGCATGCTCAGTTTCTGCAAGTTTGAGTTTTGCCTTTAACTTAGTCAACTCATGTTCGGTCACTTCTTTCTCATAGATCACTATTTTACCATGCTCGCAAGTTAAATCGGTTTTCCCTGATTTCTCCGGTCATTCTTCTAGTTTAGTTATATGCTTATCATGTTCATCCAAATAAGTATGATAACGTCTAACACCTTATCTAGCTTTCTCAAGTACCTCACCACAAGATTCCCATCGATGCACCACATCATTCATAACCAAAGGTAGCTTCGGTATCATCATTATAACTTGGTCACAATTAATGCTGCTGTCATTTGCTATAATGTTCCCTATCAACCAGGGTACTAATGTTTTCAATGAAATCGTAACACACTGATATCGCGTAAAAAGTCATGTTTTTACCACCGATATCTCTCTCATTCTGGAACAATACTTGGCATTTGGACTCAAATAATTCACAAATCAATGAAACTTTGCCAAGAAAGTCAAAATGAAGTTGCACGATAAAAATCAAGCAAAACGGATGAAAAATGAAGATTCCACACATAGTTGAAGATTCAAGGCATCCGAGACAAAATTTTAGATAAAGTACCCATCACTAAGATTTCTCTAATCCAAGATCTTCGTATTCAAATTACAAATCTAACAGAAGAAGAATCAACAAAAATGGATGAAGAACGAAGATTCTACGTATACCGAAAGATTCAAATAATTCACATGAGACATCTAAAGATCAGAGAAACATTTCAGAAATTTCTTTTCATCAAAGTTGTTTTTGAAAAATGAATCCAACGCAAAAAGAATCGACGAACATGGACGCAAATGAAGAAGATACGCACGAATCAAGAAACAAGCAAAAGATGGCAAACCGGGATAGGTGGAGGCCAACCGCCGCCGGCCACCATGCAGCCGCCGCCAGGCACAGTGGTGGCAGCGCCGGCCACCTGTCCCCCGTCTCCCGATTGCTTTTTCGTCCTAGCTCATACTAACCTTGTACACATGCTAGACCTTTCCGCAACTTTAGGGTACATGTGCCAGAGCTTTCCGTGCTTTAGGGTACATGTGCTATCACCTTTTCCACCTTTTGCTAACATATGCCCCAAGTTGCTAAAGTGCACCAAAATTCAAGTATAAATAGGTGCATTTGGTTCATTTGAAATGCACACCATTCTTAACACACCTTTCTAGCTTATTTTTCTCACTCTGGAAATATGCTCCAACTTTCTAACTCTACATTCTTTCTCTACATTAGTTTTAACTAATATTTAAACTAGTTTAGGAGTTTAATTAGGAATAGAAGGAAAGTGCGGAATGCATTGTAATCTTCGGTGTACGCTCAGAATTGTGTCAATTAATTCAAGTCTATTCTCTCTCACATTTAATCATGGTTCTTTCTATCCTTATCTATCTTAATTAATTGCGTTTATATTGATTATGCTAGATTTAGTTATTGCCATGATTAGAGAGTAGTATACTTGTTGTGTTTGCTTGTGATGTAGTTAGTAAATTATGGGATGATTTATATTTAAATATTAAAGATCGGTAGTATTGCTTTGATCGTCTTATTGCATGTTCTTGTTTGATTGTTGCCTTAGGCTCATCATAGTAGTAAAATATAAACGGTCTTAATTATCGTAAAGTAATATGACGGCCCCCATTCAACTATCACTCGATATAGTACTGGAAACACTTCAAGGTGGAGTACAAATGTATGGAAGTCGAGGAACGACCAAAGGTAGTCAAACTACGAAACGGTATAATGTTACGAAGTAATAGGACGATCCCTATTCGACTGTTACTCGATAGAGTACTGGAAACACTTCAAGGTGGAGTACAAATGTATGGAAGTCGAGTGACGACCGAAGGTAGTTATATTACGGATTAATATATAAAATGAGAAACCTAGTTTAATTAACCTTTCTAATTAGACTTTTAAACTTTAAATTAATCTATTGCCTTTCCACTAATAAACGTGATTACAACGCCTTTTTAACGACGTCCAATTTAAAGGTAGTCAGTCATCTGTGTCAATATAGTTGGTCAAAGGTATGAAACTATGGAACCGCAAGGTTACATGGGGGATTATCATAGGACAAGACATGGCCAAGGTTTGAAGCAGTGGAACCACTTAAATGAGGAACGTTGTGAATAATTAGGAGATTTATTGGGTAGTCTTATGCAAGGGCTAGTTTAAAGTCATAAATGAACTTTTTAAATATGCGAATCTGTAAGGATGACGAGGAATCGTTATATGATTCATTTATGTCTAGTACCTTAAGATTTTGTTCCCGTTCATATGAAAGTATTATTAAACCATAATTAATATTTTGCTTATTATTCTAATTACTTTGTAATGTTAACATAACCTAGCTCCCGGTGTGACATGCTAATGGGATTTTTATTAGTAGGGAATCTAGTGTTTACATACGAGTATTCAAGAATGATAATTAACTAATATATATCAAAACAGTTTCACCAAATATCATCCCATAACTTAATTAACGAAGTCTCAACAAACAATATCTTTATTTATCTGCTTTAGCTTTTACTTTTATTTTGCTTTTATTTATTTTTCTAAGTTAATATAAAAACCAAAACTCCCCCACTATTTTATAAACCCTTCACTAGTCTGAAAGCCCTCATCTGCCACGCCTTAGTTTCAATTCAGTTGGTTTGAAGAACGACTCTAGGTCATACCTACCACTTGCTTCCCCTTAGGATTAGCATTGTTAGGGAAAACTTAGGCCCCGCAATTGCAAATTTAAAACACCCACTGATCGCCGTCGCCAGTAGCCGATGCAACGAAAAGGGTAAAATCCTTAGACCGCTGGTGACGCATCAAGTTTTTGGCGCCGCTGCCTGGAAACCAACTGTACGATCCATAGGCATCAAGATGAACGTACTCGTTAGTGAACCATTAGGATTAACTCTTCTTCTTAGACCCTTACATCTTTATTCATTTTTCCTTCTATTTACTACTTTTAGAAATTACATTACCCCTATCCACTCAACTAGTCAACCACCTAACAATGAGACTATGACAGCTACACGTATAACTCTCGCTCAAGACTTTAAACCTTTGATTGAAGGTCGAGGAGGACCAATTGTCTATCCGGAAATTGGTAGAGGATCATTCGAGTTAAAACCACACATTGTTAAGTTAGTCCAAAACCTCTGTCAATTCCATGGCTTACCAAATGATGATCCCAACTCACACCTTGGCAAATTCATTTCCTTATCCAACTCCTTTAAGCCGACTATGGTTAATCAGGACATAGTCTATCTATACCTATTTCCTTATTCACTCACTCTCAATGCAAAAACCTGGTCTGAGGAACTAGAAATTAACTCTATAACCTCTTGGGTAGAATTAGCAACCAAATTTTTGGCCAAATATTTCCCCCATCAAAACAAGCCACGTTCAGGACCAACATCATAAACTTCCATCAAGTGCATGATGAATCAATCTACGATGCATGGGAACGCTTTAAGGGATTGCTTAAGAAATGTATAAATCATCGATTTGAGCGTTCAGACCAATTGTGTATTTTCTATAATGGTCTCTTCCCACATCACCGTCCTTTACTTGATACCGCCTCTCGAGGCAGTTTCATGAATTGTACGACCAATGAAGCTTGGAGCCTAATTGAGGAAATGACAAAGCACAATCATTATTTATTGAATCCACCTACTACATAGGGAATGAAGCTATCCAAACCCTCACTCAGCAACTGGCAGACCTAACCAAGGAGATTAAGGAATTGAAAAGTCAACAACAACAATTATGTCAAGTTCAAACCTGCCTTAATTGTGCTAATTTGAATCACTCAGCCCAAATTTTTCACTCTCATCTAACTCCGCCAAATACTAACCCTTCCTTTAACCCACCTAGGAATAGCCCACTAACTTACCAACCCGAACTGTCTGAGCCCTCTTCCTCACAAACCTCTAGTTTTGATGACACCCAGATACAAGTCATTCAAGGAATCTCGGCTAGAAAAGACCAAGATGATCTCAAGAGATCAACTGACTTTGTTAAAAGCTTTCGAATCCCAATTAGGACAATTAGCACACCGTATTAGCGTTAAACCTCATAATAGTACAACTAGTTGCCATAAGGAGCCTTCTCATATTCAAGATCTCAGGTAGAACATAGCCCACCTACGATTTGTTCTCCGGTGAAGGAACCACGTATTGTCCCATCGACAATAGATTTAGAGTCTACATCAAATCGGAAAATTCCATTTTTGGCTCGTCTTAAACAACGACCCAACAAGCTTAAGTATTTAAACTAGATAGGAAATTCCTAGATATCATACCTGAAGTTCATTCTATAAAGTACTTCAAAAGGCTTCTTACAACCAAGGATAAGGTACCGAAGTACCCAATGTCCCGCTGAATGAGGAATGTTCAGCTATCTTGAAAAATACCATTCCAGAAAAACTCGGAGACACCGGACGTTTTACTCTCCCCTGATCTATCTGCAATTCAAGCATCATCTGTTCTCTTGCCGATTTAGGAGCTAGTGTTAATCTTATGCCATACTCGCTTTTCAAGAGGCTTGAGTTAGAAAATCTTCGACCTACCAAATGACCATACAGCTTGCTAACCACTCGGTCAAATACCCTAGGGGAATAGCTGAAAATGTTTTAGTTAGGATTGATAAATTTCTTTACCCAGCAGATTTTCTAGTAATAGATATGCAGGAAGACGTACACATCCCAATCATACTAGGAAGTCCTTTCATGAATACGGCCAAGGCAATCATCAACGTCTTCGCGCAAACCATCAGCTTGCAGTCTCAGGGAGAAACCATCACTTTCCATATCTACAATCCTAACGCTGGAGACCAAGCCGATATGTATATGATCTCCATGAACAAGACCACAGAGGACAAAGAAACTACAAAGCCAATAAGTGAAAGGAAATCTAGCAAGGAACTGGCAATCACGCCATATTTTCCGATTGACCTCTGACGAATAGGACAAAAGATGAAAAATGCATCGGCAGACAAACCAACGATGGAAGAAATAATCGGAAAGAGAAAGATAGAATAAGAAAACAGAAGAAGCAGACCGCCAACTAATCTATTTACTCCTGAAGAAATGGGGGGAAGTAACCACAACCATCCCACGAGAGGAGAAACACTAGAGGAATATTCCAAACGCACTAGTTACCAACCACAAATGATCACAGATCCCAAAGTACACAATGAATTCACCCAAAGATTTGACAAAGCGGTAGGTGGAATAAGCGGCGTAGTCAACATGCTTGCTCTTTCCCCTGCTGAACTGCAATTTTATCAACAACAGAAACGGACTTACGCTAGGATCTACAATGCCCTTAAAAGATCTAACATCCCATTCACCTCAACAAAATGGGAGATGTTAGGATCCATTAGAGCGCATATGAAAGAGACTACTGGACATCCGAGCAGTCGTACCAACATCTTGACAATGAATGACCTCACATCATTGCTTGACTTGCTAAATAGAGAAGATCACCTTAGTTCCAAAGAAAGAGGATATATGGTTATCAACTCCACTATTGAAAAACAAGTTGAGTTATTGATTGAAGAACTTAGTGATCTTGTTAGGGAGGAATCAAGGTGCGAACGACCTTTTAGGGCCACACATGAATCACCATTTGATATCACTACTTTTGTTATGATCCATCTACGGGAGATTCAACAACGGAAAAGTAACTCCAGAACGAAGTTCATATTCTACTCAGGATGCAAGGAGATACTTTGTCAGATTACTCTAGTTTTCTCATAATCCGACTTTCCATTCAACAACCATCAGCACCGGAAAATAGAGGACCTGTGCACGTCCATCGGAAGATTCAATGGAGACCCAAAGACCGAGAATTATGAAGACATAAAACTGCAATTCTTGGCGTTTGTATGCTCTCTCTGGCAAAACCCAACGCCAAGAGAGGTTGATAAGACAGACACAACCACCACGACCGACGCTAGTGGGACTGTCACTAAAGCAGTCGATTACATCACCTTCGAACTTCACGGACTTGCAAGTACAACTTCAAAGCATCTTTTGAACTACAAGGCAGAATCGAGAGATAGTCCATTTGAATTGATTACGATAATAGTCAATCATTTCATGAGAATCTATCCACCTCGATATACTTTCCCGCAACCTAGGGCCCACAACATCAGCACAGTGGATCCCATGGATGCATCCATCTTCATCTAGCCAGGAGAAAAGAAGTCGAGCTCTCGACTTTAAAAGAGCTTCTCGGGAGGCAACCCGTGTTTTACATTTCCGCAATTTTACATTCCAAGAAGTGATGAAGTCTCTGACTATCTTTCACATTTGGATATACGTAGAAGTTTTAAGAACTGTCTGACACATCAAGTTTTTGACGTCAGAAATAAAGAAAGTATATCCAACATGTTCACACCTACGAGAGCAATCACAAGAAGACTTGATCAAGAGTGAACCCAACAAGATGAATTTTGGCAAATGCATACCATATAACACTGCAACTACTGGGGAGTACTTCTATACCAATCTCTTTCTTTTGTTATAAATAAACCATATCCACTATGCTTATCACTAAGTGTGGGATTCAAACCCAACACACACTGCTAAAAGAATACGTCTTAGATGTTTCAAATCCTAAGTGTAGATCTTTACCCCAATCAGAACTTAGAATAACATCGAGGATGATGTTCCATTAAGTATGGGATAGCAGTAGTTACACTGCTGTAAAAAGGATAATGGTATACGCTTGATTCTAAACTCGCTGCTCTTTAAACCATCCTTCTCCAAAAAGTAACTCAAAAATTTAAACAAAATCTTTCAAAATTAAGTTAAAAATATGTTGAAAATGAAAATTTTAGACAAAGAATGATTTACTTTGGGGAAGATGGATAAATAAAATATAAATTCCTTTGGAAAACTAGATTAATAATCCTATAAAGAGCATCGCATGACTAGGAACACAACAACCCAATTTTCAATTCGCGAGGTATCTTGAGCCATAATAAGCATTCACTTTTAATGCTTCACTTCTTCGATTCTTGAGTGTGCCGATGTAAGCGTTTAGAATCAGAACTTGCTCCTGTTATGCATTTCGAATCCGAACTAGTGAGTAAAAAGGAGATCGAATCACATCATTCTTAAACCATCCATACACCCAAAAAGAAATACGTTATCCCTACCCTCTCAAAAGCATCCCTCAAACTTCATAGTAAGTTCCAAATATGAAAGAAGAGAAGCTACTAGGATATGACGTCGAAAAAAATTGGAAGAAAAGAAAGTCAACTGGAGAAAAAGACTCCTTCCAAAAATCATAAGAAAAGGGCGTCAATCCTCCAAAAAATTCCAGCTATCCTCTTCACCAAAAAGAAACCCGTGAAAAACCAACACAACCCCATCTCATATCACCAACACTCCACTCCAAAAACCTTACATCACTCCTCCTAGAATAATTGTGGCAAGATTGACTTCGCTCTCACCTAAAAGGTAACGATTTGATTCTCGATCAAGCCTATGACGATAAACGATACATGACTAGCGTTCTGAGTGATTGATAATATTAGAATAGGAAACCCTAAAAACTTTGAGTGATTGGAGTGACCACCTTGAGAGGATCGCCTAGTCATGTATCGAAGATCAAAGATAAAAAGCATGCTCCTAAAGATTACAACCCTACCTTTACAAAATCATGAATATTTTATTTTTCCAAAACCCCCACAGTAAAAAATTACGCCTTAAAATATTTCATTATCTACTTATCTTTAACCATGCTTGAAATTCGAGTTTGCTTGAGGACAAGCAAAGCTCTAAGTGTGGGATACTTGATATCTCGTAAAAAGTTATGTTTTTACCACCGATATCCCTCTCATTCTGGAACAATACTTGGCATTTGGACTCAAATAATGCACAAATCAATGAAACTTTGCCAAGAAGGTCAAAATGAAGTTGCACAATAAAAATCAAGCAAAACGGATGAAAAATGAAGATTCCACACACGGTTGAAGATTCAAGGCATTCGAGAGAATATTTTAGATAAAGTAACCATCACTGATATTTCTATTATCCAAGATCTTCGTTTTCCAATTACGAATCTTACAAAAGAAGAATCAACACAAACGGATGAAGAACGAAGATTCTACATATACCGTAAGATTCAAACGATTCACACGAGACATCTAAAGATCAGAGAAACATTTATGAGATTTCTTTTCATCAAAGTCTTCATTTTTGAAAAAAGAATCCAACGCAAAAAGAATCGAAGAAAATGGACGCATAACGAAGAAGATACGCATGAATCAAGAAACGAGCAAAAGATGGCGAACCGGGGCGGGTGGAGGGCAGCCGCCGCTAGCCACCATGCAGCCGCCGCTGGCCACAGTGGTGGCAGCGCCGGCCACCTGTCCCCCATATCCCGACTGCTTTTTCATCCTTGCTCGTACTTGCCTGGTACATGTGCTAGACCTTTCCACAACTTTAGGGTACATGTGCTAGACCTTTCCGTTCTTTAGGGTACATGTGCTACCACCTTTTCCACCTTTTGCTAACATGTGCCCCAAGTTGCTAAAGTGCACCAAAATTCAAGTATAAATAGGTGCATTTGGTTCATTTGAAACACACACCACACACCATTCTTAACACACCTTTCTAGCTTATTTTTCTCACTCTAGAAATAAGCTCCAACTTTCTCACTCTACGTTCTTTCTCTAGATTAATTTTAACTAGTCTTTAAACTAGTTTAGGAGTTTAAGTAGGAATAGAAGGAAAGTGCGGAACACATTGTAATCTTCGGTGTACGCTCGAAATTGTGTCAATTAATTCAAGTTTATTCTTTCTCACATTTAATCCTGGTTCTTTCTATCCTTATCTATCTTAATTAATTACATTTATATTGATTATGCTAGATTTAGTTATTCCCATGATTCAAGAGTAGTATACTGGTTGTGTTCGCTTGCGATGTAGTTAGTAAACTATGGGATGATTTATAATTAAATATTAAAGATCGGTAGTATTGCTTTGATCGTCTTATTGCAGCTTCTTGTTTGATTGTTGCCTTAGGATCATCATAGTAGTAAAATATAAACGGTCTTAATTATCGTAAAGTAATATGACGGCCTATATTCGAGTGTCACTCGATATAGTACTGGAAACACTTCAAGGTGAAGTACAAATGTATGGAAGTCGAGTGACGACCGAAGGTAGTTATATTACGGACTAATATATAAAATGAGAAACCTAGTTTAATTAACCTTTCTAAATAGACTTTTAAACTTCAAATTAATCTATCGCCTTTCCACCAATAAAAGTAATTACAACACCTTTTTAACGACGTCCAATTAAAAGGTAGTCAGTCATCTGTGTCAATATAGTTTGTCAAAGGTATGAAACTATGGAACCGCAAGGCTACATGGGGGATTATCATAGGACAAGACATGGCTAAGGTTTGAAGCAGTGGAACCACTTAAAGTGAGGAATGCTGTGAATAATTAGGGGATTTATTGAGTAATCTTAAGCAAGGTGTCACACCCCGCCAAACGGTGATTTCAATCAGTACTAATTAATTATGCGTAAAGTTTAATGATGTGGCGGGGCTGCGTACAGTATTTCAACTAAAAAATACATACATACTCAAAGCATATGGTTATCGCACAACTTTATTTATCAAGGATGCCAAGTTTAACATTTGTTACAAAAGTAGTCCGACTATGTAAGTCGTATCAGTAGTAGTAGAGTTTAAAACATTTTAGTTTTAACAATAATACATAAGTTTAAAATAAGATTTCATAAGTATGACTGCAATGTCTGCAGTTATACAAAGGAAATCTCCAAAAGCGGTCCCAACAGTATGTGGCATCCTAAGTAGTCCAGGGTTGTCCATCCTGAATGCATGCGATTACTTACCCAGCTAATTTCCTGAAAAACATAGAGAAATCATCAACAAATGTGTTAAGTGAATTTACAGGTTTGTATATGTATGTGGTTAGTTAAACCAAGTTTGTATAAATGAATTGTTATTCATTTATAAAATACAAGTTATGTAGGGTTGTTACCCTAAAAAGCATATAACTGGTTGTTTACCGGTATAAAATAAGTTGGCGGTATGTTTTCCGGTATTAAACAGTTGTAGGATTCGTTCTTCCTAAAAGTATGTGGGAATTTGCTTAGACTAAGATCCCCTATAAGGTGAGCTAAACCTCACAAGTTAAAGTAGCGCGACCTAACCCTATAACCAAACCATAACCAGAACTTATGTTGTTTGCCTAAATGTACATTTAAGTATACGCTCCAACATAGGAGGGTCGTCACGGCAATATTACAATCCATATACTCAGTGGATAGAGTCACCTAGCTAATGGTTACAGTATGTATGTCATAAGGTCTTTTTATGCATACATTGCAAGTCTGGGTCCGTACTAGGATACGTTGTCTAATTCCCAAAACAGTTTGTGAAAATGTAATTTCTTCAATCAACAGTTGTATAAAAGCAATGAAGCAATTTATAATTTCGTTGCATGTGTTGGCATGCAATTTCTATGTTTAACACCCCTGTCTTTAAACGCAGAAAAACATTTAAAATAGGGGCTGTAAACTCACAGTAGTGGTAGTGAAGATGTGAATGCTAGCAAATGAAAGTCGCGTCGCCCGAGGTATGTCAACCTATACACAATAATTGTATTAACATAAGTACCTTGAGTTGTTGAATCAATTTATGTTAATAGTTTGTTCGTATTAAAGAATTTGTTGAATTCTTATACAATTAGTTGTTGACGTTATGTTGAAATATTGTTATCATTTCTTACGTCGTATATATCATTTCGTGCATCTATACACTGTATGTAATTGTATATATATTTAAATATCGTTTAGTTCATGTTGTACATATATATATTTGTTATACATACATATGTATATAAATATACCTGTTGTATATTATATTTAGTACGTTTGTTAAACGTATATTCTATTTGTATGTATATACGATAACATATAATTATAATTTCATCACATTGATTTAGTTGTATGTATATATATATATATATATACATATATATAAGTTTTACATCTATATATATATATATATAAGTTTTATTCGTTATAAAACTTCTTGTTTTATTTATTTCCGTTATAAAATAAAATCATCGTTGTTCCAAAAGTCATCATTTGTATATATATAATATTTATATAGAGGATCGTCGTTTGTTATTAAGTATATATACATGTATATTCATAAACGTTCGTCATTATATATATATATATATATAACTTAATCATTTGTCAATATATACATATATATACAAGTTTGTTAAAATGGCATTTCATATTTGTCGAAATATTACAAGTTAAACATTCGATTCAAAATATATTAGCCCGCATTGCGTTTATGTTTTAAAGTTTTATGGCCCATCGGGCTCAACCCAAATCGTTCGACCCATTTACTTTTTGTCTCGGCCCAATAACTTTACCCGATTATATAACTCATTTGGCCTGTTTCATTCAGTAAATAGTTTTGGCCCAAAAGCTTATCAATCCATTTGGCACATTATATATTCGGCCCTAAACCCTACGATCCAACTCAAAGTTTTCGGCCCAGACTCAAGTCACAACCTAGCCCAGCGAGACAGCCCAGCCCAGCTCACAGCCTAGCACAGCGAGATAGCCCAGCCCAGCTCACAGCCTAGCCCAGCCGTTTGGCTTGGGCCAGCCGTTCGGCTTGGGCCATCCAGCCGTTCGGCTTGGGCAGTCCAGCCGTTCGGCTTGGGCTCGAAACCCAGGTCCCTGTTTCATTTTTGGTTCTGAAATCTCGATTTCGCAGTGTTTTAATGATATAGTTCAAGTGGTTTTCGTGTTTATATGTTCCATATCATCAATACATAACATTATATCACTTTACAACAAGTTTTTACATATTAAATTATGATTTCAAGTATTGGGTTTTCAAAACTTTATTTCAAGAAAATTAACCAAATCTTCCATTTATTATGTTATATGTATGGATTATGATGTATAAACAATATATGAACTGAAATCAAAGTTTAAGAATTTAGAAGTATAAAATTTTCCTTACAATGAGAAAATGATGGTGATGCTAAAAATTTGGTGATGATGAATTGATTAGTGAAGATGGAGATGGGGCTACTGCTGCTCCTCTTCTACTGCTGCTGGTTCTTCTGTGTCGATCAAAGCCAGAGAAAGATTTGTAGGTGGAGTGAATTATTGAGGTGGTGAATGATCAGGAGAAGAAGAATGGGTGGGAGTGTTATACGGATTTTTTTTTTCAAAGGATATGGCGTATTACAGTGTTGGTTCCTCAATTATTGAGGTTTGGTGCAAAATTTTGGTCCGCTGATTTCGAGTACGGGTATAATTAATACAATCTAAAATTTAACATTTAAAATTTTTATTTTGTAGATGTTCTCCTGGTTCGTTATTTAAATTTAGAATAGTGAGATTCTCATTATTTTTTACTGTTGTACAAATTTGTACATTGGACTGCGCGTATCCAAATGGGTGCCAAATTTCAGTCGAATTTCGAATTCATATTTTGAGGTAATGTTCTGAATACTTTCAAACAAATGAGAAAAATATAACTTTTGAAATTTTGACCTCTGGGATCATTTTGAAATTTATTCTGTTCGTTTTATAATACATTTGATATAAAATGTATATTTAAAATATTTCATCTATATGTTATAGATATATTAATACTCGTAATTAATAATTGAATTATTAATTATTTTGGGTCATCAACTTTTGTTATATATTTCTGTCGGGTTCGTTCAGATACGTTTGTACGCGATTATTATTATTATTATTAATCACATAATGTGTAATACTTTTTGTTTAAAAGTATTGGGCTTGCTAGGCTTACAACACACCGAAAGTTTTGTTTTAAACTTAATCAGGAAATTAGCGTAAGAATGCACATGCTTAAATGTTAATCAGTACCTAATTTGGAGAGTTGTCACATTCTCCCCCCGTTAGGGAAATCTCGTCCCGAGATTTAATTCGTGTCATGAGTCTCGGTCACGGTTTCAAATAGTTGGGGATACTTCTTGCGCATTTCATCCTCACGTTCCCGGGTGAACTCCGGGCCATGTTTCGAGTTCCAACGAACTTTAACCAGCTTGATTCGTTTGTGTTGAAGTTTTTGCGTTTTCGTGTCCATAACTTCGATAGGTTCCTCCACAAAATTTAGTTTTGAGTCAATGAAGACTTCATCAGGAGGGATAATGAGTGTTTCATCGGAAAGACACTTTTTCAAGTTAGATACATGAAAGGTTTCATGGATTATACTAAGCTCTTGCGGTAGTTGGAGCTTGTAGGCGACAGGACCAATCCTCGCAAGGATTTCGAACGGCCCGATGTATCATGGGTTAAGTTTTCCTCGTTTGCCAAATCGTGCAACCCCTTTCCAGGGTGCTACTTTGAGTAGGACTTTGTCGCCTATTTGAAACTCTAAAGGTTTCCGTCTGTTGTCGGCATAACTCTTTTGTCGGTCTCGTGCTGTTTTCAATTGGTTAAGCACTTGAGATATCTTTTCCGTAGTTTCTTGGACTATCTCAGGACCCGATAATTATCTGTTGCCCAACTCTGCCCAACAGAGTGGCGATCGGCACTTGCATCCATACAATGCCTCAAATGGTGCCATCTGTATGCTGGTGTGATAACTGTT
The DNA here is from genome assembly GCA_963422505.1 of Pseudognaphalium luteoalbum. Lineage (NCBI taxonomy): Eukaryota > Viridiplantae > Streptophyta > Magnoliopsida > Asterales > Asteraceae > Pseudognaphalium > Pseudognaphalium luteoalbum. The sequence continues at coordinate 91,154,542 of OY730193.1, read as the reverse complement.
GTTATAAGAAAATTCTGCTAGAGGTAGGTGTGTATCCCAATTACCTCCAAAGTATATCACACATGCTCTTAACAGGTCTTCGAGCGTTTGTATCGTTCGCTCACTTTGGCCGTCGGTTTGAGGATGGTAGGCCGTACTCATATCAAGTCGAGTACCCAGTGCCTGTTGCAGTGTTTGCCAAAAGCGAGATGTAAATCTAGCATCTCTGTCAGAGATAATGGATAATGGAACTCCATGTCTCGAAACAATTTCTTTTATATAGATTCTAGTTAGCTTCTCCATCTTATCCGTTTCCTTGATGGCTAGAAAATGAGCTGACTTGGTCAGTTGATCCACAATCACCCATATGGTGTCCATTCCAGATGATGTTTTGGGTAGCTGTAACACCCAGTCAAAAAGGCCAATTTTCATGCCAAAATTTAATACTTTGAATAAGTGTACTTTTATAAACAATTATAACCAAATTACATTTTCGTAATTCATCTGAAATACCTTTATTTAAATATTTACAAAATAATTAAACAAAATTATAGCTTTAAAATATTAAATTTATAATATAATCGGGTACAAAAATGCGGGTATTACATACTGTGGTTGGAGACCACAGTCCCCAACTTGGGGATCTGGAAATGGGTAAAACCCACCTCCACCCATTTCATTCTTTCATTTTCATTTCATAAAACACACACATCTATATCTCCATCTCTCTCTTTTCTCTCTTTCACAACCAACAACAACAACAATAATCAACAACAACAACAACATCATCATCATCATTTCAGAATCATCATCATCATCAGGAACAACAACAACAGTCGCATCATCATTATCTTCTCCATCTTCATCATCTCCATTTTCACTTCCAAAGTAAGACTTCTCACTTTCTCTCTCTAGAAAACGTTTCCCTCACTATAAATTACTTAGATTTAATGTTTATACATGTTAGAAGCTTTCTATAACATCAAAACGCCCAAAAATCGAGCCAAAACTCGATTTGGATCTTGAAACCGTAGAACAGATCATTGTGTCGCAGGGACCAAAAACAGTACTGCGACACAGCCTGTGTCGCAGGTTAATGTCGCATGATTATGTCGCAACCTTATGTCGCATAAAATACGGGTGTCGCACTTGGCGACACAAATCCTTGTGTCGCAGAACCTTTTAGCGACACAATCCTGGTGTCGCAGAACCTTTTGGCGACACAATCCTTGTGTCGCCAGGGGCTCTGCCCCTTGGACCCTGCCAGGGGTTGCCACCCCTTGGACCCCGCTACCAAGGGCGCTGCCCCCGGACCCTCGTACACGATTTCCAAACCTGAACGACAAATGAATACTTACACAACTCGCTTAGACAAACTGATTGTCTCATATTCATATAACCTCACGTGTTTAGGACACTAGGAGGTTACCCATCGGACGACGCGCGTATCGTAGGATTGCTAACTCCTCAGGTGAATTTCATAGCCCCACTCTTTCAACTGTTTTACTGTTTTCGGGGTGAGATGCATGTTCAATTACTATTTTCGAATTATAATGCTAAACTTTTATAATTCACACGTTTCTATATCACTGTTTGAAAATACGAATGTGTAATACTTAGGAATGAAACCCAATATATTGTTGTGGAACAATATCATTGATTAACCTAGTTAGGTTACCATTGTACACCATTAGATTGTTGTCTAACAATCACCATCACCTGACTTGGTTAAGTCACTATTATACATTGACCATATTGTCACAGGACAATGCTGTCAAACACACTAGGACTGTTTAGTTCTACCTACACAAGACAACAACTAGACTTTTACAGTATTAGTCTTCCTCTTAGGAAACTAAAACTGCCCATATATATATTCCAGGACTTTCAAATTGGAATTGAACTCGAGTAAACAACAACCAAGGATCTCAATATACTTTCTAGGCTGAGGCTAGGAGAATACACTAGAAATACGCGTTAGTATGGATTTCTTATACCGATACCAAAACAACTAGGTGATGATTTGTCATACCTAGGCTTATTGCGACACAACAAATGGTTACGTCATTGTATTTACGGCTCAATTACTCAAGTCGGGCATGTCGTAGAACTGTCGGCTCAATTACAAACTTTGCTTGTGAGCAATTCGGTTGATGCCAGATAGGCACAAAATGATGCCACGGTCTAGCAGTGGGCACAAAACGATGCCACGGTCTTGCAGTGGGTACAAAATGATGCCACGGTCTTGCAGTGGGCACAAGTACGATATCACGGTAAAGCAATACACTCGATGGATGGGCGAGCTTATGCTTGTGATCTACACACACCTGCGGATGGGTGAGCTTATGCTCGTGATCCGTATAATTAATGGATCGGCGAACTTTCGTGCGAGGCCGTCAACTCGGTATTTGTTTAAATACTCAAACATAGTTCTGCGGGAACTACAAACAACTCTTGCTGGATGCAACATAATAAATACTCAATCATAGTTTTGCGGGACTACAATCAACTGTTGTTGGATGCAACACACTATGCCAAGTGGCACACCAATTATTACACAGCATCATATGACGTAGTCATACAATTACTCGATAGTCCTTAGGCATGTTTGGCCTCACCTTGATAGATTACTTAATACCCGAGAGGTATCCAGGCATGAATGCCTCAATGTTATGTACTTAGGTACGCACCACTGTCCCTTAGGTATGAGATACCTTGTAGGACGTATACACATTGGTGTTACAACTTTATAACAATACATATAAATGTTGATGCATATCAGTTTGTCTGTCAGTTGGTCTATCGAGTTGTAAAGTGTCGTTTAGTCGTTTAATAGAAATATAGATTTTGTACCTAGCGACACTTTACTTTAGGTTTAGGCGACACTTGCCTAAGTGACGCATAGCGACACTTAGGTAAGTGACGCATGAAGGCGGCCACATGCGACACTTGCCAGTGACGCATGTCTGCCGATTTTGTTTTAGTATAAATATAAACCTACGGGTTTTTGGCTAGGGTTGACAAAACCCTAGCACCATTTGTCGACTAAACTCAATTGTAATTAGTTCCAATACGTTATTGAAGCTATTAAACTCATTTACTTTGTTTAATCAATCGTTTCGGTTTACGTTTATTAGTTATTTGTGTGATTGATTGTTTCCGCCACTCAATCGCTGTCGATCATCACTTAGATCCATCATAAGGGACACTCACAACTGGTATCAGAGCATTTAGGTGATTCGATTGGTACTTTGAAGACATTTTTGGATTGATTTCGGTTTAGTTCGTATAAAGAATCGAGAATAATAACGGATTTTGGGTTGATTAGGTGCTTTCCAGACGATTCTCATCATTAACTACAGGTTTCATTCGTAAGTCAAAATTAGGGTTTTACCGACACTCTGGTGCGTCACTTAGAGCGTCATTTGGGGTTAATACGACACTTAACTTAAGTGTCGTCTACTTTAATCCACCGTCACTCACGTGCGTCACTTTAGCACGTCACTTACTTGCCAAGCGTCACTTCTGCTAGTGACGCCTGTTTGATTTCTTGCGTCACTTCCGCTAGTGACTCCTGTTTGATTTATTGCGTCACTCAAGTACGACACTTGAGTGCGTCACTTGCTAGATTGAGCGACACTTGCTTAAAGTGTCATCAGTCACTTTGTACGTCACTCAATAGCGTCACTCATTAAGTGACGCTAGTCGTTGCGAAACTTGAGTGCGTCACTTACGAAGTGACGCCTTTGGTACTAATAAGTTTTCAAGTTCTTGTTTTTGAGCTAATTTTCAGGATATTCTTTAATGGTTGCTGCTGCTGATAAAGAAGATATTCGGGGAATCAGGGATATGATTAAACAAAATCATGATGTCGGTTCTAATAATAAACCTCCTATGTTCACTGCTGATATGGATTACGCATATTGGCGTGACCGATTTGAACAATACGTAGATTTCCACTGTCCAGAGCTCTGGGGTCCACTCAGAGAAAGATATGAAACTCCAGTAGCTGAGGGAGACTATCGTGGTATCCCTCCATCCAAAACTTATAAAGCTATGTCTCCTGAAAAGAAAGAGGAGTATGATATTGTAAGAAAGGCTCATTCGGCCATCTGTATGTGCCTCACTAAAGATGTCTTACGCCTCTTCAAAACTCATGACATAACATATGATCTTTGGAAGGCTATTGAGATGAGATGTGGTGGAAATCAGAAGTACAAGGAGGCTAAATTAGAAGTAATCAAGAAACAGTATGATTTGTTTGATTCTCTTCCTAATGAAACAGCATCTGGCGTTTTTACAATATACTCACAGTTAGTTAGTGAGCTAACCGAGGGAGGTTACAATTTCCCTCAGATTGAGGTAAATAAGAAGCTGTTGGACGTTCTACCTAGTAGTTGGGATATTAAAGTGCAATTTCTAAAAGAGAGCCAAGAGTTAGCAACAATGAACTTGGATGAGCTAATTGGTGTTCTTCAAGCTCATGCGATGGAGTTGAAGAAGAAGGAGTGTAAATCGGGTGGTTTTGTTCAAGACCCGACATTATATGGAGGAAAGGTCAACACCGGGAAGACTTATGGTGGAATGGCCTTCGTTTCTTCTACAAGCTCTCCATTGTAGCCTTCATTGCAGACTACTGGTGCTCATTATCCGGTGTATGCTTCTGGACCCTCACAAGGGTCACAACAGCAAGTTCCAATTTCCCCTGCTATTCAAGAACAGACTGCTATCTATACAGCTTTTCTTAGCTCCTACAAGGATTTGGTTTCACAACCAAATTCTACATTAGAACTTGCTAAAGAAGATTATGCTCAATTGGATGACGATGATCTTGAGCAAATGGATTTAAACTGGAATATTGCCATGATCTCAAGAAGAGTTCAAAAATTCTTGCAACGGACTGGGCGCAAGAGTTTGGAAGGAGATGGCAAAACCAGTTTTGGTTTTGACAAGAGCAAGGTTCGCTGTTATAATTGTCAGAATTTGGGACATTTTGCTAGAGAATGTGAAAAACCCAAAGTTCCTCCATCGGGTTTCACGAAGCCTGATGATCCAAGAACTCCAGAGAAAGAAGAAGTAAAGCAAGCGACAACTGATGCACTAGTTGTCTTTGAGCCTACAAACAAGGACTGGAGCACGTATGCTGACAAATATCAACAGTGTCTTATGGCTCACATTTCTAATGAGGTACACAATGAACCAGAAGAGCCTTTGAACTGTATTTCATGCATTAAGTTAACTGAATCTTTAAAGTGCTTTCAAGAAGACAACGTAGACTTAAGGAAAAAGGTTGAAAAACTTAATGAGTCCAATAAGTATTTAAAGGCCTATGAACAACTGTATGATAATAAAATTGAGGCTTATAAACAGGACACTCAAAGGTATAAATCTAAGGTTTTTAGTCAACATGATGCTATTAATAGCTATCTTGCTGAAATAGAACTTTTAAGAAAGGAACTCTCTGATTTGAAAGTTGAATATGACAACTATAAAAATAAGATTCTAGGTTCCTCTTCTTCTACGATTGCCTTCAATGAAATCCTTAACAAGCAGAGGAAAGATAATAAAACTAAAACAGGACTAGGTTATACTGTAGTCCCGCCTCCTACTGAATACTATCCTATGCCTGTTAAGGAAGGTACCGAAGAGATTCCTGTTGACTATGCATTGTTATATGGGGTCAAGTCAAAGGTGAATAATCAAAACAAACAGGCAAAGGAGAAAACCAAGCGGCCAGAGTATCCTTCGCCTCAGTTTGTTAAGTCTAAATGTGAATCTCCAGTTAGTATTGAGGAGATTGTTAAGATTGAGGACATTACTGATCAGGAGTATCCTGAATTTAAAAAGGTTGAAGTTAAACCTGAAAAAGTGCTTTTAAAGGTTGAACCTGCAATTAAGGTTCAGCCTAAAAAGGGAAAAGACAAGGTTTTAAACGCAAAACCTCAAACTTTACAGTCACCTGTAAAGATTTTGCAACAAAAAGTTACACGTGAAAAAGATTTTTGTGATAAACCTTCCACTTCAACCTCTTAACCTAAACAAGCATTTTCTAAGACATGCACGCAATGTTCATGTTCTAGAAATGTTTCTCCTCCTCCTGTGATAAGTCCTCAGCCTCAACCATTTGTTGAGACTCATTCCTGCTTCTATTGTAATAAACAAGGACATTTAATTCGTGAATGTCCCAAACTTTCTCATCAGCACTATGGGAGAGAGATGCCTAGGACATCAGTTTATAGAAATTCATTTTCAAAATCTCCACCTAGGCGTTATTCAACATCTCCCAAGCCTGCTGAGAACCCAAGTAATGTTAGGCAAAAACCTTTGCCAAAACAAAAGCCCGACATTACTCCGGGACCAATTTCTGAACAATCTAAAGTTTGGAAACGAAAGGAGTTTGTTAGTGACTCTTCCGTCATCAACAATAACACATTAGAAGAAAATTATGATTTGTTAAAAAATAAAGTTCTATCCGATGTGATTATTGTTGATGACCTTGGTAGACCTAAGTCTGTAAAGGCTTGGGTCACCGTTTCTCACTAATCTCCTTACCTTTATGTGTTGCAGCAGTCAGAACGAGTTAAAGATAGTGAATGGTTCATTGATAGTGGCTGCTCGCGACACAAGACTGGCAATGTGTCTCTTTTGACGGATGTTAAACCACACGCCGGAGGACATGTTGCTTTTGCTGGAGATACTGGAGGAACAATTACGGGAAAGGGAACGCTAACTAACGGGAAAGTTAGCTTTGAGAATGTGAACTATGTGGCTCAACTTACTCACAACTTTTTGAGCGTTTCACAAGTCTGTGATAAGGATTTTACCACTGCTTTCACGAAGACAGAATGTGTGATACTGAATCTAGGTTTTGTTATCCCTGAAGAATGGGTGCTTATGAGGGCGCCACGGAGAAACGATACCTACGTGATGAATATGCGAACTGTGGAGACTACAGATGAGTACACTTGTCTTCTGTCAAAGGCTTCGGAAAAGGAATCACTTCTTTGGCATAGACGGATGGGACACATTCATTTTCACAAAATGAATTTTCTAATAAAAAATGATTTGGTGAATGGAGTTCCAAAACAGTCATTTGCCCTAAAAGATGACTGCATTGCATGCCATAAAGGGAAAATCCACAAAAAGTCCCATAAGTCGAAGATAGTGAATTCCATTGCTGCACCATTGGAGCTCTTACATATGGATCTTTTTGGTCCTATTTCCACTAAGAGCATCGGTGGTCGATCTTACTGCTTAGTAGTCACCGATGACTACTCCAGATTTTCGTGGGTATATTTTCTTGCTGCGAAAAGTGAAACACCAGATATTTTGGTGTATCTGTTGGATAAGTTGGCAAATATGTGCAACTTAAAGGTGAAGAGACTGCAAAGTGACAATGGAACTGAATTCAAGAACTCAACTCTTGAGTTATATTGTGCCACGAAAGGCATTGATCATCAGTTCAATACTCCAAGAACTCCTCAACAGAATGGAGTTGCAGAGCATAAGAATAGGACTATTATCGAGACAGCTCGAACTATGTTGCCCGATTCTAAGCTTCCTATTATATTTTTGGCAGAAGCAGTCAGTACTGCTTGTTACGTTCTGAATCGCGTGCTAACGGTTAAGAAAAAGAACAAGACCTGTCATGAACTTTTCAATAACCGTAAGCCAACTCTGCAGTTTCTAGAACCATTTGGGTGTCCGTGTCTGATTATGATCCCAAAAGAAAAGGTCTCGAAGTTTGGAGCTAAAGCTGTTGAAGGGATTTTCCTTGGTTATTCAGTCAACTCTCCAAACAAAAGAGTCTACATTAAATCAACACACCAGGTGGAAGAGCATTTTGAGGTAAAATGCCTGCGTTACACGGATCCTCCTCAAGGAACGGGTCCGGAATGGTTGTTCAATTATAAGGATGTGTTTAAATCTTTTGACATAACTGAAGAAGATGATGAAGAGGAGGAGTTGGTTACCCTACTTAATGGCATCAGTCTGTGTCAAGACACATCTACCTAAAACCTACATCCACACCTACTCCAACACCCACACCTACTCCAATACCCACACCATCTACTCCAACACCCACACCATTACCTACTATACCCACACCATCTACTCCAACACCCACACCATTACCTACTACACCCACACCATCTCCTACTATCCCACCTTCGGATGTTCCATCGACTTCAGGAACGATTAATGCAAAAGAACATCCTGATGATCCCAATATGCCTCCTTTAGAGGAAGACGAGGAAGAAGAAGAAATGGTTCATTCTCATCTCTTCTCTAATGAAGATGAAACTGTCTTCACTAACCTTAATGCTTTTGATCAAGAAGATACGGAACTACAACCACCTGTGCAACCTGAAAAATCTACTGCTCCTGAGACTAACACTGTTCCCGTCACTGAAGGGGATATGAACAATTTGGAGTTAGTACTTGCACCGGATTTAATCCCAGTCACACGTGTACACAGGGATCACCCCATCGATAATATTATCGGTGATCCTAACGTTGCGGTTCAAACAAGGCAACAAGTGAAACAAAATCCAAATCAAGAAATGTTGAATCTGGTTGCTCGGATAAATTCTTGCCATTTATCCCAAATTGAACCCAAGAAAGTTGATGAGGCCTTAAAAGATCCATCCTGGGTCGAGGCCATCCAAGAAGAGTTACAGCAGTTCAACAAGCTGCACGTTTGGGATATAGTTCCGTTACCCAAAGGTGCTCACTTAACCGGCACTCGATGGGTATTTCGAAATAAGATGGATGATCGGGGTATAGTGATTCGTAATAAAGCTCGATTGGTTGTTCAAGGTTTTAGTCAAATCGAGGGCTTGGATTATGATGAAGTCTTCGCTCCTGTGGCAAGACTTGAGTCTATTCGAATCTTTCTAGCGTTCGCTTCTTTCAAAGAGTTTCGTGTTAACCAACTTGATGTTAAAAGCGCCTTTATATATGGACAAGTGGATACAGATGTGTATGTTAAACAGCCTCCAGTTTTTGAAGATCCTGAGCATCCAGAATACGTCTGCAAGTTGAACAAGGCGTTATATGGTCTTCATCAAGCTCCGCGACTTTGGTATGAGAGGCTCACTACCCACTTAATCAAGCATGGCTTTGTTCGAGGGAATATCGATAGTACTCCGTTCATTTGTAAATAACAGACTGGGGATCGAGAAGATATGTTACTTATGCAGGTGTATGTGGACGATATTATCTTTGGCTCTACAAATGAGGCGATGTGCAAGCATTTTGAGGAGATTATGAAATCTGAGTTTGAGATGAGTGCGATGGGGGAGCTCAAATTCTTTTTAGGTGTACAAGTTGAGCAGTCTCTAAAAGGTATTTATATTCATCAGTCAAAATATGTCAAAGACATGTTGTCTAGATATGATCTGCTCAATTGTAAAACCTATGGGACTCCAATCGAACTCAATGATAGGTTCTTTGATGTATTTGACTGCTTCTTGACCGGATATTGTGTTTGCGGTATCCATCTGCTCGTGCTTTCAAGCCAAACCCAAGGTGTCTCACATGAAGGCGGTCAAGCGAATTTTTGGTTATCTTAAACATAGACCCAATCTTGGTCTATGGTATTCAAATGAGAAATCATTCGCTCTTTCTTCCTATTCGGATTCGGATCATGGCGGCTGCAGCATAGACAATAAATCTACCACTGGTGGATGCCAATTCCTCGGATCTCGACTGGTCTCATGGCAATGCAAGAAACAGACTACAATTTCTCTTTCAACTGCAAAATCTGAGTACGTTGCTGCTGCGAGTTGTTGCTCTCAGGTTCTATGGATTCAGCATCAACTGCGTGATTATGGGTTACTTCTTTCTATGACTCCTATTCACATAGATAACACTGCTGCTATATCTATCACACGCAATCCCGTACAGCACTCTAAGACTAAACACATTGAACTTAGGTTCCACTTTATACGGAATTGCTATGAAAAACACCTGATAGACCTTGTCCACATAGACACCCTAAAGCAGAATGCCGACCTTTTCACAAAAGCTTTTTCGCGTACTCAATTTGATGAACTAATCAACATGATTGGTTTAAGGTTCTTTATAGCCAAATAGTAATTTGTAACTTGGAACGTAATTTATCTCTTTTTATGTGTGTTAGAAAAAGAAAAAAAAGTACGCAACAGTCACTCTTTGTACTTTTTAGTATTAAAGAAATGCACCGTTGCTACATTTTAAAATAGACGTTGAAGTTGTATCTGTAAAAAACTTGTGATATGATAGTACATCGGGTGACATGCACAAAATGGAATTTTAAGGTTTATCTTGGATGTGTCAGTAGATTTATCTGACGTGTTGACAACAGTTTTTATAAACATTGTCTTCATCATACGATATATTAGTAGGCATGTTATGCAAAACTCTTTGAGATCTCTTAAGAAGCCTAATAGTTCATTGTCTATTTCAAGTGGTACAACATCATTAGATGTATGACACAAGTCTTAATTTCTTACTTATGCTATACATGTTTTCGTGAAAGAAGTTTATTTGATATCATTTGGGGGTATATCTTGACAGTTTCCTCTTTTATACGTAAGTATAGACCTGGTCTCTGTTAATATATACTTAAAAATTAAGCAAACACAAGTCAAAGAACTTGCAAAGTCTTTAAAATTAAGATACCCTACAAGGTCGCCAAAATGGTTTGACCAAGTCTGGTTTTGCTTAAACCTGAATCAAGCTATGTCGCTCTGTTGTACGTAAGTACAGACCTGCCCCCGCTGACTTGATTCTTAAACTTGATTTTCTTATATTCTCTCTGTAAATGGAAACATGGTCTATGTCTTAAGTTAAGATGTATATCTATGGTGGGGACCACAGCGAAATGTACGTACAAATAATAATAAAATTAGCTTCTAGATGTGAGTGTACCATGTTTAAAGTGGACAAATATACTAATAATCGTGTTTGAAATAATTTTTATAAAAAGTGTTTTTAGCATGTCAAGTAAATTTAAAGTGGACAAATATACTGATGATCGAAATAACACTTACTGTTCGTAATAAATGCATGTTATTCCGATATGATCCCTAACCAGATTATATCAACTCCGTCACCAAAAAGAATGTGTTAATTTTATATTTGTAAATTTGCATTCCTTTATGTGTTATTATATTTTCTCTAAGTTAGTTGAATTTTTTTGATTTTACCCAAGTTACAGTTACCTTTTCAAATTTGAGTACCGAAATCACAACACAAAGATCGATAAAATCGCAAACTTTTCACTAAAAGTGACCTGATGCGTCACTTCATGAGTGACGCTACTAGTGACGCATACGATAATGCGTCACTTTCACTAGTGATGCTTTAAGTGTCGGGGTAAGCTACGCTACAAGTGCCGGGTTGAGTGACGCATATTAGGGTTTTCGTATAAATATCCTTTCAAACGACACTCAACCTCACCACTTTTCAAATTTACTTAGCGTCACTCCCTCTGACATACCATCACTTCTTGTGTCCCTGCGTCACTTCCATTGTGCGTTTTTTGTCGATCTATTCGTGATTTCTCAAGCTTGGTTGCACATTCCATCGTGATATTTCTGTTCCCCTCATTCACACGACTCTATTGGTACTACTTTTAACCTTTCTCTTTCTGTATTCATGCTTTAATTGTGTTTTAGGGTTACGGGTTTTGGGTTTCACAGAAATCACACGATTTGGGGATTAATTCGTTAATGTTTTCAGTTAATAATTGGTGTGTTTTACTCGTTTTTATCACGCGCACATTGTGGTAACTACGGTTTTCAAAAACCCCAAATTTGGTTCCTGGGTATGAACAGTGACACGATGATCTTCATCGTTGCGTCACTTCATGCGTAACTTACAGCAAGTGACGCTACTTGGTAATTTAGAACCCATACCGTCACTTCTTTAGTGACGCTTATTACTGCGTCACTTCTTAAGTGACTCTCTTAGTGACGCATGTGCATGTATTACTTGTTAGCCCGTCACTCATCTAAGTGACGTTCACTTATGCGTCATTCCCTTAAGTGACTCACTTAGTGACGCCTTTGTCTATACCGACACTTATACCGTCACTTCCTAAGTGACTCATTGGGTTACCGTCACTATGCTAAATGCCGCATACTTTTGACCCGACACTTCTTAAGTGTCGTATCTAATGATTCATGATTTGGCAACGTCACTTACAATATCTATGTCGGGTTTGGAGATATTTGTGTCATGTTGGGACATGTTTGTGTGTGACAACAGATCTAGCTTTGTAATAGTTGAAACGTTATTTGTAATCAAGTTGATATATTGATTTTGGTTTGTATACACTTAATATGATTTGATAGGCATTTTAGAGCTAATTGTTTGAATGCTAAAAGATGTTAATCAAAGTCAAAGTTTGACTGAAAAAGTCAAATCGCGAAGTTCAGAAAAGAACTTGCGAAGTTCAGTTGAACTTCGTAAGTGGGCCAAGTTCGCATGGGCCATGGGCTGCGAAGTTTGAAGTTCGCAGAAGCCCAGCAGATTTGCGAACTTCGTGAAAACTTAAACTATAAATACAAATCAAACCCTAAATGTTTAACACTTTTGCCCATACGAATTTCCAGAGGTATTGTGCGAACTTAAGCATTCTAATCGACTAGGTATTGATAGAATAACGTATTGAATCGATACAAAGTCATATTTGATAATCCGAATCGCTAGTATATTGCGAAACAATCGTTCACTATCCGTGAACTTAGTATTGACGGATTCCGCACGTTAATACCTAAAGATAACCTCGTTATCGATCCTATACAAACGGACTTACAATTGGTATCAGAGCCTACGGCTAGATACGCGTAGGTTCGGGGTTATTCGGATAAAAACGATTGATTTGGGTTTGATTGTACGTGGATTCTTGCGTAAAATCGATTAAAATCACTCTCTGGAAGTTTTTAGATTCGTAATCGACCGAAAACTTAGGGTTTAGTCGATTAGAAACCTAAAATTTTCGTTTTTGGGGTTTTTCAGCCGATTCTGCGAAGTTGGGGTTTTTGGCGAAGTTCAGTGATTTAGCGAAGTTCAGAAAGTTGCGAAGTTCAGTCTTTGCGAAGTTCAGTGATTTAGCGAAGTTCAGAAAGTTGCGAAGTTCAGTGATTTTGCGAAGTTAAGTTCGTGCGAAGTTCGTGAAAAATTCAGTTTTTTTTAAAAAAGTTTGCGTTTTTAAGTACCAAAGCTAGCCTAGATGTCTGATGTTAGTAAGTTGATTGAGATGGAACACGAAGTTGGTAAGGCTAGTGGACCACCTAAGTTACTCCGACTCTCAGACTATTATGGTTGGAAGGATAGGTTTGAGTCTTACTGTCATTTCCATGACATAAGCATATGGTTATGTATCAAGAGTGGTTACACCCCTCCAACTAACGTTGTGAATGGAGTGGTAGTTGAGATCACTTATGATAAAATGAGTGACAAAGAAACTAAGGCTTATGAGAAGGAATGTAAAGCTCTTCATGCTATCAGGATGAGCTTACCTAAGGACATCAATCATCAACTGAGATCTTTTCATACTGCTAAGGAGCTCTGGGAAGCTCTTGCGAAAAGAGGTGAAGGTAGTCCTCAGGTTATTGCTAGTAAGACCAATCTCCTTGAGAAGCAGTGGATGATGTTCAAAGCTTTTAAGGGAGAAGACCTCGAGGCTTATACTGAAAGATATTACCACTTGTTAAGTGAGCTGATCACACATAACATTGCCTATACTGATGCTAAAATTGTCAACAAATTTGTTGAAGGTTTACCAAAGAAATGGGAGATGTATGGAGTGATGTTGAAAGATAATGAGACTCGCTATTCTACCATGACCTTAGAGCAAGTCATTGACCGGCTAAAAGGTTATGATTTTGATAAGAAGACAAGAGACTCTGATTCTGATCAGGTTCAGGATCCAGGACTATATCATGGGAATGCCACTCTCAATCAGGCTACTTCTAGCTCGACCAAAGCTTTGTTGACTATTGGTGAAGCAGATGAAGATAGCGAGATTGTTACTGATGAACTGTGCTTAGTGTCTTCTTCCACAAGTGGTAGTACTCAAGCAAAACCTCCTGTCAAAGTAGCTCTCAAGACAGCTAAGGAATACACTAACATGCCAATGAGTGTTAAGACTGCTGAAGAACAATTGTCTATGTTGGCATCATTCATAGCTTGTTATGAAAACTACATTCAGGGAAAGATCACGGATCCTTCAAAATATGATGAGGATTATGATCAAATCGATCCAGAACATCTAGAGGAAATTGACCTTCAGTGGCAACTTGCTATGATTTCAAGAAGGGTTAAGAATTTTCTGAGAAAAACTGGAAAGAAAACAATAGGAGGAAAAGGTGGATTAGATATGTCCAAAGTAAAATGTTATAATTGCCAAAACAATGGACATTTTGCTAGGGATTGCCAAAGACCTAAATCTGATAAAAACGCAAATCCAAAGAACGACACTTTAGCTTCTAAGGCTTTAGTTGTTGAACAGTTGGATGGATCCTTTGACTGGAGTGCTATGGCTGATCAAGCATTCATGGCTGAAATTGTGGATGAGGATAAGACAGTTGAAGCAACTGGGTATATGCCGACTGCTGAGGAATATCAAGTCAAGGTACCTGATATGACTGTTCCTCCGGCTAAAGATGATGTATATGATGCTGGATCAACTGAGGATCTAACTGCTGAGGACTTCGTGGCACACATGGCAGATGTTCAAACCGACAAGAAACGGGTATGTTTCGATTTTGCTACTATGATTGACGTATGCAATTTAGTTTCTAGTCTACAAGCTCAATTAGGTAGCTATGTAGATTCCCATAATGCCTTGAATAGGGAACTAGGAGAAGCTAAAAGTGATGTGCGTAGGCTAAGTAGCGATAAGGTTGATTTGAGTGATAGGATTCGGTTAGCTAACTTAGATAAGACCGCCCTTAGTGATACTGTTAAGGATCAAGCTGTGACTATAGATGGGTTATATCTAAATGTGGCTAACTTAAATCAAACCATTGCTGAAAAGGATAAGGAGTTGGTTGATCTTAAGTTGAAGATGGTTGAGCTTAATCGTAAATTTGAAGGTTTTAGAACTTCTTCTTTGACCTTAAATACTATAATTAGCTCACAACGTAGTCCTAAGGATGGGTATGGACTAGGATATGGTGAAGTACCCCCACCTTATAATGATAACTACAAACCTACTTCAACTGATGTGGAAATGTCTGATGTTTCCAAAGAACCAAAAGCGGAAATCCCACAGGTAACTGAGTTAGAAAAGCCTGTTGATAAAGACCTTAAGTCTAGTAAGGATGAAACCAAATTAGATGATAAGGTGATTAATAAACAGGAGAAACATTTAGTAACTCACGTTAATAGTGTTCCTCAAATGGGTAAAGAATCTAAGTCTAGAAAGCAAAGATCTTGTTTTAAGTGTCATCAAAAAGGACACGTAGCTTCTTGTTGTCCAAATAAGAAACTAGAAACAGGTCTAGGACAGGTTAACAATATTGTGACTCCTGTAGCTTTTAAGACTAATGTGGACAGGTTAAATGCTAAACCAGGGTTGGGAAGTAAATCTATTGTTAAACCTGTAAACATTTTAAAGAGGGACAGAACACACAGTGTGTCTCCACCTAAATCTAAACGGATCTTAACTCCTAATGCTAATGTTTCATTTCAATCTAAGGATAAAGTACCGTCTAGGTTTCAAACACCAAGTAGAGGCCATAGTCGTAATGAAAATGGCCATAGTCGTTAATAGTGTTCCTAATGCTAATGTTTCATCAAAAAGGACACGTAGCTTCTTGTTGTCCAAATAAGAAACTAGAAACAGGTCTAGGACAGGTTAACAATATTGTGACTCCTGTAGCTTTTAAGACTAATGTGGACAGGTTAAATGCTAAACCAGGGTTGGGAAGTAAATCTATTGTTAAACCTGTAAACATTTTAAAGAGGGACAGAACACACAGTGTGTCTCCACCTAAATCTAAACGGATCTTAACTCCTAATGCTAATGTTTCATTTCAATCTAAGGATAAAGTACCGTCTAGGTTTCAAACACCAAGTAGAGGCCATAGTCGTAATGAAAATGGCACTACTTCTCGCTCTCAAGGGATGAATTTTGAATATGATTATAAGAACCATGAGTCTAAATCCCAAGGTTATGAGTCAAGGAGATTTACCTCCAAGTCTCCAAGTCGACCCAAGACCACTATTCATCCACAACCTTATGTTCCCGTTAAAGTAGCCAAGGTTCCTGATGGAAATGTCTATGGTTACTTTAAAGAAACTAAGATTGTCGATGGTGAGGGACATACCAAGACCGTTATGGCTTGGGTCCCTCTTACGAACTAATTGTGTACTAATGTCATGTGCAGGAGCCTACTGTGAACAAGACAAGCTGGTGGTATGTAGACAGTGGATGCTCAAGACACATGACAGGGGATAGAAGCCTTCTTCAAGACTTCAAGGGTGGATTGAAACAGCGTGTAAATTTTGCTGGAGATAAAGGAGGGATGATAACTGGGAAGGGAAAAGTTTCTAATGGAGCTTTGACTCTAGAGGATGTGAACTATGTTGAGCAACTAGTTCATAACCTAGTGAGTGTTTCCCAATGTTGTGATAGAGGTCATCCAGTTCATTTTAATGAAAAGGAGGCCTTAATCTTGAAGCCAGGGTTTAAAGTTTTTGAAGAATGGATATTAATGAGGGCACCAAGGAAGAAGGATATCTATGCTATTAACATGGGTGCTCCAGTTTCTTCAATGGCATCTACATGTCTTTTGTCCAAGGCTTCAGAAACCGACTCTTTACTATGGCATAGGAGAATGGCACACTTAAACTTTCGAAAAATGAATTATATAACCAAGAATGGGTTAGTAGAGGGAGTGCCAAAACAGAGTTTTAGGTTGGAAGACAGGTGTGTATCTTGTATGAAAGGAAAACAACACAAGAAACCACACAAGTCCAAAACAATAAACTCTATCACCTCGCCATTTGATTTGCTCCACATGGATCTCTTCGGCCCAATAAGCAAAAGAAGTCTAGGTGGGAAATGGTACTGTTTAGTCATCACCGACGATTTTTCTAGATTCTCATGGGTATTCTTTTTAGGATCTAAGGATGAAACCCCCGGAATACTTATGCAATTCCTAGATCAAATTGAGAATGTCTATAAAACGAGAGTAAAGAGACTTCGTAGTGATAACGGTACAGAATTTAAGAACTCGACATTCAATGTTTACTGTTTGTCCAAGGGTATTGAACATCAATTCAGTGCACCATATGAGCCTCAACAGAATGGTGTAGCTGAAAGGAAGAACAGAACATTGATCGAAGCCGCAAGAACTATGCTTGCAGACTCAAAGCTTCCTGTCATCTTTTGGGCAGAAGCAGTGAGTACAGCATGTCATGTTTTGAATAGGGTTCTGACTGTTAAGAAGCATAACAAGACTTGTTATGAACTTTTGAACAAGAAGAAACCAAATTTGAAAGGCTTTGAACCATTTGGTGTGTCTTGTACATTGTTGAAGACTCAACATCAATCTAAATTTGGAGAGAAAGCTGACGAAGGATATTTCCTAGGTTATGTGCCAAATTCTCCAAATAAACGAGTTTTCAACAAAGTCACAGGTCGTGTGGAAATAGTTTATAACATTGAAGTTACGAGCTATACACATGATAATCATAAGGGACTAGATTGGCAGTTTGATTATTCAGATCTTTTTCAATCCTTTAAAGTTCCTGTGAGTGACCACACGGTTGATCCCGACATTCCAGATCATGCATTGACCGATGATGAAGATACACCTCCAAGATCAAAACTCAATGCAGATAGGGATGTTGAGGAAGTGGAGGATGATTTGAGTTCAGATGATTCATCTCCTGAATCACCCAAAACTCCTCCAAAGACTCCTACTTACTATGTAGATCCTGCGTTTCTTGAATATCAACAAAGGGTTCTTAAAGGAGTATTTCTTCCCTCCAGATCCTCTACAGGAGATTTCATGTTTGATAGAGATGATGAGGATGTGGAAGAAATTGCTACTAACTTGGGTGATAATTTAAGAAGTGAACCGGTTAGTGTTTCAAGAGCTACGAAAGATCACCCCCCTTCAAATATTATTGGTGATCCTCAGGTTTCTGTTCAAACTAGAGGAAGTGTTAGTAAAATCTCAGAGTTTACCGATTCACATCAAGCCAATTTCCGTGAAAGTGAAGCTCATCAGTGCATGTATTCGTGCTTTATCTCTCAAGTAGAGCCAAAGAATGTTCAAATGGCTTTGAAAGATAATTCATGGGTTGAGGCGATGCAAGAAGAGCTATTTCAATTCAAGAAATTGAAGGTATGGCAGTTGGTTGATCTACCAAAGGGAGAATATCCGATTGGTACTAGATGGGTGTTTAAGTGCAAACGAGATGATCGAGGAGTGATCGTTCGCAATAAAGCTCGTTTAGTTGTTCAAGGATTCAATCAACAGGAGGGTATCGATTACAACGAAGTGTTTGCACCTGTGGCACGACTAGAAGCAATAAGGATGTTTTTGGCATTTGCTACATTCAAAGAGATCAAGGTATTTCAGTTGGATGTCAAATGTGCCTTTTTGTATGGAGATGTCAAAGAAAAGGTGTATGTTTCACAACCTCCAGGGTTTTCTGATCCACACTATCCTGATAGAGTATATCATCTAGATAAGGCTCTATATGGATTGCATCAGGCACCAAGGGCTTGGTATGAAACACTATCTACTTATCTACTCGAAAATGGATATTCTAGAGGAAAAATAGATAGTACACTTTTTGTGAAATGGAAGAATGACGACTTTCTGCTTGTTCAAGTTTATGTGGATGATATCATCTTTGGATCTTCGGATGAAAAGATGTGCATAGAATTTGAGCAAGTGATGAGGAAAAAGTTCGAGATGTCTGCAATGGGAGAGTTGACGTTTTTCTTGGGGTTGCAAGTTGATCAAAAGAAAGACGGGTTCTTTATTCATCAGTCTAAATACACACATGAGCTATTAGAGAAATTCAAGATGGATAATACAAGGATTTACAAGACTCCTATTCAAGAAGGTCATGGACTTGGTCCGGATACATCGAGTGATCAAGATGTAGATCCTACTCTTTATAGGGCTATTATCGGATCACTAATGTATCTAACTGCATCCAGGCCAGATATTATGTTTGCAGTGTGTATCTGCGCACGATATCAAGCCAATCCTAAGGAATCTCACATGCAAGCTGTAAAACGGATTCTTCGTTATCTTAAAGGGAAACCTAAGTTGGGACTTTGGTATCCGATTGGGGGAGACTTGGATCTTATGGCTTACACAGATTCAGATTATGGAGGATGCAACTTAAATAGAAAGTCGACGAGCGGTGGATGTCAATTTTTGGGACATCCTTTAGTGTCTTGGCAGTGTAAGAAGCAAACCTCAGTAGCCATTTCTACATGTGAAGCTGAGTATGTTGCAGCTGGGAGTTGTGTATCTCAAGTTCTTTGGATACAACAACAACTGCGAGACTATGGTCTTAATTACACAAATACTCCCGTCATGATTGACAATGAGTCCACGATCTCGATTACAAACAATCCGGTGAAACATAGTAAGACGAAACACATCGAGATTCGTCATCATTTTATAAGGGATTGTGCGGAGAAAAAGCTTATACAGTTAGTCAAGGTCCCCTCAACTGATAACTTGGCAGACTTGTATACTAAGGCTTTCGACAGGACGCGGTTTGAGACATTGATTCAAAGGAACGGCATGCAAAATCCGGAATAACGCGTCTTCCAAAGGTCTTTTTGTTTAAGTACTTTTATTTTTGTTTTGTTTTCTTTTTCTAGTTCTATGTGTTAAAAAAAAAAAAAAAAAAAATAATAATAATAAAAAAAAAAAAAATGAGGGGGACGTATGGCATTAATTTGCTTGTTACCTGCGGGGAATCGCCTCCAATAAAAGAACAACTGTAGTTCTTTTAGAAATTTGTTTGAGTTTTAACTGTAAAAACTCGGGAGATGATAGTAAATTAGGGGAGTAAGCATAACAATAATAATCTTTAAGTTCTAGGATCGAGTTGAAATTTTTGGTAAGTTGTTATTTCTAACCTCTTATCGGGTCTGTTATTGATCTCGGTTTACCGATAGAACTTTACGAATCCCAATAACGGGTCAAGGAATGATAGCTTGCTAGAAGTCGTTAGTAAGTTTCTATAAGTCTTACTAGAATTAATTCTTTAACTTAGTAAACAGCTTATATTTATCTTGTTATGCACCTATATCCACTGATAATAACATGTGATATTTTTTATAAAAAAAAAGGTACTACAAGTCTAGATAGCTTCATCATATGATGTATCGGTACGCAAAGTATTCTTAGATTTTTGAGCATTTAAGAAGCAATAACATGATGTGACTATATCTTTTGTGGTTAACTTTATAATGTATGACACAATGTCTTAATTGATTGAATGATAGTACTGCTATACACTGTTATCAAAAATCTAAATTTAAAGAGTAAAGGCAAATGGTAATGGTTATTAATGAAATTAAGGGTGACGATTGTTGTAGTATCTACAGACCAGGAGCCACTAATTTCATTAATAGTCCCAAACTAGTTTACTCATACTAAGGGCGACGATTGTTGTAGTATCTACAGACCAGAAGCCACTAGTATCTTTAAATGATGTTTGGTATTTGTCATAAACTCAAAGCAAAGTCAAGTGTATGTTATAAAATAACCGCTACCTTGAAAATTTTAATAGATGCAGTGTTTTAGTTTTACTTGAAATTCTTCAGTATATTATATTGGGGAACATATTGGATATAGTTCACAACTAATAATAATAAGGTTTGCTCATTAATCTAGGTTTAATTTGTTTATGTGGATCATTATACCGATAATCGTCTTGAACTATCAAAGAGACACTTGGATCGTTCACTTATGTGAATAATTAGGTCCAAATATATGTAAAGATATTTTTGCTATAAAAGAGTTATGTCACGTGGATAAAGGTAAAATAAGATATAATTTTATAAATATGAGCTTTTCACTAGTGAAGACATAATTCTATGAGATTTATATGAAATTTTACTAGCAATTTGTCTTAGACTTAACGTAAGCTAATTAATAAATGCTTATTCTTCCTAATATGATCCCGAAGCAGTTGAAATTCTATCTAGGTTAAGATTCGTTTTATTTAGATTAAGTTGGTTTATTTATTTTTCGCATTTGTAATTTTTGTTTATAAATAAAGTTCAATTTTATTTTTATGTGTCGTGTTTTATACCTTTGGTAGCACTTTATTCTATCTTTAATCGTTCCGGAATCATTGAATGTGACAAATACGTCTTGGGAAATTAAAATTTTGACTTGTGTAAAATTATTACCGTTCAATTTATTTTTAAAGTTAAATTCGCGAAGTTGGTCAAATCCTGCGAAGTTGACCAGTCAAACTTCGTGAATTAGACTTAGACTATAAAAGGAACAAGTCAACGAGTCAAACCCCTTACAATTCCCAAAATCTTGCGAAGTTCACACAGCCTTTGCGAAGTTCTGTGCGGCGAACTTGAGACGAACTTGATTTGATCGGTTATTTACGAAATTCGCGAAAGAGGAAGGGATTTTCGCTCCGTTAACAATCATCTACTCGTTGTTGCGAATCTATTGAGGTATATTTCACAAGATTTCACCGTGTAGTTTGCTCGTAATCGATCGTTTTTGTATTTCGATGGTTTCGGTTTGGGATTTCACGGATTCAACTTGTTTAAGTGATTGTAAAACCGAAAAACTTAAAGATATTACTTAATCGATGTATCTATAACATGTTCGAAGTGATTAATTGCTTCAAACTCGTGTAGATCATCATTTTAGTGATTTAAAATTGAAACCGCGAAGTTGCGAAGTTCAAATCTGCGAACTTCGCAAACGCTCCTCATTGCGGAGTTTGACCAGGTCAAACTTCGTGACGAAGTTTACACTTTGCGAAGTTGACCCAGTCAACTTCGTGGTTGACCCAGGTTGGAATGATGCGAAGTTAACCTAAAATTCGCAAAGCCTTGCGAAGTTCAGCTGAACTTCGAGATTCAGTCAACTTCGGCATTGACCCGCGTTGACCCGCGTTGACCGAAGCTTATTTTGAGAAAATCTAACTTTTAAATTAACTTTGGTTGACGGTTTCAACTCGAGAATTTAGTTTAGACTTAGTTTAACTTTTGTTAATAAAGTTTACATAAAATTTTCGAATATTATAACTTGTTTTTCGTTTAAGGACGTTTTTATAGTTATAAATAAAAAGCAAGTTGATTATTTTTAGCATGTTTGAACTTAAGAACTTCACATTATAAGTTAAAACATGTTACTTATTAAATAATGAGTTAATAATATCGAAAGTCTTCCGATTCATTATGTAATCGAGCGGCGTGTCCTGATATTATTTTCAGCAGTATTATAACTTATGTTTTATTAAACTTTGAACTTGTTAATATCGAAAGTCTTCCGACTCATAGCGTAGTCGAGCGGCGTGTCCCGTAACTTTAGTTTCGGCGGTGTTACAATTCAAGTTTATGTTTTAAACGAACTTTGATTTAATTTAAAGATTATAATTGAACGATAAAGATTATACTTTTAGGTTCAGTTAAGTTTCAGTAAATTAAGTTATTAGTTAAAAGTGAACTTAGACGTTTGATGATCTTATGGTCATAATACGTGAACGTTCAAGTTAACTAATGTTCATTTATTTAATGGTTTTTGTTGTTTGCAGATATGGCAGCTGATAGACCATTTGTTCCAGAACACAATATTTGGATCAACTTAGATGTTGAAGAGGCCGGGAGCCAAGCTGTGAGACAAATGAAAGAGTTTCTACGTCGATCTAGAGTTGGGTTTGCAGTTTCAGAGGTTCCGGCTTTGAATTTTGCTGTCTTAAGAGATTTCTGGACTGACATTGCGTATGATGAGTCAGTTAACCCTCCAGTTATCCGAGCAACCGTGAATAACCGTCCGGTTGTATTCTCTAAGGATACTTTACGTCAGGTTCTCCAGCTGGGAGAAGCAGCTCAAGATGATGGACCCCAGGTCTTTCCGAATAGATTCTTATGGGGTGCTGCAAGACGTATAGGATATTCTGGACCCTCCAGAGGCCAGCAGTTTGTGAAGTCATTTTTGATGGGCCAGTGGAGATTCTTGTTTCACGTTATTGTGAAGGTTTTTGCTAACAAGAAAGCGGGTTTTGACGATGCGAGTCCAGAGTTGATGTCTATGTTGTTGTCTCTGGTGTACAACAAGCCATACAGCATCAGTGGCTACATTTTTGATTCTTTTGTTGGTCAAGTGACTAGGCATTCGAGGAGCTCTCCGTTCATGATATATCCTAGATTCACTATGCTTCTGATTCGTCACTCCATTCCGGATTTGAATGTTGCGGGTGACAGGACAGTGACTCATATGACTGTACGAGGATACAAGTCTATGTGGCTTCATTCAGTCAAGAAGCAAGCTGTTCCGAGACCACCAGAGGTTAATCTTTTTGGTGCGGTGGTTAATGCAGCTTATGTGTCACTTGGGAATAACGGTTGGATGGATACAGCTGAGGCACAAGCACAAGCTGAGGCTGCTGCGGATCAAGATGATCAACCACAACAACAACCACAGCAACCACAACAACCTGCACAACAACAACAACAACCACCACCACAAGAGCAGCAACCACAGCAAGCTCCTCAACCTGCAGCTGAAGCTCAGGTTCTCATTAATGAAGTACTGAACCAGGATGCGAATCCTGAGGTTCGAGAGAAGCTGTTGCATGATGTGCTCATTCAGAATGATGATGAGAATGATCCTGATTTACGTGATATTGAAGGATTTAGGGTATAATTCTCATTTTTATATTCTAACTTGGCATTGTTATGAGATGTTTCATATTTAGTATATAATTTTATATGAATAGGATCCAGAGAACGTAGTCCCAGAGGTTGCAAGACCTGAGGGTACATGTAGTTTGGGTGAGACTGCGGGCACATCAGTTCCTGTTGCGAAAGATGTTGCTACAGTTCATGATTCCAGTTCAACCGGATCTGATGAGATTCGCGTTATTGAGAAAGGCAAGCGTAAGCTTGTTGATGAGGATACTGATGATGAAGATGAAACTCCTCAGCTCCAGACGCGTACAAAACGTGTTAGGACGAGTGCTCCTGCTTTGAACATAGGCGGAATGCCAGGTTAACTATTGATAGTTTATCTTTCTAACGTTTTAGGCTTTACCTTGAGATAGGAAATTGAGATAGAAATTTTTCTATGACAGTTTCGAATCTTAGCAGCAAACCGGTTAGAGAACCGATGAGGCAACGTCCGACTACGCGCGGATCTGCAAAGGTATAAAGATTTGTGACTTGTAGACGTTGTTTATTAATCGGGTTTTGTAATACTTAGTAGATATTTGAGATGGCTTTTGCTGTGACAAATATTAACTTACATTGTATTACAGGAGAGTGCTTATCATGATGTTGATACCACTACTTCTCATTTTGAGACGACAAAGCAGAGTCGTATAGCAGCTGGGTTGTTGAGAGAATCCCTTGAGGAAATGGCACGACAAGCTGGTGCTAAAGCTGCTAGAATGACGACTGCTGCTGCTCAACCAAGGCCAGCAAGAGACCACCTAGAGGATGCCGTTGCTCAATTGCAGAGTCAAAATGCAATAATGGCTGAAGCGATGAAGCAACAATCTGTGGCATATTCGGCGTTGATGAAAGCTCATATGGAACTGAATGACATGCATGCTGATTTAGTTGAAGAAGTTCAGCGTATGCGGCGCTTACTTGTGCGAATAGTTCCAGACCCGTCGACTCAGGGGGAGATGTTGGCATATATTAGAGGGTGTAAAGAAGATGAGCTTAGGAAGAAACGCAGACAAGATCGAGATGATGATCCCGAGGCTAATAAAGAAAAGGAGAGTGAGCCGACTGGTCAGAAACAGACTAGTGAGCCGACTCAACTTCAGGGGGAGTCAGGATCTACTGCTGCTGATGATGCTGGTGCTGGTGCAAGTGGAAGTGGTGCTGGTGGAAAAGAAGCTGGTATGACTACTTAGTTGTTTAAGTAGTTAGTATTTTGAGAATATTTTGTAATGTTAAACTTATATACTTTGGTTAATCTTAGATTGTAATAACTTTGAAAGATTAATGGTTGTAAGTTAAGTTTAATTTAGTAATGATATAAGATTTTAACTTAAGATTTTTAATGATAAGTTAAAATGATTTAAGATTACTGAGTATGATTTAGGCTTGAGATTTAGTTGACAAGCGGAAAATCATATTTGAGTAATTGATACAATAGAGATGAATAAAGGAATTCTTAGATTGATTCAGGAAAATCAATGAAAGAATTTATATTGTTTGTCTAATTTGTGTTAATTAAATTGGTTATACAGAAGAGAATGCTGAAAGTGATTCAGATACAGAAATTCCTGATGAATCTGAAGATGAATTGGATTATGAACCGGAAGAAGGAGAGTTCATTATGCCAGAGGATTGGAGTCCTGTTCCTGTGGTTGAAGAACATGAAGTTGTAGATCCAGATGCTAATGTAGATGAACACTTTATGGATCCTTCGACAACAGAGTTCGTAATTGAGACAACAGCTGGAGAAAGAGTTGATCTTGATAAAGATTCAACTGATTCTGAAGCTGAAGCTGAAAAGGACATTCCAAGGAAACATCCATGGTTCAGATTACCTGCAAGGAAGAAGAAGGAAAAGGTTGGAGTTTCTGAAGTTGACATTACTGGAAATCGGATTCCAAAAAGAGGTATTCTTGGATGGTACTATGATTCCGACTTGAAGCTGTTCGCGATCAAGAGATATGACGGCGTTCAGTACTTTGAGAAAAATATCAAGAAGTTCAGTTCATTACCGAGACATGATGTCAAAGACTTGGCTAAATTGGAAATGAATAATCCGACTGAAGATGACTATGCAAAATATGTTCAAAGAATTCTAAGATCTGAGGTCAGGATGGGAAAATATGAGAAGATTAAGCCAAGGAAAGGTAAAACTCACAAGTTGAATGAGAAAAGTGAGAGAACTGGCAGACGTAGAAGAATCAAGGTATATCCAGCGGTCGAGTGTGTGCAACAGATTCCTATCAAGAAGATGCCACAGGATATATTAGGAAATATGTGTAGGTGGCAGGTGGATTCTGAGACTGGTGAAGCTCACATGTTTGAGAAGGATGATGAAGTTGAACATGGAGAGAAGATTATTTTGAATGTTTATGATCGCAGGCATCTGATGAACTTATCAAAGGCAGACATGAGGAAACTTGATGAAATCAAGATTGTTGCAATTGAAGGATGGGAGGATGCAGCGAGATATTATCAATCGATGGTCACCAAATGCATACGACTTGGAATACATTTTGGAAGCAAGCTATATAAGTAAAGATCAAAGACAACTTGAAGACTTTTGATAATAACGCTAGAGCTATTGTCAAGGGGGAGTCTGTTGGGACATGTTTGTGTGTGACAACAGATCTAGCTTTGTAATAGTTGAAACGTTATTTGTAATCAAGTTGATATATTGATTTTGGTTTGTATACACTTAATATGATTTGATAGGCATTTTAGAGCTAATTGTTTGAATGCTAAAAGATGTTAATCAAAGTCAAAGTTTGACTGAAAAAGTCAAATCGCGAAGTTCAGAAAAGAACTTGCGAAGTTCAGTTGAACTTCGTAAGTGGGCCAAGTTCGCATGGGCCATGGGCTGCGAAGTTTGAAGTTCGCAGAAGCCCAGCAGATTTGCGAACTTCGTGAAAACTTAAACTATAAATACAAATCAAACCCTAAATGTTTAACACTTTTGCCCATACGAATTTCCAGAGGTATTGTGCGAACTTAAGCATTCTAATCGACTAGGTATTGATAGAATAACGTATTGAATCGATACAAAGTCATATTTGATAATCCGAATCGCTAGTATATTGCGAAACAATCGTTCACTATCCGTGAACTTAGTATTGACGGATTCCGCACGTTAATACCTAAAGATAACCTCGTTATCGATCCTATACAAACGGACTTACATGTCATATTGTGATCGTCTGTTTATCTCCGAGGAAGGGAGGATATGATGTCGCGAGTCATTTGACTCTATCTCTCATGTTAGCCTTGATCTACAACAAGCCGTATAACTTTAGCGAATATATCTTTGACAACATGGTTGAGAACATTAGGGCTGGGAAGGATAAGTGGCTTCAATATCCACGGTTTGTGCAGCTGTTGTTAAACAATTTGAATCTTGAGATTGCTCCTGATCAACAATCCCTTTTGGTGCCAACGCCAATGCTTCTACGCGTCTTCAATGACTGCAAATTAGCGCCAAAGGGTGAACAAGTTTTGGCTGATTGTGAACTGTTCGGGCACATAGTCAATGAAAACCATGTTACGCCGATAAATGACGGATTTGAGGATGATGTGATTCCTCCGGAAAATGAGGATGATCTGGTTGACACCGAGATTGCACAGGATTTGGACGATATTGATCGTGTTGAGCGGGTTGATGAGGATTCTGATGATGGTGGTCCCACACCACCCGATTCTGAGGGTGATGTGCCCCCACCAACTGCTTTAGATGGGATTCAAATTGCTGATCCTCGACGCTTTAAGCGTATTTTGAGAAGGATTTCTGCGGGGAGGGTTCATGTACCGAGGAACCCTGGCAAGCGACCAGCTGGGTCTTCTCCATCTTATTCAGATTTACCTTTGAGGAGACGCCAGAGAACGGGAATCATTATTCAGGAATCTGGTCAGCGAACGCCTCAGTAACAACAACAATCTCCACAACATCAACCACAGCCACAGCTCCCATCTATTCAACAGCTTCTGAGCCAAATGGAGCAATTGAGCAAATGCTTTGATGATCAGAACGCGATTATTGCAGCTCAGGCTTCTCAGATCAAGGAGTTAGAGCTTAAAGCTGCACAGGTGGATGCGCTAAAGCTACAGGTGTCTGAGTTAGATTCTAGATTGCTAGAGTTGGAGTCTGTTACTGTTGTTTCGGGGGAGGAAGGTCAGCGTACCTTGGAAACAAATGTAACACCTCCCCCAGAACCAGAAAATGTACAAAGTTCAGATATTAAAGAAAATATTGCTTTAGATTATTTCGTTGATGTTCCGGGACAACCGACTCCGATTGCAGCTGATTATTCAAATGTCAATCTGACATATCTGCAGAGTTTGGTTAATCAATTTGATGAAGTAGATAGATTAGTTGATACCGATGATGTTGAAATGGATACAGAGGTCCCAGGGTCGGATGAGGAATATATGGATAATCCAAATCAAGAACCGGCGCCTTAATGTGAACCGGAGCCAGTGTTACGACAACCTACTCAAGCATACAATTTTGATGCTCCGGTTATTGAGACAGATTCTTCTGAAGATGAGGCAGAACCTGCAATGGAACAATCTGCTGATGAATCAGTTCCTGTGTCTACATCTTCAGGAAGTTCAAAACCACAAGTAGTGTACACACCCATTGCACCTGATTTGAAGATTTGCAAAACTTATCAAGTTAAAGGTGAATTGACCGGTTTAATCAGAAGTTGGAAATTCGATGTTGACAACTTTCTCATTTTGATCAAAAGAAGTGATGGCGTGCAATACTTCAAGCCTAGATTCAACCATCAGCACATTGTCAAAGGTCGAACTTAATCGTCTTGCTTAGTTGAATATTGTAAATCATTCTGAAGATACTCGAGGAGTTCTCTTTCAGAAAATTCTGAGAAAAGAAATCTACAGCAAGAAATATATGTGGATTAGACCAGAGCTGGGAGTTCGGTATTCTTACAAGAAAAAGATTGATATAAGAACTCAACAACCGATTGTGAAATATCATTATCCACCAGCTGCTAGTCTCAAGACTGTTCCCTTACAGGAGTTACCACTGGATTTCTTACGAGATTTAAAGTATTGGTGGTTTGATCCTGTCACCCAAGAAGCTGTAATTGAATATTCTACCAAAACTGTTGTGGTACAGACACAAGGTAAATGGGGAGAATGGCCAATTAAGGAATTTGTGGGAAAGTCTGTTCGAGTTTTTGATCCGATCAGCCTGATAAATCTGACAAAGAAAGATTTGAAAGCTCTCTACAAGAATAAACTTCAGTATAATCAAGATGATTTAGAGGAAGCTTCAAAGTTTATGAGGGTGGTCGAGATTTGTTTGAAAGTAGGAATCCATGCAGGAGGAACATTCCCAGAAGGTTGGTGTTGATTAAAATTTTAAAGTTTAAAGATTTTGAAGACCAAGCTGAAGACACGGGGGAGTTTGTTGATGCATATCAGTTTATCTGTCAGTTGGTCTATCAAGTTGTAAAGTGTCGTTTAGTTGTTTAATAGAAATATAGATTTTGTACCAAGCGACACTTAACTTTTGGTTTAGGCGACACTTGCCTAAGTGACGCATAGCGACACTTAGGTAAGTGACGCACGAAGGCGGCCACATGCGACACTTGCCAGTGATGCATGTCTGCCGATTTTGTTTTAGTATAAATATAAACCTACAGGTTTTTGGCTAGGGTTGACAAAACCCTAGCACCATTTGTCGACTAAACTCAATTGTAATCAGTTCCAATACGTTATTGAAACTAATAAACTCATTTACTTTGTTTAATCAATCGTTTCGGTTTACGTTTATTAGTTATTTGTGTGATTGATTGTTTCCGTCACTCAATCGCTGTCGATCATCACTTAGATCCATCATAAGGGGCACTCACAATCAGAATCGCAGATTCTGAACTACTTTTCAAAACATCAAAGGGTTTATACTTTATGTTTTAACTAACAAACCTATGAACTCACCATCTTTATAGCTGACTCGTTTTAGCATGTATTCTCAGGTGCCCAGCAGGATTAGGATTGCTACAAAATTAACCTAGCTCAAGTCGCATATTTTCAATCAATGGGGACCACTCTACATTTACTTTTGTATTTTCAAATTATGTAATTGAAACTTCTATTAAACTCGCAACGTTGTAAACATTCTACTTTGGAAAATGTATATTTATTTTCAAACGTCTCATTTAGAGTCGTTCATTATGTATCTTATGCTGTGATATTTGATTTGGTAACACCTAACCGGACCGCTTCCGCAAATCCAAAATTTGAGGGTGTTATAGATTGGTATCAGAGCCTAAGGTTATAGTGAACAAGGTTGCATTAAGTGGGCCTAGACTATGACCGTTAGGCAGTATTCCTCATTAGGTATAACTGGTTCAGGGATTACATCATACGAGTTTAATTTAACATAGCGTAGCTAACTATGTACAATTAAATAAAGATGATGTGATATCTGAAAGGGGTTATACTGGATTAGGAATGCACTAGTTGACTCTGATCGCTACGTGCTAGATACCCTAGGCTATTATATGTACTTTAGGTATATAATAATAGGCATTGCTTGTGTACTACTTCTATATATATATATATATATATATATATATATATATATATATACATATATATATATACTGAGTATATATAACTTAATTTCGCAGTATTGTCATATACTCGCAAAGAGGCACATCGTTGTCTTCCTTGCCATCACGACACAACGTTTCCTCCATATGTACGAATAGGGGGATATCACATTTATCGCCGAACCTCGGGAATGAGGTATAAACATTACCTATTGGGATGGAAACCCGCACATGCTAATCGTTCAAGAAATTTAAAATAAACCAACAAACATTTCAACCTTCACCATAAGGGTCACCATTGGACTAATGATGACTAAGTCCACAAGATCACCTCAATTAGAACTTGATCATTTAGATCATCACAAATCAATACCTCGGTGTTAGCCTTCGCGCTACAATTGGGAAATTTCGAAACGTCAACGCATCTTTGGCCTTAGGGCTACACTTGAACAACGCACAACACGTGGTGCTGCATTACACAGTATGTTGATACTGCAAATGGCACATTGGTGCTACATTCATAGTACATGGGTACTGCATTACGGTGCTTCGGGCACTGCATTACGGCACGTGGTGCTGCGTTTCATAGTACTTCGGTACTACACTCATAATACAATTATATTACATTACTGTGCTTTTAGCATTACATCACGGTACGTGGTTACTGCATTCTAGTACTTAGGGTACTACACTTTGATTTATTAGAATTACATATATAGTACGTCAGTACTGCAATATAGTCTGTTAGACTACTACAATGACCTAGACATGGTTGACCTACATTGAAAACACTATTTAGTCATTATCACGACTACACACTGAAACTACAACATCTCAACTTACTCATTCTAAGCATATGTGAGCTATTCACGTCAAGACATCTTAAAAGTTCAAGGACTTTCAAAAGCATAACTTGATTTACTTTATGGACATCACTACAAATCACTAGTTTTCACGTCACGCTAAATCAAAATCTATGAATTAAGATCTCACACCTTGTCGTTTCATTCTTGTTTAAGAATCATGCCGCCTAGACGACAAACCTTCACCTAAGATGAACGTGACCAGTTCACGGATCAAAGAGTAGCTGAGGCTCTAGCTACTCAGAACCAAGCAAAGCCCTGCACCTTTAGGGACTTCCTGAGGTGCGAGCCACCAAACTTCATTGGAACTGAAGGAGCTGTCGGATTAATCCGATGGATCGAGAAAATGGAATCTATATTCCACATTTGCAACTACCTCGACGACTGCAAAGTCATGTACGCCACATACACCCTCCAGGATGATGCCTCTACCTGGTGGAGTTCCTATACCCGAACGGTAGGAATCGACACCGCACATGAACTTCCTTGGGAGGAGCTGAAACGAATCATGAGGGACAAGTATTGTCCCAGTGAGGAACTCTACAAACTTGAGGATGAACTCTGGAACCTCACCGTAAAGAACAACGACATCATAACCTACACCAATCGTTTTCACCAACTAGCACACCTTTGCCTGAACATAGTAAACCCTGAAAGCCAACGAATCGAAAGGTACATCGGTGGACTTCCAATTCAAATTGAGGGAATGGTCACCGCCTTTAAACCCGAAACTATTAACGATGCTATTCGCATGGCCCACAAACTCATGGCACAGGTGGTCCGACGCGGGACGCCTGCAACCGAAAACAACCAAGGAAGATGGAATGGAGATTCCAGCACTAATCATAACCCAACAAATCAACCCGAACCCTTGAGGTCCTACGCCAACGAACCCAGGGAAAAACGAGGCTATGCGGGTGATAAACCCTTTTGTCACGGCTGTAAACGTCATCATGATGGTTCATGTGGGTTACCCTGTGAAAGATGCCAACGATTCGGACACAAAATCTGGGATTGCAGAGTTCCTGCGACTCCCGACTTAAAAAGGGTATGCTTCAAATGTAAAGAACCCGGTCATTACAAGAAGGATTGCCCAAAAAGGAAATGCAAAATCCACCTGATCTCTGATAACGATATAGGTACATCCTTCCACGAAAACATAACCTTTCAATTTTAATTTACACCAAGAGTGTACTTTCGCTCCTCGATATTACATTTCACCGACTAAATGCCGAGTGCATTATAAGGCTAGTTAACCTAGGCCCACATAAAAACTCAAAGTTTGTTTTCAGCAGACTGATCGACTGAATGTTCACCAACCACTTAGTCCTGATAGGACTACTCACTAAACGGTCACCATGTGACAACTATCTAGTCCCGAATGGACTACAATGTAAACGGTTGCCGACCAACCACGACTTCATCATGCCCTGAACAAACAACACATTCAGTAATCTGACTATTATGCTAAACCCCGACACAGTCATGAATTGACTGCTTTTTAACCCCGTCATAGACATGGTATGTCTACAATCTATTCGACAAACTTCTCGTACATACATTTCTCCCCAGATCCCACGCGATCACAACCTCACACGAAATTTCAGGATGAAATTTTCTTAACGGGGGGAGAATGTAACACCCGGTCAAAAATGCCAATTTTCGCGCCAAAATTTAATACTTTGAATAAGTGTATTTTTATAAACAATTATAACCAAATTACATTTTTGTAATTCATCTGAAATACCTTTATTTAAATATTTACAAAATAATTAAAAAAAATTATAGCTTTAAAATATTAAATTTATAATATAATTGGGTACAAAAACACGGGTATTACATACTGTGGTTGGAGACCACAGTCCCCAACTTGAGGATCTGGAAATGGGTAAAACCCACCTCCACCCATTTCATTCTTTCATTTTCATTTCATAAAACACACACATCTATATCTCCATCTCTCTCTTTTCTCTCTTTCACCAACAACCAACAACAACAACAACAACAATAATCAACAACAACAACAAAAACATAATCATCATCATCATTTCGGAATCATCATCATCATCAAGAACAACAACAACAACAGTCGCATCATCATCATCTTTACATCTTCATCATCTCCATTTTCACTTCCAAAGTAAGACTTCTCACTTTCTCTCTTTAGAAACCGTTTCCCTCACTAGAAATTACTTAGATTTAATGTTTATACATGTTAGAAGCTTTCTATAACATCAAAACGCCCAAAAATCGAGCCAAAACTCGATTTAGATCTTGAAACCGTCGAACAGATCGTTGTGTCGCAGGGACCAAAAACAGTACTGCGACACAGCCTGTGTCACAAGTTAATGTCGCATGATTATGTCGCAACCTTATGTCGCATAAAATACGGGTGTCGCACTTGGCGACACAAATCCTTGTGTCGCAGAACCTTTTAGCGACACAATCCTGGTATCGCAGAACCTTTTGGCGACACAATCCTTGTGTCGCAAAACACAGAACCTTGAAAACACATGATTTTCACTAAGTGTCGAAACTAAGATTTTGCCACTCAATTTTACTCCAAGATGGAATTTCGGAGCATTTTTCACTACATCAACATAATAGAAATAAAAATTTTCCAAGCTGACTTGGCAGCTAGATCCCAGCCAGGGGCTCTGCCCCTTGGACCCTGCCAGGGGTTGCCACCCCTTGGACCCCACTACCAGGGGCGCTGCCCCCGGACCCTTATACATGGTTTCCAAACCTGAACGATAAATGAATATGATAGTCCTTTCCTTGGATCTTGAATCAAGTTATACGAATCAATTGGTTGCGGAAACACCAATTGATCAATCACACAATCAATCAAACAAATACAAAGCAAGTAAACCAATATAAATGTATGTTTATTGATTACAATCGACTGGATTACAGATAATTTCGACAAGTTACGTTTAGGGTTTTTCTAATCGTTTATCTCTGTTTCGTCAACCCTAAAACTGATTACATAAAGTGTTTTTATACTAAGAACTCGATCCTGCGACGTTACACTTAACGTCGCAGGTCCAAGCCCATGCGACATAGACAACGTCGCAGGCCCAAAACCTGATGTCGCACCTGCGACATTGAGCATAACGTCGCAGGAATCAGGAAATCTAAATCTAAATACAAACTCTAACTAGACCAACTGACAGACATTCTAACATGTATCAACAAACTCCCCCGTGTCTTCAGCTTGGTCTTCAAAAGAATCTTCAATTAAGCCCAGTTTGCAGGAAATTTTCCATCAGCATGAATCCCATTATAGACACAAACTTCAACAACTTTCTGATATTGTTGTGCAAGCTTCTTGTTGAATTCATTACTGTCATTCACTCGAATCCTATTATCAAAGAGTTTTCTCAAATCTTTTTCGTGAAGATTTATCAAACTCATAGGATCAAAAACCCGAAATGAAACTTTCTTCAAGTTCCAAATACCTCCAAATTCTAGTTGTGGCTCTGATTCAGGAACAAAAACAATCACAGCCTCACCAGTGTGTGGATCAAGTTCCCAATACACAAATCTTCGTAGAAAATCATAAGGAACCTGCTCCAGAGGAATTTCAGTCAGACAGTCAGCCGGTGGATAATGAACTTTAACCATAGGGTGACCTGTCATGGGATCCAACTTTTTCTTATATGTATATTTCGTTCCCAGCGTCGGTTTCAGCTTGTTATATCTTTTGGTTCTAACCTCTTGACGCAAAGTCCTCTGAACATAGTTAGCATAATCATCATTTCCAGGATTAATCAAATTTAACTGTGCTAACCTATTGATCTCTCCTTTTGGTAAAGTACTCAATTGATTAAATCTCAATTTGAAATATTGAATACCATCCAATCTCTTAATCATGATCATTCTTTGACTAACCTTCCAGCTCTTAATCACACCGATATAATCTCCACGAACTTTATAAATTTTGCATGTTACAGGCACTGGTTCTGCAGACCTACCTTGAGGCCACCACTGCTTATTTCTTTCCATTCTTTCTTCAGCAGTCAAACTTTCAGATGCCTCTTGAGTTGGTTGTGCAGATGCAGAATCTTGTTGAGTAGGCACTGCCTGAGTTGAACTAGATTCTTCATGAGAAGTTCTAGCAGGCCCTTCATCATCAGATGAGTCAGTTTCAATAACCGGTGCATCATCATAATATTCATCTGATCCTAAGTGCTCATCATCAACCGATACCTCATCATCCATATCAAATACATAACCTTGATCATTACCCATATCATCCCCATTAACCATTCTCTGAATAAATGTCAAATCAGCAAAAGAATAATCAACCGCTAGTGGTCTCGGCTGACCGGGGATGTCATCAACACAAATATAATCCAAACGTTGAACATTTTCATTAATAACATTTTCAATAACAGGAGGATTTACAGACTCTGGTCCTAGTGACTCTACATTTGGGCCCTCAGACCCTAATAACTCCCCCGAGGCACTAGACCTAGCCTCCAAAACGTTAACCCTGGCCTGCAGCTCTGAAATCTGCTTCGATTGAACCTCAATGATTGCAGCCTGAGATGCATTCCTGTCAGCTTGGGCTTGCAGTTGTTGTTGCATCAGACGCATATCATCCATCATCTTTTGTAAAAATACCGGAGTCGGCTCGATAACCAGGGCTGAAGATGGAGGTGGCTGGATAGTAGACGGTCGACGTGCACGAAGAGTAGTTGGTACAAACTCGGAATCATCATCAGCACGAGGACGTTTTCCTGTGTAGCGTTTGCCCTGACGAATACGGCGTTGAATTCGCAAATATCTAGCCGATTCGTGTACCCGGATCCTTTCCATTTGCGATGGGTGGGGTACTTCACCGTCAGAATCAGAAGGAGTCTCACCGCCATCCTCCGGTCGTACAGAATCAGAATCCGAATCAGAAGAAGAAGATTCGTCGGTGACTCTGTGCGGTGAGTTCTGTTGCTGAACAACCCCAAATTGCTCTATCTGAGCTAAATCTTCCTCAATATCCTCCCCCGCAGCCTGAATAGGGATATCAACAAACGGTTGCTGCGGTTGCTGAGGCAGTTGAACATCCATGTATTGAGGATCTGGAGGTGGCACATATTGTTCATCAACGATCGCACCAAATAAAGGAGTATCTGGTGGTGCCTGAACCCCCCGTTCCTGAGCTGAGCAAACAGCAAAAATCCTGCTCATCATCGGTGCAATCTTGAGGACATTGTCCATATCACCTTGCTGCTGAAGCTCCGGATGATGGTGGTTGATGAAAAGTTGGAGAAAACGAGGATACAAACCCCATTTGTTAGTCCCAGCGTTGGCGTTATCCACCATCGCCTTGAAGATAAGCCCAGAATAGTTGTAGGGCTTGTTATATACCAAGGCAAGCATAGCCGAAGCCAAACGATGGCTGATACCATCGGTTCCTGCTTTCCTGCTTCCCAAGCACACGATAAATATGTGCATCAAGTATCTCCAAACCCGCGTAAGGTTCGACTTGCGATACTGATCAGTCGGAACCCCCGGGTAACCCATCCTGTGCATCCCGCCAGTAATAAAAGAATTATCAAAGAGAACTGGCATATCAGATCGGTCATCGAGTTGAAGCAGATCGTGAATACCCTGCTCAGTAATGACTATCTGAGTTCCAGAAACCGTAGAAATCAGTCTCGGAATATCATCCTGAGTGGCGACCGTGACATTCCTCCAAAACGGACCCACCAGGTTCTTATACACCACTGTCGAATCAGAAATCGCATGAAAGATGCGTGAACGTCGGAGAAAAGTAATCATCTCCCGAAAAGGAGCTGCGTTCTTATGAGTATCGTCCAAAAAGGCCACCGTGTTGTGGCGAGGTTCATAAGCTAATGCCATATCTGTAAACAGTGCAGAATATAGACTCGAAAGACGTTAGAATAAACGACAAATAAATGTAATTAGGTTATATGAAACCTTCTGTTTTCTGCGACGTTGCACATGACGTCGCACATAAAGGTGCAAAATTGTGATGGTGTCGCAGAAATCAGCTCAAAATGGATTGCGACGTAGAGCTTAACGTCGCATACCAAAGGAGCGACGTTAAGGGGGACGTCGCATTTTGCAATTAATTGTGAATTTAATCACTTGGTAGCAAAATGCGACGTAGTACACGTCGTCGCTTGTAAGGTCGCATAAATATGCGAAATAACATGGGACGTCGCAAACATTGCGACGTAGCATAAGGACGTCGCAATTCTATGCGACGTAACATGATGACGTCGCATGTAAATGCGAAATCAACCAATTTATGCAACGTTGACTACGACGTCGCAGCCGACGTCGCAACTATGAACAACGTCCCAACCCAGAAAACCCTAACAGTTAAAATCTAGGTTTAGTCCAATCTATCTATACCAGGAGATGCGGCATAGCGAGTGTATCAATGAAAGATAATAATCCTATCAATTTCGCATTAAAGAACACCCAAAACCAATATCCCCAAAAACCGCAAGTACTAATCAATCAATACACATAATATATACGGTAAAAAGAGATAAACATGGTACCTAAAGATCGAGTAAAAAGTGGTGAACAAGAAATCGTGAAAGAAAGGAAGTAAAACACTGCAGAAGATCACAATCGTAAATAACCGCTCGACGTCGCAATCGCCAATGGGA
This sequence comes from Pseudognaphalium luteoalbum, assembly GCA_963422505.1. Taxonomy (NCBI): domain Eukaryota; kingdom Viridiplantae; phylum Streptophyta; class Magnoliopsida; order Asterales; family Asteraceae; genus Pseudognaphalium; species Pseudognaphalium luteoalbum. The sequence goes on along the minus strand of OY730193.1, from coordinate 91,116,570 downwards.
GGTCGCAGGCTATGTCGCAAAGTAATTTGAATTGTGTACTGATGACGTCGCAGGTTGAACTATTTATAGGAAAAACCTAAGTGCGACGTAACGTGCGACGTAGCGAGCAACGTCGCATGCGACGTTGTCAATGACGTCGCATGGCAGAAATTTTGAATTCAATTTGAAATTCAAATTTTCAACGCGCGATTTGAAAAACTAATTTGTAACTTGGAGAAATAAATAACTAAATAACAAAAAGCAGAAATACATAAACATAAATTTAGTGCAAATTTACAAATATAGAATAAATACATTCTTTTTGTTGACGGAGTTGAATTAATCTGGTTAGGGATCATATCGGAATAACATGCATTTATTAGGAACAGTAAGTGTTATTTCGATCATCAGTATATTTGTCCTCGTTAAATTTACTTGACATACTAAAAACACTTTTTATAAAAATTATTTCAAAACGATTATTAGTATGTTTATCCACTTAAACATGTCATACTCAAATCTAGGAAGTATTTTATTATTATTGGTATGTGCATTTCGCTGTAGTTTAGTTCCCACCATAGATATAGATCTTAACTTAAGACATAGACCATGTTTCCATTTACAGATGAAATATAAGAAAATCAATTTTTAAGAATCAAGTCAGCGGTGACAGGTCTGTACTGACGTACAACAGAGCGACATAGCTTGACTCAGGTTTAAGCAAAACCAGACTTGGTCAAACCATTTTGGCAACCTTGTAAGGTATCTTACTTTGAAAGACTTTTCAAGTTCTTTGACTTGTGTTTGCTTAAGTTTAAAGTATATATTAATAGAAGCCAGGTCTATACTTACGTATAACAGAGGAGACTATCAATATATACCCCCAAATGATATCAAATAAACATCTTTCACGAAAGCATGTCTAGTATAAGTAAGAATTTAAGACTTTTGTCATACATCTAATGGTGTTATACCACTTGAAATAGACAATTAATTATTAGGCTTCTTAAGACTTCTCAAAGAGTTTTGCATAACATGCCTACTAATAAATCGTATGATGAAGACAATGTTTATAAAAACTGTTTTCAATACGTCAGATAAATCTACTGACACATCCAAGATAAACCTTAAATTTCCATTTTTATGCATGTCACCCGATGTACTATCATATCCCAAGTTGTTTACCGACATAACTTCAACGTCTATTTTAAAATGTAGCAACCTTGCGTTTCTTTAATACTAGAAAGTATAAAGAGTGGCTGTTGCATAGGTTGCATTTTTTTTTTTTTTTAATAAAACATTACTTTAAACATATCCAAGTCACAAATTACTTTTTCGTGGTAAAGAACCTTAGACCGATCATGTTGACTAATTCATCAAATCGGGCTCTAGAGAAAGCCTTAGTGAATAAGTCAGCATTTTGTTTCAGGGTGTCAATATGGACAAGGTCGATAAGGTGTTTCTCATAGCAATCCCGTATAAAGTGAAACCTAATTTCTATGTGTTTGGTTTTAGAATGTTGTACGGGATTGCGTGTGATTGATATGGCAGCAGTATTATCAATATGGATAGGAGTTAAAGTTAAGAGTAACCCGTAGTCACGCAATTGGTGCTGAATCCAAAGAACTTGAGAACAGCAGCATGCAGCAGCAATGTACTCGGCCTCCGCTGTTGAAGTAGAAACCGTAGTCTGCTTTTTGCATTGCCATGACACCAAGCGGGTTCCAAGGAACTGACATCCTCCTGTTGTAGACTTCTTATTGATGTTGCAGCCACCATAATCTGAATCAGAATAAGCAGAGAGCGTGAAGTTCTTCTCATTGGAGTACCATAGACCAAGTGTAGGTCTATATTTGAGATAACCAAAAATCCGCTTCACTGCCTTCATATGAGAAACTTTTGGTCGTGCCTGATATCTTGAACAAAGGGAAACAGCAAAGACGATATCAGGTCTTGAGGCAGTGAGGTACATAAGAGAACCGATCATCGAACGATAATCCTTTTCTTTGCAGTCCTCATCATCATCAGCAGGTCCGAGATTATGATTGAGTTCAATAGGAGTTCCATAAGGCTTACAAGTGAGCATATCATACCGTGTCAACATGTCATTGACATATTTTGACTGATGAATATACATTCCTTTAGATGACTGCTCAACTTGCACACCAAGGAAAAAGGTGAGATCTCCCATTGCACTCATCTCGAAAGATGACTTCATGACCTCTTCAAATTCTTTGCATAAAGCCTCAGTCAATGACCCAAAAATGATATCATCGACGTATACTTGAACGAGTAACAAATCATCCCCTTTCCCTTTTGTGAAAAGGGTACTGTCGATGGTGCCCCGTGAAAAACCGTTGCCTACCAGATGAGTAGCAAGCCTCTCATACCATAGTCGAGGAGATTGGTGAAGTCCATACAATGCCTTATTTAGCTTGTAGACATAATTTGGATGCACCGAATCTTCAAAACCTGGAGGCTGTTGAACATAAACCTCCGTATCAATCTTACCATAAAGGAATGCACTCTTGACGTCAAGTTGCTTGACACGAATCCCTTTAAAAGAAGCAAAAGCTAAGAAAATACGGACAGACTCTAATCTGGCGACAGGGGCAAAAACCTCATCATAATCCAGTCCTTCAACCTGAGTATACCCTTGAACAACTAATTGAGGTTTGTTTCTTGTAACAACTCCTCGATCATCCTTCTTTACTCGATATACCCATCGAGTGCCTTTTGGATCAGCACCCTTGGGTAATGGTACTAAAGTCCATACCTGCAACTTGTGAAATTGTTGCAGTTCATCTTGCATGGCCTCGACCCAAGATGGATCTTATAAGGCCTCCGAAACTTTCTTCGGTTCGGTTTGGGAAAGATGGCATGAATTAACAGTCGCCATAAATCCCGAAATCTGATCAGCTGAAGTATCCGTATCTTCAGCAGATTGTTTCGCCTGATGTCTCGTTTGAACAGCAGAATGGGGATCACCAATAATGTTTTCAACTGGGTGATACCTATGTATCCGGGTCACTGGAATGGCATCTGGCACAAGATTTAATTCCAAGTTGTTCAAGTCACCTTCAGTGGCCGAAGCATCTTCGTTCTCTTCATTAATGAAGAAACGAGAATAATCTATGTCTTCGTCATCCTCTAAGAGAGGCATATCAGGATCATCCGGAAGATCCGCGGCATTAACAGTGTTTGATGAAGACGGAATGGTTGTGGTTGGTGGTGTGGGTGTAGGTATAGATGCAGAAGAAGTAGTGGATGAAGGTGCAGGCATTTGTTGTGTTGGAGTAGGTGATAGAGTGGATGTCGTATCGGGAATCGGATTGGATGTTGTAGGAGGAGAATCGGATGTTTGTTGAAAAACATCAAGTCCATGAAGCATTGTAATTAAATCTTCAGTGTCGTTATCCTCCGGTACATTAAAGGAACTGAAGAGTTTCCCATAATTGAAGAACCAATCCGGACCCGTTCCTTGAGGTGGTTCCGTATACCGTAGGCATTTGACCTCAAAGTGTTCCTCTATCTCGTTTGTTGATTTGTTGTATACCCGTTTGTTTGGAGAGTTGACCGAATATCCGAGAAAAATTCCTTCAACGGCTTTATCACCAAACTTAGGGACACGTTCTTTGGTAATCATTATCAAGCAAGGACATCCAAATGGCTCCAGAAACTGCAGATTCGGCTTGCGATTGTTGAAGAGCTCATAACACGTTTTATTCTTCTTTTTAACCGAAAGAACCCGATTCAAAACGTAGCAAGCAGTATTAACTGCCTCGGCCCAGAAGATAATAGGTAATTTGGAATCCGCTAGCATAGTGCGAGCAGTTTCAATAATTGTCCTATTCTTCCGTTCAGCAACTCCATTCTGTTGAGGTGTTCTCGGAGCACTGAATTGATGTTCAATACCCCTAGAAGTGCAAAATAACTCAAGAGTTGAGTTCTTGAATTCGGTTCCGTTATCGCTCCGCAGTCTTTTCACCTTTAAGTTGCACAAATTTGCCAACTTATCCAACAAGTAGACCAAAATTCCCGCTGTCTCATCCTTTGTTGCGAGAAAGTATACCCACGAAAATCATGAGTAGTCATCTGTCACTACTAAACAATAGGAGCGACCACCGATGCTCTTTGTAGAAACAGGACCAAAAAGATCCATGTGCAATAGTTCTAACGGAGCATTTATGGAATTCACAACCTTAGACTTATGGGACTTCTTGTGGAGTTTGCCCTTGTGGCAAGAAACACAGTCATCCTTCAAGGCGAAGGACTGTTTCGGAACTCCACGAACCAAGTCGTTGTTGACTAGGAAATTCATTTTTCGGAAATGAATGTGTCCCATTCGTCTGTGCCAAAGGAGTGATTCCTTTTCTGAAGCCTTCGAAAGGAGACAAGTGTATTCGCTGGATGTCTCCACCGTTCGCATATTCATCACATATGTGTCATTTCTTCTAGGTGCTCGCATTACCACCCATTCCTCTGGAATGACATACCCCGGCTTCAATATGACACACTCAGTCTTTGTAAAAGATGTGGTATAGTCCTTATCACAAACTTGTGACACACTTAACAGGTTATGTTGTAGTTCGGCCACATAATTTACATTCTCAAAGCTAACCTTTCCATTAGTTAGCGTTCCTCTCCCCGAAATCGTTCCTCCCGTATCTCCAGCAAAAGCAACATGACCTCCCGCGTATGGTTTAATATCCACTAAGAGAGACACATCACCCGTCATGTGTCGCGAGCAGCCACTGTCCATGAACCATTCGCTATCTTTTACACGTTCAGACTGCTGCAACACATAAATATGAAGAGATTAGTGAGAAACGGTGACCCGAGCCTTTACAGACTTAGGTCGACCATAGTCATCAACAATAAGCACATCAGATAAAACTTTATTTTTAAACAAATCAGATTTAGTATCTGACGTGTTATCATTGATGACAAAAGAGTCTACCGTAGACTCTTTTCTTTTCCAAACCTTTGATGGTTCGGGATTTGGCTTGGAAATAATGTTGGGGTTTGGTTTTAACAAAGGATTTTTCCCAACATTAACTACTTTCTTAGCAGGCTTGGGAGAGTTGGAGTGATGCCTAGAAAGTGATTTTGAAAAAGAATTTCTGTAGAAAGATGTCCTAGGCATATTTCTCCCATAACTTTGATAAGATAGTTTGGGACAATCACGGATCAAATGTCCTTGTTTCTTACAGTAGAAACAAGAACGAGTCTCTTGAAACTGTTGAGACGGAGGATTTACCGCAGGAAGTGACGAAGCATTTTTAGAACATGAACATGTTGTACACATTTTAGCGAATGCTTGTGTTGGTTTAGAAGTTGAGGCATAAGTTTTATCAACATGAACCTTTTCATTTGTCACCTTTTGTTTTAAAACATTTGACGATGACTTTTGAGTTTGAAGTTTCACATTTAAAACTCTATTTTCCTTTTTATTTTGAACCTTTGGTACAGGTTCAACTTTTAAAATTTGTTTTTCAGGTTGAGCCTCAACCTTCTTAAACTCAGGATATTCCTGATCAGTAATATCCTCTATCTCAACAATGTCATCAGTATGAACTTGAGACTTACTTTCAGCTTTAACAAACTGAGGCAATGGATACTCTTGCCTCTTGGTTTTCTCCGTTGTCAGTTTGTTTAGCTTGGCTTCTTTGGCCTTAATACCATATAGTTTGGTATAATCAACTGAAATCTCCTCAAGGCCTTGTTTAGCAATCGGGGGACAGTATTCAGCATTAGAAGGTGGTGGTACTTGGTTATAGCCAAGACCTTCCTTCTTTTTGCCACTTGCTCCCTGCTTGCTAACAATCTCATTAAATACTTGAGTGGCGGATGTTGAACCTAAGATTTTGCTTTTATGATTCTCAAACTCATTTTTCAAATCAGATAATTCTTTAGTCAACAATTCAGTTTCAGTAAGATAACTTTTAATTGCATCTTGCTGGCTAAAAACCTTTGCCTTAAAGGTTTCGGTATCTAATTTATGAGCTTCAAGGTGTTGTTCATAAAGTTTTTCATTATCTAGCAAAAAGTTATTAGATTCATTAAGTTTAACTATCTTGTCCCGCATATTTTGATTGTCTTTCTGATAGGCCTTAAGGGATTCAGTCAAATTAATACACGAAACACAATTAAATGGCTCAATGGGTTCATTTGGTACCTCAGGAGTAATATGAGCCATCAGGCATTGAAACTGTGCAGCCTGGGCACTCCAATCAGAAGCTGTTGGCTCAAAAACAATCAATGCATTATCCACAGCCAATGATTTAGCTTCTTCCTTCTCAGTTGCCTTGGGTGGATCCGGTTTAGTAAGACCCGACGATGGCATCCTGGGTTTCTCACATTCCCTTGCGAAGTGACCAAGGTTCTGACAGTTGTAACATCGAACTTTGCTTTTATCGAACCCAAACCCAGTCTTCCCATTACCTTCCAAGCTTTTTCGACCCGTTCTCTGTAGAAACTTCTGAACCCTTCTTGAAATCATAGCTATATTCCAAGTTAAATCCATCTGTTCCAAGTCATCGTCATCCAGCTGAGCATAGTCTTCTTTGGTCATTTCCAACGTAGTATTTGGTTGAGTAACCAAATCTTTGTAAGAACTGAGGAAAGCTGTATAAATCGCAGCTTGCTCTTGAATAGCTGGTGAAGATGAAACCTGCTGTTGTGATCCTTGAGTAATGGAGGGTGTGCCAGAGACATAGGCAGCATGTGATGCTCCAGCGGAATAAGATGGAGAATTGGTATCCGAGATGAATGCCATTCCTCCATAACTCTTACCAGAGTTAACTTGGCCTCCATAAAGTGAAGGATTTTGTGCAAAACCAGTTGACTTGCACTCTTTCTTCTTTAGCTCCATAGCGTGTGCTTGAAGAACTTCTATCAGCTTATCCAATGTCATACCATCCAATCCTTCACTCTCCTTCAAGAATTGGACTTTTACATCCCATGCACTTGGTAGAACATCTAGCAGTTTCTTATTTATCTCAAGTGCTGTGAGATTATATCCACCCTCCGTTAACTCACTCACCAATTGTGAGTACCGGGTAAACAGTCCAGAGGTTGACTCATTAGGTAAGGAGTCAAACAGATCGTACTGCTTCTTTATCAATTCCAGCTTAGCCTCCTTGTATTTCGCATTTCCCCCACACCTCGTTTCTATAGCCTTCCATAAATCATAGGTTGTGTCATGATGTTTAAACAGTCTCATGACATCCTTTGTTAAGCACATACAAATAGCTGAGTGTGCTTTTCTTTCTATCTGATAGTCTTTCTTTTCTTGAGGTGTCATTGCAATAAAAGATTTTGGTGGAGGAACCGTCCGATAATCTCCTTCAGCCACTGGAGCTTCATATCTTTGTTTTAATGGGCCCCATAATTCCGGACAATGAAAGTCAACAAACTGTTCAAATCTATCCCTCCAATAAGCATAGTCCATGTCTGCAGTGAACAGTGGGGGTTTATTATTGGAACCAATATCATTTCCCTGCTTTAGCATCTCCCTAATACCTCTAATATCTTCCTTGTCAGCGGCCATTTATAATCGTTGACTTAATTGTAAACTGAAACTTGCGACAGTATGGGTAACGTCGCAGAAAGTCTAAGCGACGTAGTACGTAATGTCGCAATACGAATATGGATGCAAGTAAGAATCAAAGATGCGACGTAGAGTATAACGTCGCAAATAACACAACGTCGCAAAAGTACGACGTAGAGAGTAACGTCGCAAAATTGCACGATGTCGCAACAGTACGTCGCAAAAATCAAATTAGGTCAAAATCTGTGATGTCGCAGGCGACGTCGCAGTTGAGGTCGCAAAAATTACACGACGTCGCAAAGTCGCAAACAGCTGCGGCCCAAAAACCCTAATTCGTGAAAAATCAAAAACCTTATTGATTTTTACGAATAACAATCGAACAAAACCTTCAAAATATCCTAGAAAACGCAATTTTTAACCTGTAATCAAGAAAACACGAAAAACCACACGAAAAACAAGATATTAATCGTTAGTTTAAATCAAAAACTTGATCCTATGCTTCAAAAACGAGCCCCCGTGGCTCTGATACCAGTTGATAGTCCTTTCCTTGGATCTTGAATCAAGTTATACGAATCAATTGGTTGCGGAAACACCAATTGATCAATCACACAATCAATCAAACAAATACAAAGCAAGTAAACCAATATAAATGTATGTTTATTGATTACAATCGACTGGATTACAGATAATTTCGACAAGTTGCGTTTAGGGTTTTTCTAATCGTTTATCTCTGTTTCGTCAACCCTAAAACTGATTACATAAAGTGTTTTTATACTAAAAACTCGATCCTGCGACGTTACACTTAACGTCGCAGGTCCAAGCCCATGCGACATAGACAACGTCGCAGGCCCAAAACCTGATGTCGCACCTGCGACATTGAGCATAACGTCGCAGGAATCAGGAAATCTAAATCTAAATACAAACTCTAACTAGACCAACTGACAGACATTCTAACATGTATCAACAGAATACTTACACAACTCGCTTAGACAAACTGATTGTCTCATACTCATATAACCTCACGTGTTTAGGACACTAGGAGGTTACCCATCGGACAACGCGCGTATCGTAGGATTGCTAACTCCTCAGGTGAGTTTCATAGCCCCACTCTTTCAACTGTTTTCGGGGTGAGACGCATGTTCAATTACTATTTTCGAATTATAATGCTAAACTTTTATAATTCACACGTTTCTATATAACTGTTTGGAAATACGAATGTGTAATACTTAGGAATGACACCCAATATATTGTTGTGGAACAATATCATTGATTAACCTAGTTAGGTTACCATTGTACACCATTAGATTGTTGTCTAACAATCACCATCACCTGACTTGGTTAAGTCACTATTATACATTGACCATATTGTCACGGGACAATGCTGTCAAACACACTAGAACTGTTTAGTTCTACCTACACAAGACAACAACTAGACTTTTACAGGATTAGTCTTCCTCTTAGGAAACTAAAACTGCCCATATATATATTCCAGGACTTTCAAATTGGAATTGAACTCGAGTAAACAACAACCAAGGATCTCAATATACCTTCTAGGCTGAGGCTAGGAGAATACACTAGAAATACACGTTAGTATGGATTTCTTATACAGATACCAAAAAAACTAGGTGATGATTTGTCATACCTAGGCTTATTGCGACACAACAAATGGTTGCGTACTGTATATACATACTTAGCTACATTAAATCAATTTCATGTGCTACATACTACTCTATCTGAGGTATTTGTTGATTCAACTTATATATATATACATATCTATATATATATACATACATGCTTGTACTTCAACTCGAGCACTTGGTGCCACCTACTATTTAGTTATGTATATAGGTATACATACACGCATACAAACATAATTGAACTAGTCGGACATGTCATTGTACTGTCGGCTCAATTACTCAAGTCGGGCATGTCGTAGAACTGCCAGCTCAATTACAAACTTTGCTTGCGAGCAATTCGGTCGATGCCAGATAGGCACAAAACGATGCCATGGTCTTGCAGTGGGCACAAAATGATGCCACGGTCTTGTAGTGGGCACAAAATGATGCCACGGTCTTGCAGTGGGCACAAGTACGATATCGCGGTAAAGCGATACACTCGATGGATGGGCGAGCTTATGCTCGTGATCTACATACACCTGCGGATGGGCGAGCTTATGCTCGTGATCCATACAATTAACGGATCGGCGAACTTTCGTGCGAGGCCGTCAACTCAGTATTTGTTTAAATTCTCAAACATAGTTCTGCAGGAACTACAAACAACTGTTGCTAGATGCAACACAATAAATACTCAATCATAGTTCTGCGGGACTACAATCAACTGTTGCTGGATGCAACACACTATGCCAAGTGGTACACCAATTATTACACAACATCATATGACGTAGTCATACAATTACTCGATAGTCCTTAGGCATGTTTGGCCTCACCTTGATAGATTACTTAATACCCGAGAGGTATCCAGGCATGAATGCCTCAATGTTATGTACCTAGGTACGCACCACTGTCCCTTAGGTATGAGATACCTTGTGGGACGTATACACATTGGTGTTACAACTTTATAACAATACATATCAGAATCGCAGATTCTGAACTACTTTTCAAAACATCAAAGGTTTTATACTTTATGTTTTAACTAACAAACCTATGAACTCACCAGCTTTATAGCTGACTCGTTTTAGCATGTGTTCTCAGGTGCCCAACAGGATTAGGATTGCTACAAGATAAGCTAGCTCGAGTCGCATATTTTCAATCAATGGGGACCACTCTGCATTTACTTTTGTATTTTCAAATTATGTAATTGAAACTTCTATTAAACTTTCAACGTTGTAAACGTTCTACTTTGGAAAATGTATAATTATTTTCAAACGTCTCATTTAGAGTCGTTCATTATGTATCTTATATATTTGATTTGGTAACACCTGACTCGACCGCTTCCGCAAATCCAAAATTTGAGGGTGTTAGAGTAGCTTTGTGATAAAATCCATTGTGATGTTTTCCCATTTCCATTTGGGCATTTCGGGTTGTTGCAAAAGCCTAGACGGTTTTTGGTATTCGACCTTGACTTTCGCACAAGTCAGGCATTTACTAACGTAGGTGGCAATGTCTCGTTTCATGCCAGGCCACCAATAGAAACCTTTCAAATCGTGATACATGTTATCTGCACCAGGATGTATCGAGTAGTTGGACTTATGTGCTTCATCCAAAATCAATCGACGCAATTCATCTACACCAGGAACCCAAATTCGATTCATGAAGTACATCACTCCATTGTCTTTGTTTTCAAGTTGTTTCTCCATCCCCTTCAAGGATTCTTCCTTAAGGCATTCGGGAATGAAGGCTAATTGTTGAGCGTCACGAATTTGAGTAATGAAATTCGAGTAGATCGTCAAACCCAACGCTTGAACTCTTCGAGGTTTCACTCGTTCCTTACAACTCAAGGCATCCTCTACTACATTAGCTTTGCCCGGATGGTACTTGATTTCACAGTCGTAGTCATTCAGTAGTTCAACCCAACATCTTTGTCTCATGTTGAGTTCTTTCTGATCAAATATATGTTGTAGACTTTTGTGATCGGTGAAAATCGTACACTTTGTACCGTATAGATAATGTCTCCAAATCTTAAGCGCAAATACGACAGCTCCTAGCTCTAAATCATGTGTCGTATAGTTTTTCTCGTGAATTTTTAATTGACGAGACGCATAAGCAATGACTTTGTCATTTTGCATCAACACGCAGCCCAATCCCTGATGTGAAGCATCACAGTAGACAACAAAGTTTTCTACTCCTTCTGGTAATGATAGGATTGGTGCGGTACTTAGTTTCTGTTTCAACAATTGGAAAGCATTCTCTTGCTTCTCGCCCCAATCAAATTTCTTATCCTTTTGAGTTAGGGCGGTAAGCGGTTGGGCTATTTTCGAGAAGTTCTCGATGAATCGTCGGTAATAGCCGGCTAGCCCAAGAAATTGTCGTATCTCTGATGAGGTTTTCGGTGCTTCCCAGTTCTTGATAGCCTCAATTTTGGATGGGTCCATGTGAATTCCTTTGTTATTTATCACATGACCAAGGAAATGAACCTCACGCATCCAAAATTCACATTTAGAGAACTTTGCATAAAGTTTCTCTTTCTCAAGAAGTTCAAGAATTGTCCTCAGATGTTGTTCATGATCTTCCTTCGTCCGTGAGTATATCAATATGTCATCGATAAACATAATGAAGAACTTATCAAGATAAGGTTTACATACTCGATTCATTAGATCCATGAACACTGCTGGCGCGTTTGTCAGCCCAAATGGCATGACTAGGAACTCGTAATGACCGTATCGAGTCCTAAACGCAGTCTTAGGGATATCCTCATCCCGAACCTTCAGCTATTGGTAACCAGATCGCAAGTCAATCTTCGAATAGTAACTTGACCCTTGCAACTGATCAAACAAGTCATCGATGCGAGGTAGTGGATATCGATTCTTTATGGTTACTTTGATCAGTTATTGATAATCGATAAACATTCGCATTGATCCATCCTTTTTCTTGATGAATGATGTGTGCTAAGTATAGGCAATTATAATCACAAGTTTTAATTAAGGAAATACTAAATAATACTATCACACAATTCAGGCAAGTGTTATCCTGATCATAGAATATAGTTTTATAAGTAAGTCCAAATTCAAACACAGGGAATGTGATTTAATCCATAACTAACTATTTATTTATCCTAATTACAATTATTACATTCAATATACAATTTATTCAATAATGTACAATAATATATAAGATAGGGGGACGTTTTAGTTCCGATCGAACATATTTATATTTGATACCAATTCTTTAATAGATAAGTTTAAAGGAACAACTTAAGAATACTCAATTGGATAGAAGATTATGACTATTTAAACTATTATTTATTAAACTTATTATATCAACTTATGTCTATTTGCGTGTTGGCTATTATTACTGTGATTTACTAATGTAGAAAATCTCAAAGGTTATGACAATTCTCATATAGCAATACCATCAAAGGTTATGTAAGTATCACTATTTATTAGATCTATCAACATATTATTCATGCAATTCCAGGGTCGGTTGAATCATAATGCTATTTAACATCTAATAAAACATAATCACTTAATTTAAAAACCCAAAAGGTTATTGCAGTTTATCTATAAATCAGTTAATTATGATTATTAATATAACATAACACATAATTCTTGCATAATAATATTCAATAATATAGTTCCAACATAAACATATAATTCACATAATAAACATACATTTAAACATTCATAACGAAAATCTAACAAGTAATTAATTCAAATAACAATATTCATAGTAACCCAAAAGGTTGGTGAAGCTACAAGGATAAAGAAACCGAGCCAATTTGACGAACTAGCTTTTCCTAGGGTTGAAAACCTTCAAACCCTAGCTCCTTAGCCTCCAAATTCGCACCTTTAGTCGACCTTAAACCTTAATATTCGACTTTGTATTCTAAGAATCGTATATCGTTTAACCAAAACTAAGCCTCTATTTATACTAATTCTGGCCGACCCTCCAGCCGCCGGTTGGGACCTCCAACCGCCGGTTGGAGTTATTTGAGTATTACTCCAACTCTGCGTATTATCCACCACCTTAAACTCTTAGCCCCAACCGCCGGTTGGACAATCCAACCGCCGGTTGGACTTAATTTCCAGAATATTCCAAAATTGGCTTGGGCTTCAAATTGGGCTTCTCTTTCTTCTTTATACGGATTCACTTATTTTCTTGGCCCAAATCTTCAATATTATCTTTTTAGTCTTCATTTCTTAAGGTTTAGATCTTCTTTTCTTCAATTGCTTTAATTTCTTCAATTTCGGTCTTATTTTCGTTCTTTTTCTCCAATCTTCAATTAAAATACATTTCTGCAAATATTAACAAAATAAGTATCTAAAATCATATAAATGCATAAAATGTATACAAATATAGGGATAAATTACTATAAAATATAGTATCTATTTGATGCTTATCAAATATCCCCACACTTAAGTTCTGTTTGTCCTCAAGTAGAATACTGAATAAAATTCAAAAATAAGCATCAACTTAATATTCAAAAATCAGAATACCGAAATTAAAACCCTGTTTTTTAACCTTAAAAATTTAAACAATTAACATGGATAACTATAATGTATAAATAAAAATTATTATTATTCGTGCAATATATAGCTCATGAATGATTATTAATATATTTATCCATTTTAAACAATCTATATTTATGCTTCTGAATACATCTTTATTATTAGATTGTATATTACTTATGATTTCCATATATGATATACTCTTAAACTTAATCATGCAATTTACTTTTATATTCCAAATAAGTATATAAAATCCATTTTTAAGAATCAAGACATTGGTGACAGGTCTGCATTTACATGCAACAAAGTGACATAACTTGATTCAGGTAAAGTAAATTTTAAACTCAAACCAGCGGTGACAGGTCTGTACAGCCGTACAACAAAGCGACATAGTTTGATTTTTATATTTTTTCTGTTGAAAGAGTTTTCTCTTTCTTCTACTTTATTTAAGAATACTAATTAGAGACCAGGTCTGTACTTACGTACAACAGAGGAAACAATTAGTAGACTCCCAAATGTTTTTATATAAATATAAAGATATATAAAATTTTCGCATGATAAATCTAAGAATTAAGACTTTTGTGTCATACAACATATTATGTACCATAAAATAATAAACAAGTTATTTATATTAATTTCTTAAAATTCAGAAATCCTCATATAGATTGCCTATTAGTACATCATACCATGTAACTATATATCATTCCTTATTAAATTGCTTACGTTATATATACAAAACAGTTAATCCATATTAAAGTCTAAACTTTTAAATACAAAACAAAACTTTTAACAAAAGTATTCTAACTAATAAATACTAAGTTATTCACTTAAAAAATTTTAAATTTTGGTAAAAATTAAGAACAATAGAAACTTAAATGTTAATTAAAGAAATTATTTTTCTTATGAACCTTATCCCCACATTTAAATTATACAATGCCCTCATTGTATAAAAATGATAAACAAAAGTGAGTAAGGGAAAGAAAAATGGAACAGAAAACTCCCCTGACTGTTGAAGCAAATATTGTTGGCTAGGTCAAAATTGTTGTTGAATTCATCGTCGGCTAGAAAAAACTGGTTTGTCTCCTTGATCTTTGAAAATAATATACAACATCCACACTTTCGTAGTTAATCACGATTGCATTTAGCGTATGCAATAAGCCTTTAAACCCCTCGGTATCCCAAGTGGACGAGTTATAGTCTCGTGAGGGTTTCCAGGGAACACACCCACAAAGTTCATAATTAATAAGATAAACTTATTAAATTTTCAAAAATTTCAATGCATTGTTCAGCCATACTAGTTGCAATGCACTGTTCAATTCTACTATTCGCCAACTTCGAAAAGTAGCAATGATATTCTAAAGTAAAAACAAACAAATTAAACGTACCAGATAAAAATAAAATAATAAAAAATAAAAATTAAAGTAAGAACAAAAAATTAAAAATATTAAAAATATGAAAGAAACACATAATCATATACTATTAAGTACTGTCACTATCGTCATTCCACTTAGGCTAATTATGTAGTAAACATCTAAACCATTGCTGTTTGTAGGTTATCCTCAAATAAAGCTAACCGCTGGTTGAAATAATCAACATCGATTGAACAAGTCCATCTATATCCCAAACCACAAACAGTCTATATATTTTAATCTTAATGGCCTATAGTAACTACTAATTTACTAGCACCTCTATTTTATAGCATATTATCCTTGAAGCTGTGTATTTTGAAATTTAATCATTAAGTGCCTAAAATTTAATAGCCTAATAAAATTTAATCATGATATGGATCCTCAATTAAGAATATAGTTTAACTCTTAATGTGTTTAAAGATCCTAAGATGTTAATCCAATAGTCTTAAAGCGTAACATCTCATAATCATATTAAAACTCCTAATTTGTTAAGAGTCCAAATTAAAAATTCAAATTATTAAGCTTATTTATATATTCAACCCCATAAGTTTAAAGATGTAAAAATAATTTTAGCTCATTGTTTAATCAAAATAGTAATTGGCAAATTCTTGTAAATGATCAATCTTTTGACCCAATTGTAATTAATCAATGTAGTCCAAAAACTTAATTGGCCCAAATCTTTATCATCTAAATTCCAGTTGTTTCAAAATTCCAATAATGTTTTCTAGTAATTATGTAGCTGAATTTTAATAATGTTTTCTAGTAATTATGGTTTCTTATACCTATCCTTAAAAATACTAACTCTAAAAACTAAAATGTTATAATCTAAAATTAAATCTACCTATTATACAAAATATAAAATCATTGGTTAATAGTAATAGAAATACTTATCATTTGAAGAAGGCAAATATCCATTCTGAAATGCTCCATGATTGTCCAAAATTTGCGAGAATTTCTTCTTCTGATCGAACCTCCAAAATGGATTTTCATAGTTGTAGAACAATGAACTTGTGCTTACAGATACTCCAACCGTTGATTGTATAGACCCAACCTTTGTTTGAATTTCCACCATAGACAGTGGTTTGATCCAATTAGTGTGTAATATCTGATTAACGCAAGTTTTGTTTTTGGTATTATTTCCAATCCCTTGATCATCTTCCTTTAATTGATCCTCCTCTGGGTATAATAATAAAAAATCATTAATAATCGTCATTATTTCTTCCTCTGTCATTGCCCCATTCTGGTTTTCCAATTCAAGTATCTCCTTGTCAGGATCGTAGTGATCAAATTTAGGTGATAACGACCAATCTACCGTCAAATCTTCTTCCTGTTTAAATTCACTAAGAATTTTGTTAGAAAATAAGGATTCGGAAAATTGAGTATACTTATTGATTTGATTATCCATCTCTTCAAGTTCTTGAATGAAATTCCCTCGACTATGGCCATTCATTTTGGTTTCTTCCATTCTTGTACTTGTTCCAAGAATTGTGTAGCTAATACAATTGATGGTCGAAATGTATTCATCAATCTCTTGATTCTCAATCGTCACTTGGTAAATAGGATAATTGATCCAATTTTTGAAATCCTCATGAATGTAATCCATGGTAAATACCTATTAAAACTAAG
This sequence comes from Pseudognaphalium luteoalbum, assembly GCA_963422505.1. Classification (NCBI taxonomy): domain Eukaryota; kingdom Viridiplantae; phylum Streptophyta; class Magnoliopsida; order Asterales; family Asteraceae; genus Pseudognaphalium; species Pseudognaphalium luteoalbum. The sequence goes on along the minus strand of OY730193.1, from coordinate 91,099,880 downwards.
AGAAAAGAAAAAGAGTAGAAAAGAAAAATAAAATCTAACTAAAAATTAAAAATATTGATAGATGTTAGTAGATACAAATATAGTTCATGATCGGGTTGTCGTAGACTAAAAACATAATTCAATAATAAAACAAATTCAAAATTGAATAAATGATCAAGAATACCTAACCCAAAAACCGTGAACCATATATTAGTAATATAAGTTAGTTAGTTATTACATATACAATTAAAAAGATTTACAACAATAGTTTATTTTACAAAGCTGGTCAAAAGTCCTCGGTAGCTCCAATGGTTGTACACAAAAGCGGAGAAATAGGTCAGCACGAAGCGTATTAAAAACCTATCTCTTTCGAGAAGCACCTTACCTCTTATATGATAAATCAATGAGGTAGGGCTGAACTCTCCTTATACCTTTGTTTTTGTTAGTACTCCCAATGGGTGAGCCGATTTTTCGATTGACTTAAATATATACAAAAATTTACAATTTATACAGATTAAATAATTAGTTTTAATTAAAATACACCGCTCCCCGGCAGCGGCGCCAAAAACTTGATGTGTGCTAAGTATAGGCAATTATAATCACAAGTTTTAATTAAGGAAATACTAAATAATACTATCACACAATTCAGGCAAGTGTTATCCTGATCATAGAATATAGTTTTATAAGTAAGTCCAGATTCGAACACAGGGAACGTGATTTAATCCATAACTAACTATTTATTTATCCTAATTACAATTATTACATTCAATATACAATTTATTCAATAATGTACAATAATATATAAGATAGGGGGACGTTTTAGTTCCGATCGAACATATTTATATTTGATACCAATTCTTTAATAGATAAGTTTAAAGGAACAACTTAAGAATACTCAATTGGATAGAAGATTATGACTATTTAAACTATTATTTATTAAACTTATTATATCAACTTATGTCTATTTGCGTGTTGGCTATTATTACTGTGATTTACTAATGTAGAAAATCTCAAAGGTTATGACAATTCTCATATAGCAATACCATCAAAGGTTATGTAAGTATCACTATTTATTAGATCTATCAACATATTATTCATGCAATTCCAGGGTCGGTTGAATCATAATGCTATTTAACATCAAATAAAACATAATCACTTAATTTAAAAACCCAAAAGGTTATTGCAGTTTATCTATAAATCAGTTAATTATGATTATTAACATAATATAACACATAATTCTTGCATAATAATATTCAATAATATAGTTCCAACATAAACATATAATTCACATAATAAACATACATTTAAACATTCATAACGAAAATCTAACAAGTAATTAATTCAAATAAACAATATCCATAGTAACCCAAAAGGTTGGTGAAGCTACAAGGATAAAGAAACCAAACCAATTTGACGAACTAGCTTTTCCTAGGGTTGAAAACCTTCAAACCCTAGCTCCTTAGCCTCCAAATTCGCACCTTTAGTCGACCTTAAACCTTAATATTCGACTTTGTATTCTAAGAATCGTATATCGTTTAACCAAAACTAAGCCTCTATTTATACTAATTCTGGCCGACCCTCCAACCGCCGGTTGGGACCTCCAACCGCCGGTTGGAGTTATTTGAGTATTACTCCAACTCTGCGTATTATCCACCACCTTAAACTCTTAGCCCCAACCGCCGGTTGGACAATCCAACCGCCGGTTGGACTTAATTTCCAGAATATTCCAAAATTGGTTTGGGCTTCAAATTGGGCTTCTCTTTCTTCTTTAAACGGATTCACTTGTTTTCTTGGCCCAAATCTTCAATATTATCTTTTTAGTCTTCATTTCTTAAGGTTTAGATCTTCTTTTCTTCAATTGCTTTAATTTCTTCAGTTTCGGTCTTATTTTCGTTCTTTTTCTCCAATCTTCAATTAAAATACATTTCTGCAAATATTAACAAAATAAGTATCTAAAATCATATAAATGTATACAAATATAGGGATAAATTACTATAAAATATAGTATCTATTTGATGCTTATCAATGAACAAAACCGGAGCTCCCCAAGGTGAAAAGCTCGGTCGAATGAATCTTCAGTCTAAGAGTTCCTGTAGTTGTGCAGACAACTCCTGCATTTCTGATGGAGCAAGAGGGTAAGGTGCACGAGCAATTGGTGCTGCTCCAGGCACTAGATCGATATGAAATTCAACCTGTCGTGGGGGTAATCCTGGTAACTTGTCAGGAAATACTCCGGATTGTCACGTACGATAGGCACCTCCTCTATGCGTCGCTCCTCGGTTTTCTTCTCAATCACATGTACCAAGAATGTTTGGTAACCCTTTCGTAGAAATTTATTTATTTTCGTGCACGTAGTCATTTTTACTGCACGTTTTCCTTTCTCTCCTTGTATTTCCAAGGTTTCACCTGAAGATAACGGTAGGTGTACCAATTTCTCAAAACATACGATTTCTGCATGATTTTTCGACAGCCAGTCCATGCCAACCACTATATCGAAGCTCCCTAGTTCTACCGGTAGTAAGTCTATTTTGAAAGAATGACCTTCCAACATTAAGGTGCATCCTGGTACTATTTCTCCTGATTCAATCAACTTACCATCGGCTAGCTCTACAGTGTATTTGTTATCTAACTTAAGGGATTCAATCTCTAATAGTGGTCTAAACTCAATGGACACAAAGCTTAAATCACCACCAGAATCAAATAACACATATGCAAAGTGGTTGTTTACTAGAAACGTACCAGTAACTGTGTTAGGATCCTGTCGTGCTTCTGCTGCTGCTATCACAAACGCACGTCCACGAGCTGGCTGATTGTTGTTGTTACCGCGGTTGTTATCATTGTTGTTGCGGTTGTTGGTGTTGCGGTTCTGATTATTAAGTCGAGGGCAACGGTTCCGATAATGCCCTTTGTCGCCACATTCAAAACACCCTTGATTTTGGCGCTCTGTGTTTTCCCTAGGTATAGGGTTAACCTTACAGTTTTGGGTTTTCTGACCCCAACCTCTATAGTTGTTGCAAAACCAACATTCACCCTCGTGGTGTTTGTTACACTTGTCACACCTTGGTTTGTTACCCAAGTATGGTTTTGGTTCCATAGTGGTGGCAGCATAGGACTTTAGGTTTCCAGATCCTTTCTTATTTGTTTAACCCTGACGGTCGCTTCCTGTGCCGTTCCACTTACGCTTTGCACCCCCAGAACTACCAGCTTCAGTGCTGCTTGGCTCAACCTTTCCTGTCACAACCTTTTTGGTTAAGGTTCCCATTCTGACCGCCTCATCGGTCAATCTCTGAGCTAGAGTAATAGCACTTCTGAATGTGGCAGGTTCTGATGATGTAACCAGGCTACGGATCTGAGGTGCCAGTCCCTAGATGTAACGCTCAATGCGTTTGAATTCGGGTGTCACCATATGTGGCACTAATCATGCTAACTTTTGAAACTTAGTGGTGTACCCAGTGACATCAGCACTAACCATTTTAATGTCCCATAATTCAGTTTCAACTTTCTGCATCTCACTACGAGGACAGAATTCTTCCAACATCATGTTCTTTAGTACTCCCCATGACATGGAGTAGGCAACTGGTCGGCCAAGTAAGAGCTTTGTTAGCAAGGGTGCAGGTTGCATACTTCACCATACAGTCAGGTGAACAGTCACTAATGTCCAATACCGACTCTGTCTTCTCTATCCAGTGTATAATGCCAATAGCACCCTTAGTGCCACGAAAAGTAACTAGCTTACAAGCCTGGATTGTCTTGTATGAACACCCTCTGCGAGTATTCGCAAGTGTCTCAGTGTTAACATGAGTAGATCCGCTGTTATTCATTCCATTCTCGCGATTTCGGCTTGCTTCATACTCAGCAATACCTTCAGCTATCCGACGCGCGATCATTTGTTCAGTAGTTTCCTCGTTGTTGGGTGCGGGAACAGTTTCAGGAATGGAAGAAGTAGTCGTTCGTTGACTGTTCTTAGTCATTCGTCGTTTTGGTGGCATGATTCCGCTCTGCGATGAAATAAAATGCAGAAGTCAGTGCCAAGATAATGAATGTGATGAACAAGATTTCACATTGTTTAACAAGGGAACAGTATGAAGGATTGAAGAACAGGATTTTGCATCATATGTCACACGACTTTGAAACGCCCATATGTACTTAGTATAATATAATCACGTTGGTCAGGCTTCATTATATAATGCCAAATACATATTTCTTTTCATTTTTCATTTAACACAATCAAGTTCAAAGGAATTTAAGATAAGAATCAATAATCAAAGTGTGGTATGTTTTATGGTTTTCAAGGAATGATTTCAAGTATTATTTATTGGTTATCGTTTATGTCACACCCCGCTAAAGCGGAAACACGAGATGTAACAGCACAATGGTTTCATTACACAAAGTACAACTAATTCATCGTTTACAAAATACAGCTATTAGCACTTACAATAAGTTTACAGTACCAAATACTAAATCATACAACCGAATACATCCAAAAGATAAAACAAAGTAAGTCTAATAGCTTCAACATTAATAAAGACAAACGATGCTTCATTCCAGAACTACTGACCATTTCCTGAAAAGCATGTAAAATGAGGGTCAACTATAAAAATAGTTGGTGAGTTCACAGGTTTTGAAAATAAAATGTAAATGTGAAAACAATTTAGAAGTTATCAAACCACGTAGTAAGATTTACATTATTAGGAAAATAGTATTTATACGCAATATAAGATTCATTTAAGAATGACATGTATAGCTTGAATCCACAACCAAACCTATTGGCCCGAAGCAACGCCCCAAAGATATGTCCTATCGCAAACATATAAGATTGGTTGTATGCACTCATATGCACGAATGAGTGGGAAGGTGGCCTCCTTCCAAATAGTACTATCCATATCAACCATCGGCTCAATAATGAGTTAATGGGTTGTGTAAGAGAAACCGGGGACTTAAGACACGATAGAGTCACAAGCATACAATAAGAGCGTATAAATAGAAAAGTACATACAAGATAAGTATTTGCAACAAGATAACATGCTTTTCACCCCAAAATATTTAGTATGAACGGTAAAAAGAGGGGCTGTGAATACTCACAATTGAGCGCAAGAGTAAATTGATGGATGTAACGCGCGTGCTTGCCGTTTATGACTCCTATCCAAGACCTACGATCATGAAGGTTCTAATTAGGTTTTTATCTAGTTTTGTTTGTAAGGATTGCTTAGCTAATTATTTAGATTACAAAGTGCCAATATAGTTTGTTTGCTTTGAAGTTGTTAATGTCCAATAATCGCGGTTGAAAATGATAATGGTCACACGATTGTACAACATACTAAAATTATCGAACGTCACACACAAGTCGTATAATGTCACAAGATTGTTTGAGTCCGAATTTTATAGTGTTTGAGTTTTGGAACTTTGGTTCCCCACAATTTATGATTAACATACACAATAGATAATTACATCAAAAGACATTCAAACACTTTTGTTACCAATCTTTCCAAGCATAGAAAGTTTCCCGTTTTTGATACCGAGACCGATTATTGTTGACTTGTCCAACCTTCTTAGTTTATCCCGAGACTATTACCCAATCCTTAATCAGGTTTATAAGTCATAGAAGTTAGTCTTTCTCTACATAGTAAGTCAGTAAGTGTCGGTTTTTAAAGTTATACCAAAATCAGTCCACTTCTGCTATTTTCCAGAAATTACTCCTGTTAGTTGTATTTATTAAAAATACTTCTGGTCAAAAATGGTTTAAGAGAAAAATCACAGATGTTCTAAAATATGTTATCTACTTTGTGTAATGTTTACAGAACTATTAGAAAGGTCCAAGTATTTTTAGATTTTACTTTTATCTTCTAGAGTCGAATTTAAACACATGCATGCAATCATTATTTCTGAGCAAAATGTACATGGAATCAATAAAATTGGTCTTCTTCAAAGTTGTAGCCAAGGAAATTTGTAAACTTTTAGCGTTGGTTTCAAGTCTTTTGGAGTTGTAATGCTCCATTTGTGACTAAAACACTGAGAAGAAAGTTTCTATCTTACTGTTACAGCTTGTACATCTTTACTCACAAAAATTATTAAAAATATCAAATGAACTCGTATGAACACGAGGCTTACATGGTTGGAAAGCTTACTTCCAGAACTTAAATTTAGACTATAAAAACGTCCATTTTCATGAAGGAATGATTTTTATAAAAATCGTTGAAATATAATAAGTTTTCTGGACAGAAAGTTGTAAACTCTTATTTGAGTGTTTCATTTAAAATAATGAACACCAAACATGAAATGAAGAAGATTATCCTCTTTTGATCTTTAAATCCATGTTCTAACACATGCATGATGTTGATATACAATCAAGATGTATTAGAGATGATTATTTATCACAAGAACAATTTTTACATAAGGATAAACAATATTCAACAAAGTTACAAGTATTAACACCAAGTTTCACTTGATTTTTGGTTTGATCATGGGTTACTCTTTCTTCTAACACATAATGATGTGAAAAGATGTAACCTACAAACATCAAGCATTTTATGAGGATTTTTAGCCATGAGAAGGGCTAAAATCCGAATTTTGAAGAAAACACAAGAAGGAAGTGATAAATAATAATAGTAAATGAAATAAATAACCTTTTCTTGCTTTGATTTGGTGATGAACACCTTTAAATTCTGGGTTTAGAGGGTTGAATGTGGCTGATTTTTGGGAGAAAGAAGTGTGTGTTTAGTGTGTGTTTTGAGAGAGAAAGGTGAAGAGTGTGAGAATGGATTTTGGGGAAGTGAAGTAGTAATGAGTGTATAGGGAATTAAAAAAAAATTGAAATGAAAAGGGGGGGGGGGGGGGGGGGGGGGGCTGGCCGGTTTTAGGGGGGGGGGGGTGTTTAAATTAAGGTTTTTTGTTAAATAATATGTATAATTGTTGTATAATTGATTTGTATTAAAGGTGTATAAGTATTGTTATGTTATAAGGTTTATTTTGTGATGTTTTGGTGATTAAAATTTGAGTTTTAAAAAGTGAGAAATTTTAAGTTCTTGAATTAAGTTATGATACACTTAATTTGTTCTAATTTTAATGTTCATGTATTATTCATCCGATTAAGTTTGCGTTGACGAGTTACGGAAATTTCAGTTTGCGATTCAATAAGGATTTTGTTAAAGCGTAAAGGGATAAATTTTCTTTGTTTAATTTGGCACTTAGTAATCTAATTTAGTTTATCTTATAGACTTATGATCTACTAGGAAATCTCTAAGGCTTTTTACGGTTTAGTAGACCTAAGGAGTCGTAACCAAAAATTTTTCCGAAATATATGGAATGCCATAATGAAATCTAAGATTGGAGTGTGGTAATAACCTGAGATTTTGACGGTTGTCACAGTCTCCCCCAGTTAGAAGAATTTCGTCCCGAAATTCCACTGGTGGCACTGTCTAGATTCAGCTAGTGAATAGGTGAGGGTATTTTTGCTTCATGAAATTGTTGGGAAATAAGATTTCTGATGTTATTACTGTTGTTGTAAAATGCACAAGGCATTAACACTGTTAGTGTTATTGTTTCTACTGGTATAACAACTGTTAGTCTGCTGGTTATCACTATCTTCAGAGTTAAAACTGTTAGTTGAAGTCTTCATGGATTACCACTGTTAGTGAAGTGGTTACCACTGCTAGTAGAAGATTACAACTGTTATTGTAGATTGAAGACGAGTTACAACTGTTAGTGTTATCACTGTTAGCTTGTTTACAACAGTTAACACTGCTTAGGCTAGTTACCACTGTTGGTATTTTAGTCTAGTAAATTGTACAAGTGTTAACACTGTTATAGGAATTACCACTGTTTATATATTCGTGGTAGTTAACACTGTTTATATCTAGAATAGGAGGGAAGTCAGAGTTTGAATAATTATGGATTGTAACTGCTTCCATAATTATAGGAGATTGTTTAGCAGGACTCTATGTGTTATAAATAGAGGTCCTTAACCTAGATTAGGTTATGAGTTTTTGCGCAGCTTCAAGGTTTTGTAACCCTAATACAAATCAGTGTATTCGTCTTATATTATTAATAAGATTGGAGCTTTTTATAATTCTGTTATTGTTATTCATATTGATCTTCATTGTATTACTAAGTGTTATTCCGCAAACTTCTTAGTAATCATTCAAAACTGTGGTTATCTAATAGTTTAATAGATAGATCTTGGTTTATCAAGTGGTATCAGAGCGGGTTTAGTTTTGAATCCAGGAAGATCTCAGTTCTACTGTTTTATTGATCATTTTTATAATCATTTAATATTAATAATGGCAGAAGGTAGTGAAGGTATCCAGGTCACAAAGATCCCAATGCTTAGACCTGATGAGTTTGATCTATGGAAAAACAGAATCAGACAATATATGCTTCTCACAGATTATCAGATGTGGGAAGTTGTGGTTAATGGTCCTCCAGTGACCTTAAACAGTGATGGTGTTCCACTGCCAAGATCTCCACCAACATCTGAGGCAGAAAGAAAAGTCAGATCTATAGAGTACAAAGCTTTGAGTACTCTATTGTTATCTATTCCAAATGAATATCAAAGGCGTTTTGAAGCATGTCAAGATGCTAAAGTTTTAATGGAAGCAATAGAGAAGAGATTTGGTGGTAATGATAACACCAAAAAGAATAAAAGATCTCTGTTGAAACAGCAATATGAGAACTTTAATTCTGTAAAGTCAGAAACTCTGACTCAAACCTTTGATAGGTTTTCAAAGCTTGTGGGAGATCTGGAAAATCATCAAGTAAAAATTGATAAAGATGATTTGAACAGGAAGTTTTTGAGGTCCTTGGGTGATGAATGGACCATGTATACTGTTGGTTTAAGGCAGAGTGCAGATCTGGAAGCAAAGGAATTAGAAGATATCTACAATGATCTGAGGAATTTTGAAGCTGAGGTAGAGATCAAGAAGGTAGGTTATGGGAGCAACAACAATAATACAGCTTTTATGTCAATGGCAGGTTCTGGACTAAAAGCTGAATCAAGTCAGAAAGGGTCATCTTATGGTACTAGAGGAAGTGGATCTAGTACTACTCATTCTAATGATCAAATCTTAGAATCTTTCTTTGCTAGTAATGTGAATTCATCACTTACTAATGAAGATCTAGATCAGTTTGAAGGAGATGATCTAAAAGAAATGGATATCAAGCTACAAATTGCTTTAATTACTCAAAGAGCAAAAAGGTTTATGCAAAGAACTGGTAGAAATAACTTTGCACAGAAAAGGAGTGATTCAAGTTGGTTTGATAAAAGAAAAGTTGAATGCTTCAACTGTCACAAAATGGGACATTTTGCTAGGGAGTGCAGAAGTCCTAAGATTGATCAGAATGAGAGAGGAACTGTTCAGAGAAGTGGAGGAAATGTTGGTCAGACTAAGAATGTGCCAATTCAAGATACTTCATCAAATGCATTGGTATCTGTTGATGGATGTGGATGGGATTGGAGTGATCAGGAAGAACATGAAGTGAAGAATCAATGTTTCATGGCAACAGCAGAATCTGACAAGCAATCTGAAGTTCCTTATGAGGTACAAATAAAATTGTGCTCAGCTGTGTGTAAACAAACTGTGAAACATTATAGAGATCATAACCAGAAAGTGTGTGATGAGCTAAAACAGTGTGAAATCAAAAGTAGACACACAATCTCTGTAATAGAAAATCTTGAAAAACAGATTCAGGCATTTGAAGATAATGCAACACAGTTTAAATATGATATTGAGTATGCTAGGTGGGAGAGAGACACTTTTAAAGATAAAGTAGAATTATTAACTAAGAAACTTGCAGAGGTTACATGTGAAAGGGATAGCATAAGACTTAATGTGAGTAACTTAGAACATGCATCTAAAAGTGTAAATAAACTTATCAATTCTCAGATTCATGATAAACTCAAAACTGGGTTAGGATACAATAATGTACCTCCTCCTTATAACAACAACTATTTTCCTTCTAAAACTGAAATTGATTTAAATTCACTTAAAGAAGGATTAAATGATGATGTTAAAAAGGTAGATCCAGTTAACAGTTTAAAAGAAGATGTAAACATTGATGAAGTTGATATACACGAGTGGACTGAGGAAGATGATAAAGATTGTGATACATCTGAATGTAATGTTAATGTTTTCGATAAATCTGATAAATCATCATGTGAAAGCAGAAATAGTATTACTGGTCTAGTTAAAGAACTAAAAGTTAATAAACTAGAAGAGGGTAAGAAAATGTTTGAACAGAAGGAAAAACATCATGATAAACATGAGAAAAAAATACCTAACACATCTAGGAATGCTCAAGAGAAGGTTAGGAATGATGTGAAAAGATATGCTTCTGTGAATACATGTGATAAGTGCAAATGTAAGGATAACTTCTCTAAATTCCAAAATTTTCAAAAACATATTCCCAGAGGTAACCAACGGAATTGGAATCAAATGGTGACTCAAAAACTGGGAAATAATGTTACTGTGATTAAAGAAAAGTTATGCCTTATATGTGGCAGAAATAATCATCTTCAACATGAATGTTTTCATAATCCAAAGACTTATCAAAAGAATATGAAAAGACCATGGACAGCAGCTAATATGATTAACAAACAAAATTTTAAATCTAATGTTAATCATACAAATGCTGCTAGAAAGATGAATTATAGGGCAAATCAAGCTATGGCTGCTGCAAAAGTTTCCACTGCAGGAACAAAAGCTAAACATTTAGCCAACAGTTTAAAGACCAAAACAGTGGAAACAGGAGTTAAAGCAAACAGTGGTAAACCTTTTAAAACTGTTAACACTATTAATTCAACAGTTTCCACTGGTAGAGTAAATAACACTGTAAGGAATACTAACAGTGTTAATTATTTTACCACTGTTAGACATAATAACAGTTATAACAAGTTTAACACTGTTAGACATAACTTTGGATCTTCAGTTAACACTGTTAGACCAAAATCCACTGTTAAGTCTAAAATTAGTTGGATTTGGACACCTTTTCAATCTAATGTTCCCAGATGTTCAAAATCTAACAATGCATCAAAATCAATAATCTTCAAGAAAGTTGATTACATTGATGCATCAGGGAAACCCAAAGCCAAATTGGTTTGGGTTCCCAAGAGAAATTAATTTTCTCTGTGTTTGTTTGTGTGCAGGGCAAGCCAAGAAGTCTATGGCATATCGACAGTGGATGCTCAAGGCACATGACTGGAGATAAGGAAAAGCTACAGAATTTCAAATCATTTGATGGTGGATATGTAGCATTTGGAAGCAATCCAAAAGGAGGTAGGATCACAGGCAAAGGAGTTGTTCAAAGTGCCAAGTTAAGCTTTGAAAATGTTTATTATGTGGAACAGTTGAGGTACAATTTGCTAAGTGTGAGTCAAATCACAGATAAAAAGAACCCTGTTCATTTTACTGACACTGAATGTCTTATTCTGTCTAAGGAGTTCAAAATTCAAGAAGATATGATTTTAATGAGAATTCCTAGGCAAGATAATGTCTATAAGTGTGATTTAGCAAACATGGCACCTCAACCTGATTTAAATTGCTTGATTTCTAAAGCTAATTTAAATGAGTCTACTTTGTGGCATAGAAGGATGTGTCATATGAACTACAAAACCATTAATAAACTTGTCAAAAACAAGCTTGTTAGAATGTATGAGATTGGATCTGAGAAAGGACTAAGTACCAAAAAGTTTGATAGTGTTTATGAATTGAGTGTTTGGTCTGGGATTTCAATGATGTATGAACCAGAAAGATTCAGATTTGAATTCAATACTTTCAGAAATGTGAAGCAATGGATCTATCTCAGCAATCCAGGTGTTCATCAAGTTATTTTTGATGATGCTACTATGATTTGGATGCTCACTGACAGAGAATATGATATGAGTTTGAGTTTGTTAAGAAGCTTAAGGCATGCTAAATTATCTGTCTCATTCAACAATGATTTGGCAGAGGATTTGGTGTATATGATATTGAATCAGATTCATAAGAAAGAGGAGTATGAGAGAAGACACAGAGATCAAAGATAGTTAGAAAGAGGTCAAATTGAAGAATCAAGAGAAACTTAATACTGTTGGGGACAGATTAAGTTTAGGGGGAGATTGTTGGGAAATGAGATTTCTGATGTTATTACTGTTGTTGTAAAATGCACAAGGCATTAACACTGTTAGTGTTATTGTTTCTACTGGTATAACAACTGTTAGTCTGCTGGTTATCACTGTCTTCAGAGTTAAAACTGTTAGTTGAAGTCTTCATGGATTACCACTGTTAGTGAAGTGGTTACCACTGCTAGTAGAAGATTACAACTGTTATTGTAGATTGAAGATGAGTTACAACTGTTAGTGTTATCACTGTTAGCTTGTTTACAACAGTTAACACTGCTTAGGCTAGTTACCACTGTTGGTATTTTAGTCTAGTAAATTGTACAAGTGTTAACACTGTTATAGGAATTACCACTGTTTATATATTCGTGGTAGTTAACACTGTTTATATCTAGAATAGGAGGGAAGTCAGAGTTTGAATAATTATGGATTGTAACTGCTTCCATAATTATAGGAGATTGTTTAGCAGGACTCTATGTGTTATAAATAGAGGTCCTTAACCTAGATTAGGTTATGAGTTTTTGCGCAGCTTCAAGGTTTTGTAACCCTAATACAAATCAGTGTATTCGTCTTATATTATTAATAAGATTGGAGCTTTTTATAATTCTGTTATTGTTATTCATATTGATCTTCATTGTATTACTAAGTGTTATTCCGCAAACTTCTTAGTAATCATTCAAAACTGTGGTTATCTAATAGTTTAATAGATAGATCTTGGTTTATCAGAAATCCTCACGTTCCCAGGTGTACTCAGGTCCGCGCTTAGAATTCCAGCGAACTTTGACGATCGGAATTTTGCTTCGTCTTAAACGCTTGGTATCCTTATCGACGATTTCCGTTGGTTCTTCGATAAAGTGTAAACGGTCATCTATTTGGACTCCCTCAAGGGGTAAGATTTGCGAGTTGTCGGCTAGACATTTCTTAAGATTCGATACGTGAAACGTGTCGTGAATCCTGCTTAATTCCTGTGGTAATTTGAGTTTGTAAGCCACTGGACCAATTCGTTTCAAAATTTCATAAGGTCCGATATAGCGTGGATTTAGCTTGCCTCTTTTTCCAAAACGAATCATTCCTTTCCATGGTGATAATTTCAAGAACACCTTATCACCGATTTGGAATTCTAACGGTTTTCTGCGGTGATCCGCATAACTTTTCTGTCGACTCTGGGCTGCCTTGAGTCGATCCCTAATGATTGAGATTTTGTCAACAGTTTCCTGGATAATGTCAGGCCTTGTCAAGTGCTTCTCACCGATTTCATGCCAGCACAGAGGTGATCGGCATTTACGACCATACAATGCTTCATAAGGTGCACATTGAATGCTTGTGTGATAACTGTTGTTATAAGAAAACTCCACCAATGGTAAATGAACATCCCAACTTCCTCCAAAGTCCATCACGCATGCCCGAAGCATATCTTCCAAAGTTTGGATTGTTCATTCACTTTGCCCATCTGTCTGAGGGTGATATGCGGTACTCAGGTCTATTCGTGTTCCTAGCACCTTCTGCGTAGATTGCCAGAACCGTGATGTGAAACGGCTATCTCTATCAGAGATAATGGAAATGGGTACTCTGTGACGTGACACAATTTCAGTAATATAGATTTGAGTGAGTTTTTCCATTTTGTAGTCCTCCCGAATAGGAAGAAAGTGAGTTGATTTCGTTAGTCGGTCGATAATAACCCATATGGAGTCATGGCCTTTAGCGGTTCGGGGCAATTTCGTGATGAAATCCATCGTTATCTGTTCCCATTTCCATTGGGGTATCTCTGGCTGTTGTAACAATCCTGATGGTTTTTGATGTTCGGCTTTAACTCTAGAACATGTTAAGCACTTTCCAACATAGACAGCGATGTCTTTCTTCATTCCTGGCCACCAGTAATACTCCTTAACATCCTTGTACATTTTGTCAACCCCGGGATGTATTGAGTACCGTGATTTGTGGGCCTCTTCTAAGATCAGATCTCTCAATCCGTTAATCTTGGGTACCCAAACCCTGTCCTTAAAGTATTTCACTCCGTCGGGCTTAGTTTCGAACCTTAGTTCGAGACCGTGCAGAGTTTCTCCTTTCTGGTTTTCAGCTCTTAAGGCCTCTTCTTGAGCAAGTTGGATTTGAGCTTTTAAACTAGTTTGTACGAGTGCTCCACACATTCGCATTCGTGAGGGTTTCACCCTTTCCTTCCTACTTAGGGCATCTGCCACTACATTGGCCTTTCCTGGGTGGTATTTGATCTCGCAGTCATAGTCATTCAGTAACTCTACCCATCTCCTCTGACGCATGTTGAGCATCTTTTGATCAAGTATGTGTTGGAGACTTTTGTGGTCTGTGAATATCGTGCATTTGGTTCCATACAAGTAATGTCTCCAAATCTTAAGTGCAAAGACCACGGCTCCTAACTCTAAGTCGTGGGTCGTATAGTTTTTCTCATGGGTTTTCAGTTGTCTGGAAGCATACGCTATGACTTTATTGTTCTGCATTAGCACACATCCAAGACCTTGATGCGAGGCATCACAATAAACTACAAAGTCATCTGACCCTTCTGGTAGTGCCAATACCGGTGCGTTGCATAATTTACGTTTTAGAGTTTGGAATGCTTCTTCTTGTGGTTTTCCCCAGACAAAACTCTTATCCTTTTGTGTCAGTGTGGTCAGTGGCTGGGAGATTTTTGAGAAATTCTCGATGAATCTCCTATAATAACCAGCCAATCCCAGAAATTGCCTGATTTCCATTGGAGTCCTGGGGGCTTCCCATTTCTTAATGGCCTCAATTTTTCCTGGATCCACGTGAATTCCGTTCTCACCTACCACGTGACCAAGGAAATGTACCTCTTTAATCCAAAACTCGCACTTGGAAAATTTAGCGTACAGTTTCTCATCTTTGAGTAGTTGCAATATCTGCCTCAGGTGTTGCTCATGATCTTCCTTGTTTCGCGAGTAGATTAGAATGTCATCAATGAACACTATCACAAACTTATCTAAACACGCTCTACAGACTCTATTCATTAAGTCCATAAATGCCGCAGGAGCGTTAGTTAGACCGAATGGCATAACCATGAACTCATAGTGTCCATATCGGGTCCTGAATGCGGTTTTGGGTATGTCTTCTTCATGGACTCTTAATTGATGGTATCCAGACCGTAAGTCGATCTTTGAGAAGTATGAGGCACCTTGCAATTGATCGAATAGGTCATCGATTCGAGGGAGAGGATATCGATTTTTGATTGTTAGTTTATTCAATTCTCGATAGTCGATGCACATTCGTAATGATCCATCCTTCTTTTTAACGAATAAGACTGGGGCTCCCCATGGTGATGAACTGGGGCGAACAAAACCCTTTTCCAATAGTTCTTGAAGTTGACTGGACAATTCTTTCATTTCCGCTGGTGCTAGGCAATACGGTGCCTTAGCTATCGGTGCGGCTCCTGGTATTAGATCAATTCGGAATTCCACTTGTCTAGGTGGGGGAAGTCCAGGCAAATCATCTGGAAATACTTCTAAATACTCACGTACTATGGGAATATCTTGTGCGAGTTTTTCCTCTGACTCTTTCTTGACAACGTGCGCCAAAATGGCGAAGCACTTCTTCCTCAGATATTTGCGAATCTTCATGGATGACACCATTTTCAAACTCCTATCCGGCTTGTCTCCGTACACAACTAGTGTTTCGTCTTCTCGGATGGGTATTCGTATCACCTTTTCGTGGCAGCCTATGTCTACATGATTCTTGGCTAACCAGTCCATACCGACTACCACATTGAAACTGCCTAGTTTAATTGGGATGAGATCAATATTAAATTGCTCATTTTCAAGATGCAAAATGCAGTCTCGTACGATCTCCCTAACATTAAGTTCGTAACCACTAGCTAGTTCGACAGTGTAAGCAGGTTTTAATGGTTTGGACTCTTTGCCAAGGAAGGGTCTAAATTCATGTGAAACAAAGCTCTTATCTGCCCCAGAGTCAAATAGTGCGGATGCATAGTGGTTGTTAAGGAGAAACGTACCTGTCACCACATTAGGGTCCTGGCGTGCTTCTTCAGCTCCCATCACAAATGCCCGTCCTCGCGTCTGTACATTCCGATTCCCTTGATTAGTTGGTCCTACCTGATTTCTGGTGTTGTTGTTTGGACCTCTTTTCAACTTTGGACAAGTATTTCTAAAGTGGTCCAGACTTCCACATTCATAGCACGCCCTGTTGCCATCTCCACTTTCCTTGCGTTCCTTTCCAGCCCTGCAATACTTAGCGGTGTGGCCGGTTTTATTACAGGTGTCACATTTCGGGCAAACTCCCTCATGATGGAATTTACATTTGTTGCACTTAGGGAGGGGACCAGTGTATCCTTTCGGCTCTTGAGTGGTAATTGCAAAATTCTTGGCTGATTTATGATTTCTATTCGAAGTATTCCCAGTCTTCTTTCCTGATTGATTCTCAAATTTTTGCTTATTACCAGAATTCACCTTGGTCAGGATTCCCGAGCGAATCATATCAGTAGTCAGACGGTGTGCCAGAATTACCGCACTTTCGATGGTTGTTGGATTAGATGAGGTAACCATTCCTCGAAGTTCCGGTGCCAATCCCCAAATGTAACGGTCTATTCGATTGTACTCCGGTGTTACAAGATGAGGTACCAACTTTGCCAGTTCATGAAAACGAGTCGTGTACTTTTCTATCTCAGCACCTTCCATGGTGTGATTCCAGAGTTCTGCTTCTAGCTTCTGCACTTCATTCTTAGGACAATACTGTTCGGTGAGCAACCTTTTGAATGTGTCCCACGAAAGGTTGTATGCTGCTTCCCTTCCTCGGGTCTGCACTTGAGTGTTCCACCAGGTCAGAGCTACGTCCTGAAGTAAGCTAGATACATAGCCTACTTTGTGATCTTCAGCACAGTTGCTCACATGTAGTACTGACTCGATGCTTTCGAACCATTTCAGTAAACCTACAGCACCTTCAGTTCCATGAACTCCTTGGGTTTGCAAGACATGAAGTATTTATAAGTGCACACTCGACCATCATTGGCAAAAACCGGTGGTGCATTCTGTCTTCCATTGGGGTTAGGACCACCCTCATTCCTCTGGGCTCCCTGGATACCAGCAGTCACCTGGGCGATGATGTTTGGGATTGCAGCAGAGAGTTGTTGGGCAATGACCTGGGCCATGTCTGGTTGTTGATCTTCTTGAGTGCGTCGAGTGGATCGTTTTGGAGGCATGATCCTATGACACATTTTTGAAAGTTGTTGATTAGTGTTTATGTAGCATGTTTTTGATTGTTGGAAACTTTGGTATTTGCAAGGTTAGATAACAACCAAAAAGAAATAAGTTGAAAATAACTTATGGTAAGAGTTCTAAAATAAATCAAGCATCAAAATAATTGTCGCAATAATATTAAATAAACAAAATAGGGTTTTTCCATTGATAAGTCAAAAGTTCCAAAATTTGGATAACCCATTTCATCACAATTTTCCACAAATACTTAAAATAAAAGACATACACCATTGTAAACACTACAAGGTCTTCAAAATCTAGATCCATCTCCAAACACATTCTCCTAAGCAAACCAAACTACCCAAATGAGCATCATAGCCAACACAAAAGTGAATCCTGCAAACACCTTACACCAAAACACCGTTGCCCGTGCTGTCTCCCTGGCATCGTCTGTACGATAAACTAACCGCTCTGTTAGGTCTGTCATATAACCTAACATCTCCCCATGATGGGCAATCCAAGCTCTCTGAGTCTGAGGATCATGAGTCATAACATCCACTCTACGTGCCATCATAAAAGTCATGTCGGGGTCTCGAGATATCGGAATTCCGGCTACAGTTCTCGAAGGTACAGTCCCTGAAGGTTCAGCTCCTGATGGTCCAGTTCCGCGAGGGAAATCTCTGACTGCAAATCTAACAGGTGGAGCAACGCTCATACGAGCAGTGGTCCTCATGTGCACACCTTCTTGAGGTGGCTGGGGTGGTACACGTGTCGGGGAAATCCTAGTGTTCTCCCTAGTGACCTCTCGGCTACTAGCTTCATTCTCTGACTCTGAACACTCCGAGGGGTCCTCCTCTGGCTCAGAGCTAGGTGGGTTGTCGCGAGGGCGATCAGTAAAATAGCCAGAGTCATCAGCTGATCCTAGAGCGTGGAGTGAGGAGTTCGACATGGTAAGGCTGCAAAAAGAGAACTTAGTTCCTAGAGGTATAGTAAAACTTAGAATATGAAGGTACTAAGCACCCATAGAGAAGTTTTTTTTTTTACTTAATTGAGTTCTATGATGCACCTTATTTCTATAACCATTTCCGGTCTTGCATCTCTTCGCCTTTAATTATACATAGTTGATCAGGCTATGTTAAATTAATTTCGAATGATGCAATCACCCGAACTAGTCATACTTAAAGGCACACTAACTTAATGGTTATAGTCTAGGCTTCCCTAAGTTCAAGCGGTGTTCCTATAACCTTTGGCTCTGATACCAAATCTGTCACACCCCGCTAAAGCGGAAACACGAGATGTAACAGCACAATGGTTTCATTACACAAAGTACAACTAATTCATCGTTTACAAAATACAGCTATTAGCACTTACAATAAGTTTACAGTACCAAATACTAAATCATACAACCGAATACATCCAAAAGATAAAACGAAGTAAGTCTAATAGCTTCAACATTAATAAAGACAAACGATGCTTCATTCCAGAACTACTGACCGTTTCCTGAAAAGCATGTAAAATGAGGGTCAACTATAAAAATAGTTGGTGAGTTCACAGGTTTTGAAAATAAAATGTAAATGTGAAAACAATTTAGAAGTTATCAAACCACGTAGTAAGATTTACATTATTAGGAAAATAGTATTTATACGCAATATAAGATTCATTTAAGAATGACATGTATAGCTTGAGTCCACAACCAAACCTATTGGCCCGAAGCAACACCCCAAAGATATGTCCTATCGCAAACATATAAGATTGGTGGTATGCACTCATATGCACGAATGAGTGGGAAGGTGGCCTCCTTCCAAATAGTACTATCCATATCAACCATCGGCTCAATAATGAGTTAATGGGTTGTGTAAGAGAAACCGGGGACTTAAGACACGATAGAGTCACAAGCATACAATAAGAGCGTATAAATAGAAAAGTACATACAAGATAAGTATTTGCAACAAGATAACATGCTTTTCACCCCAAAATATTTAGTATGAACGGTAAAAAGAGGGGCTGTGAATACTCACAATTGAGCGCAAGAGTAAATTGATGGATGTAACGCGCGTGCTTGCCGTTTATGACTCCTATCCAAGACCTACGATCATGAAGGTTCTAATTAGGTTTTTATCTAGTTTTGTTTGTAAGGATTGCTTAGCTAATTATTTAGATTACAAAGTGCCAATATAGTTTGTTTGCTTTGAAGTTGTTAATGTCCAATAATCGCGGTTGAAAATGATAATGGTCACACGATTGTACAACATACTAAAATTATCGAACGTCACACACAAGTCGTATAATGTCACAAGATTGTTTGAGTCCAAATTTTATAGTGTTTGAGTTTTGGAACTTTGGTTCCCCACAATTTATGATTAACATACACAATAGATAATTACATCAAAAGACATTCAAACACTTTTGTTACCAATCTTTCCAAGCATAGAAAGTTTCCCGTTTTTGATACCGAGACCGATTATTGTTGACTTGTCAAACCTTCTTAGTTTATCCCGAGACTATTACCCAATCCTTAATCAGGTTTATAAGTCATAGAAGTTAGTCTTTCTCTACATAGTAAGTCCGTAAGTGTCGGTTTTTAAAGTTATACCAAAATCAGTCCACTTCTGCTATTTTCCAGAAATTACTCCTGTTAGTTGTATTTATTAAAAATACTTCTGGTCAAAAATGGTTTAAGAGAAAAATCACAGATGTTCTAAAATATGTTATCTACTTTGTGTAATTTTTACAGAACTATTAGAAAGGTCCAAGTATTTTTAGATTTTACTTTTATCTTCTAGAGTCGAATTTAAACACATGCATGCAATCATTATTTCTGAGCAAAATGTACATGGAATAAATAAAATTGGTCTTCTTCAAAGTTGTAGCCAAGGAAATTTGTAAACTTTTAGCGTTGGTTTCAAGTCTTTTGGAGTTGTAATGCTCCATTTGTGACTAAAACACTGAGAAGAAAGTTTCTATCTTACTGTTACAGCTTGTACATCTTTAATCACAAAAATTATTAAAAATATCAAATGAACTCGTATGAACACGAGGCTTACATGGTTGGAAAGCTTACTTCCAGAACTTAAATTTAGACTATAAAAACGTCCATTTTCATGAAGGAATGATTTTTATAAAAATCATTGAAATATAATAAGTTTTCTGGACAGAAAGTTGTAAACTCTTATTTGAGTGTTTCATTTAAAATAATGAACACCAAACATGAAATGAAGAAGATTATCCTCTTTTGATCTTTAAATCCATGTTCTAACACATGCATGATGTTGATATACAATCAAGATGTGTTAGAGATGATTATTTATCACAAGAACAATTTTTACATAAGGATAAACAACATTCAACAAAGTTACAAGTATTAACACCAAGTTTCACTTGATTTTTGGTTTGATCATGGGTTACTCTTTCTTCTAACACATAATGATGTGAAAAGATATAACCTACAAACATCAAGCATTTTATGAGGATTTTTAGCCATGAGAAGGGCTAAAATCCGGATTTTGAAGAAAACACAAGAAGGAAGTGATAAATAATAATAGTAAATGAAATAAATTACCTTTTCTTGCTTTGATTTGGTGATGAACACCTTTAAATTCTGGGTTTAGAGGCTTGAATGTGGCTGATTTTTGGGAGAAAGAAGTGTGTGTTTAGTGTGTGTTTTGAGAGAGAAAGGTGAAGAGTGTGAGAATGGATTTTGGGGAAGTGAAGTAGTAATGAGTGTATAGGGAATTAAAAAAAAATTTGAAATGAAAAGGAGGGGGGGGGGGGGGGGGGGCTGGCCGGTTTTAGGGGGGGGGTGTTTAAATTATTTCTATTTTTTTTGTTAAATAATATGTATAATTGTTGTATAATTAATTTGTATTAAAGGTGTATAAGTATTGTTATGTTATAAGGTTTATTTTGTGATGTTTTGGTGATTAAAATTTGAGTTTTAAAAAGTGAGAAATTTTAAGTTCTTGAATTAAGTTATGATACACTTAATTTGTTCTAATTTTAATGTTCATGTATTATTCATCCGATTAAGTTTGCGTTGACGAGTTACGGAAATTTCAGTTTGCGATTCAATAAGGATTTTGTTAAAGCATAAAGAGATAAATTTTCTTTGTTTAATTTGGCACTTAGTAATCTAATTTAGTTTATCTTATAGACTTATGATCTACTAGGAAATCTCTAAGGCTTTTTACGGTTTAGTAGACCTAAGGAGTCGTAACCAAAAATTTTTCTGAAATATATGGAATGCCATAATGAAATCTAAGATTGGAGTGTGGTAATAACCTGAGATTTTGACGGTTGTCACAGTTTCTAACACACGTATATAAGGGTAGACATAATATTATAGTCGTTATTAATTGTAATGAACACGAAATACAACCAAACATAAGTTATATTATATCAAAAGGTGTAGCGCTGATACAATAGTTTCATATAAAACAAGATGGGATCCCTAATACGCCCCATCAGCGGTTAGCGCTATACAAAAGACAATGGGTTTTCCTATACATACACCCATTCTAACAACAGTTTCCATCTAGTACATATCTAGTACATACATACACCTACCCATCTGATACAGGTCTATACAATATGTGATGGACCTACTAATATATCCATCATCCAAAAGTAGTCAATCTAATACCTAGTAGGCACAAACCGCCATACGTAGGTCTAATGAAAATAAGGTAAAAACAATCCCACAGCTGTCCTCAGCACAGCTATCATCACACAAGCTCCAATCATCAACCCTGCTGTCCTCGCACGTCTCTCTAGTACCCTAACACGAGCACGTGTGGTCTCAGCTATCTCTCTGGCAGCAACCACGTTGCTCAACAAGAAGTGGCAACGCTCATGCATGTCTATCATGTCTCCATCCAGACGGGAGACATCGCTCTGTAGCTTTGCAAGGTGAACACCCCTGCTTCCAGAAATACGAAACAAGGTGCGAATCACAGCTACAATGGTAGGGAGGGTCAACTCTACAGGCTCTCCAGTAGTAGGCAGTGGTGCGCAGGATCGGGAGGACTCCCCGGTCTCAAAAGTAGAGGGAAAACCCTCCAACGACCTCCACCGCCCTAACATAGGAGTCATCCACTCCAAGTGAGCAAACCTAGGTACCCTCTATGGCGGCTCATCACAATGTATCTCTCTCTCCTCTGCCATCGGCGCCTTGTCATGGGGCGCAAGTGGTCCACTAGGGAAGTCTCGGACAAACATCTGGGGTGTCCTCCTAGGTACCGGTCCTCTGGAAGGTCCAGCAGTCATATGGCGTGTCGCCATAAAGGTAGACCTTAACATACGAGTGGTAGGTTCAGTAGGAGCAGTAGTAGGTGGGACCACAGGTGCAGTAGGTGGTGGGGTGATGTAGGCGTCAGCGGTTTCATCAGATAGAGCTCTCGGGTGAACTGGTGGACTCACAACTCCGGTGCTAGCGTCGCTATGGTAGGAATCCTCAATCGGCTCCTCACCAGAAGCATACAAGTAGATCGGACTGTGCCTCGACATGCTGAGACAAAAGAAGTCGCAGGTGACGTGTCAGTTGTATGTTAGATGTATGCAAAGTATGTATGCATGCAATGAATGTTCTAGCCAAGGCTATAGTCTAGGTCTCTAAGGTTTTAGGTCACTTAAAGACTTCTAGTTCGCTATAACCAATGGCTCTGATACCAAGTCTGTCACCCCGCCAAACAGTGATTTCAATCAGTACTAATTAATTATGCGGAAGTTTTAATGATGTGGCAGGGCTGCGTATAGTATTTCAACTAACAAATACATATATACTCAGAGCATATGGTTATCGCACAACTTTATTTATCAAGGATGTCAAGTTTAACAGTTGTTACAAAAGTAGTACGACTATGTAAGTCGTATCAGTAGTAGTAGAGTTTAAAACATTTTATTTTTAACAATAATACATAAGTTTAAAATAAGATTTCATAAGTATGACCGCAATGTCTGCAGTTATACAAAGGAAATCCCCAAAAGCAGTCCCAACAGTATGTGGCATCCTAAGTAGTCCAGGGTTGTCCATCCTGAATGCATGCGATTACTTACCCAGCTAATTTCCTGAAAAACATAGAAAAATCGTCAACAAATGTGTTGAGTGAATATACAGGTTTGTATATGTATGTGGTTAGTTAAACCAAGTTTGTATAAATGAATTGTTATTCATTTATAAAATACAAGTTATGTAGGGTTGTTACCCTAAAAAGCATATAACTGGTTTTTTACCAGTATAAAATAAGTTGCCGGTATGTTTTTTGGTATTTAACAGTTGTAGGATTCGTTCTTCCTAAAAGTATTTGGGAATTTACTTAGACTAAGATCCCCTGTAAGGTGAGCTAAACCTCACAAGTTAAAGTAGCGCGACCTAACCCTATAACCAAACCGCAACCAGAACTTATGTTGTTTGCCTGAATGGACATTTAAGTATACGCTCCACCGTAGGAGGGTCGTCACTGCAATAGTACTATCCGTATACTCAGTGGCTAGAGTCACCTAGCTAATGGTTATAGTATGTATGTCATAAGGTCTTTTTATGCATACATTGCAAGTCTGGGTCCGTACTAGGATACGTTGTCTAATTCCCAAAACAGTTTGTGAAAATGTAATTTCATCAATCAACAGTTGTATAAAAGCAATAAAGCAATTTATAATTTCGTTGCATGTGTTGGCATGAAATTTCTATGTTTAACACCCCTATGTTTAAAAGCAGAAAAACATTTAAAATAGGGGTTGTAAACTCACAGTAGTGGTAGTGAAGATGTGAATGCTAGCAAATGAAAGTCGCGTCGCCCGAGGTATGTCAACCTATACACAATAATTGTATTAACATAAGTACCTTGAGTTGTTGAATTAATTTATGTTAATAGTTTGTTCGTTTTAAAGAATTTGTTGAATTCTTAAATTGTACAATTAGTTGTTGACGTTATGTTGAAATATTGTTATCATTTCTTACGTCGTATATATCGTTTCGTGCATGTATACACCTGTATGTAATTGTATATATATTTAAATGTCATTTAGTTCATGTTGTACATATATATATATTTTTCATACATACATATGTATATAAATATACCTGTTGTATATTATATTTAGTACGTTTGTTAAACGTATATTCCATTTGTATGTATATACGATAACATATAATTACAATTTCATCACATTGATTTAGTTGTATGTATATATATATATGGTTTTTTGCCGAAAAATGAGCAACTTATTCTCATTTTTGTGTTTTGGGGTATCAAATATTCTTAACTTTTTAAAATGAATAACTTATTTTAAAATTAGGATTAAAGGGTATATGGCCAAAAAGTTCAGACTTTTTAACCATTTGTGGAAGATTAATGAGTCAATAATTCTCGTTTTTCCCAAAAATTGCATTTAACCATTCTCCAATCTATGTCATATTTACCGAATCACTGACATTAGCGTGTTTTCACGTATCAAATATTCCGAACTTTTTAGCCATATACCCTTTAATCCCAATTTTAATATAAGTTGTTCATTTTTCGACAAAAAACCCATATATATATATATATATAAGTTTTACATCTATATATATATAAGTTTTATTCGTTATAAAACTTCTTGTTTTATTTATTTCCGTTTATAAAATAAAATCATCGTTGTTTCAAAAGTCATCATTTGTATATATATAAAATATATAAAGGATCGTTGTTTGTTATTAAGTATATATACATGTATATTCATAAACGTTCGTCATTATATATATATATATATATATATATATATATATATATATATATATATATATATATATATAACTTGATCATTTGTCAATATATACATATATATATACAAGTTTGTTAAAATGGCATTTCATATTTGTCGAAATATTACAAGTTAAACATTCAATTCAAAATATATTAGCCCGCATTGCGTTTATGTTTTAAAGTTTTAGGGCCCATCGGGCTCAACCCAAATCGTTCGACCCATTTACTTTTTATCTCGGCCCAATAACTTTACTCAATTATATAACTCATTTCGCCCGTTTCATTTAGTAAATAGTTTTGGCCCAATAGCTTATCAATCCATTTGGCCCATTATATATTCGGCCCTAAACCTTACGATCCAACCCAAAGTTTTCGGCCCAGACTCAAGTCACAACCTAGCCTAGGGAGACAGCCCAGCCCAGCTCACAGCCTAGCCCAGCGAGACAGCCCAGCCCAGCTCACAGCCTAGCCCAGCCGTTCGGCTTGGGCCAGCCGTTCGGCTTGGGCAGTCCAGCCGTTCGGCTTGGGCTCGAAACCCATGTCCCTGTTTCGTTTTAGGTTCTGAAATCTCGATTTCGCAGTGTTTTAATGATATAGTTCAAGTGGTTTTCGTGTTTATATGTTCCATATCATCAATACATAACATTATATCACTTAACAACAATTTTTTACATATTAAATTGTGATTTCAAGTTTTGGGTTTTCAAAACTTTATTTCAAGAAAATTAACCAAATCTTCCATTTATTATGTTATATGTATGGATTATGATGTATAAACAATATATAAACTGAAATCAAAGTGTAAGAATTTAGAAGTATAAACTTTTCCTTACAATGAGAAAATGATGGTGATGCTAAAAATTTGGTGATGATGAATTGATTAGTGAAGATGGAGATGGGGCTACTACTGCTCCTCTTCTGCTGCTGCTGCTGGTTCTTCTGTGTCGATCAAAGCCAGAGAAAGATTTGTAGGTGGAGTGAATTATTGAGGTGGTGAATGATCAGGAGAAGAAGAATGGGTGGGAGTGTTATACGGATTGTGTTTGTCAAAGGATATGGCGTATTACAGTGTTGGTTCCTCAATTATTGAGGTTTGGTGCAAAATTTTTGCCCGCTGATTTCGAGTACGGGTATAAAATACAATATAAAATTTAACATTTTATATTTTTATTTTGTAGATGTTCTCCTGGTTCGTTATTTAAATTTAGAATAGTGAGATTCTCATTATTTTTTACTGTTGTACAAATTTGTACATTGGACTGCGCGTATCCAAATGGGTGCCAAATTTCAGTCGAATTTCGAATTCATATTTTGAGGTAATGTTTTGAATACTTTCAAACAAATGAGAAAAATAGAACTTTTGAAATTTTGACCTCTGGGATCGTTTTGAAATTTATTCTATTCGTTTTATTATACATTTGATATAAAATGTATATTTAAACTATTTCATCTATATGTTATAGATATATTAATACTCGTAATTAATAATTGAATTATTAATTATTTTGGGTCATCAACTTTTGTTATATATTTCTGTCGGGTTCGTTCAGATACGTTTGTACGCGATTATTATTATTAATCACATAATGTGTAATACTTTTGGTTTAAAAGTATTGGGCTTGCTAGGCTTACAACACATCGAAAGTTTTGTTTTAAACTTAATCAGGAAATTAGCGTAAGAATGCACATGCTTAAATGTTAATCAGTACCTAATTTGGAGAGTTGTCACACAAGGGCTAGTTTAAAGTCATAAATGAACTTTTTAAATATACTAATCTGTTAGGATGACGAGGAATCGTTATATGATTCAGTTATGTCTAGTACCTTAAAATTTTGTTCCCGTTCATATGAAAGTATTATTAAACCATAATTAAGATTTTGCTTATTATTCTTAATACTTTGTAATGTTACCATAACCTAGCTCCCGGTGTGACATGCTAATGGGATTTTAATTAGTAGGGAATGTAGTGTTTTCATACAAGTATTATCTATCAAAACAGTTTCTCCAAATATCATCCCATAACTTAATTAACGAAGTCTCAGCAAACACTATCTTTATTTATCTGCTTTAGCTATTACTTTTATTTTGCTTTTATTTATTTTCATAAGTTAATATAAAAACTAAAACTCCCCTACTATTTTATAAACACTTCACTAGTCTGAAAGCCCTCATTTGCCACGCCTTAGTTTCAATTCAGTCGATTTGAAGAACGACTCTAGGTCGTACCTACCACTTGCTCCCCCTTAGGATTAGCATTGTTAAGGAAAACTTAGGCCTCACAATTACAAATTTAAAACACCCACTGATCACCGTCGCCAGTAGCCGGTGCAACGACAAGGGTAAAATCCTTACCGACCGATGGTGACACATCACACACATCGGGTTGGTTCATCAAATTACCATTTTTAATATCCCAAGACATCATCAGGATCAGATGATGTTTCCGCAGCTTCAACATTCTCATCTTCAGCAGGGTTCTCATCACTTTCCTCGGTTGTAGCATCATGCTCTGGGCTAGAATGTACAACTTCGATCACTTTTTCATAATACTTTGAGGATTTAACATCGGAGATTGATTCCACTCCTCTGGGACGGGCATTACCTTTTGCTACATTGGGTTTTGGGACAACCATCACTCAAGCTAGGTTAGTTTGGCTTAGCAATAACGTGACCTACTTAAATTCTTGTCCTAATCTCTATGTTATGCTTGGTAAATTACGTGTTTAACTAATTGCTGCAAAACTTACTAATAATGGATACTTCTTGTTTAAAGAAACTATATGAATCATTAAAGCTATGCAAATATGAAATAATTTAATTGCGATTATTAATATTTAAACATCGTGACCCGAGTTAGTTTGTGACTCACTTAGCTTGGCCCAAATAGACCCAAACCCCCTTTTTGTGAGGCCAAAACCGGCCCAACCCCAAACCCTACCAACTTGGGCCCCAAACAACTCTAGATGTATAAATATAACCCTTAATTCAGCCCTAAAACCTTTGGTAATTTAGAAAAACGAATTTTCTCTGTGCCCTGCTGTTTTTGTCGACTGAATACGAAAGGTTCAGCCTCTGAAACGCATTAGCTTATTTTATAAAAATTATTTCATAAACTGCTATTATGGGTGACGAATTTTCAGAAACTTTGGTAAAGTTAAATCGGTTATATCAAATTATTTTCTAGTTATTTTGGGGGTTGTTAAAGTATGTTTAAGGTTATATTTTTCTGTAAACAAATTACATTTTTGAAATTTTAAGATTTAATTTATTTATTTTATTTAATAGGGTGTGCTATGTAACGGGGATATAAATTTGAGATAGAAGCAAAATATAGGAACTTTTGTTTTGACTCGTGATTACAAACATGTTGACACATAACTAATAAACATTATGTACTATAGGACGCTCATAGTTCCCTGAGACTTTTGGTGTGATACGTGCTTGCTTTAAACTACTAATCAAGGTGAGCTTCGTGGCCCCTTTTTCATTTATATTTTTAACGTTTTGGGAAAAAAGAATGCTCAGATATTTTAAACTGTTTAATAGCTGTGAGAACAATCTTTGAACTTGCTTTTCATCATGAGTTGCTATGAATACATGTATAGTTTAATGTGTATTATTTGATTGGGTGGAACGATAACGTGAATAGAGCATAGCATTTGTGTGTTATTATTTTGTGTAGAACGATGATAGAAACGTTGTAATCTTACACATGTGGATGTTTCCACCGCTGAGGTAAGGTTATCTTGAAACGTAGAAACGTAGGAACGATAGAACGTAGAAACGTAGGAACGATGGAACGTAGGAACGTAGATACGTATGGTGTTACGGAACATTGTTGTGATTACTTTCAATGTTGAGCCTGTATCTTATTTGAACGTTGAAACGTGTAACTTGTTTGTAACGTGGATAACGTGTGAATTCTTGAACGTTGTATTATTATACATAGTATACTTTGCACTCATGTGTTTAAAACGAAACGAATTTGATTTGATTAAACGTTTACTTAAAAACCTACGAACTCACCAACCATGTGTTGACGTTTTTAAGCATTTCTTTTCAGGTGAAGCTAGTAATTCAAGGACTAAGACTAAGGTGGCTTAGCAAGACTGTTAGAGTGCATTTTTAATTTGTTACTGTGAACGATTGTATATGTGACGTTGTGAAGCGGTTTCATAACATTTTGTTAAATTTCATTTAGTGAATTTCTTTTATATCAATGTGTTATGATCTAGTCATGTGTTGCATTTCGTTGTTTCCGCTTTAGACGGAGTGTGACAGGCTTCGAGTCAGACACATCCTTTGAAACCAACTTTCTTTTTATGTGATAGAATTTATGTGGTCTCATAATCACTTCCTGAATCAGACCCATCACGATTCTTTTTCTCGCATGCCTTGTGCTTGTTTGTAGTTTTAGGTCTGTTGGCACCATCCCCACGTGTTTTCCTTTTGCTAGGCTTTTTCTTAACAGGAACATTCGTCACATGTGATATAGTGATAAGTTGAAGGGGTATTGCTGATGGCTCCACTACTCGATCGGCGGTTCATTCCAAATACGGTGTTTCATCCATTTTTAGCGGAAGTGAACTACAAGTTATCCCTTCCACATCAGTCCGAGTGATGTAATCAAACAAACCCATCGCCGCAAAAGAAAGAACGCATGATATGCAAACCATATAGTAAATCAAAGAACGTTAGCAATCATTAGCTTATCTATCTACCTTTGTTTCTGAATTTAAAATATAGGAATACCCTTGGGTTGATCCCACTTTCAACTAAGACCCGCCATAACCACCACGTGCTCGGGAAACGACCAAAGCTCGACATGTTTAGCTTCAAGTGCCTTTTCAAGTGCCATATCAACTTCTTCTTGCGGAGGGATTGGATCATCATCTTCCACTTCTTTGGGTTTCTACTCCATTTGGATTGGAACAACATGAGCTTTAAGCCAAAAAAAAAACTACTTTTCCAACCTGGGATATTCGAAGGGGATTTGGAAGTACATGGGCTAGGTCTTTTACGTTTCTCGATCGTCCCCAGTCGCCACCAGATTGACTTAGTCTGTAAAACCTTATAAATAAAGGTACGGTAGGCTTTTTGCCAATAGCCCAACAGTGGACCTCAAAAGTAATAATTTTTTGGAGAAAATTACATAATTCGTCCTTATGGTTTGATCCAAATTTCACTGAAAATCAGTTAATAAATTTAATTACACGGATCATCCTTTATTTTGAAACATGTTAAGTAAATAGTCCTTTAGACTAACGATTGTTAACTACCCGTTAAAAAGGACCCAGTGTGATATTTTTTTCATACTTTGAATTTTTTTTAGTTAACTTTTAATTAAAAAATCTAAAATATGTATAGATACATAATTAGGTGCATAGAACATTGTTTTTATTTTCTCCTATTTTATTCATCATCATATTCGGTCATACTTTCCAATAATAACGTGTTTATTGTTTGGTTATGTTTTAAATTTTACACATTTAACTATTGTGTGTATCTAACTTTATACATGTCTTGAACCGTCTATTGTATGCTTTTGTATATTTTTGACTACATAAATTGACATATTTTTTGTAAGTTTTATACATACAACAGTCAGTTAAATTCATACAAAAGACAGTTTTTAAAGTTAAATACATACAATAGGAAGTTTCAATATTAGATGCATACAATAGTAAAAGATGTAAGGTTCAATATATAATCAAACTATAAACCAAAAGATAATATTGAGTAATTGGTTATTGATAAGAAAATACGAATAGTATTTTAAACTTTTTTTCATTGAAAATTGGTTATTAACATTTGTTATAAATGATTCGTACAAACTACAAAGATATTTGTGTTGATTATCTTTGATCTTTTTTTCTTTCTATACAAACGTCAAAATTGGTTGATTTGTTATAATATAGAGTACTGAAATGTAACCCGGTTATGTGTAGATAGTAATAAAAGATATTGGTTGCTTTGTTTTAAGAGAAAGAAAAGGTCTTTTGTAATTTTGTTGAGAAAAATACTTATTTGGTAAATAAGTGTGAAGAAATACCATATAAGTAAATATTTATTTCTTGAATACCATTTTAGCCAAAAACTTCATACTTTAAATTTTATAACTTAAATTTTACTCAAAAAAATTAAAAAACCAAAATATATATCATACGCGATCTTTTTAACGGAGATTTAACAAACGTTATGTCGCACCCCCAAATTCGGGGTTGCGGAAGCGAATCGGGTCGGGGCGCGACTACTCAATAATCACAGCACAAAGATATAATGAACGACTCTATATGCGTCGTTTTACAACTTGTATTGATAAAATCAAAGTTTACATCAAAATGTAGTTTACATTAGCTCAGTTTGAAATTGAGAGATTTACGTACATAATTAATTTATACAAAATATAATAATGCAGCTAAATCTCTGAATATTTTGCATGATGACTCGAGCTAATGATGTCCTGAAGGCAGTCCAACCTACTGCTGAGTACCTGTGATACATGCTAAAATGGGTCAGCGAAACGCTGGTAAGCTCACAGGTTTTTATGTCAACACATATTGTATGAACCGCAAAATTTAATTGAACTTAGATTACAATCAAGCAAAATAAAAGTTTTACAGCCATGAGCACATAGTCTGAGCTTAACTCGAGGTGTCAGGTCCACATTTAAGGTATCCTGATCGAGGTGCCTCCCACGAGTGCCTAATCTACACTCGTCTAAACAAATATTAGTACATTTGTTTACCCAGTTAGTGCATGCTAACCCGGACGAGGAGGGTCAATCCTATATGGTACCATATACTAATATTCACACTACAACGTATTACCATGCTATGTGGAGGAGGGCTTTGAAAAAATTAGTGAGATAACTCATGTAGTACTTGTTTGATTTTGTACTTACGTTCATATAGTAAAATAAAAGGAGCAATGATATCACACCCCTGAGTAAAATGGTAAAATAAGGGCTATGAGACTCACCTGAATCTGGAGAGTTTAACTAATTAAACTTGAGTTGATTAGCCGAGAATTGATGTCCGAAGACTTGTAACCTGAGGGTGTCCACGACATGCGATGGTTATATAAGTGAGTAGGTATCTATAAAGACTACCTTTGTAGTTGTTCGTCCAACTAGAATGTCCAAATTACTACGATTTGGTTGATTCGATTATGTTTTGAAAACATGTACGACCCGTTGTTGATGGTTTGTGATGATAATAATAATCCCTGAATTCATTTCATTATACTTAATAATGTAGGATATCGGGTACGGGGGTCTGGGGGCAACGCCCCTGGTAGTGGGGTCCAAGGGGTGGCAACCCCTGGTGGGGTTCAAGGGGCAAAGCCCCTGGCTAAGGTCGAGCTTGGAAATATTTTATTTCTTACATAATGCTTTAGTGAAAAACGTATTTAAAATTTGAATTTGGGTGAAATCAAGTGATAAAATTTTATGTCTCGACACTTAGTAAAATCTGTGTTTTCTAGGTTCTGTTTCATGCGACACTTATAGTGTCACTTGAGGAAGTGACGCATAAGGGGCGACACTTAAGCAAGTGTCGGGTCCAAGTGTCGGTATCAGGGTCATGCGTCACTAGGGTTAGTGTCGGAAGAAATCATAATTCAATTATAGGTGACACTTAGAGAAGTGTCGCTAGAAGTGTCGATTAGGAGTGTCGGGTATTGAATTTGCGACACTTAGGCAAGTGTCAGGAAAAAGGGGTTTTATGCGGCACTTAGGCAAGTGACGCAAAATTAGGGTTTTTAGCGACACTCAGTGCGTCACTTAAGTGACGCATTAAGTGACGCTACGCTGCACTGGTCTATGCGACACTTACGTCTATTGGCCGGATTTTGAGCCGAAAACGTGTTTTCCGGTTTCCGTTTGGTCTGAAACTTTTACCCAACCCATATTTGGACATTTCAAGCTTAAATAAACAACTTTTATGAAAAATAAATGAAATCTAAGAGTTTTCAGGATTTGTCGAGAATCTTACAAGTTAACGCCGGGAGAAACCGAAAAGATGGAAACGTAGATCGTGATGCGGTGAACGTTTTTCTCCAAAGGTGCTTGATGATTCGAGGCCGTTTGACGGTAGTTCTTGGCGATTTAAGGTGGTGATGGTGTGGTGGTGGAAGTGGATGAGAGAAAAGAGAGAGAGAAAGAAAAAGAAGGAAAAGAGGAAGTAAGGTGGAATGAGAAGTGGGGAGGGGGTTTTTCCCCTCTCCTTGGGCCGGCTTGGTGGGGTCCACAGTGTGGGTTTCACCAAGTTTTTGTTTCCTCCGTGTTTGTGCTCCGTGCGGTGTTCGTTTAACCGTTTAAATAATTAATACGCGTTTAATTGTAAGATTTAAGATACGAATATTTATTCGATATTTTTTTTGAAGTATTTCACTAAATACTTAATATTTGAGTTATAAAATATAACTTAACTTATTTTGATTGTTTGCGCGTTTAATATTTTAGTCGCGTAGTCATTGTTTGTACGATATGAATTGTGTACCAAATATTATTAAAATAAAATTTTGGATATAATAGCGTTATTAAATAATGTTATATTATTTAATAAAATTGTTCACCAACGTCCGTATTAATTGAACTGAATTACATTCGATTGAAATGCGCACGATTTAGCCAAATCGCGTAATTGTATATATTCAACAATATATATTTCGATACATTAATTAGCCTAACACAAAACTAATTACATGTATTAATAGTTGATTAGGCACTAATTACTAGTCCTAATTTGACGGGTGTCACACGTTAGTATAAAGAACTATTGACGTAATAAGTTTCAAAATAAACAATGATTTGTGTGATTATATTAATTAAAGGTCTGCCAGTGAAATTTGAACTAATCCATAAGGATGCTTTATGTAATTTTCTTTTTTCTTTTTGCATTCCAAGATATCCTTACCGAGAGATATGAATCATATGGTATTGTGAAAGCGATACAAGGAATCTTGAAAAAGAAAATCGAAGATTCGACTTATTAAAGGATTTGGCATACAAGCCAATATAACCTTTGGGTTATTGCGACATAGTTTCGATCGGACTAAAGATTCTAGGGCACAAGTCATCATGAATGTTATGCGCTTGACATAAGCTATCTAATTCATACTGAGCAAGGGTTGAATGCACCTTATCCATGTTGTTTTTGTTCATTCTCTAAATTATAAACTAATAACAAAGATTAGGGGCACAACACACACTTGATTATAAGTTGAAGCTTTGTTCGATGAGGGGAAAAGAAACCTGCTGATCAAAGGTTTTAAATCTTGTAGGGCAAGCCTTCGGTGCAAAACATGTCTAGAAATTGATGCAAAAGAAGTTTACGTTCACGATCTAATAATTTTTTGGTTTACGGTTTAACCCTCATGGTGGTGGATTCTTGCAATCTTGATACACCAAAACACACACTACTTTTTAAAAATTGTAACATGAAAATGGTGGAAGTAAAAAAAAACCTTTTCTTTATAAGAGATAAAGGAGAATACTTTTAAGTCAACCAACAATATCATTATGTAAAGAACCACTAAAAACTTGACACGTGGAACATAGTACAATTTAATGCAAATAAGTCTCACTTCACTTTTAGAATGACTTATAAGAGAAGCTACCCAAGTATTTGTAATAAATCTTTAAGAAAAAAGTACATATTTTTATATAAATTTATTTAAGATATGTATCAATGAAAAAGTGTTAATCCGTATTAAATAAACCATACTAATAAATATTAATATTTTAATATAGAATTTATGGTACAGATCACCTACGTATTTTCCTTTTTGTTCCGATATCACCAACGAATCATTTTTATTACTAAGATCGCCAACGAAGTTTTTAGTTATATGCTGAGATCCAACTCAAAACTTTTTTAACCTGGAACGTAATTAATCAAACGACGTGTCGTTTCCATATCATTAATATTAATGAGGTGACATCCACGTAAAAGACTTTAATACACGTGACATCCACATCAATATGTTTTCCTTTAAAGATGTTCATCCCCAATTCCAAACTCTAATATAATAAGAATTAACCTCTATAAATTAATAATGTTTGGGATATTTTATTAATTTAGCGAGATAATATTATATTGATAAATTAATAAATTATTAATTTAAAGAGTTGGCTTATATTCGTGAGCAACTCTCAAATTAATGCATCGACCTTCAAAATTTCCATATCCATTCACTTTACCTATTTGAATAAAACAGAAACAAGGACCATCAAAATTCCCATGTACATTCACACATTAATGAAGGTCTTAAGTGCAATGCCTCAACTCTTAAGTGCAACGATGAAATTTAAAGATGAACTCAATATAGTATTGAAGTTTACAAAAAAAAAAAAAAAAAAAAAAAAGTGGTTATAGATTCATCTTTTACTAAATCCTAGAATTTTGGAATATTTTATTAATTATTAATTTATAGTTTCGCTAGAACCAATATATTTACATTGGGATTTCAAAAAAAATTATTATTGTATTAAGGTTCCAAGTTGAGACCGGACAAATTATTAATTTTATATAGGTTATTAATTTATCGAGTATTAAATTATAGAGGTTCTACCGTAAATCATGCACATTTTTTTATCGATTTGTATGTAATTGGAGTTATTAGATCATTAATTCAATTTTCTCATTGTGTTAAACGATTCAACTTTCACCTATTTATAGCGTCGAAAATCTATGTCGTTGTCATCGTCATGAACCTCCACTACAATCGTCGTCGTCAACCTCCACATCTGCCACCGCCACTGTAGTATACATCCGCCGTAATCGTCGTATTCTTCCAATGTCGTGTCCTAATGAACCACAACACCAACTTGTAGTCCAATCGCTCCGACTGCTCAATTTTTCGGTCTAGATCTGACATCGCTCCGGCTGGGCGGTTCGCCGGTTCCTCTACCTTCTAGACCTAAAATTAATGATGCTAATTAGGTTTTTAGATAGTTAAATATTAGGCAGAAAGGGGGGAATTAGGCATGGAAGGTAAAATTTTCCTTACCGCCGCGTTTTCAGTTGTACGGAGGGACGACAGGCAGTCCAACGACAGTTTATATGTGATTCCGATTGGACTACAAGTTGGTGTTGTGGTACCCTTGGTTAAAAGTTTAGTGACTCAATTGAACATTTTTAAGTTTAGTAAAATGACGTCATCTTGGCTATTGCAACTATGTCAAAAGTTTGGTAAGCTAATTGAATATTTTTACAAGTACAGTAACCCAATTGAACATTTTTAAAGGGGAGTAACCCAAATGAACATTTTCGTAAAGTATAGTGACCTATTTCTGTATTAACCCTTTAATGGGTTTGAATTTAGTTAAGAAACATGGATAATTAAGTCAGGGTATTTTAAAAGAAAATGGATAATTTAAATAACAAATAAAAAGATCATGTAATAATATGAAAAGTCACATAATAAATATATTTTAAATAAAAATATCAAATAATCAAAAGTTACCGGTTTAGCCGGTTACCGGTTATCATTTGGTGACTGATCGCCTCCTAACGGTCGGTCAAAGAATTGCTTCCTTGTTGTTGCTGACTGTCCAGTCGGGTTGCAGATCAGAGGGTTTTAAAAATTTATATTTTGCTGGGAAGCCTAAGTTACACCACTACTTGTATAAGCGGTAGGTATGACTCAGGTGTCGTTCTTAAACCACAACGGGCATGGGATCTTAGGAGGATTAATTATCTTTGGTAATTTAGCTGAGATTTAAAACTTTTTGAGGGGTTTTGTTTTCTATTCTACTTTAAACTAAAGACAGAAAAGTAACTGAGGAGTGTAGTCGCTGAGAGATCTATAGATTACGTGAGTGTTTGCTATGATGTCAGTATATGCTATTTAGGGGTAGTTATGAGGATTGTGGCTCTAATTATAATGAATCCTAGCAGTGCTGATTTGGGGTCTCTAAACGATGTTCAACATAGTACTGTACCTACGGCCTTTTCGTGGCTTTCACGCATTTGTACTTCACTAGAGGTGGTTCCAGCGCTATACCAAGTACTGAGCCATTTTACGGTATTTCCGATGCCTCACCCAGAGATCCCGTATCATTACTATATATGTCCTAATGGGCCATAACTTCTATCCTATTACTTATCTAATGTAGAGTTATCCACAATCAAATAAATAACATGTCACATGGATAACAGATATGGAGTGTAAGCTACACCGGAAGTTCTCTCAAATGTAGTACCAATTTAACCGACAACTAACCTCGAATCCTATTCCCCAGTCTCGTTCGTCTGAGACGTCCGTATCGTGGCACGAATTGTTGAATAAACAATAAAGTGAACAGGAGTGACCCCGCGGAATAAGTTGGGAAAGTCTGTGTAATGATCGGTTAAATTGTTCGACATTATTTCATACAAATCATTGTAACTATTCTAGCATGTTAAACTGTTGTATGTAATTATTCTATGTTTGAAAACCTAATCATAAATCCAACAACCGCAGTAGACAAACAGATACTAGCATGTAAACCCTAGAGCAACAATCAAACAAGAACATGCAGTAGTGTAACATGGATAAATATCAGTTTGTTTCAGGCAGAGTTTCTGGATAAATGTTTAAGTCACGGATGCTCCGAAAGTTCTCTCAAAAGCATCCGATATATGGGATTAATTCTAATTTAACTCTAATCCTATGCTCCGTGTCTCCTATGATTTATTTCAATCTGGAGAACAGCGGTCATGCTGAGTTCATCGAATCATTCAGACATAGAATAGTTGAGGGACCTATTTCTACAATTGGCCGGATTATATCAATAGGTTTCAAACCACAGCATAAGTTGGATAAATAAAATATTAGAGAATTAATTCATAAATTCAAACATATCCTAATTTCATACCAGCAGAGTAACAGCATTGTTTAAAGCATAATTACCCTAGCATAATTTTTATCATAGCAAACACAGATTTGTCTAGCCTAACATAGCAATCATCATAGCATGCATTTTTAAATAATCATGACAATAGCATAACATATTTAAAAATAACAAGAAAGGATGATATAATAGAACCAGTTAGGCGTTACAACAAATCTACGCAATCGTAGTCTCGGAGCGACTCTGTACAAAGCTCGTAAGCTTGCTACTCTACTCCTATTAGCTAACTAACTACTAATATTATTCTAGAGAGAGAAAGTGTATGTGAGAGAGAAAGAAAATGAGAATGGAATGAGATGAGATATGATGAGGGATGAGGGATATGAGGAGGTTAAGCCTCTATTTATAGGCTTCAAGAACTAAATTTACATACAGCACCCCTCACCCGTATTTAACACTGAAATACACCCTCGAGCTATGAAATTCGACACCTACAGGGGCATATTCGACACCAAATAGGGCGTATTCGGTAGCAAATAGGGCGTATTCGGTAGCAAACAGGGCGTATCCAACACCAAAGAGGGGGTATACCACCCAAAAAGAGGGGTATACCACCCCTTAGAGGGCGTATACGGCCCTAAAGGGGGCGTATACGGCCCTCTAGGGGTGGTATACGGCCCCTATGGGGGTGGTGTACCCTGGGTCTTGTTCTTGTGTGCTGGATCGTAAGTCTTGTGCACTGGTCGTAGTTCTTGTGATCTTCGGTTGGCTATAACTTCTTCGTTACTTTTCAGATTCAAACGATTCTTGCGCCCACGATTTTGTATTTTCCTAAATATCAATATGACATAAATTAGGCCAGTTTAGCTAAATTATACGTCAGAATCGCAAGTGGATCGTTTTAGCTCTGATTTGTTCGTTATTTGAGCATTTTAAGTGATTTTTAGAAAGGAAGTCTAAGTTTTGGTTCATTTTACATTTTTAGCATAGAACATTAATTATTTGATGTTTATTAAAAGATTTGAACCAAAATGGACTTGAAAAGGTGCACAAAAATGTGACTCTTTGCATCAAATCAGTGACATTAGGACACTTTTTAATTAAATCGATTTATTGGTGATCTCGAAACAAAAAGAAGAGTATGTTGGCGATCTATACCATGAACCCTTAGTATATGTGTTACCAAGATCGGTGTTGTGTACTTGAGTAATTTTTTAATGCATATGTCAATAATGGATTTCAAAGGATTAATACTATAGGTGATTAAAGTGTACATTGCATTTTTTAACAAGATTATTATGTGTTTCAGCCCATCATTCACGATTTTTTATGTCGAACCTACAACTCCTACAAGCTCATAGTATTGTGTTTGAATCTACAGTTGGGGGACTTGATTAGACATATATTATTCTTCGGCTATGATTCGAATCTAGCAAAGTACAATTTTCGGATTGTGCTATGCTAGATTGGGGGACTTAATGAGGTATCATAGTAATAGGTTCTACAATATTGAATATATACGCATATCATCTATAATTTTGAATGTATACACCTTCTACATAATACCTACTACATGGTATTCTTTACAATGTTACACGAGTCAGGGGCGGAGCCATTTAGAAGGTAGGGGTAGCGGTTGCTACTGGTCCATTCTCAATACGCAGTGTAATTTCTATTGAAAAATAGCATTTTTAGTTGCATTTCTTGTTTGTGCTACGGGTTCAGAAATATTGGAATACCATTGCTACGGATCACTCAAAATCTTGGATCCGTCACTCACACGAGTGTCGGTTTATATTGGAATATATGGAGGCTTGGCAATTTAGTTCACAAAGCTAATATAAAGTGTTCTTTTGAAATAAAGAGTTGTCCACATCAATAGTGGAATAGGTTGGCCAAGTCACCAACTTGTAAGTCAAACATGTCAGCGGCTCAGAAGGATATACCAAAATGGACAACTCCAACAGGTAAGATAAGTCGAACCTAATTACCCATATTAGATTAACTTGAAACTCAGGCTACTATAAAACTTTACAACTCTTCAAGGTTGGGCTTTAATTTCCTTCTCGTTATTACTTTACTTTCTCTTACTAAAATTACAAATACTTACTCTCATGCCGGAGGGTGGTCAAACGGGTAATCCTCTCCTTTGGTGAGTCTAACGGCGTTCTTTTCTTAGTAGAAGGTTTAATCACAAGATCGACAAAGAGTGGATCTACATGACTACATCATCACACGCACTGTTGCAAGATCATTGCAGCAACACCTTTTGAGCACTATTAATTGATCGGATCATTTTTAACATTCGTTAGTTATCACTTCATAAAGTAATTTACTTAAACTCATTTTTGAACCCTTTTCCAAGCAAAAAATCTCCTCTAGCTCAAGTTGTTACGTTGCCGATATTTACACAAATCTTGATAGCGACAGCGAGCCAACTTGTAACCATCTCAAATGTTGATAATCTTGGATAAAATCATTGAATCGTGTTAAAACAATTTTACAATAAGGTATTTCGACCATTTACTCTTCGGTATGAAGAAATTTTTATTGAGATGATAAAAGAAAACATTCATTATCTTGAAAGAATTCTTAGCAAACCGATAGAAATTATGTCATGATGTGTGTATGTTGTAATACAACCAAATGGTTTTGTTATATGTAAAATCTTTTAGTTTCGGATTTTTGACACTTACCTATTGACTCCACCCGCTCACTTGGGAGCAGCCCTCAATTAGAGGGCTCCGCACCCTAAACCCAACAACGGCGCTACCCATTCACCCTTGTACTCTGCGAGGAGATACTTTTCGTGACGGTTGCTCTTTCTCTCTCAGCCTTCCATGTGTGTGAACAATGCACACGTCACACCTACGCCATCATCAAACGCATCGTCTTCTCCTTCACACCATCATCAAACGCATCGTCTTCTCCTTCACACCTTTCTTCTTTAGCATTCATCACCGTATTCTCTCTAGTTAGTTTAAATGAGTATGTTGTGTACTTAACGACACATCATATAACTTAACTATGGAAATCATTTGATTTCGAGTAAGGCACAATTACACTAGGATTAAAATTATCATGTGTGTAAATTAGTTAGTTTCGGAGTAAAAGATTTTGCAATAAAATGGTCCCATGATGGTGCGAGGAACTTATATCATTGTCAATTATTAACGATTTAGCTAAAATTATTGTAAGGTTGAATTGACGGCCAACAGCTAATACTACAAGTAATATTTAGTTATTTACAACATAACTTTCAGCCACTTCTTTAAATCCATGATTCCTAACACACTTTTGCAATTGTCTCATCCTTCAATTACCATCATCATGATCAGCATAACCCTTCTTTCATTCTTCAGTTATCTTTCTGATTATCCCTTTGAATCCACTGTCTTTCTTTCATTCTCCATGATCATGGTAATCGTCTTTACATTCTTCGTTCCATTTTTCATCTCCAAACACCCCTCAATTTACTTGGTTGATTACACTTGTTGTAAGCCTCCAAACACTCTGCATTCACCCTCCAACAACTTCTTAAAACACTCACGTATCAACCTCAGCTCCTATCTGGAAAGTGTTGATTCCCAAATGAAAGTCTTGGCCCGATCTGGTTTAGGCGAGGAGACGTATTTACCACCAGCAATTCACAATCTCCCTCCTACTCCTTCCCATGAAGCATCTAGGGAAGAGGCTGAACTCGTCATGTTCTCATCTCTTGATTCACTTTTTAACATAACTGGGCTTGACCCACATGATGTGGACATTCTTGTTGTGAATTGTAGTGCTTTTACCCCAGTTCCTTCATTAACAAGCATGATCTTGAACAAGTATAAAATGAGAGAAAATGTAAAAAGCTTTAACCTTTCGGGCATGGGGTGTAGTGCGGGATTAATAGCTATTAACGTAGCTAATGATCTTCTCAGAACAAATCCGAACTCAAACGCCATTATCGTCAGCACTGAAATCATAACACAAAAATACTACATTGGAAAAGATCGTTCCATGCTTCTACCAAACTGCCTCTTCCGGATGGGCAGTGCAAGTCTTTTCTTATCGAACTAAAAACTTTACCACAAACAATTAAAGTATATTTTACTTCACACGGTACGAACCCACATAGGCTCATCTGATAAAGCCTACAACTGCATACACGAAAGGGAGGACTCGGTGGGTAAATTAGGGGTTTCGCTTTCCAAGGACTTGACCGTCATTGCTAGTCAAGCTTTGAGAGCAAATATTCATGCATTCGCCATTAAAGTCCTCCCGTTAACAGAAGTGTTCTTCTATCTAGAAACCTTAATAAAAATAAAGGCGTTTAACCAGAAGGATACAAAACCTTATGTCCCAAATTTTAAGCGAGTGTTAAAACATTTTTGTGTTCATGCAGGT
Source organism: Pseudognaphalium luteoalbum (assembly GCA_963422505.1). Lineage (NCBI taxonomy): Eukaryota > Viridiplantae > Streptophyta > Magnoliopsida > Asterales > Asteraceae > Pseudognaphalium > Pseudognaphalium luteoalbum. The sequence goes on along the minus strand of OY730193.1, from coordinate 91,057,648 downwards.
GGTCGGGGTGTGATAAACGAGATGCAGACGAAATTAGGGTTGTCTTGGGAAGACATTGACCCGTCAAGGATGACATTGCATAGGTTTGGAAATACATCATCGTCTTCTCTGTGGTACGAGCTGAGTTACTCTGAAGCAAAGTGGAGGACGAAGAAGGGAGATAAAGTTTGGCAAATAGCTATGGGCAGTGGGTTTAAATGCAACAGTACTATTTGGAAGTGTAATATGAACATCAAAACATCACCCGATGGGCCATGGTTTGATTGTATCGATACGTATCCCATTCAAATGTAGCTCGGACCATTCAAAATCAAAAGTCGGCTTGTTTAAGATGCTTTAATAAAATTCGCCCATAAAATAAAAATAACAGAAATTGAATTGCCACAATTGTCAGCATACTATTGAGTAGCAGTTTGGTAAAATGTACTAGTCATGATTGACATATTATGTGCCAACTGGACATTTATAATACAGTATCTGGCAAGATCATCTAGCTTCAAGAAATAGATATGATGAAAAAGTTTCTCTACATTCAATTCCAATGGTTCAAGAACACTTGTTATATGCACTATATTGGCTTTCATTAGTATCATACTAGATGAAACCAATATGCTTTGCAGCAAACACTAGAACATAAACATGCAGTAAGATGAAGTTACAGTAGATATGAACTAACGCACTAGCAATTTTTAACACAGGTTAACTACAACAGTCAAACCCAAGGGAGTTGAGAAACTCATCTGTTACCCACGTTAGATAAATTGAAGCTTTGACCTAGTGAAAGCATCCACATCCGGTTGTCCAAATTTTTGATTGGTATTCAAGATGCAAGAGATGACATCCCAAACCACCAGAGATCAATGACGTGGAGGTCCTCGGTACTCATAAGATCCCCAACCACCACCACCTCCTCCATATAAATCACCGTATACACCTCCACCACCACCGCCACTTCCATATAAATCACCATATCCGCCACCTGGATGTCTCATATCCGGGCTTCCACTCAACATTCCATATCCCCCACCGCCTGCATTCATATAAAATCAAATAAAAATCATCCTCATTTCCTTTTATTAGTCTGTTTAGTTGCAGTGTGCTTAGTGCTTACAAACAACATACATCTTCCACTCCAATAAATCATCTTTTACAAAGTTATTAATCCAAATTTCTTTGTACTTTGCAATTGGTGATATTCAGGGGGAGTTTAAGATTGCATAGTTTCTGCTTATGCTTTGAAAAAGTGCATCTGAAATATACATCACCCCATGTGCTTGAAAAACGTGTTATCGCTCCAAAATAAGCTAAACACACAAACATTTGAAAGTGTGTTTTCTGTTAAAAAATTATAAGTAATTAATAAGCCATGAGTACAATCAGATACGCATTACAAACACCATCGGATTCACATTCATTATACTCCCAAATTTTGTCCTTGTTGGTTAACTTTTGTGGCATTAGTCATTTCAATTTTCATGAACATAAAAGATAACATACCAAGTCCACGTGATCTCATCTGCTCCCCTCGAAGCTTCTCAATTTCACGAGCCATTGAAATAAGATTCTTCTCCATTGCTTCCTTTTGAATCAAATGTTCCTCATTCGTTTTTTTCATCATTTCATAATCTCTCCTACAAAGATATAGGTACAGCGTTTCAATGTGAATCATAAATGCCACTTCTCATATTTCATTAAAAATGAAGTTACCAATTTAATACCTCATATCAACAAGGTCTTTACGCATCCCATCAATATCCGTCTTGATGGCCACCACCTGTTCATTCTCAGCCTTCAGCCTACTAGTATCTTTAGTGAGAGTTTGAACTTGGTTAGATAGTTCTTGCCTCAAAGAATTCAGTTTCTGAGCTTCGGCTCTTAAATGACTCACGTCAGCCCTCAACGGCTCGGTCTCACGAAGCTCAGCCTCAAGCTTCCTGCCTCTATCAATTAGATCCCTGGCCCTAGATTCTCTATCTGCATGTAATTTAGGAATGATTTGACCTAACCTATGAATCTCATCTTTGACTGCAGTCAATTCCCTCTGAAGACTAATGTTTTCTTCAACCACGTGCCCATTGTCAGCCGCAATGCGTTGTATATCGTGATGTTGGATTTCAAGTTCCTCTTCAAGAATTGCAGGGTGAGGAGGAAGGGGCCCGGGTCCTCGGTGGACTATTGGCATAGGCCCGTCACGGGGACCTCGAGGCATACGATTCCTTCCAGACATTTTGATGATCCAAGATACCTGAAAGATACAATTTTAAAAAGAAATAAATACGAATACACCTGGGCAATCACGTTTTCATACGATTATGTTTTCTTACGCAACTGGAATATATCGATTGTTAAGTTAGAGCAGATAGGTAAGACTTGATTCTGATACGGTAAGTGTAAAACATGTATGCAAATGCAAAACAGATCATCTTACTTGCCACAATTTTTTTATGATTAACAAGCAAATGCTAAAAACTCTGGTGAAATTTATGGATAGAACTAAAAGAAATAGACCTTATCGAGCATGAAGCAAAGTCTAGAATTTAAAATTATAACACCCTAGAATTGGCCTCAGAAAGTATGCCAGCATCAAGATTTTCAAGCGATGCTAAACAGATCACCTTCCATATTTATCATTCCACTTTATACAAGCAAAGGGATAAAGAAAAAAAAACACCTACAGCACTTCAACATCATATTCGGAAGAGAGAACTTTAAGTTATATTGTGCATCAAAATAGGCAACATATATTTTATGCTTGCGGTTTTCATATCGACTTATGGTGTTTAAAGTTATAGCCAAAAGCCCAAAACTGAGATAATACTAGATGTCCAAATGACTAGGTTTTACATTTAATTTTTATATGCATAATCAAGAAAACATTGGCAAACTAAATACGATTCAGAAACCTGCTTATGATATTAAATCCTTCAATTTCAATAATTATTTTGCCCTAATCTCATCGGTAACCACTACAAGTGAAACTAAAAGGCATCAATTACTTGCCAAAAAACATAAAAGCGTCAACATAAAAATTTAATTTAAATTGAAAATAACAAGAACATAAATGTTTAATTCACCTTTATTTGCGCCAAGAATTTGAAGCGGAATGTTCCACAAGCGAAGGAAACCCTACACAACACAGGGTAGGTTGAGATAGTAACAACATAAATTTTTTTATTTATCCTTTACTTTACATATTTAATTTAATTATTTATATCTAATATCTATATCTATATCTATTTATTCATTTATCAATAATATGAATGGGCTTCTTATGAATCTGGATTGGGCCCTATAAATTAATAATCTGGGCTAGGCGTGAACAAAAAACTTGAAGCCAAAACTGAAAAAAAACTCGAAATATAGTTTTAGGAAAACCGTTTTTTTAAGCCGGTTTGGGTTTTGAGAATACCAGGCGGGTAGAGACTCGGGTTGGATTTTTAGCCTCCGAAATCGGGTTGAAACCGGGTCGGGTTGTAAAAGCCAGTTTAAAACCCGGTTGAATAATTAAGAAAATCCGGTAATTATATAAAAAATCGGTTTTAAACCGGGTTTTCCAACACGAAACGGTTCCAAACCTGTACAAATCGGGTAGCATCGGGTAGGGTTTTTAACCCTGACAAATCGGGTCGGGTTGGTCAATAACCCGGTTTCCCTTCGTTGACTAAAACCCGGTTTTTAAATTTTAATTCAGTTGTTCATTTATAAAGTTCGGATAATTTGATACTCGAAAACACTAAAATGGAAATTATTGACTCATTTTTCAGCAAATGATCATTTGTTCTTTTTGCAAAACCTTTTCACTATCCATTAGTTTATTAAAAATAGACCAGAGCAATGAAAAATCAATCAAAGTCGAACTTATCAAAGAGTCGAACTATACTTGAAGATACAACAATCACTTTTCTACAGCAATGGATTTGCCTCAACAACAAAAATTGCACATGTATCCATTTAAGCTTTTAGGGTTAAGTTTTATACATGATTATATTTATCAAATCAAGTATGTGAATTTTCATTTTGTATTAGTGTATAATTTTGTTATTACTTTGTTGTTTGTTGAGAGCTTTCTAAACAATGCTCTCGTATGTGCGTATAAATAGAATAGCTAGAAAATGTTATTACAAATGAAGCTGTAATTCACCATTTCCAACTTATGGGTGGATGACGAGGTCAAATTTAGATTTGGTTGATATTGTATTTTTTGATGTAAGTTCACCTTTTTAATAAAATCGTATAATTTTAATTTGTTTTAGTTATAATTTATGTACTCAAAATTTTTGTGCTACCCTTGGAATATATTTTTAGCTCCGCCCCTGAACATATGTCATGTTCAACCAACATAACAATAAGAGAGAAACTGTTTTAATTAATAACAGAGTTAGACCTAATTTTATGTACGTACGTCATTACTCTTATAAAAGTTCTTAAAAAATAAGCTTTAACAAATGCTTTTATTCCAATGGTAAAAACCTATTTTTTTATAAAAAAAAAAGAAAATTTATTTATATACTATAATCTTCACAGTACATGTAATACCCCTAATTTTGTAAGTTTAAAAACGATATAATATGCGATTTTAATCGTTTAAATTGCAAGCCAATAATATGTTAAATGTGAATAATGTGTAAATGTAAAGTATATGTTAAATAAGTTAGTAGGACTAACTATATTATAGGAATGGAGTTAGAGGGGTCTCCCACCATTCTGATATCAGCATAATTCTGCGGGTTTCCAGTAGCTCTTTCCAGATGGGTTCTCATTGATGCAATCATAGCCTCCTGACTCGATGAGTAGGGGAAAGTTGATCCTGTTAGGGCACACTATACTTTTGGTATATTTGCCTCTGTTTGCTGCAGAACTCGATTTCTCCCATCGAGTAATGGGGCCTTTCTGGCTTTTGAGCTTCTCTTGTGATCAGAGCTTGAAGGGAATCTGAAAGTTCTTAGATATACCGGCGTAGAGCGCGAGGTTCTTGCGTTCCATAATTGGCGATGTATGAATTGTATTCTCGTTCAATCTCTGATAAGGTGCCTCTGAGTGGTGGTGTAGTCATTGGTTGATTCTCTGATAGATTCTACGATGATGCAGACATTGTGGTATTCATCAATCAAGTCAATCATCTCTTGGTGGGTATCTATGAGGGGGAGTTGTATTATCTCAGTTGAGGAGGTAGGAGAATTTGCTGGAGCAGGGGGAGTTGATGGAATAGAGCATTCGTCAAGAGTGACGTCGATACAATCGTTGTCATATTCGTTCTTGTCTTTAGAATCTGCGTCACGTGAATCTGGGAATTGGTGGAATTCTTCGTCTAAGGGTGCGTTATTAAAGAACGAAGAAGATGTGCAGTTTGGAAGCTCGCCGATCGTCATCTGGAACACGCAAAATTCAAACACCTCCAAATTTGTCAAATTTAGTTTCATTAGAAGCGTAACGCAAAAACGAATCCAACGGCGCAAGAATAAAGCAAAATGGACTTAAAACGAAGAAGATACGGATGAACCAAGCAACCGAGAAGTCAACGGAAGGCAAATGGAGCACCAACCCCCCTCACCTGAGGTACCATATGCGGTACCCTAGGTGCCGTATACGGCCCTTAGGGTGTCATTTGGTACTCCATTGGTCTTGTAAATGGTACCTGGGGTGCCATTTGACCCCCCCTGTTGCTTGCTTGCCCCGTATGATGCTTTGGTGCTTGTTCTTAATGCTTAAAAACATGTACCTCAAGCCCTAACCCTCTCCTATAAATAGTGGACTCATTTCCACCATTTCAAACACTTCACATCTCTCATACACCTCTCATCACACTTCTCTCTCTAGAATTCTCTCTTTCTTTTGTTTTGTAATTAGTTTAGCTAGTTTCTCTCTCTAGAGAACTAGAGAGATGTAAGTAGTGGTTAGAGCTAGATGAAAGTTGTAATTGGGTAATCAAGCTGTAGAAAGGTTATTCAAGTTAGACTGTTGTAATTCTCGGTATTACTCTTCTAATCTGGTGATATTATCTTACTCTCTTACTGTATTAATGTGTACTTTGCATATTATTTCAGTACGATTTGTGATTATTGCCATGATGATTAGGTGAATTAATATGTGATTGTTGAAATGTAGATATTAGGATTAGGGATGATGTTTAATTAATATCTTTAATATATGATTGGTAGTTGTTATGCTGCATACATGTTTAGACTTATCCTGGATGTAGACTTAATTAATCACCCTTTTCGGTCTCTCACTTGACTGTTGCCTTAGGATAGGATCTGATCAAACCTAACTACGAATACACAGTTATCTCCTGTTTGTATGAAACTGTGGGATCGCCGTAATACGTCAGAATACTTGGTATAGCGTTGGAAATACCATTGGTAGAGTACAAATATGTGGAAGCCAAGGAAATGCCGATGGTCTATCTTACCGTGGATTACCTTGAAGCAACCCTTCCAGACACAAGTCTAGGTCTTGTCAAACCGTGAAAATGCCGTAGTACACCGTTAAACTACCTCCAGTTATAAAGCAGTGTAAAGATACATAAGGTCTTTAAAACACCGTAAATATACCTAGGGTTAGAGTACTGTGGAAAATAAGGACACTATACACTGTACACATACCTAGGGATGAACGACTGATGGCAAAGGAGGGTCTAATCCACGACGGAAGTATTAAGGCTTAACCAGATAAAATATGAGTTAAGAAATGAAAGCAAGGATGTCGGTCGTGTTCCCAGATGCTTAAAACCCCTAAACTCTACTTAACCGACAATTTAACTTACCCAACATACAACCAGTATTACTCCGTTAAAATTGGATAGACATAGGTGTTAAGAAAAGTCAGTGTTGTGGCATGTCACCTTCTTCCTTAACCCCAATCAGAGGGTCACTTGGTCTCCGAAAGAGACGGTGAGGTGGGTGTGAAGACAGTCCCATCTGACCAGAATCAGGATAGCCTAGGATTCAGTGACATATGCTTTAGGGTTACACCTAGATGTAGAGTCCTAGTGTTTACACCGACTGTCTAGATGATTCTTAACTAAAATAATTACCTATCATCAACATAATGGATATCATCTCGAAACCCTAATCATCAAAGTTTCAGTAATCACTCTCTACCTCATGCTTATATTCTCAATTACTTTTCTGCACTTTATTTTCTGTCATTAGGTTGAATTTGATAAAACCAAAACCATACCTACCTTGTTTCTAAACCTATCCTATTGCCAAATCATCTTTGGTAGGTCCCAATTCAATTCAATTCGTTCCAATTTTGGACAACACTCGAGTTATAGTTGCCGCCATACCCACAAGGTAGGTAGGTAGCATAGTTTGAGCCCCATAAAAAAATAAATTTTAAAACTAAACCGTTCGCCGCCTCTGTTGCAGTCGGAACAACGACGGAGTAAAATACGACCAACCGATAGGTGCGCGACAAGTTTTGGCACCGCTGCCAGGGATCGGTTTCGTCAAGAATTGAAATCTACCTTAGATAATTAGCTTTAGGAGATCCTTCCTTAATATTATCATTACTTAGGAAGTTAATTGCTTAGTAGTTAGATAACTTAGTTCTTAAACCCTAGAAAATACAAAAAAAAATAGAAAATGAAAAACCCTAATTCTCCTTCAAGCCTTATGTGACACCCGACCAATAAGAGCTAGTAATTAGTGCCTAATCATAGTACTAATACATGTAATTAGGATTAATTATGTGTATCATTATGTGTATTGATATATTTATTATATATACACACACATATGCGATTTGTTTATATCGTACATTTACATATTCGGATGAATTCCGACATCATAAATACGGACGTTGGTGAACAAAATATTAAATAATATGAAATTATTTAATAAACTCATAAACTCATAAATATTATGTTGATAATATTTAACAGATCAATTGTATCGTATTAAGTAACCCGTATATTACAAAAACGTGCGGAACACGCCCGACAATCAAATGCGAACCAAAATATATTTTATAACTTTAAAATATATCATTTCAAGTAAGACCTTCATTGAAAATATCGTAGTTAAAAACGATAACAAAAACATCTAATTTAAACGTCATGCGATTTAAAATCCGTAAAATGCTCACGCAATTCGAGGTCGACAACTTAACGGAACATTTCTATAAATGTTTCCAAGTATTTAAAACTTTTATATCAAATAAAAATATCGAAATTTGATAGCAATCTAAAACGCGTGAAATTAACGTTACACGTACGAATTAATGTCTAAACCATCGGGTAAACGAATGAGAAACGTAACAAATTAAGTCAGGAATGATGAAATGACTAAAACACCCCTTTTGGGACCCCTTTGGCCGACCACCCCCAGCCCCCATGTGCCACCCTTCTTTTGCCCTATCACACTTCATGCAATATACTCATTACCCTTACACATATACTCCAACACTTTACCTCATTTCTCCATTATTTTCTTTCAAAAATACACACATATTCTATCTAAAATCTGGATAAAAAACAGATTTAAAACCCTCCTTTAAACTCCAAATAATCATCATCCATCATCATTCATCAAGAAGATCAAGAGGAGAAAGCCAAATCCAAGCTCAAGTTCAAGTTCATCATCTCTTGTTCTTCCTCATCATTTCTTTGTGAGAATCACTAAAACGCTCATCTATTTTACTTGCATGTTATTTATTTACATATTTTATAACTCCATTGGCTAGATTATGTCCAAAATAGTTGCTAAATTTCGTTTTTATAAAGAGTATATGAACATACATAATCTGTAGCTTACTAAAATAGCCATATCTTGAGTTCTATGATTAATTAGACAACGGATTTTTTCTTACAAGTTGCGTATTGAAAAGATCTACAAAAAGTTCTTGTTTGGCTCTTTCCAGAAATTTACGTATTTTAAGCTATAAACTGATCTTCATAGAACAGTATGTTTTTGTCGAAATATATATTCGGTTGTTACGCGGAACTATTTAAATATCGAAATGGACTCTATAATTACTGGAAAACTTATGTAATGGAATAAACATATAGTAGATCAGTGTGTAAGTTTTTGTGAGGATTGATATGGAATAGAAATGGTAGAAACTTGTGGCGAAACAAACCGACAAAATCGAAAAACACATTTAGGGACTGTTTTGGAAATAAATATAAAAACGACACTTGTGGGTCACCAATGGTCACGAAACTCGTTTTCTATAAGTATTATAACATAATAAAGGTTGTGTAAAAGTTTCGGGTCTAACCAAGCTAGTTTGACCAGATTTGACCAATTTGACCAGATTTGACCAATTTGACCAGTTTGACCAGATTTGACCAGTTGACCAGATTTGACCAGCTGACCAGATTTGACCAGCTTGACCAGTTGACCAGATTTAACCAGCTTGACTAGTTTGACCAGTTTGACCAAGTTGACTTCTGTTGACTCACAAAAAACAAAATATTTGACCACAACGTTCGGATATAAATGTATACATGTACTTTCGAATACAATAAAAGAAGCTTGAAAAATACTTACTACACTAAGTATTCAACACCTACAATAATCAAACCTTATACAAAACTTACATTCGTACATTATAAACCATCACCAATGGGCCGTACATGTTTTTAAAACTCAAACAAAACAATCAAACATTGGACATAACTAGTTGATGGACAACTAGCATAGATGGTCTGTTGAGACATCTACTCACTCATATAACCTTGCGCATTTTGGACACCCAGTAGGTTACAGTCTGCGGACACATCAATTGGTACAACATCATATTTGCTTGCTTTGCTAACACATCAGAATCAGGTGAGTCTCATAGCCCTTATTTTACTGTTTTTACTCTAAGGGTGAGAATACATGTTCGTTTTGTTTTACATGTGAACGCAAGTATCAAATATCGCTATATTATGCATGAGTTAATCATCTAATCATCCTAATTCCTCATTAGCATAGTTTAGTAATACTTTGTAGCGTGAATGTTAGTGTATGGTACCATATGGGACTGACAATCCCCGTCTGTTGGTGCATTTTGTGTGTCAGTCAGTTGGTCAAACGTTTGTAATTGTCAAAGTCAATTAGTCTGCGTATGTATAGTGTTTAGTGTGTATATGCGAGCTTGTAAATAAATAGTGAAATAGAAATTATACACAAATTAGTGTTTAGGCGACACTTGGCTAGTGTCGCTATAGGGTTTGGACAACCTATAGATAGGCATGTAGGATTTCATTTGTAGGGTGATCAAACCCTAGAGAGTGAGAGAGAGCCGTGGTTAGAGAGAGCGAGAGAGTTTGTAATCTGTAATCATTATTCTTTAAGTGTGAATATATACAAAGATTATAGATATCGTGTTTGTTTGATTCGTTAAACGTTCAATACTTGATTGTTTGGATTCTGCACTTTCAATTGAGTTATATGATCTGATTAGGTCCGTACCGGGCACCTACACCGTCCAGGTCAGCAAGCACTAACTGGTCAAAATGGACGCATTATCATTTGTTCATACGTGTGTTGATTAGGCATACGCATAGAGGCACCCTCGCTCAGGTACATAATTGTGATCCTTGCGCCCGGAGCAGCACCTGTGGCACAAGCACCTTATCGCTTAGCCCCATCCGAATTGCAGGAGTTGTCCACCCAATTACAAGAACTTCTAGACAAACGATTTATTAGACCAACTTCTTCACCTTGGGGAGCTCCGGTCCTGTTTCTGAAAAAGAAGGACGGTTCATTCAGGATGTGTATCGACTACAGAGAGTTGAACAAACTAACCGTCAACAACCGTTATCCACTTCTTCGCATTGATGACCTATTCGACCAACTTCAAGGGTCAAGTTTCTATTCAAAGATAGATATAAGATCAGGTTATCATCAGTTATGAGTTTGTGACATCGATATCCCAAAGACTGCCTTCCGAACTCGCCATGGGCATTACGAGTTCCAAGTGATGCTTAGATGAATTTGAATGAATGTCTTCACTGTTTAGATGAATACTTTGAGTACGATCTCCAAGATATTTTACGAGCCCACCCACTACTCTTATACCAAGTGTAGTTGAGGAAGAGTGTCTCCAATATCAGGTTGAGAATGAACCTTGGATAGAAACACCAACCCGATTAAACATTAAATCAAGGAATCATCTACCCGAATCAAAGACCGACCTTCACTTAGGAAATTATCATAAGCCCAATAGGAGGATAGATATTTATGCCAACTTTCTGAAATATCTTAAGATATCTAATTTCCCCTTTACATGTGAGCAGAGAAAGACCTTTGTTGAGATTGATAGGATAATTAGACTTCTTCGTGCTAACCACAGTAGAAAAAATGATCTATTGTTAAAATCAGAGTTAGATCTATTAATGGATTTAATTGCCAGCACTGATTATCCCACTGTTTCACAACCTAGGATCAATCGTTATGTTACGACCCTGATTGACGAGCTTGAATTTTGGATAGAAAGAAACCCTATCAAGTCTAGCATGATTCTTTCAGATATTCCATTCTTTGTTGATCCTGCTACTTATCTAACTAACGAACTAAGAGCTATTTTTCCTGAATCAACTGAGGAAGCTATGGACTCTGCCTTCTTTGCAAAAAGGAAACAAATCCATGTCCAGCTAATCCAGTTTTTCCAAAAAACTAAATTCCCATTTACTAACCAACAGAAGATCTATATGAGAGAACTTTCGCAAGTAGTTCACACTACTTACGGAAACCCTGATTCTTCTGAGGAAACAGAATTTGTGAATTTACTTTCAAAACTGCTCTATGATTTGTCTTATCTAGATACAGGATTTAGGGATGGCATTTCAAACCAGAAAAAAGATGAAATGAGAATTTAATCGTCTTGTCGATGCATTATTGCAACTCGATCAGGAAGAGCGAGAATTCTTAACAGAATTTGAACGGTATTACATAAATCCTTCTGATTTAGTTTACTATGTCATTCGAACTCTCAGAGGTACATTTATTTCCCGCTATACCTTTTCTCTATACAAAGCATCACCCGTACCTAAAATTGTCATCTCGGACACTATCAAGTAAAGCAGTTGGTCTGATATGGACGAGCTTTCGTCTTTAACAAAAGCGCTCTTGGGAGGCACCCTAAAATTTTCTAGGATAATTAATAATAGTTTATGTTAATTTTAGTTTAAATAAATTAATCGTTTTAAAGCTTTCGTTTAAAAACCAAGAAAACGTCCTTTAAGCTTTAACTCGCGCAATTCGCGTAAGTTCAAATTTCCAGAAAAATTTAACAAAGTTTTAATTTTAAAATTTTGTTAAATTAATTATGATTTGTTTTAAGGTTTAAAGTACTCAAAAATATTGTTTCATTTTTTGTGACAACCGTCAAAAAAAAAAATCTTAGGTCATTACCGCACTCGAATCTCAAATTTCATTTACTACATTCCTTAAATTCTAGGTTATGACTCCGTAGGCTTACTAAAGTCGTAGAACATCTAGGAGATTGCTTAGTGAATCTTAAATTCCTCTAGACTTGCTAAATTAGGTACTAAGTGCCAAACGAAACAAAGAAAAATCTACCTCTTTATGTCTTCACCAAATCTTTATCGAATCGCAAAACCGAAATTTCAGTGACTCGACAAGTAAATTCAATCGGACGGTACCCGACTTAACACAAACGTTGGTGAAAACATTTCTAAAAATAACTTGAATCTATTTTTAGAAGTTATTTATCATATATTATTATTTTTATAAAATAATACACGAAAAACCTAGACGTTTTAATTAAAACGTCTCAAACGCAGTAAAAACGCGCGAATCAAATTCTGCAACTAAACGAAAGTCAATAAATATTTTTACAACTAAAAATAAATTATTTTAATAATACTTGAATGAAAAATCATCCAAATTATATCGTTAATTTAAACGACTCAAAATAACGTTACACGATTTAACCGAATAACGAAAATAACGAGCAAACGAACACTGTACGTAAACACAGTCTAAAAATCAGAATTTAAACACCCACACCCTTCTTGTGGGCCCCCCAAATCGTCCACCACCCCCACCACCCAACCAAAATCCATGCAATTCTCTTTTTCCCTTAACCCATTCAAAGTTCATGCAATACATCATTCCCATCATTCACACTCTTTCATTTTCTCTCTATCTTCTCTCTAGAATCCCCCATCTCTCTCTAAAATCTGGAAAAACCAGCCCTAACAACCACCTAAAACCTCCACAAGATCACCACAAACCACCAAGAACCACCACTTAGTTCTTCATCATTTTGCAAAGGTGTTTCAAGAAAAACAAGCTACAAGATCTTCACACTTCATTTCTGCCCTCCTCTTCATCCAAAACACCATTGTGAGGATCCTTTTCTTCATCTTATTACTTAATTAACATGTATATAAACTCACATAACAAGTATTATGTCCATAGATTACTTAAAAATCATTTTTCATAACATGAAATCAACAAAAAGTAAGCAATACTTTCTGTCCAGAAAGTTTGGTCCAATTCCACGAATTTTATAAAAATAAATTATTCATGAAAATGGACGTTTATATAGTCAAAAATTAAGTTCAAGATGTTATCTTTCAAATCCCGCAAACGTCATATCTTTTTGATCTCATTTACTATTTTTAATAATTCATATAAAAACACATATACAATCTGCTCTGAAAAGTCAGAAGCTTTGTTCATATGGTTTTGACCATATCTTGAGCTACACAACTCCAAATGACTTGAAACCACTGCCAAAATCTTAAAAACTTTGTTAGCTACAAAAGTTGTGCTGATATCTTTTTCTTGAAAAGTTGTATATTTTTTCCCAAAAACACAATCTTCATACATGTGTCCAGATTGGTCAACTGTTGGACCTCAGAGGACACATGCAATTTTGATAAATACTTAGACTACCCTAAAATTTATGGACAAATTACTAAAAGTAGGTAACATATAGGGAAATAACTGGTATTTTTTTTGGGAGTAAATTCGGAATGTACAATTTATTAAAAATTCTACAAACAAGTGTATTTTCTGGAAAATGGCAAAATGGGACTGATTTTGGAGAATGATAAAAACCGACACTTTCGAACATAATATAAGTGATGTAACTTACTTTTTATGACTTATAAACATATATAAGAGTTGGGGAAAAGTTTCAGGTCAAACCGAGTCGGTTTGACCAAGTCAACAAAAACAGGACTCGGTTTCGAAAACCTCAAAATTGCCCTTTTTGGAAACTTACTTTTTTTTATAGAATTGTAAACAAAAACAAGTTTGAGTAACTTATTAAGTAACTTGGACCAAAATGAGACTTGATAACATAGTTTCACTAAGTACCAAATTCGCGCAACAACCGATAACTACGTATGAATACGAAAGACAACGCAATAACACTTGACATATACTATTGCAAAGTGTACAATGAACCAAATATAATAATAATGTCTTTGAGAATTATTGTAACAAACTTTCACTAACGAGTCGTATACGTTGTCTAAAACGAAACATATTTGGACATACTAGTTGAGTGAACAACTAGCATAAGTAACATTAACCCCCACTTACACATGACCTTATGCGTTTAGGGCGCTAGGAGGTTGCAATTTGAACTCACATACTTACTAATTGCTATATTTGCTTGCTTAACCAAGGTGAGTATTCACAGCTCCTTTTTACTTGTTTATTATTTTGGGGTGAAAAGCATGATCCTAACTTTAACTAAATTGGTTGTACTCTTTATGAACTTGTTGAACTTTTACTATACTTTTTATGCGAATTGGTGTATACTATTGTTATGCTTGAGTACTATCATGCTAAAGTCCCCGTAAATACATGTTACACTACTTATTAACTCGTCCGAGAACCAGACGAGCCGTTGATATTTATGGATAGTGCTATTTAGGGGGAGACCACTCCTCACTCACACTGGTCATGAGTGCATAGTATCACCTTACTCATGTTAGCGATAGAACATTGAGCTTGGGGCATGTGTCGGTTGAATCGGTTTAGTAGTGGCCTCAATTGCATTAACACTCTTGTATACTACCTTTCATATTCACAACTATTACAACCAATCATTTTTTATTCATGTCATTTATGAACAAAGCTTTTAGTTCATTTATGTGTAACATTAAACCTGTGAACTCACCAACTATGTCCATAGTTGGCCTTTTGTTTTATCATGCTTTTCAGGAGAACGACAATAAGGTGCACTCTAGGAGTACATTAGCATGGATGCATGTTCACACGCGTTTGCTTTATTTTGAAACTATGACTCTCTTTTGGAAACTTTAAGAGCTTCTTGTAATTTCTTTTCGAACTGTGGTTTGAACTTGTAGTAATGTGTAATATTTTCTCTAAATTATGTATGGTGGTGCTACTATATCTTATGCATTGTTACCCGGTAATGTTACATCTCGTGTTTCCGCTTTAGCGGGGTGTGACAGATTTGGTATCAGAGACTAAGGTTATAGAGAATGCCGGTTTTTCAAATAAAAACCCCAACTATAACCAACACTTTTAAATAATATTTTCTTAAAACACCAAAATATTACAAGTTCAACTAAATTGAACGTATTACTAGTATAGCTAACCCGTGTATTGCATTATTAGATCTCAATTAGACATAGCCTGATCACCTATGTTTAATTTAGGTAAGATTATGCGAGATACGGAGTAGGTATACTACGATTATGTTCAATTTTCTTTTCTACTCAAATCTTTGAAAGCAGATTTTGTGTGTGTGCATTGCATATCGTAGGCATCCATATTAGCATCGTTAGTAACTAAGAATACCTCCATTTTAGTCATATCATTTAGAGGTTAACATGTTAGTGCATAATGTCAAAGTAGCTTGTTTAAGGTGTTAGTCAAATCTTATGATCTTTGTAAGCGACACTAAGTATAGGATAGCAACACTTGGGGTGTTGCTATAGCTACTGTATGTATACAGTGGTTGTGTCTTGATTTGTGACTGTTCGTTCTGTCTATGTTCGACAAAGATTCGATGATATAGTAATCATTCCTAATTGATAGTAAAGCAATAGTTTTACTTACTCTTGCTTAGATTATATCACATTTTAATACCGCATACATAAATTCGTTAAACAATATTTTGCACGTTTAACTTGTGATTCGAACCTAAAGATCCGAAGATTGGGAACTACACATCATTTTCCCACACTGCTTATCGGCAATCGCGCCAGGACACGTCACTAATCATCCTAGGAACTAAATCTTCTACTTGTAGTCTTACCTTGTTGCAATCCTCATTCCACGCTGCCATATCAACCGATGATTATGGTTACATCACCATGTCGCCCTTGCGACAACCCACCCAGTACCGAGGAGGAGAATCTATCCAAAAAAAAGGAACCACTTGAGGAGGTTCCGCCTGAGGATAAACCAACAAAACTGGACCAACACGAGAACTCGTCACCTAGGCACGTTACATCTACTTCTTCTACTTCACACTCTTCATCCAACTCTTATCGAAGACCTATGAATCGCGTGAGTTATACACGACTAGAAGGACTGACAGACCACCTTGAACTAGACCTTACACTATCTATACTACTACTGATACTCCAACCACTAGGACCCGTCGTTGGTCAGATGTCCATCAATGGAATTAATTACCCGCAACTCATGAGACTTAGAGAACTGAAGAAGGAATACATATTCCTACAGAGGACGAAGAAGCTTTCTACATGCGAATCCCTCTATACGTACATGAACTCGCTCACCATACCGTCTTGGTACTAGTTGCTAGACTACGCCGCAACGAGAATAGAATAGATACTATGGAGTTAGAATTACACGAAACCCATTTAGGCTAGGTGCACCTGGCACAAGGCTGAGTGGTACAGATCTATGTGGATCAGCAGGGTCTTAGCGAAACCATAGAAACTACCCATCTCCAGATGATGGAGACCAGAGGCGAAGAGTTGCCTTGCGATTAAGACTAGTGTGCAAAATAGAACTCACTTAAGACTAGTAGAAATTCAACTACACATGTACAGTTTGTGGGAAACGATTTCAACCAAATTTTCATCAGACATTAACAGAACTTTCAACACTTTTCAGTGACCAGAGCTTTCAACGTATATTATCGACTCAAGCCTTCAACGGATTTTCATCGGACATTTAATCAAAATTTTTCACAACTTCAATCTTTTCGAACGGATTTCGTTAAACAAAATTTTCAAATGATTTGTCAGTAACAAGAGTTTTTAACGTATTTTGGTTGACACAAAATTTTCAACTAACTCTAAGTTGTAAAACAAATTTTCAACGAAAATTTTTTTCAATAGATTTTACGACAACTCTTCCACAAAATGTTCTATAAAATATTCAAATCCATAAATTATTAACAAAGTTGCCAAAATCACGATGATGTTAGTAATAGAGAAGACGATGCCAATTTAACCATAAATAGTACCGGCAGTTTTGTGCTAAAACTTGAGATAGTTAAAAATTCTGTTCGTATACTAGAAATTTATATATCTTCAGAGACTAAACCCTGATGCATCAAGAGCTTGTTACGAGTGTAGAAACACTGAACGTTTTAGGAAAGCACATCGAAATCCCAATGGGGTCACAGGTACGTTTCTCCTAAATAACCACTACGCATCAGGACTTTTTTTTTACTCAGGGGCAGATAAGAGCTTTGTCTCACATCATTTCAACCCCCTAATCCATAGAGAATCACAGCCTTTAGGACCTCTGTATGCGGTAGAACTCGCTAGTGGTTACAAATCGATTGATAGTGAAATAATACGCAACTGCGTACTAGAACTAGATGGTGAATCCTTCGGTACAGACCTTATTCCAATGAAAATAGGCAGTTTTGATGTAGTAATCGGCATGGACAGGTTAGCCAAAAATCATGTAGACATAAGTTGTCATGAGAAGATTTTACGAGTACCCATGCGAATGAATGAGGTACTATTAGTATGTGGAGAAGGACCTGGAAGAAATCAGAAGATAGTCTCATCCAAGAAAATTCACAAATATCTTACCGAAGATGTCCCAGTGGTATGCAACTACCCCAAAGTATTTCCAGATGATCTACCAAGATTGCCCCCGCATAGGCAAGTTGAATTTCGAATCGACGATCTATTCGATCAGCTGCAAGGCGCCTCCTACTTCTCCAAACTCGACCTACGGTCAGGTTATCACCAATTATGGATTCACAAAGAAGATATACCCAAAACGGCGTTCCAAACACGATACGGGCATTATGAGTTTATGCTTATGCCCTTCGGCCTAACCAATGCTCCTGCGACATTCATGAACTTAATGAACAGAGTCTGCAGAGCATACTGAGATAAGTTTGTGATTTTATTGATGACATACTAGTCTACTCGCGTAGTAAAGAGAATCACAAGCAACATTTAGGGCAAGTGTTGCAACCACTCAAGGAAGAGAAGTTGTACTCCAAAGTCTCTAAGTGCGAGTTTTGGAACAGAGAAGTACACTTCCTCGGTCATATAGTGAACATGGAAGGGAACCATGTAGATCCATTTAAAATCAAGGCGATTGAGAAATGGGAAGTCCCGACGACTCCTACGGAAATCGAGCAATATCTAGGATTGGCTGGATACTACAGAAGGTTCAAAGAAAATTTCTCAAAGATCGCCAAACCCTTGACAGAACTGACCCAAAAGATGAAGGATTTGGAACAGGAGAAGGCATCCCAAACGCTGAAGGAGAAACTGTGTAGAGCGCCAATCCTATCATTTCCTGATGGAACATATTGTGGTATATTGTGATTTATCACATTAGGGATTGGGCTGCGTTTTTATGCAGAAGAATAAAGTAATTAGGAATGCTTCTAGGCGGCTCAAGAAAAATGAGGTGATTTGTACTACACATAACTTGGAACTAGGAGCAGTGGTCTTTTCACTTACAATCTGGAGACATTACCTATATGGTTCCAGATGTACTGTGTTTACCGATCATAAGAGTCTCCAGGACATACTCGAGCAGAAGATACTCTACATGAGGCAAAGAAGGTGGGTGGAGTTACTTAACGATTATGATTGTGGAATTATGTACCAAAAGCCGTTAGGGTTATTACAACAACCCAAAATACCCCAATGGAAGTGGGAACAGATAACAATGGACTTCGTCACTAAGTCACCTCGAACTTCCAAAGGTCACGACTCCATTTGAGTTATTGTCGACCAACTGACAAGATCCGTGCGTTTTCTACCTATCCGAGAGGATTACATAATGGAGAGACTTGCTCAAAGCTATATTGAAGAACTTGTGTCTCATCACGGAATGCCCATTTCAATTATCTATGACAGAGATTGTCATTTTACATCACAGTTTTGGCTATCAATGCAGAAGGTGTTGGATACCCAACTAAACCTGAGTACAGCTTATCACCCTCAAACAGACGGGCAAGTGAGCGAACAACTCAAACCTTAGACGATATGCTACGAGTCTGTGTACTAGACTTTGGAGGAAGTTGGGATGTACACCTACCCCTGATAGAGTTCACTTACAACAACAGTTACCACACTAGCATCAGGTGTGCACCATTTGATGCCTTGTATAGACAGAAATGCCGATCACCGTTGTGTTGGCACAAAGTCAGTGAGAAGCACTTGACAAGGCCAGACATCATTCAGAAAAGCTACGTTCACAATCGCAGAAAGCCGCTAGAATTCCAAACGGGTGATAAATGTTCCTAATAGTATCACCTCAGAAGGACTTGTACCCTTCGGCAAGAAAGGAAAGCTAAACCCACGCTAAATTGGACCATACAAAATCTTGAAACAAATAGGCTCGGTGGCTTACGAACTAGAGTCGCCCAAAGAGTTGGATGGCGTTCATGACATATTTCATGTCTCAAACCTTAAGAAGTGTCTAGTTGACAACTCTCAGACATTGCCCTTAGAAGATTCGAATCGATCGATTACTTTCTTTTAGTGAAGCACCAACATAAATCCTTAATAGAGGTACCAAACAGTTGAGACGTGACAAGATTCCCTTAGTTAAATCTTAGTGGAATTCTAAACATGGACCTGAGTTCACATAGGAACAGGAGTATTTAATAACACGAAAGTACCCGCATCTATTCTCGAGTGCTTCGTCACCTAATAGGATCAGTTGAATTTCGGGACGAAACTCATTTCAACGGTGGGATAATGTGACAACCGTCAAAAAAAATCTTAGGTCATTATCACACTCGAATCTCAAATTTCATTTACTACATTCCTTAAATTCTAGGTTATGACTCCGTAGGCTTACTAAAGTCGTAGAACGTCTAGGAGATTGCTTAGTGAATCTAAAATTCCTCTAGACTTTCTAAATTAGGTACTAAGTTCCAAACGAAACAAAGAAAAATCTACCTCTTTATGTCTTCACAAAATCTTTATCGAATCGCAAAACCGAAATTTCAGTGACTCGACAAGTAAATTCAATCGGACGGTACCCGACTTAACACAAACATTGGTGAAAACATTTCTAAAAATAACTTGAATCTATTTTTAGAAGTTATTTATCATATATTATTATTTTTATAAAATAATACACGAAAAACCTAGACATTTTAATTAAAACGTCTCAAACGCAGTAAAAATGCGCGAATCGAATTCTGCAACTAAACGAAAGTCAATAAATATTTTTACAACTAAAAATAAATTATTTTAATAATACTTGAATGAAAAATCATCCAAATTATATCGTTAATTTAAACGACTCAAAATAACGTTACACGATTTAACCGAATAACGAAAATAACGAGCAAACGAACACTGTACGTAAACACAGTCTAAAAATCAGAATTTAAACACCCACACCCTTCTTGTGGGCCCCCCAAATCATCCACCACCCCCACCACCCAACCAAAATCCATGCAATTCTCTTTTTCCCTTAACCCATTCAAAGTTCATGCAATACATCATTCCCATCATTCACACTCTTTCATTTTCTCTCTATCTTCTCTCTAGAATCCCCCATCTCTCTCTAAAATCTGGAAAAACCAGCCCTAACAACCACCTAAAACCTCCACAAGATCACCACAAACCACCAAGAACCACCACTTAGTTCTTCATCATTTTGCAAAGGTGTTTCAAGAAAAACAAGCTACAAGATCTTCACACTTCATTTCTGCCCTCCTCTTCATCCAAAACACCATTGTGAGGATCCTTTTCTTCATCTTATTACTTAATTAACATGTATATAAACTCACATAACAAGTATTATGTCCATAGATTACTTAAAAATCATTTTTCATAACATGAAATCAACAAAAAGTAAGCAATACTTTCTGTCCAGAAAGTTTGGTCCAATTCCACGAATTTTATAAAAATAAATTATTCATGAAAATGGACGTTTATATAGTCAAAAATTAAGTTCAAGATGTTATCTTTCAAATCCCGCAAACGTCATATCTTTTTGATCTCATTTACTATTTTTAATAATTCATATAAAAACACATATACAATCTGCTCTGAAAAGTCAGAAGCTTTGTTCATATGGTTTTGACCATATCTTGAGCTACACAACTCCAAATGACTTGAAACCACTGCCAAAATCTTAAAAACTTTGTTAGCTACAAAAGTTGTGCTGATATCTTTTTCTTGAAAAGTTGTATATTTTTTCCCAAAAACACAATCTTCATACATGTGTCCAGATTGGTCAACTGTTGAACCTCAGAGGACACATGCAATTTTGATAAATACTTAGACTACGCTAAAATTCATGGAAAAATTACTGAAAGTAGGTAACATATGGGGGAATAACTGGTATTTTTCTTGGGAGTAAATTCGGAATGTACAATTTATTAAAAATTCTACAAACAAGTGTATTTTCTGGAAAATGGCAAAATGGGACTGATTTTGGAGAATGATAAAAACCGACACTTTCGAACATAATATAAGTGATGTAACTTACTTTTTATGACTTATAAACATATATAAGAGTTGGGTAAAAGTTTCAGGTCAAACCGAGTCGGTTTGACCAAGTCAACAAAAACAGGACTCGGTTTTGAAAACCTCAAAATTGCCCTTTTTGGAAACTTACTATTTTTTATAGAATTGTAAACAAAAACAGGTTTGAGTAACTTATTTGTTGAGACATAGTTTGTGACAACAGATCTAACTTTGCAATATGACTAGTGTAATTGTTATCATGTTGATATATTGGTTTAGATTTGTAAATTGATATTGTTTTGATATTAATATTCGTTAAATATATTATTATGATAAAGTGTTAGACGAATATAGATTTTAACAATATACATTTCCTGCGAGTTGAGTTATTTGTTAGACGTTTGTTGCGAGTCGAGATCTCAAGTCGCAAGGCTCTGCGATGCGAGATGAGATCTGAACTCGCAGAACTCAACAGAGACAAACGAGCCGAGTTCATTATGGGCTTGGGCTGCGTAGCGAGTCGAGTCAACTCGCAGGCCCAGTGGCTGCGAGTTGAGACGAGAATATATATGTGTTTTCATACGTGAAAAACATAACTTGAAAAATAGAACTTTGAGAGAACTAATTGGAGATCAGGATTTTTGCATTCTTGCGAATTCAGTATTTCCAGAGAAACAAATACTAAAGGCTAGGCTTTGACGTTTGTACGTATAAAGTAAAGCAATTGGTTAACCTAAACGCGAACTAAATCGTTATTAGTAAGATAACACCGTATTGAGGGATTCCGCACCTTAATACTACAGATAACGAAGTTATCGATCCTAGAACTAGGGACTTACAATTGGTATCAGAGCTTTCGGGCTAGATAACGAGTGTCGTTCGAAGTTTTCGGGTTAATCGCGTGTGATTTAGGATTGTTTTGACGTGCATTAGTGTGTAAAAACGATCAAAATCATTCTCTGGACGATTTAGGGTTTGTTTACGATCGAAATTTCTAGTTTTAATCGTAAAAATACCAAAAATTTCCGATTTCGTAATTTTCAGCCGTTTTGCGAGTCGAGATTAGGGTTTCAGAATAAGTTTGCGAACCGAGTTGAACTTGCGAGTCGACATCCTTGCGAGTCGACATTCTGCGAGTCGAACCTCTTTGTGAGTTGATATATTCTGCGAACCGAGATCTCTTGCGAACTGAGATCACTTGCGAGTTGACATCACTGCGATCCGAACTGAGACTTGCGAACCGAGATTCTGCGAGTCGAGCTGAGATTGTGAGTTGAACTGAGTTTTGCGAGTCAAGATTTTAACTTTATCTAAATTCGCAAATACATTTTAACTTTAAACTTCACGATGTCAGACCTTAGCAAAATGATTGAGATGGAACACGAGATTGGCAAATCTAATGTTCCACCTAAATTGTTGAGAGTTGAGGACTATTTTAGCTGGAGGGATAGGTTTGAATCTTACTGTAGATTCCATGATCTATCTATCTGGATGTGTATCAAGAATGGATACACGGCACCTACCCAGACTGTTGAAAATGCAATTGTGGTTCTCACTTATCAACAGATGAGTGAAGCACAAAAGAAGGAATTTGAGATTGAAAACAAGGCTCATTCATCAATCAAGATGAGTCTTCCTAAAGAGCTCAATCATCAACTCAAATCCTTCCATACTGCTAGATCTTTGTGGACAGCTCTTGAAAAGAGATGTGAAGGAAGTCCACAAGTTAAAGCAGGCAAGAAAAATCTCCTGAAAAAGCAGTTTACTGTGTTTAAAGCTATGAAAGGAGAAGATCTTGATGCTTATACCACAAGATACTACCATTTGCTGAGTGAGCTAGATGATCATGAGATTATTTCTACAGAGACTGAGAAAACCGACAAGTTTATTGAGGGTTTACCGTCTAAGTGGGAAATGCATGGCATAATGCTCAAAGACAACGATGAGAGGTATGCAACCATGACCTTAGAGCAGGCAATTGATAAGCTCAGAGGTTATGATTTCACCAAGAAAACTAGAGATACTGATTCTGATCAGGCTCAGGATCCGGGACTTTATCATGGAAAATCTACTATCTCTACTGCTTCCTCAAGCTCGACCACTGCTTTATTTGCTGGTAATGCTGAAGGAAAAGGTGAAATGATTACCGATGATCTGTGTCTTCTTACATCATCTGGTAGTGATGCAAAGGGCAAACCAACTGAGAAGTCACCTCAAGAGCATCAAAAGATGCCTATGAGTGTGAAATCTGCTGAACAACAATTATCTGTTCTTGCTTCCTTTGTAGCTTCTTATGAAAACTACCTTCAAGGGAAAATCAATGATCCGATTATGTTTGACGAAGATTACGATCAGATTGACCCTGATTATCTAGAAGAAATAGACCTTCAGGACCAACTTGCTATGCTGTCAAGAAGGGTAAAGAATTTCTTGAAGAAAACAGGTAGAAAGGTAGTTGGCAATAGATCAGGGTTTGATAAAACCAAGATCAAGTGTTTTAACTGTCAGGGTTATGGACACTTTGCTAGAGAGTACCAAAGACCTAAGGTAGAAGCTGGCAATGGACAACAAGGTTCGGGAAGTACTCTCGCTTCTAAAGCCTTAGTTGTGAAACAGTTGGATGGATCGTATGAATGGAAAGCTCAATCTGAGGAAGCTTTCATGGCTGAAATTGATGGATCTACATCCTATATGCCTACTGATGCAGAGGGTGAGGTAAAAGTGCCAGAGGTTGCAGCTAAAGCAGGTGATGAAGATGTGCTATATATGGAGTCAACTGAAAACATGACTCCTGAAGACTTTGTAGCACGCATGGCTGAAGTTCAAACAGGCAAGAAAAGGGTATGTCTTGATATTCTTACTCTTGCTGATGTCTGTTATTTAGTTACCGATTTGCAATCACAGGTTAGTATTTTAAATGTAGCAAATAAAAACCTGACATCTCAAGTTAGCTTATTGACTGAATCTAGTAAGGCTGTTAGATCTGAACTTGAACTAGCCAAGATTGATTTGCGTAGGTTAAGTGATGATAAACAGGATTTAAAAGATAAAATTAAGTCTGATGCTTCTGATAGGAGTGCTCTTAGAGATACCATTAATGAAAAAGCTGTCATCATAGATGGTCTCTATATTAATCTAAAAGACTTAAATCAGAAAATAGCTAATAAGGAGAAAGAGTTAGCTGAATGTCAATTGAAGCTAGTTGAGCAAAATAGAAAGATAGAAAATTATAGGACCACTGAGATGGACAAAATGCTTGATGCTCAACGAAGTGTAAAGGATAAGTCAGGATTAGGTTACAATGAGACACCTCCTCCTTTCAATTCGAATTACACAAAGCTTCCAGAAGATACTGAAATGACTGAAGTAAGTTCTGAGAAAACAGTAGCTAAACCTGATCTGTCAGAGGCACAGAAGGAGTTTATTAAGAATCCTTCATCTGATGATAGTAAGAGAGTTTCTTTCACCAAAGTACAGTTTGTACCGGGTGGAGTAATTCATGATACTAAGATTGATGATTTGATTAATAAAGAGCATGTTATTAATCCTTTAGTGCCTAAGACTCCAATAGCGGTTACCAAAGTTAGTAAGTCACGAAAACAGATGTCGTGCTTCAAGTGTCACCAAAAAGGACACGTATCTTCTTGTTGCCCAAATAAGAAGTTGGAAGCTATACATAAGTTAGTAAATACTGATAAGACACCGACCACTTCTAGTTCGATTGTAGATAGGTTAGGCTCCAAACCGGGATTAGGAAGCAAACCTATAAACATTCTGAAAAGAGATGGTAATCATAGTGTCTCTCCACCTAAACCTAAAAGGGCTTATACTCTAAACGAAAATACTTTCAATAAACAAAGAGATAAGACACCTTCGAGGTTTAGGACCCCAAGTAGAAACCATTGTCAATTTGAGAATGGTTCTACTTTGAGTGCACAGGGATCTAAGTATGTGCCTAGGAGGTTTTCTACTCACTCTCCTCATAGGCCCAAGACTATAGATCATCAACAATCTCAAACTCCTGTGAAAGCTACCAAGACTCCAAATGGAAACAGTGATGGTCACTTTAAGGAGGTTCAGATTGTAGATGATCAGGGACAAACCAAGACCGTAATGGCTTGGGTCCCTCTTGATAACTAACTGTGTACAACTTGTTATGTGTAGGAGCAGACTGTGAACAAGGACAGTTGGTGGTATGTAGACAGTGGATGCTCAAGGCACATGACAGGTGAACGAAGTCTACTGAAGGACTTCAAAGAAGGTTTCAAGCAAAAAGTAAATTTTGCAGGAGACAAAGGAGGAGTAATTACAGGGAAAGGAAAAGTTTCAAATGGAACTTTGACTCTAGAGGATGTGAATTACGTTGAAGAACTAACTCATAACCTAGGGAGTGTTTCCCAAGTCTGCGATAAAGGTCATCCAGTTCATTTCAATGAAAAGGAGGCTTTAGTTCTGAAGCCAGGCTTCACAATTCCTGAAGAATGGATACTAATGAGGGTACCAAGGAAGAAAGACATCTATGCTATAAACATGGGTGTCTCTAATTCTTCAATATTGTCGACATGCTTACTATCCAAGGCCTCAGAAGCAGATGCACTTTTATGGCATAGGAGAATGGCACATCTGAACTTTCGAAAAATGAATTTTATAACCAAGAATGGGTTAGTTCTAGGTGTACCACAAAATCGTTTCGAGTCTGAAGACAAGTGTGTTCCTTGCCTCAAAGGAAAGCAGCACAAGAAACAACACAGGTCTAAGACTGAAAACTCAATCTCCTCGCCATTTGAACTGCTGCACATGGACCTCTTTGGCCCTATAAGCAAGAGAAGTCTAGGTGGCAAGTGGTATTGTTTAGTTATCACAGATGATTATGCTAGATTCTCATGGGTATTCTTTTTGGGATCTAAAGATGAAACTCCAGGATTTTTAATAGAGTTCTTTGATCTAGTAGAGAATGTCTATAAAACTAGAGTTAAGCGTATTCGTAGTGATAACGGAACAGAATTCAAAAATTCAACGTTGAATATCTATTGCTTAAGCAAAGGGATAATTCATCAATTCAGTGCACCATATGAACCTCAACAGAATGGTGTAGCTGAAAGGAAGAATAGAACGTTGATTGAAGCTGCTAGAACTATGCTTGCAGATTCAAAGCTTCCGGTCTTCTTTTGGGCAGAAGCGGTGAATACAGCATGTCATGTTCTAAATAGGGTTCTTACGGTCAAAAAGCGTAACAAGACTTGTTATGAATTATTGAATAATAAGAAACCTAATCTGAAGGGATTTGAACCCTTTGGAGTTCCATGTTCAATATTGAAAACAGGAAATCAAGCTAAATTTGGTGAAAAGGCGGACGAAGGATTTTTCCTAGGTTATATGCCCAACTCACCAAATAAAAGAGTTTTCAATAAAGTCACAGGACGACTGGAAATTGTTTATAACATTGAAGTTACGAGCTATGTACCTGCTGTACATAAGGGATTAGATTGGCAATTTGACTATTCAGATCTCTTTCAGTCATTTAAAGTTCCTATAAGTGACTTTGTCAGTGATTCAGAGATCTCTAAACACTTATTGTCTGAAGAATCGGACAATGGTCCTTCTTCAACATCGAGTGTTTCGAAATCTGGAATCAGGACACCAAATGACTCAAATGAAGCTTCTTCAAGTGGGTCACAACAACCTTCAAAGGATAAGTATCAAGAAACTGCAGATTCTGAAAAGGATCTTCAAACAACGTTTGATGATATTCTTACCTCTTTGAATCATTTAAGGTTGTCTTCAGCAAGTTCAGAAGATATCCCTTCATTAGAAGAGATTGGTATTAACTTAGGAGATGAGTTAATAGTTGATCCTATACCGGTTACAAGAATGAGTAAGAATCATCCCGTTGAAAACATCATCGGTGATATTAATACTCCTGTTCAGACTAGGACTCAATCTAAAGCTAGTACTTCTGAAGATTTAGAAAGCTTGTATACTGCTATGAAAGAGACAGGGATTCCTAATCAATGTCTATATTCATGCTTTATCTCACAAATCGAGCCTAAAAATGTGCAGATGGCTCTCAAAGAAAGTTCGTGGGTTGAAGCTATGCAAGAAGAACTGCAACAGTTCTCTAAATTACAAGTATGGGAGTTGGTTGACCTTCCAAAGGGAGAATATCCAATTGGAACTAGATGGGTATTTAAGTGTAAGAGAGATGACCGGGGAGTCATTACTCGCAATAAAGCTCGTCTAGTGGTTCAAGGGTTTAATCAACAAGAGGGGATAGATTACAATGAAGTGTTTGCACCAGTTGCTAGGCTAGAAGCAATTAGAGTATTCTTAGCATTTGCCTCTTTTAAGGGTATCAAAGTTTATCAGTTGGATGTTAAGAGTGCCTTTTTGTATGGCAAAGTTGAAGAATTGGTGTATGTTTCACAACCGCCAGGGTTTACTGATTCTGAACATCCAGATAGAGTATATCGCTTGAATAAGGCTCTATATGGATTACATCAGGCACCTAGGGCATGGTATGGAACGCTATCAACTTATCTACTTGAGAATGGATTTACAAGAGGATCAATTGATAGTACACTTTTTGTAAAATGGAATAAGAATGACTTTCTATTAGTACAAGTATATGTTGATGATATTATCTTTGGATCTTCGGATGAAAAGATGTGTCAAGAATTTGAGAAAGTCATGAGAAAAAGGTTTGAGATGTCTGCAATGGGAGAGTTAAATTTCTTCTTAGGATTACAAGTTGATCAAAAGAAGGATGGATTCTTTATTCATCAATCTAAATATACATATGAGCTATTGGAACGCTTTAAGATGGATGAAAGTAAGGTCTATAATACTCTAATTCCAGTTAATCACAACCTTGGTCCAAATACATCAAGTGATAGCGATGTGGATCCAACTCTTTATAGAGCCATGATCGGATCACTAATGTATTTAACTGCCTCTAGGCCTGACATTATGTTTGCTGTTTGTATATGCGCAAGATATCAGGCAAATCCGAAAGAGTCACATATGCAAGCTGTGAAACGGATTCTTCGTTATCTCAAAGGGAAACTGAAGTTGGGACTTTGGTATCCGATTGATGGAGAGTTAGATCTTATAGCTTATACTGATTCGGATTATGGAGGATGCAATCAAAATAGGAAATCTACGACCGGAGGATGTCAATTCTTAGGAGGTAGATTAGTATCCTGGCAGTGCAAGAAGCAAAGCTCAGTAGCCATTTCTACATGTGAAGCTGAGTATGTTGCAGCTGGTAGCTGTTGTTCTCAAGTTCTTTGGATTCAACAGCAACTGCGGGATTACGGGTTAAATATAACCAATACTCCTATGATGATTGATAACGAATCTACAATGTCAATCACCAACAATCCGGTAAAGCATAGTAAAACTAAGCATATTGATATTCGACATCATTTTATTAGAGACTGTGCTGAGAAGAATTTGATAAAGTTAGTTAAGGTTTCATCTTTGGATAACTTAGCAGACTTATACACCAAGGCGTTTGACAGAGCTAGATTTGAGACGTTGGTTCAATTTAACGGAATGAGAAATCCAGAGTGATTAGTCTTCCAAGGGTATTTTTGTAATAGTTAATAGTCTGTGTTATGTTTTATAAAAAAAAAAAAAAAAAAGGTGGGCGTATGGCATTCATTTGCTTGTTACCTGAGGGGAATCGCCTCCAATAAAAGAACAACCGAAGTTCTTTTAGAAAAAGCTTTAAGTTTTGGCTGTAAAAACTTGGGAGATGATAGTACATTAGGAGAATACGGTTTCGAATAATAACCTTAAGTATTAAGGATGATATGTTAGTAGATTCTTATGAGTTGCATCAAAATGATGATTGTTAATTAGGATTATACTTATATTTATCTTATTATACACCTATATCCACTGATTTTAACTTGTCCTTTTATTTAACAAGTGATAAGAATAACTTAAGTCTAGTCAGCTTCATCATACGATTTATTGGTAGGCAGGTTATGCTAAGGTTTCCGAGCAGTAAAGAAATATAACTGTCATGTGTACTATCTTATGAGATTTGTTATATAACGTATGACATATGTCTTAATTGTTGAATGATAGTACTACCATGCACTGTGATCTAAAATAAAAATTTGAAATGATACAAAGTATCATAATGCTAAAAGGTGAGTTATATGTTTCGAAAGGGCATTATTTAGTAACCTCTGCCTTACATATACAAGATACAAAGTATCTCGTGTCAAGTGTATGTTATATGCTTCTAAAGAACATCATTTAGTAATCTCTACCTTGATAATACAAGATACAGTGTTATGTGTTGTACTTGAATTCTTCAGTATGTTGTATAGTAGCAAACACTAGATATTGTGCACATAAATAATAAAAGATTGGCTCAGAAATCTGTGTGTAATCTGTTTATGTGGATCATAATACCGATAATTGTCTTGAACTGTCTATGATATTTGAACATTCACTTTTGTGAAATAATAAGAAATCATAAGTTATATTTCAATGAAATGTTATATCATGTGGATAAAGGTACATAAGATATAATTTTATAAATATAAGTTTATAACTGATTAACGTTGTGATTTTCTTGTGCTTATATGAATTTCATGAGGTATGTATACTAACAATTATCTTAGGCTTATTGTAATATAATAAGTACCGCTTATTCTCTCTAATATGATTCCTAAGCAGTTAAAACTTTAAGTGTGTTATATTAAGTTATTTTATTAGAATGTTAGTAGTTTTATTAATTTCCACGTTTGTAATTATTTCTTTGAATTAATAAGAGTTTTGTTTTATTTCATGATTACCCTTTGGAATTGAATTATACTGGATATTTTATTTTAAATGTTGAACAAACGTGTTTTGAAAAGTGAAAATATTGTATAGGTTATGTGGAATATTAATCGAAAGTCTTCCGACTCAAAGTGTAGTCGAGCAGCGTGTCCTGATTTAATATCAGCGGTTAATCTTTCTATTATAATTTATATATATTTTTTTATCTATACTTAAGACCATAAAGGTATATAAGTGAATAATTTTAGCTCGAAGATTTTTCTTTATACAAGATTAACTGTATCACGGGTTTAGTCGGTTAATATATGTACGAAGCTTATCATTGAGGAAAAATTATGCGAAAACATTTTATTTTAAAATGTTTAGGCTAAATAGTTATAGAGATAACTATTCATATAACGGGGTTTTTAATTTATACTTAGTATTAAATTCGCGTTTTTATTTTTGTGAGTTTGACTAGTCAACTTGCGAATCGAGATGCACTGCGAATCGAGTACAGGGTATAAAAGGGTGGTCAAGCGAGTCAAACTCCTCACCGAACCCATTTGATTTGCGAGTTCACTTAAACTCTGCGAATCCAGTTTATTGCGAAACGAGTCGAACAGAGCTTTTCACTTGATTTTGATTTGCCTAGTTACAAGGAAGAGTTTTTGATCCGTAGTTTATATCTACTTTCAAATTACGAACATTTTGAGGTATAAATCAACGGATTTCACCGTTTAAATTACACGAAATCGAAGCATTTATGAATCTAGGGTTTCGTTTCAAAATTTGAATGATTAACGTAGATTAAGGTGTGATTTGACAAGAATCTTGAAGATTAATGTTAAACGAATCTTAATGAACGTAAATAAATCGATAGATCACTTTTAATAGATAGATTAATTGATTTTTGTTTCAACTCGCCATATCAGTTCATGCTGCGAGTTGAACACTCGACTCGCAGACTTTGCGAGTTGAGTTTCTGATCTTGACTATTTGACCATGCGAGTTGAGTTTCAATTCAATTCGCAGATTACATTTAGCGAGTTGACATTGATTCTTTGACTTATTGACCTTGCGGACCGAGTAGATTAGCGAATCGACTTGCGGATTGACTTGGTTAGCGAGTTGATATGGTTGCGAGTTGAGTTGAACTCGATTCGCACATCATATTTCTGCGAGTCCAGTACTTAGCAACTTTTAATATTTTTTTTTAAAAAGAAAGGTTTTATATAAATGTTAAGACTTTTTCAGTAATAATGTTTATATTATGGACTTGTATTATATTATATATGTTTATATCGAAAGACTACCAATTCAAAAGGTAATTGAGTGGCGTGTCCTAATTTTATATTAGCAGTATAACTTATATTTATCAAAAACGTTAATGACTTGAGAATTACAAATTAACAAGTAATTAATGGGTTGTACATATTGAACTTACGACTTATTAGTAATAAGTTATATATGTTAGAAATCATTATATACGACTTGCGACTTTAATGTAACAAGTTATATATAATTTTTAAAAAACTAAGATGTTTGATGAATTTTTATTCATAATACGTTATAGTTTAAAATTTATTAACGTGTGTTAATTGTTTTTGTCATTTGTGTATTTATAGATATGGCGAGACAATTCGATAAAGGTCACAATATTCTTGTTGATCTAGATCTTGATGCACGTGGAGCTAATCGAGTAGCTCAAGTGCTTACATTCTTCGCACGTTCACGCATTAGATATGAACTTACCGCGTCTCCACAGATTTCTCAGTCTATTCTGAACGACTTCTGGGAAGGTATTCAGTATGATGAGACGATCAACCCACCGGTTATTCGCACAACGGTCAATAATCGACCGGTTGTTTTCTCTGCTGGTGATCTACGTCAGATTTTACGCTTGGGTACAGTAGACCAGGAGGATGGTCCGACGGAGTATCCTAGTGATTTTGTTGAGGGTGCGATAGGCCGTATGGGGTATACAGGAGATAGGAGGGGACGTCGGTTCCAAAAACCTCTGGTTATTGGACAATGGAGGTTTTTGTGGCATGTAATTGTCATAGTTTTTGCACCGAAGAAGGGAGGCTTTGACGAATTAAGCCCTGCCCTTGTATCAGCTGCACTGTCTCTGGTTTACAATAAACCATACAGTTTGTGTGATTATATTTTTGGAGAGCTGGTTAGGCAGATTTCGGGTTCTGTTAGATCACGCTTTCTGGTTTATCCACGTTTTTGCATGCTGATTATTCGCGCTCGTCTGCCAGAGCTTGTTATTCCTGGGCCATATTTACATGTAGATACTATTGGCCTTAGAGGATACAATGCTATGTTTTTGCAGTCAGTGAGAAAGGAAGGGGTAGTGAAACCTGAGGAAAGAGAGCTTTTTGGTTTTCTTGTTCATCCTACCTATGTGACGCCACCGAACAATGGTTGGCTAGATGTTGCTGCTGAAGCTGTGGTTCCTGAACCGTTAGCTGATGTGGTTCATGCTGATGATTCACAAGAGCTGATTGAGGATGTTTTGGAACAACCTGCACATGCTGGGGAACAGGTGAACCCAGATGTTATGCTGCTCAGGTGATACAGGAGGTGCTAGTAGAGCATGATGATGCTACTGATATCTTGCTACGGGATATTGATAGTTATGTTGCTTCACCTGAGGTAATTTTATAATTATATAGTAATATTGGTACTTAGTTGTTATATCATTATCATATTATTATTATATATAATACACATGTTATCGATATTTAGTTAATTAGATAATATTTCTAATTATAAAATATAAATATCATTATGATCAGGGAGCTGAGACTGCAGACCCAGAGGTCATTCGACCTGAGGGTGAGCAGGGACAGTTAGATGGATCTGAGGTTTTACCTTCTAAGGTATTTATCAGATTAATCATAAATATATAGAACTCGTGTGATAGAGCTTTTAGCTAATTTTAAATGTTTAATATTTAGGATCCTGATGTTGGTCCATCTGGAGGCCGTGATGGTCAATCGGCTTCAGATGATGATGATAGTACTCCTTCTCCACCTCCAGATGCTGGTTATATTAGATATCGATCTCGGATGATTCCAGATCCAGCACTGAAGGAGAAGAGGAAGGCTAAGGAAGTTGATCCCGACTTCAGTCTTGTTGATGAAGGTTCTGAGGAAGAGGATACACCTCTTATTACTCGACGCCGTAAGCGTTCAAGGACTCTGACCATTCAGGATGGTATGTAATATTTAACAGTTAGATAATCTTAACTTGTTGTTTATCAAGAGTTCAAACTGAGACAGTTGATTCTGTGACAGTTGCTCGAGATACACCACAGGTGGAGAATGTAACACCGGTGTGTACTGAACAGATATCTGCACCTATTGAGGTAAGGGATATAAGTTTAGTTATACAAGTGTTATATAATTAATTAGAGATTGAGACAGACTAATCTGTAACAATTACTTAATTAATTTTGTTTAACTTAACAGGCTGAGACCAATAACGCTAGTAGATTTGCAGCTACTCTTCTTACGGAAGCGTTATCTCAAGCTATTCCACCACTTACACGAGATTCCTGCATCGCCTCAGTGACACCACCTGGACCACATACTATTTCTGTTACTCCTACGACTGATACTGAAAGGATTACATCCTTAGAGTCCAGAGTTAAGGAGTTAGAGAAACTTACTTCTAAGATTCCAGGGATGTTAGCTGAAAATGTCTCTCTTGCTCAGCAGATGGTTCATATGAGTACATCATATTTGACTCTGCTAAACACTCATAATACTTTGCTTGATGATTTTACTGCCCAGCGACTGAAGCTTGAACACTTAGAACGGTTAGTGTTGAGAGTGAATTCAGGACAGTCAGCTCAGGGGGAGATATTGGTATATCTAGAATCTTGCAAAGAAGATGAGTTGAGGAAGAAACAAGATGATGACAAAGACGATGATCCCAATGCTCAGAAGGATAGTGAGCTGGCTGGTCCTTCAACGACTGGTCAGCAGACTATTATTCAGGGGAGTCTGCTGGTGTAAGTGCAAGTGGTGATGGTGCTGGTACAAGTGCTACAGGAACAAGTGAAGCTGGTAAGACAGTTTAGACTTGTGTAGTTATTTGTATTTAGAATTTAGTTGAATTG
Organism: Pseudognaphalium luteoalbum; assembly: GCA_963422505.1. NCBI lineage: Eukaryota > Viridiplantae > Streptophyta > Magnoliopsida > Asterales > Asteraceae > Pseudognaphalium > Pseudognaphalium luteoalbum. The sequence continues at coordinate 91,022,900 of OY730193.1, read as the reverse complement.
TAATTGTAATTTATAATTGTAACTAAATATTTGTAACTTAATGGTTTTGGTAATATATTTGATTTGAGATTATTATTATTACAAGTTAAATATATTAGAAATTGTTTAAGTTATTTGATTTTAAAAGGTTAAATAAATTAGTGATCGAAAGTCTTCCGACTCATTGAGAAGTCGAGCGGTGTATTCTGATATATTTCAGCGGTCAAAATTTATTTTAACTTAGACATTTTAGACTTGAGAGTTTTAATAACTGACAAGTTAAATTTGTATGATTTATAACTAGACAAATGATATATAATTTTAAAGATATAATTGAAAGTTAAGATCTTATGATATAACAGTTCAATTAAGTCTTAGAAATTATATAAGTTAATTAATTGTAAATTTAAATGTTTGGTGATTCTTCACATTACGTTAGAGTTTAAATTTAATTAATGTTTGTTAAGTATTTGATATAAGACTTAAGAAATCTTAGATTGATAATCAATAAAAGATTTATAAGTTATATATATTTCGCGTTTATATTACACAAAAGGATTAGTATTGGAATTCTTAGATTGATTCAGGGAAATCAATAAGAGAATTTAAATCATTAATATATTTGTGTTTGTTTGTTTTCTCTAGGAATGAAAAGTCTAGATCTATCAGATTCAGAAAATGATATTTTGGATGAGATAGATGAAGATATTGATTATGATCTTGAAGAGGGAGAATTTCAACCGCCTACAGATCGGACTGCTGTTTTTGAGATAGTGCATGACATGGGTGTAGATCCAGATGCTTATGTTGATGAACACCATGTGAGCCCATCTAGAACAGAGGTTATTATTGAAAATGATGAAGGTCCAATGGTTGTCGATGTAGATGAAGAGATCGATGACTCAACTGATTCAGATGAAGAAGATCTTCTTGATAAGCATAAAGATAATCCTATATTCAAGCCTTTGCCAAAGAAAAAGAAAGAAAAGCTTGGTATATCAGAAATTGATATTACGGGTAAGCGTATAGCAAAAAGAGGGATTATAGGATGGTATTTTGATGCTGATCTAAAACTGTTTGCTATTAAGAGATTTGATGGAGTTCAATATTTTGAAAGAAAACTTGCAGTTTTTAGTTCTTTGCCTAGATTTGAGATTAAAGATTTGGCTAGATTGTCATTGAATAACCCAAGTGATGATTTTGTTGGAAAATATGTTGAACACATAATCAAGACTGAGGTTAGAGCTAATAAATTTGAAAAGATTAAGCCAAGGAAAGGAAAGACAATTAAGTTGGAAGAAAGAAGTCAAAGAACTGGTAGAAGAAGAAGGAAGAAGATTTATCCAGCTATAAAATGTGTGCAACAGATACCACTGAAGAAAATGCCTCAAGACATTTTGGGAAATATGAAGAGTTGGCATGTGGATTCAGAAACTGGAGAAGCTGTAATGGTGGAAGCTGATGATGAGGTTGAAGGTGGTGAAAGAGAGATCTTCAGAGTTTATGATCATCGTCATCTAATGAACATGTCAAGAAAAGATTTATTGAAGTTAAATGAGAACAGAATCTTTTGTACTGAAGCATGGGGTGACTTAGCACGAGATTATCAAATGATGATTAAAACTTGTATGAAGATGAAGATTTTTGCAGGTAGTAAGACTTACTCATAAAATTAAAGACAATGTGAAGATAAAGACGCTAGAGCTATTGTCAAGGGGGAGTCTGTTGAGACATAGTTTGTGACAACAGATCTAGCTTTGCAATATGACTTGTGTAATTGTTATCATGTTGATATATTGGTTTAAATTTGTAAATTGATATTGTTTTGATATTAATATTCGTTAAATATATTATTATGATAAAGTGTTAGACGAATATAGATTTTAACAATATACATTTCCTGCGAGTCGAGTTATTTGTTAGACGTTTGTTGCGAGTCGAGATCTCAAGTCGCAAGGCTCTGCGATGCGAGATGAGATCTGAACTCGCAGAACTCAACAGAGACGAACGAGCCGAGTTCATTATGGGCTTGGGCTGCGTAGCGAGTCGAGTCAACTCGCAGGCCCAGTGGCTGCGAGTTGAGACGAGAATATATATGTGTTTTCATACGTGAAAAACATAACTTGAAAAATAGAACTTTGAGAGAACTAATTGGAGATCAGGATTTTTGCATTCTTGCGAATTCAGTATTTCCAGAGAAACAAATACTAAAGGCTAGGCTTTGACATTTGTACGTATAAAGTAAAGCAATTGGTTAACCTAAACGCGAACTAAATCGTTATTAGTAAGATAACACCGTATTGAGGGATTCCGCACCTTAATACTACAGATAACGAAGTTATCGATCCTAGAACTAGGGACTTACATTATTAAGTAACTTGGACCAAATTGAGACTTGATAACATGGTTTCACTAAGTACCAAATTCGCGCAACAACCGATAACTACGTATGAATACGAAAGACAACGCAATAACACTTGACATATACTATTGCAAAGTGTACAATGAACCAAATATAATAATAATGTCTTTGAGAATTATTGTAACAAACTTTCACTAACGAGTCGTATACGTTGTCTAAAACGAAACATATTTGGACATACTAGTTGAGTGAACAACTAGCATAAGTAACATTAACCCCCACTTACACATGACCTTATGCGTTTAGGGCGCTAGGAGGTTGTATTTTGAACTCACATACTTACTAATTGCTATATTTGCTTGCTTAACCAAGGTGAGTATTCACAGCCCCTTTTTACTTGTTTATTATTTTGGGGTGAAAAGCATGATCCTAACTTTAACTAAATTGGTTGTACTCTTTAAGAACTTGTTGAACTTTTACTATACTTTTTATGCGAATTGGTGTATACTATTGTTATGCTTGAGTACTATCATGCTAAAGTCCCCGTAAATACATGTTACACTACTTATTAACTCGTCCGAGAGCTAGATGAGCCGTTGATATTTATGGATAGCGCTATTTAGTGGGAGACCACTCCTCACTCACACTGGTCGTGAGTGCATAGTATCACCTTACTCATGTTAGCGATATAACATGGAGCTTGGGGCATGTGTTGGTTGAATCGGTTTAGTAGTGGCCTCAATTGCATTAACACTCTTGTATACTACCTTTCATATTCGCAACTATTACAACCAATCAATTTTTATTCATGTCATTTATGAACAAAGCTTTTAGTTCATTTATGTGTAACATTAAACCTGTGAACTCACCAACTATGTCCATAGTTGACCTTTTGTTTTATCATGCTTTTCAGGAGAACGACAGTAAGGTGCACTCTAGGAGTACATTAGCATGGATGCATGTTCACACGCATTTGCTTTATTTTGAAACTATGACTCTCTTTTGGAAACTTTAAGAGCTTCTTGTAATTTCTTTTCGAACTGTGGTTTGAACTTGTAGTAATGTGTAATATTTTCTCTAAATTATGTATGGTGGTGCTACTATATCTTATGCATTGTTACCCGGTACTGTTACATCTCGTGTTTCCGCTTTTGCGGGGTGTGACATTTTTAATAAACTCTTTTCATTTAAACGTAAAGAACTTTTCGCACGTAATTTAAAACACAATTTTAATTCGCGAATTTTTTTATATACATTTGTGTTTACTTTTGGTGACTTTATCTTAAAAGCTTTCGAAAACCAATCGTACGTATCGTATCTTTCGCATTCTAAATCGAAACGTATTTAAACCAAGAAGAAGGGAGCCACTACCAAACAAAAAGTCAAAAGTCAAAGTTTTCTTCCCCCTTCTTCTCCCAAAAACCGATGGCCCCATCACCACCATTACCATTTTCTCATTTTTCCACCATTGTTGATGATCCAAAGCTTCAAATTCTTCATTTAATCATCTCTCTTGCATACATAATGATGTGACGTAAAAAGTCATGTTTTTAGAAGCTTTAATCCTCACTTTTTGGATCAATTTTTAGTGAAAACATTCCAAAACATTGATTATTTACTAAAAATTCACTAATGTGGTTCAAAAGTAGACGTTGTGACAAAAATCACTAAAAACACTCGGATATTGCACAAAATACAGCATTTTAATACAAGCCGATTCCTTCGCCCTCATTTTCCTGTCAAGACACACCTCCTAACTTCTACCATCTGTGGTATAGGTAAAATCGAGACGGAAAAATCCAGAATCAAGTGAAACGGCCAAAGGACGGAGAAGACACTGCACTTTCAGAGCAATTAAAAGTCATTCTGGCAACTCCTGAGCTCTACACATCCAATTTCCATGATATTGGCATCATTAGAAGCATAACGGAATTACGAAGCCACAAGCGAAAGAATCAGGTCAAACGGAAGCGTAACGAAGGAGATACGGACGTTTTAAGGAACGTGCGAAATCAGACGGAGACCGTATACGGCCTCAGGCACCGTATATGGCCCTTGCAGGACCGTATACGGCCTACACAACATCGTATACGGCCCATACAAGGCCGTATACGGCCCCCTTTGTCCCGCATCACGCTCCGTTTCCTTGTACGTGCTGCTTCACGAGTTGTGCGTGTGATCTTGAGCTTTGCCTATAAATAGGGGATGCCCCCTCCTCATTTCCACACACCTTACACCTTTCTCACTCTCATTTCTTCCTCTCCACTTTCTCTCTCACACACATCTCTCTCTCTAGTTTCTCTCTCTAGAAGTTTCACTCTCTAGAATTGAGCTAGTTAGAGAGATAGTTAGGTAGAGGTAGCTTCTAGCTTTTGTACGGAGTTACTCTGAGACTTTGTATTCGCAAAGATTTGTCTGTAATAAATTCGTATCAGGTTCTATATATATATCTCTTACTTTCCATTTTTAAACACGTGTTGCTTTGCTTATGCGTGTTTAGGATTGCATGCTAGATATATAATGTTAGGCTAGACATTTCCTTGTGTTTACTATGATGTAGTTATGTTAGAATAGTCAATATGTTCATGACATGCTGTTACTATGTCTGTGTAACTTTAAACTGTGTATGAACTTATAAACTGAATCTCAAATGTTTATCTATCCAACTTATGCTGTGGTTAGAAGCTTCCTGCTAGAACTTGGCCAATTACTAGTGGTACGTTCTCTACCTATTCTATGCTTGATGAACAATGAACTCGGTGTGGTTGTGTTCTCTAGATTGAAACAGATCATAAGAGACACGGAGCGTAGGATTAGAGATAGATTAGATTCATGTTTATCTGTTAGGCATCTTTGAGAGAACTTTCGGGATATCTATGATCTGATTATTGGTTATCTACTATGCTATGGATTACGGTGTTCTGTTATGTGTCACCCTATTGAATGTTCTTGTTTGATTGTTTCCCTATGAATGATGCATGCTAGAGTTATCCTCCTAGTTCATATTTGTAACTGTATGATTAGGTTTTCAGATACAGAATATTGTTTACACAGTAGATTAACATGCATGGAATAGTTATGATGATTTATATTTTTAATGTTGAACAATTTAACTGATCGTTAGCCCGACTATCCCAACTTGGTCCATGGGATTATCCCCGTTCGTGTTCTTTTTCAATCAACAATTCACGCCACGATACAGACGTCTCTGATGACTGTGACTGGGGACCAGGATTCGAGGATAGTTGTCGGTTAAATTGGTCTGTACATTTGGGAGAACTTCCGGTGTATTTGACTTCTATAACTGCTATCCACGTGACATGTTATTTATCTGATTTCGGATAACTCTACGTTAGATATCTAATAGGCTCGTAGTTATAGCTCACTAGGATATATGAAATCTGTGAGAGTAATGTGGAACCCTAATTAATGTAACCGAAAAACCGTAAAACGCTCTATTACTAGGTATAGTGCTGGAAACACCAGTTGGTGGAGTACAAACGTATGGAAGCCGCGGAACATTCGTAGGTACAATACTTTGCATTAATTATGTTTCTATCCTTTCCGAATTAATCATCACACCTAGTAGCCATACCCTTGACTATTCACCAATAACATATAACGAAATCATAGTAAACACTTGAGTATCCTCTATTGTCCAAGTCTCCGTACAAACCTCTTTTATTTTATTTTGTTTTTCCTTAGATTAGAACTTAGCTATAAAAAAGCCATCTATCCAAAACTCTTAACAACCCTAGCTAGATTACCATCGATAATTAAACTTCCTAGACTCCCATGCCCGTTGTAGTTTGAAGCACGACACCTGAGTCATACATACTGCTTACTGCCTTTTTAGGTCCGTTAGTAGTATACAGCTTAGGATTCCCCTGCTCTACAAATTTAAAACACACTGTCCACGCGTCCTGATTGGAAGGTTCAACGACCGGAGTAAAACTTGACCGACCACTGGGCCGACGACACATAACATCATTTCATCACTTGCAAGGTAATTCCTAACTCAAATCTTTAAATTTCATTAACTTTTTAAAAGTTAGGGTTTCAAACTTAGATCTATGAAATCCATGGTGAAAACTTGTGTTTTATATTTCAAAAGTGTTCTTGCATAGTTGTTTAACACGAATAGATGCTTGATTGAGTAGATTACTTGATAATTTGTGATTTTGATTTTCAAATGTTGACTTTAGTGGTCAAAAGTGCTTGATTTGTTGATTTTTGGTAACTAGTAACTTGTTTTGACTTGTGATTAATTCATGCTTGGTATGATTTGATAAACATAATTACATGATTGTTTGCTTATAAGAATGATTCTTTGGATTGTTGGAAGTTAAAGAAGGCAAGTTGTGATTGAAATTAACCAAGTATCATACTTCATTTAAAAATCTTTAAGTTTTAAATGGTACTCGTGTTATCAAATCATAGCAAGTTTCTTAGATTTCCAATAAATCTTTAGTTAGCTTTTGGTCCTTGATTATTTTAATTATTGATATCGCGTAAAAAGTCACGTTTTTACTACCGATATCTCTCTGATTCTGGAACGATTCTTGGCATTTTAACTCAAATAACACTCAAATCATTGAGAATCTGCCAAGGAGGTCAAAACAAGGTTGCACGGTAAAAATCAAGCTAAACGGATGAAAAACGAAGATTCCACGCACGTTTGAAGATTCAAGGCATCAAAACAAGATTTAAAAACTAAAGTGCCAATCATCAACATCCATCTTATCCAAGATGTTCGTTTTCAAAATACGAGTCCAACAGAAGAAGAATAAACAAAAACGGATAAAGAATGAATAATCTATGCCCGCTGGAAGATTCAAATGATTCGTACACAATATCTAGAAATAGGAAGCTAAATTTTGGGATTACTTTTCATCAAAGTCTTCGTTTTTGAAAAACGAATCCAACAAAAAAAGAATCGACGAAAGCGGACGCATAATGAAGAAAACACGTGCAAATTAAGAAACGAAGCAAAAGACGGTGAACCGGGGTGGGTGGCAGCCAGCCGCCGCCGGCCACCACCAGGCCGCCACCGGCCACCATGGTGGCGGCGCCGGCCACCCTCCCCCATCTCATTTCCGCTTTTTGGTCCTTTCACGTACCCGGTGCCACACCTTTACGCGATTGTTCATACCTGGTGCCACACCTTTGTGCGATTGTACGTACCTGGTGCACAAAATGAGCACCTAGGAAAAAAAGGCTCAACTGGCTTAGGGCTAGTTATCCCCGCGAACGCTAACCCAGACGCTTATTGCACGTTTTTTTTGCATTGAGTTGATTGAGCACCACCCTTTCCACCTTTTGCTAAAGTGCTCCTCAAGATACTAACATGAGCCGGATTTCTCCTGTAAATAGGAGGCATGAGGCTTCATTTGAAGACACACCTTAGAAACACCTTCAAAACACTATATGCATTAGTGATTACTTTCTTACTTTCTCATTCTATTTTCTTACTTCAAAATTAGTATTAGACTAGTTAGGAAGCTTATTTAGAGTAGAACGAAAGCAAGGAACATCTTGTAATCTTGGGTGTACGCTTGGAATTACGTTTATTAATTCAAGTCTATTCCTTCTCGCATTCTAATCCGGGTTCTTTCTTTCCTATTCTATCTTAATTAAATATGTATGCTTTAATTATGCTAGAATTAGTTTGTGCCATGATTAGCGAGTAGATTACTATTATATTTGTTGTAATGTAGTTAGCATATATAATTATGGGATGACTTTAAATACATTGTGAATTAATATGACGGCTCCTATTCGACTGTTTACTTGGTATAGTGCTGGAAATGCTTGTAAGCAAAGTACATACGTATGGAAGCCGGCAAACGACCGAAGGTAGTTGTATTATGGATCGATGTTATAAAAATGGAAACTTTATGAACGGACTTATCATGTGATCTTAAACCTAAAACTTACATCCGCCTTTCGATTAACAAACGTGATTGTAACCTTGTAAAGAGGAGTCGTGAACCTTAATACTTGGTCAATAATTATCTGTGTCAAAACTATGGTTTAATTGTAACATCATGCAAGCATCATAAAAAGCAATGTGATTATGTGGAATTAGCATGAGTATAGTACACTTCCAATCACAATGTAATTATCATGTAAACATCACGAAACAATTAAATTCACAACGAAAACATCGGTAAACGATTAAATACATTGTGAACTACCATAGCATTTTCTTACATGGTTTGGGTTTAACTTTCTGCAAAAAGCCGTCAGCATTTTAATTAGATTAGTTTAATATAGATTAGAGTAGGTAGGATATAGGCTAAATAACCATTTACGAAAACCTAGGGATTTATTAATTATATCAAGAAAGGCAAGTTTATGATCCAATCTAAACTGATACTCTTTCCTAACCTGTAACACCCTAAAGTAAGATACGCAAGAAACCTAAACGTTTTCCCTCGCTTATCACTCTTAAGTTTCACTAATAGGAATTGGTAAACAAGTCCGAACATAAAACCTAAGTTAGTTGTTTATAAGACTCATAATCTTTATGGTATTAAGAACGGTTAGACGTATTATGGACCTGCTACTCTATTCCTTCGCCCACGAGCAAATGTGTTCAATAATATGGGCCACTGACTCCTTCACAGGAGAGTGTGGAGAGTTGAGCATCGTCTGTCTAACCAGAATCATTACACCTTAGTTCCTCGTGACATATTAGTTGATAACCGACTAATAGGGAATCTATTAGTTATACCACAAGTTATAGAATCTTGCAAATAATTCTAATTTTGTTAATCATTTTTCCCATGAAAGTCATCATCCCATATTATTAGCTAATGAACTCACAACAAATACTACTTTCCATTATCTGATTTATTATTACATTTTATTCGCTTTATTTACTCTACTTAGTTAACTGAACCAAACCCTCAACACACTCTTTTAAAAACCTGTACTAGAAAGTAACGATTGATTGGATCACCTCCGTTTCAATTTAGTTTCTCTTTTAGAACGACTCTAGGTCATACTTACCATCTACTAGCCCTTGGTTCAGTATTAGTAAGTCTTACTTAGACCCCAACAAATATAAACTTAAAACACCCAGCGATTGGCGTTGTGATCATTCGTGCTTGCGACGGTCGGAGCGCCAACAAGTTTTTGGAGCCGCTGCCGGGGAGACTAACTGTCCGATACAGAGGCCCAACCAATCCTGTTTTCTAATATACCCTTAGGATAAAACCTTATAAAAAAACAAAAAACAAAATATTTTCTTTATTGTCTGTTTTTGGTTAGCGTATGACCTGTTCCCCTAGATCTGCACCACTGTTTAATTTCCCTGATCCAGAACTTATAATACGTACCATTCGACAAGAAAAGAAGCAATCCGCACTTAGACAAGCAATGGCTGAACGTATCACTCTCGCTGACAACAGTATCTATTGAAGGAAGAGGAGGCCCGATTCTCTACCCAGAAACCCCAGGACAATCATTCGAGCTTAAGCACCACATCATCCAACTAATCCAAAACCACTGTCAATTCCATGGATTACCAAGTGATGATCCGAACTCTCACCTCGACAAGTTCATATCTCTTTCAAACTCCTACAAACAAAATGGAGTTAGCCAAGATACAATCCGCTTGTATCTTTTCCCTTATTCGCTCACACATCATGCACAAACACGGTTTGAAGGTTTAGAGACTGGCTCTATCCCTTCATGGACTGTGATGGCGAAAAAGTTTCTAACCAAGTACTTTCCACCATCTAAACAAATTAAACTTCGAAATGACATCATGAATTTCCGACAAGCTTTTGATGAGTCATTATACACCGCATGGGAACGATTCAAAGGAGCACTGAAGAAATGCCGTAATCACCGACTCGATAAATCTGCACAATTGTGTACCTTCTATAATGGTTTAGACCCTAACCACCGAACCACCCTCGACGCTGCCGCACAAGGAAGCTTTATGACGAAGACAGACGAAGAAGGATGGGACCTTATAGAAAATATGACTATGTATCACCATGATTGGAACTCTGGAGATCACTCGACATCTTCAGCACCTCTCGATGCATCAAATCCAATTCCAGTCGAAGCAATTAAGGTATTAACAGAGAAGATGGACACACTTGTCAAGCAGTTCGGAGAACTTAAAAAGCAACAACATCAAGTACACCAAGTACAAGCCTGTCAAAACTGCACCAACTTGCAACCACCCGGTGAATATCAAGTTGAATATGAAGAGACGGATGGCACCGTTTACTATGCTCAATATCCTACTCAACCACAGAATTCTCCACTCGGTTTCAACCATAACAACAACCAACCTAGAGGACCTCCATTCCCACAAAGAAACAACCAAACTTTACAACCCCGATACCCACCTTACCCTTAACAACAACAACTTGCCTACAACCAACCCCTCGCACTTCCTGGACCCACTTCCGACACAAACCAAACTACTGAACATCCCAACAAGACAAATGCCCCAGCTTCGAGTTCAGAAGACGCCTTTATCCAGTTCATGCAAGGCCAACATATACTCAACAAAAAGACATCCGCTAGGCAAGACCAAGCCGATCTCTTCATAAGAAATCAATTGGCCGTATTGAAGAACTTGGAAGCTCAATTGGACAATTGGCACAATGTCTTGAGAACAGACCCATAGGAAGTCTGCCTAGCAACACGGTTCACAACCCACATGTTGAGGACGCAAAGCAAGTTACCACCACCTGCTGCTGTCCCAGTAAAGGAAGAACAAAAGGTCAAGATACCAGCTGTGGAAACCACTCCGACCATGAACAAGGAGGTTAGAATCCCTTACCCCACTAGACTTAAGGTCCAACATAAGAAATTATCATCCTTTAAGTTAGTGGGAAAATTCCTTGATACCATGTCTAGAGTTCCCGGTCGTAATAAGTACATTAGAAAACTGTTATCCACTAAGGATAAACTGCCCGAAGTAAAAACCATTCCCCTTAGTTCTGAAACCTCAGCCCTACTGTAGAATAGCCTTCCCAAAAAATTAGGAGACACCGGTAGATTTACACTCCCTTGTTCTATTTACCAATCCAGAGAAATAAGCGCCTTAGCCGACCTAGGAGCTAGCATTAATCTCATGCCCTACTCACTATTTAAGAGGCTAGAGATTGAAAACTTGAAACCCACTAAGATGACCATCCAGCTAGCTGACCAATCTGTTAGATACCCGAAAGGAATAGCTGAGAATGTCCTAGTTCAAGTTGACAAAATCTTCTTTCCGACGGATTTCATGGTAATGGACATCCACGAGGACATAAACATCCCGATTATCCTTGGAAGACCATTCATGAACACAGCCCGAGCAGTGATCGATGTGTACAACCACACGATTGTCCTACGCTCCCACGGTGAAAGCATCACTTACAAGATCGACCAACCAGAATGCACCCCAGAACAAGAAGAATGTTGTGCTATATCAACAGGCAGAATTACCCATGATGATGAATCAGAGCCCGAAGAAGAACAACCTTTCACCCGATCGTCAGCTTTTATCTCTGACTCTGAGTATGAACCAGAAGAGGAAGAAGAATTTAAAGAAGCAGAGGAAGAAGTTGAATCTGAAGACGAAGAACCTGAGGAAGAGGAAGAAGAAGAGACTGAGGAAGAGGAAGAAATAAAAGAAGAAATGGAGCACGATGAAGATCATATTGACTCACCAGAAATGGCTGAAGTCAAGAGGATACAAAACTGTGAAGATTACTCTTCATCAGAAGAATCCATTGATTATGAAACCCTCCGTCAAGAACTAAAGTTCACTCATGTCAGAAGAATGGGAAACATTCTTGACTCTTATATCGACCCATCGAAACCTTTCACCCGAACCCGACTCCGAGATATAGATACGTTTGAAGAAGAACTCCGATCATCAAAGCACCCAGACTTATATACTACACTCTATCAGAAAATTGCTGCATATAAGGCAACGCAAAAAGGTGGCTTTTATGAAGGAAACCTTCAAGAAACAACCACGGTAATTAGGACCATCGAAGTCGACAGTTCCCAACCTTTCAATAACGCTCCCTCAGATGAAGAATTCCACCAATTTCTAGATTCCCGTGATGAAGATTCTGAACAAGAAATCAAGAAATCGAGTATGACGATGATTGTATCGATGTCACTCTTGACGAACGCTCTATTCCCCCTGCTCCAGCAAATTCTCCCATCACCGCAACCGAGATATTGGAAATCCCTCTCATAGATACCCACCAAGAGATGATTGACTTGATTGATGAAAATGACGATGTTGGCGTCATAGTAGAATGTAACACCCCCAAATTTACTGTTTAGCTGAAGCAAGCTTTGGGGTGCTACTAATCAATAATCAAAACACACAAGGTATAAGGAACGACTCTATATGCGTCGTTTTAAACATTACATTGATAATTCAAAAGTTTTACAATGTTATAATAGTTACAAAAGCTCGTGAGCCAAAATGTAAGAGATTCTAAGGCATATCTATTTTACAAAATGTAGAAATGCATATGAATCTCCTGAGATCTGCATGCGACTCGAGCTAGCTAATCCTGAGCAGTCCTACTACTGTTGTGTACCTGAGAATACATACTAAAAAGTCAGCTAAAAGCTGGTGAGCTCACAGGTTTGCGTAGTAATAAAGTAAGTGTGAACCACAAGATTTAGTAATGATTATTTGAAATGAATCAAATAATGTATACGTCTGCCATGAGTTCATAGTCTGCGCTTAACGTGGGTGTCAGGATCACACTAAAGTGCCTGATCGTGGGTGCCTCTGAGCGAGTGTCTAATCCACACTCGTATGAACAAAAGTTAATGCGTCCGTTTAACCAGTCAGTGCTTGCTGACCCGGAAGAGGATGGTCAGTCCTATATGGTACCATACACTAACATTCACGCTACATAAAGTATTACAAGAACTATGATGATAGAGGACTTAAAAGTGATTAGAAAACAGCTCATGCAGAATATAGCGAGTTTTGTACTCGTGTTCACGTGTAAAACAGTTAGAGCATGTATCCCACCCCAGGAGTAAAAACAATAAAAAGTCGGGGCTATGAGACTCACCTGAGCCTGAAGAGTTGCAGTGAATCAAGTGTGGTGAAGTAAAATGGGGCGTCCGAAGACTGTAACATGTCGGGCGTTTATAACGTGCATGGTTGAATAAAGTAAGTAGCTATCTTAAAAGATAACCTATGCTAGTTGTTCATCCAACTAGTAATGTTCAATGATTTAATTTGATTGGTAAGTTTGAGTTTTGAAAACGTGTACGGTCCGTTGGTGATTATTTGCAATAATATTATTATGTCGAAGTGTTATACTTAAAAAGTATTTACAAACTTTAGGTGACGGGGGTCCGGGGGCAGCGCCCCTGGTTAGCGGGGTCCCAGGGGTGGCAACCCCTGGCGGGGTCCAAGGGGCTGGCCCCTGGCTGGGGTCGAGATTTGATTTTGGGTAAAATCAAGTGATAAAATTTTGGGTCTCGACACTTATTAAAAATATGGGTTCTGTTTCATGCGACACTTGTAGCGACACTTAGGGTCTTAGGCGTAACTTTGGAAGTGACGCATGAGATATCAGAATCTGGGTAAGGGCGTCACTTATGGCGTCACTTATGGAAGTGACGCATAGTGAGGCGTCACTAGGTGGCTTGGGCGACACTTGGGAAGTGTCGCATAAAATTGGAAATTCTGAGTTTAGGGCGTCACTTAGGTAAGTGACGCATAAGGTGGCGACACTCCATTAGTGTCGGGTATAAGTGTCGGTTAAGGCTTCTAGGCGTCACTAAACAAGTGACGGGGGTAAGTGTCGGGAAAAAGGGGTTTTATGCGGCACTTATGCAAGTGACGCATGATTAGGGATTTTAGCGACACTCAATGCGTCACTTAAGTGATGCATGAAGTGACGCTATACTGCACCTTCGTTGCGACACTTAAGGCTGTTGACGGATTTTTTAGCCAAAAATGAGTTTTCGGGTTTCCGTTTGGTCTGATTCTTTTACCCAACCCTTATAGGGACATTCTAAGCTTAAAGGAACAACTAGAACCTAAAAATACTCGAAATCGAAAGGTTTCGGGTTTTGTCAGAAACTTACGAATCGTTGCGCGGAGGATTCGGAAAGATAGAAACGTAGATCATTGCGAGGCGGTTCTTTTTCTCCAAACGGGTGGTGAAGATCGAGGTCGTTTGGTGGTATTTTTAGTGAGATTAAGGTGATGGTGGTGGATGATGATTTAGAGAGAAAAAGAAGGAAAAGAGAGAAAGGGAGTTAAGAAAATGAGAAAGAAGAGGGAAGAGGAGGGAAAAAGAGAGGGAAGGGAGAGGGGCCGGCTAGGTAGGGTCCACAGAGGTGGACTTCACCCATTTTCGTTCCCGTGCAGTTGCGTTCCATGCAGTGTTCGTTTTCTCGATCGTTTAAACGTTTAATAATTATTTAAAACATTTAATTGTATATTTTTAAAGAGCAATTAATTACTCGATATTTATGTTGAAGTATTTTATCAAAATACTTAATACTTGGATTATAAATCATAACTTTAATTTATTTAGTTTTGTTTGCGCGTTTATGTTTTAATCGCGTAAGTTGTTAATTATACGAAATGAATATGAAATATTATCAAAATAATATTTGGGATATAGTCGCGTTATTATAAAATTTTATATTATTTAATAAAATTGATCACCAACGTCCGTATTTACTTGAACCGAATTACCTTCGATTTGAAACGTGCTCGATTTAACCAAATCGCGCAATTGTATATATTCAACAATATATTATTTGATACACAAATTAGCCTAACACGGTACTAATTACATGTATTACAAAAATGATTAGGACCTAATGACTAGCCCTAATTTGGCGGGTGTTACAAAGAAGTTATCAAAGAATCAACCAATGACTACAACACCACTCAAAGGCACCTGATAAGGGAAATCGAATGAGAATACGATTCATACCTCGCCAATTATGGAGAACTAGAACCCCGCGCCCTTCGAAGATATATTCAAGAATTCTCCGATTCCCTTCAAGCACAAATCACCAGAGAAGCTCAACAGCCAGAAAGACCCCACTACCCGATGGGAGAAGTCGAGTTCTACAGCAACCAAAGCAAAATATACCAAATAGTGTATTGTGCCTTGGCCGGATCTGCTTTTCCCTATTCTTCTAGTCAGAAGGCTATACTTGCATCGATGAGAACCAATCTTGAAAGAGCTACTGGAAACCCACGAAATTATACCGACATCAGAATGGTGGGAGATCTTAGAACCCTTCTAGATCTCATCGAAACTGGAGAACATCTCACAACCTCAGAAAATTACAAGATCGTCATTCACTCTACCATTGGTCATCACGTTGAACTGATAATTGATGAGCTGAATGAGTCAGCATATGAAGAAGAAACTCATGAGGTACCAAGGTTCATTCCACACATGTCGCAAATCAACTTAGCAACCTATGTGACAACTTGACTGCGTGGAATGTACCAAGAAGAAGACGTAGAACTTAACGCTTACCGAAATGGATACCGTGAAATATTCAACAAGTTAATCTACATCTTCACAGACTTGGATTTTCCATTCAATCGTGAACAACACCAAATCATCAGACAAGTATGCCAAGCAACAAGATCCTTTGGAGGAGATCCTTTGGCTAGTGACTTTGAAGAAGTAAGAACTGAGTTTATGGCTTTAATCGCCTTGATAGGTCGAAACCACCCCCAGCGTGAGGTTGTCCGAACTTACATGATATCGCGTAAAAAGTCACGTTTTTACCACCGATATCTCTCTCATTCTGGAGAAATACTTGGCATTTGGACTCAAACAACGCACAAATCATTGATAATATGCTAAGAAGATCAAAACAAGGTTGCACGAGCAAAATCAAGCAAAACGGCCGGAAAACGAAGATTCCACGCACGTTTGGAGATTCAAGACATCAAAACGAGATTTCAATGCAAAAGTGCCCATCATCAACATCCTACTTACCCAAGATGTTCGTTTTCAAATTACGAATCCAACAGAAGAAGAATCAACAAAATGGACGAAGAATGAAGATTCTACGTACGCCGGAAGATCCAAACGATTCGTACGACACATCCAAAGTTCAGAGACATATTTTTGGGATTTCTTTTCATCAAAAGCTTCGTTTTTGAATTATGAATCCAACGCAAAAAGAATCAACGCAAACGGATGCATAACGAAGAAAACACGCACGAATCGAGAAACGAGGCAACAGGCGACGAACCGGTGGGGGGGTGCTTGCCACCCCACCGCCGCCGGCTGGCACATGGCCGCCGCTCACCCGCACGGATTGCACTTTTTTGTCTTTTTGCGTACCCGGTGCTAGACCTTTACGTGTTTTTCGTACCTGGTGCCACCACCTTTTCCACATTTTCGTACCTGGTGCCACCACGTTTTCCACCTTTTGCTATTGTGAGCTTTCACTTGCTAAAATGCACCAAAACTCTCCTATAAATAGGAGGCATGAGGCTCATTTGCAAACACACCTCACCACACTAAGGTACTAGGATACCAACACCCCAAAACACCAAAACACCTACACGTTCTACATTTCTTTATTGTAATATTAGTAGTAATTCTTCCTAGTTAATTAGACTAGCTAATTAACTAGTCAAGGAAGATTTGTACGGAGGTGCTCCGTGACGCATATTTTAGCTACGAGTTGTTGTACTTCTTTCCAGGTATCAATCTATCTTTCATATTTAATATGCTTGTCCTTTCTTTAATAAATTTAAATATGCATGATAGAACTACCATGATTAGCTAAATAACTCAATTGTCTGCTGTGATAGTCGTTTAGAAAGTATTAAATATGTGACTATGTGGTATGTTATGAGATTGTGGATGGTTTACTTTACAAATGGATATAGGAATTAAATCTTTATCGTTTATCTGCCCAACTCATGTTATGACTAAAATTTTATCCAAAAATGAACGTAGCTAACTCATAGGATACAGGTCACTTAGTTATACTATGTTAGATTGAATCATTGAGCTCGGCATGGACGGTGTTCTCTAGATCAAATTAGGATCCAAGAGACACGGAACATGGGAGTAGAGGTAGATTAAGATTAAATTCATATAGATGATATTTTTGAGACAACTTTAGGAATATCCTCAACTTAGATAATACTTTTGTATGCTTAAATTGAACTGTTGCTTTGATCGTCTTATTGCATGTTCTTGTTTGATTGTTTCCTTAGGATCATCATAATAGTGAAATTTAGACGGCATTAATCATCGTGAAATAATATGACGGCCCTTATTCGACTGTTCTTTGATATAGTACTGGAAACGCTTATGGCGGAGTACAAATGTATGGAAGTCAAGAACGACCGAAGGTAGTTGTATTATGAATCGAATAACAAACGTATTACTTAGGTTTCTATTTGTGGCATAAATCATCCCTGTTTTGTTGCATCCCTGAGTAATGATGATAACTCGTACGAATAAGTGATGACATGTTATCCGGCCGTCTAGACCAGTTAGCCCAACCTATTCCGGTGAAGATAACCCTCGTTCATAAGATTGTTTATTCAACAAACTATGCCATGATTCGGGCATCTCTGACGACCGAGATTGGGGAATAGGATTCGAGGTTAACTGTCGGATAATGTGGGTGTACATTTGAGAGAACTTTCGGTGTACACTTCAATATATTTTGCAATCCACGTGACATTCTATTTGCCTGATTGTGGACACCTCCGCGTTAGCCCGATAGAAGGATTGTAGTAATAGCTCACATCAACTTACGAACTTATCTTCATTAGAACTCTCCATATTTAACAACTTCTAAACCACGTTATAGTAGACAATCGCTTTAATTGCTGAATGCCCGAAGTAACCTCCACTTTTTTAATTTAGTCTAGTTTAATTTAGAATCGAAAACCAAAAACCAAAACCAACTCTTTTAACCCCAGCTAAATACATAAAAGCTTCTAAACCCCCTAGTTTCAATTTGTCGCGCTTTGAAGAACGATCCTAGGTCATACTTGTCCTTTGCTAGCCCTTTGATTAGCATAATAAGTAACCCTAGGCCCCAACCTTATAAATTAAAAACCCACTGCTGTGTCCCGACACCATTAGAAATCCCAACGACCAGTGCGTGTCGCAACATTACACCTGCACCAGAATTGACCCTAACGGACCAGTTACACGGTCAGTTAGATACATCAGCTACGGAATGGCAATCCTTGACAGATTGACCACTGACCACTTCAAAAGCTTCAGAATGGAATCCACCAACCCACCAACTCTTATTGCCGACATGACAGAGCAATTCCTCCAATACTTTCCTCCAAGATACACCCTACCTAGAATCCACAGTGACCACTCCAGCACTAGGGACGCATCCAACATCATCTGAAGAAGAAAGGACTAAGTCGAGCTCTCGACTTTAAAAGAGCGCTTCTCGGGAGGCAACCCGTGTTTTAAAATTTCTGCAAATTTTACTTTCCAAGAAGTGATGAAATCTCCGACTATCTTTCACACATGGATCATACATGCCCCAGCCTGCAAGAAAGTATCAACACCCGAAGAATTGTATATCCGACGTGTTAACACCTACAAGACCAATCACAAGAAGACTTGATCAAGAATGCACCTATAAAGACGAAGTCTGGCAAATGCAAGCAAAGGAATACTGCAACTACCGGGGAGTACTTCTATACCGTCACTTTCATTCATTATAAATATACCATATCCATTATGCTTATCACTAAGTGTGAGATTCAAACCCAACACACACCGCTAAAAGAATAACATCAATCAAAAGTTACATTTCTTGCCATTAGAATTAAATTAGATTAGTCTTACCAACCATGTCAACACCTTATCCTGATTGGACCCAACTTTTGGATAATTCTTCCCCCACAAGTCACTCATTTTCCTCAAAATCACTTTTGCGACTTTTTATGCTTGAACAAGACCGTATAAACTAAAGAGTGATCGGATTTCAAGATAACATTGACGCCATGATAAAAATTTCAGAAAAATTAATCTCTAACATGGAATCCATTTTGAAAAACTTAAGTTTTATTGAGGAAAACACTAACCCACCAAGTGACAATGTGTTAATCGTGACAAGAGGAGGAAAAGTAACCAAAGTTGATCCACCGCCACCAGACAACACCCCCGAAAACACTTCTTTACCCACACCTACACCTAGTGAAAATGTGTCAATTGACATCCCTATCATAATACCTGACCCATCACCAGCCAAAACTCCAGATAATATACCTCGAACGAGAATACCTTATCCTGGTAGACTTAAAAAGGAAAAGCAAGAAGCCCAATTCGGTAAATATATGGAAATATTTAAAAGCCTACACTTAAACGTTAGATTATTAGATGCTTTAGTAGAAATGCCCTCGTGTGCAAAATTCTTTAAAGAACTCCTTTCAAACAAAGAAAAACTTAGGCAAATAGTTAGTTTACCCTTGAATACTGAATGTTCATTAATTGTACAACGTGGTCTCCCACCTAAATTAGGCGATACTGGACGTTTTACTATTCCCTGTTTTCTCCAAGGAATTCAAATTAGTAACGCCTTAGCAGACCTAGGTGCTAGTGTAAATCTTATGCCTTATTCCCTCTACAAGAAATTAGGATTAGATGACCTATTACCTACTCGTATGACTATCCAATTAGCTGACAGATCAGTTAAACTCCCTCGAGGAATTGCTGAAGATGTCATGGTCAAAGTCGATAAGTTCGTTTTTCCAGTGGACTTTATTGTCATGGACATAGAGGAAGACACCCATATCCCGCTTATCCTAGGCAGACCATTCCTAAATACTGCCAAGGTTGTAATTGATGTTAACGATAAATCTTTAAAATTGAGAGTTGGGAAAGAGGAGGTCACCTTTAATGTCGATCGATTAATGAAGCAACCTCTGGAAGAGGACCTTGGTTTGTGTGATACCATGCAGGATATTTTTGATGAGCATCTCCACGAAGTACTAGCACTATCCAGCCAGGATCCGATACCCAACACCATAATCACCGTGCGAAAGCTGTGTAATGAGGACCCTGGGCTGCACTCCGCAATCGCTTCGCCAACAACATCTAACGAACTACTATTTCCGCTGTTTGAAAAGAAGTCTCCTCACATCGATGGCAAAACAATCGCTATTCCATTAGGATGCGGTACACCGATACCTTGGCTGAAAAGAGATAAACCCATATTCAATGAACCAAACCCATTTCCCTCAATTAGAGAGATCTTGGATTCATTCAAAGGAATGAGTGTTGAGCCACCATTGTTTGAACTACAATTAGCCAACCAACCCGAACCACTGCCGTTTTCAAACCCTGAAATCACCATAAACCAATCTTCATCCGCTCAATTTCAAGAATTCCAATTCACTAACGACGGAGAGATCATCATCACCAGAAACGATGAAGTTTCCTCATCATCAGTCAACAAGTACGAGATAAAGAAAGACGAATTCTATAATAAAACAGAGTGGGTTGAAATAGCATCAATCTCCACATCTGAGCCCGAGACGGACGAAGCACCATTCCAAGCTGAATACGAAAAGCTGAATAAAGATGAGATAGCTAGAATGAAGCCATCTATCGAAGAGCCACCAAACCTGGAATTAAAAGAACTACCACCTCACCTTGAGTACGCTTACCTCCATGGAACATCACAACTCCCGGTGATAATATCAAAAGAGTTAAAAACTGAGGAGAAAGCTCAACTCATTGATGTTCTGAAATCGCACAAGAAGGCAATTGCATGGAAAATTTCTGACATACAAGGAATCAGTCCAAACTACTGCACACACAAGATCCTCATGGAAAACGATTTCAAACCATCCGTAAAAAGGCAAAGAAGGGTAAATCCTAAGATTCAGGACGTGGTCAAACAAGAGGTTATCAAATTCTTAGATGCTGGATTGATCTACCCAATATCCGACTCACCTTGGGTTAACCCTGTTCAAGTCGTACCAAAAAACGGAGGAATGACGGTCATTACAAATGAAGAAAATGAGCTTATATCAACTCGGACGGTTACCGGTTGGAGGGTCTGCATCGATTATCGGAAGTTAAACGAAGCAACTCGCAAAGATCACTTCCCGCTTCCGTTTATTGACCAAATGCTCGAAAGGTTATCAGGAAATGAATTCTACTGTTTCCTTGATGGTTTTTCCGGGTATTTCCAAATCCCGCTCGATCCGAAGGACCAAGAGAAGACAACATTCACATGTCCCTACGGAACGTTCGCATACCGACGAATGCCGTTTGGATTATGCAACGCACCTGCAACATTTCAAAGATGCAATGTTGCAATTTTCCATGACATGATTGAACAATGCATGGAAGTCTTTATGGACGATTTCTCTGTCTTTGAAAACTCCTTCGCATCATGTCTATCCAACCTTGATAGAATGCTCGCCAAGTGTGAAGAATCAAACCTCGTGTTAAATTGGGAAAAATGTCACTTTATGGTAAAGGAAGGAATAGTTTTAGGACATCGAATATCAAAGTCCGGAATTGAAGTAGACAAAGCAAAGGTCGAAACCATTGCCAAACTTCTGCCACCAACCAACGTCAAGGCCATTAGAAGCTTTCTAGGACATGTTGGGTTCTACCACCGTTTTATCAAGGACTTCTCCAAGATTTCTCGACCTATCATCCACCTTCTAGGAAAAGACATCAAGTTTGTATTTGACGAGAACTGCATGAAGGCTTTCAACTACCTGAAGAAGGAGCTTACAAATGCGCCAATCATGGTCGCTCTAGATTGGAGCCTACCATTTGAGATCATGTGTGATGCTAGTGACTTCGCAGTTGGGGCAGTTCTCGGTCAAAGGAAGGATAATCACTTTCGACCAATCTATTACACTAGCAAAACACTTACAGATGCTCAAGAGAACTATACAACTACAGAAAAAGAGCTGCTAGCCGTGGTATTTTCGTTTGACAAATTTAGATCCTACCTGATATTGTCCAAAACAATAGTATATAAGGATCACTCAGCTCTAAAATACCTCTTCAAAAAGCAAGACGCAAAGCCTAGATTGTTACGTTGGATTCTACTCCTACAAGAATTCGACATCGAGATAAAAGATAAGAAAGGAGCAGAAAATGTCACCGCAGATCATTTAAGTCGACTTGAAAATCCGTCAATGGAACAACTTGCAGAGAGAGATATTAAAGATCGATTTCCAGAAGAGCAGTTAATGAGTTTAGGAGAACAAGGCTCGCAATTCACTGACGATCCTTGGTTTGTAGACATTGCCAATTTTGTAGTTAGAGGGATCACAAGAAAAGGGATGATCTCATCGTGAAGACAAAAGTTCTTCCGCGACGTCAAATATTACTTTTGGGATGATCCATATTTGTTCAAAGTCTGTCCCGACCAAATAGTAAGAAGATGTGTCGATGGGAAAGAAGCTGAACATATACTCCACCAAAGCCATCACGGACCCACCGGATGACATCATGCAGCTAATCTGACAGCAAAGAAAGTCTACGACTCAGGATTCTACTGGCCTACCATTTTCAGAGACGCACAAGACTTGGCGAAACGCTGCGATATTTGCCAAAGGTTTGGAAATATCACAACGCGTAACGAAATGCCGTTGACGAATATCCAAGCATGTGAAATATTTGACATATGGGGTTTAGACTTCATGGGACCATTTTCGACATCTTACGGAAAAGAATACATTCTAGTAGCTGTCGATTACGTATCAAGATGGGCCGAAGCCCAAGCCTTTCCAACAAATGATTCAAGAGTCGAAACTAAGTTCTTAAAACAACTATTCTGTCGGTTTGGAACACCTTGAGCAATCATCAGCAATCGAGACACGCACTTTTGCAATACTCAGTTTATGAAACTATTGCAACAATATGGTGTTACCCACAAAACCTCTACGGCCTATCACCCGCAGACGAATGGGCAAGCAGAGATTATAAACCGTGCACTAAAAAGGATCTTGGAATGAACAGTTGGTCAACACAAGGAAAGATCGGTAGACAAGCTAGACGATGATTTATGGGCATTTCGAACAACTTATAAAACGCCATTAGGAACAATCCCCTATAGGCTTGTTTATGGAAAGGCATGTCATCTCCCAATTGAACTAGAATACAAAGCTTACTGGGCACTGAAGAGCTGTAGTTTAGATCCTACGATAACAGGAACGCATCAGAGAATGCAGCTAAATGAGCTAGCAGAGTTGAGGGATCAAGCTTACGAAAGTTCCTACAAATTTAAGGAAAGAACCAAGTTGCTCCACGATTCAAAGCTCCACCCCACACGCTTCAATCCAGGTGATAAAGTTCTACTCTTTAACTCCCGATTTAAGAAATTTTCTGATAAGTTCAAAACACGATGGAGCGGTCCCTTCACAATCTCTAAAGTATTTCCCTATGGTGCCATCGAACTCAAAGCTCCAGACGGAAATTTCAAAGTAAACGGTCACCGATTAAAACACTACGTAGAAGACTTTCCCTCAAATGAGGAAGTCTATAACTACGAATCACTCTAATAGAAAAATGGGTATAAAAGAGTCAAGCTACAAGACTCGATAAACAAAGCGCTCTTGAGAGGCATCCCAAGCCTATCTTATGTTTTCAACATTAATTTTCCTTTACTGTTTTGTTTGAACTAATCCAATTTTTTTCTATGCAGTACCTCGCCTTACAAAAGACTAATGATTTTAGACCATTAACCTTTTGTATTTTGCAGGATGAGTTCGCAGTCAGACAGAGCACGAGCCCCCCAGTCAGAGACGCTCGCGTGCCATGAATCATTCCCGGAGTTCATAAGTGGGTAGTAGCATGAGGACTGTCAGGGGATCCTAGTCACCACCTCCTAGGTTGGATGAGATTTCGGCAGACTCGGTGGAGGTGTACGTTCAGGAATCATTCCTGTAACGTCCCATCCATTCCAGGTTACCTTCATCTCACCGACCAGCGGGACAGACCGTAGGGACCTCCAGAGTACCCACCTTTGAGCATGGGGTTACTACTGCGGATCCTGCTGTCACTTGGTCAATATTGAGAGCCCTTGAGGTCTAGCACACCACCATCTCTGAGATCCACACTGCTCTGGGCCTTTCTTCCACACCTGTGTGCCCCTTTCAGATGGGACCTGATCCCGCTCCGCACATTCCACCGTGGGACTTATTCCCACCTTGGAGCTTGACTGCGCAGGACCACCCCACTTTCATGGACTCACTAGAGGAGGAGACTGCTGCCCTAGACTCTTGGATTCAGGATCCAGAGGATGGCACTGCATCTCCTGTCTATACCATCGAGGAGCCAGCATCTCCTACATCGATCGTGGAAAACACGATCTTTGTGGATGATGACTTCACCGATTGGGAGGCACTCTATGCTGACATGGATTAGCTTTTATTAGTTATTTTATGTTTAATATTAACTTATATTGAAACTTGTGTTTTTTGAAGGATGTGTACTATGCAGAATTCAAAGTAGAATTTGTGGAACAAGTTCATTTTTAATGAGCCTGGTCCATTTCCAGCAAATTCACACACTTGAATCTGGTCCATAAAATCCAATGGCAACGCACGCAGCACAAGGAAGTATCTCTTCTAATCTTATTTTGCTTAATTTAACATGCTAAAATTCTAAGTAAAACTCTAAGTGTGGGATTATAACACACATAAAAGCAAGTAAGTTACGTTCCAAGTTACAAATTACTTTTTGGTCACAAAGAACCTTAAACCAATCATGTTGATTAGTTCATCAAATCGAGTACGCGAAAAAGCTTTTTTGAAAAGGTCGGCATTCTGCTTTAGGGTATCTATGTGGACAAGGTCTATCAGGTGTTTTTCATAGCAATCCCGTATAAAGTGGAACCTAAGTTCTATGTGTTTAGTCTTAGAGTGCTGTACGGGATTGCGTGTGATAGATATAGCAGCAGTGTTATCTATGTGAATAGGAGTCATAGAAAGAAGTAACCCGTAATCACGCAGTTGATGCTGAATCCATAGAACCTGAGAGCAACAACTGGCAGCAGCAACGTACTCAACTTCTGCGGTTGAAAGAGAAACTATAGTCTGTTTCTTGCACTGCCACGAGACCAAGCGAGATCAGAGAAATTGGCATCCACCAGTGCTGGACTTCTTGTCTATGCTGCAGCCGCCATGATTAGAATCCGAATAGGCAGTAAGAGCGAATGATTTCTCATTTGAATACCATAGACCAAGATTGGGTCTATGTTTGTGATAACCAAAAATTCGCTTTACCGCCTTCATGTGAGACACCTTGGGTTTGGCTTGAAAGCGTGAGCAGACGGATACCGTGAACACAATATCCGTTCAAGAGGCAGTCAAATACATCAGAGAACCTATCATTGAACGATAGTCCTTTTCTTTGCAGTCTTCCTTATCCGCAGCAAGTCTAAGGTTGTGATTAAGTTCGATAGATGTCCCATAGGTTTTACAATTGAGCAGGTCATATCTAGTCAACATGTCATTGACATATTTTGACTGATGAATATAAATACCTTTTGCTGACTGCTCAACTTGTACACCGAAAAAGAATTTGAGCTCACCCATCGCACTCATCTCAAACTCAGACTTCATGATCTCCTCGAAGTTCTTGCACATTGCCTCATTTGTAGAGCCAAAGATAATATCGTCCACGTAAACCTGCACAAGTAACATATCTTCTCGATCCCCAGTCTGTTCTTTACGGATGAACAAAGTACTGTCAATGTTCCCACAAACAAAACCATGCTTGATTAGGTGAGTAGTGAGCCTCTCGTACCAAAGCCTCGGAGCTTGATGAAGGCCATATAACGCCTTGTTCAATTTGCAAACATATTCTGGATGCTCAGGGTCTTCAAAACCTGGAGGGTGTTTAATGTACACATCTGTATCCACTTGTCCATACAGGAAGGCGCTTTTAACATCGAGTTAGTTAACACGAAACTCCTTGAAAGAAGCGAATGCAAGGAAAATACGAATAGACTCTAATCCTGCCACAGGAGCAAAGACTTCATCATTGTCCAGACCCTCGATTTGACTAAAACCTTGAACAACCAATCATGCTTTGTTACGAATAACTATACCCCGATCGTCCATCTTATTTCGAAATACCCATCGAGTGCCAGTTAAGTGAGTACCTTTGGGTAACGGAACTACATCCCAAACGTGTAGCTTGTTGAACTGCTGTAATTCTTCTTGCATGGCCTCGACCCAGGATGGATCTTTTAAGGCCTCATCAACTTTCTTGGGTACAATTTGCGATAAATGACAAGAATTTATCCGAGCAACCAGAGTCAACATTTGTTGATTTGGATTTTGTTTCACTTGTTGTCTTGTTTGAACCGGAACATTAGGATCACCAATAATATTATCGATGGGGTGATTCTTGTGTACACGTGTCACTCGGATTACATCCGGCGCAAGTACTAACTACAAATTATTCATATCCCCTTCAGTGACAGGAATAGTTGTAGTCTCAGGAGCAATAGAACTTTCAGGTTGCGCAGGTTGTTGTGGTTCCTCATCTTCTTCATCATGAGCGTTAAAATGGGTGAATACCGTTTCTTCTTCTTCGGCTTCCTCTAAAGGAGGCATATTAGGATCATCAGGAAGGTCTTTTGTATTAATCATTCCTGAAGTCGAAGGAGCATTCGATGATGGGGTAATAGGAGATGGTTCGGTTGTAGTAGGTGATGGTGTGGGTGTTGGAGTAGGTGTTGAAGTGGGTGTTGTAGCAGATGTGTCTTGACATAGACTTATGCCATGAAGTAGGGTGACCAACTCCTCCTCTTCATTATCTTCTTCGGGTATGTCGAAAGAGTTAAAAACATCCTTATAGTTGAACAGCCAATCCAGACCCGTTCCTTGAGGAGGATCCGTGTAACGCAAGCATTTTACCTCAAAATGCTCTTCCACCTGGTGTGTTGATTTAATGTAGACTCTTTTGTTTGGCGAATTAACTGAATAACCAAGAAAAATCCCTTCAACAGCTTTATCTCCAAACTTTGAGACTTTTTCTTTTGGGATCATAATCAGACACGGACACCTAAATGGCTCTAGAAACTGCAGAGTTGGCTTACGGTTATTGAAAAGTTCATAACATGTCTTGTTCTTTTTCTTAACCGTGAGCACTCAATTCAGAATGTAACAAGCAGTGGTGACTGCCTCAGCCCAAAAGATTATAGGTAGCTTAGAATCAGCCAGCATAGTCCGAGCTATCTCGATAATAGTCCTATTCTTATGTTCTGCAACTCCATTCTGTTGAGGAGTTCTTGGAGCACTGAACTGATGATCAATGCCTTTCGAGGCACAATATAACTCGAGAATTGAGTTCTTGAATTCAGTTACATTGTCACTTCGCAGTCTCTTCACCTTTAAGTTGCACAGATTTGCCAACTTCTCCAACAGGTACACCAAAATATCTGCTGTTTCACTCTTCGCAGCAAGAAAGTATACCCACAAAAATCAGGAGTAGTTATCGGTGACTACTAAGCAGTAGGAACTGTGACACCCGTCAAGTTAGGACTAGTAATTAGTGCCTAATCAGTTATAATACATGTAATTAGTTCTGTGTTAGGCTAATTAATGTATCAAGTAATATATATTGTTGAATATATACAATCATGCGATTTGATTAAATCGTACAAGTTTCAAACCGAATGTAATTCAGTTCAATTAATACGGATGTTGGTGAACAATTTTGTTAAATAATATAAAATTATTTAATAACGCTATCATATCCAAAACATTACTTTGATAATATTTCGTATTCGTACCGTACCGTACAAACAAAGGCTACGCAATTAGATTATTAAAACGCGCAAGTAAAACGAAACAAGTTAATTTATATAACTCAATTATTAAGTATTTGGTGAAATGTTTCAAGTGAAATATCGCATAATTATTCGTATTTTAAAACCCACAAATTAACGCGCACGAAATTATTTAAACGTTTAAATGAATCGGGAAAACGAACACCGCACGGAGCGCGAATGCACGGGATTAAAAGTGGAGACCCACACCTCGTTGGGCCCCCACCGAATCAGCCACAAAGGGTGAGGACATCACCTCCCCACCCTCATTCTCATCCATCACTCTCTCTCTACTCCTCATTTTCTTTCTTTTTCTCTCCAACCAAACCACCACCACCACTTCATTAAAATCACCAAAAAGCACCATTAAATGTCCTCAAAATTCAAGGCTCATTTGAAGAAAAACGTTCACCTCATCACGATCTACAATGCTATCTTTTCGGAATCTTGATTCGCCACTTTGTAAGTTTTCGACAAAAACCCGAAACCTTTCGATTTCAAGTGTTTTTAAGTTCTAGTTGTTTCTTTAAGCTTAAAATGTCCAAATATGGGTTGGGTAAAAGTCTCAGGTCAAACGGAGGCCGAAAAACACCTTTTCGGCTCATTTTTCGGCCAACAGCGCGTTATGTCACAGAGGCTCCAGGCCACCCACGACATAAGCCTTTATGTCGCTAAATCAGACCTTATGTCGCATATAGTGACATAAGCCACTATGTCGCACTAATCACGGATGTCGCATATAGCGACACAAATAGTTATGTCGCAGAAATTACGGAGGTCGCATATAGCGACACAACGCCCTATGTCGCATTAAATTGCGGATGTCGCCCTTAGCGACACAAGCCCTTATGTCGCATATATAATCTGCGACACAACAGACTATGTCGCACTTAGCGACACAAAGCCGTATGTTGCACGCTATGTCGCATGAAACAGAACCAAGAAAACACAAATTTTACTAAGTGTCGAGACCTAAAATTTTATCACTCGATTTCACCCAAATTCGAGTCCAGATGCGTTTTTCGCCAAAGCAATTTAGTAGAAATAAAATTTTTCACCCAGCTCGACCCCAACCAGGGGCTCTGCCCCTTGGACCCCGCCAGGGGCTGCCGCCCCTTGGACCCCGCTACCAGGGGCGCTGCCCCCGGACCCCCGTCATTAACGGGCTTCGTCCTTACCCTAGAGTCACGAGTAACAGTGTTACATCTAAACTTTCACACAAAGAGTTAAACTTGTATAACATCAAACACGAATGCGACGTGACCTCTAAAACACATTGGAATTTATTTTTAAGTATAATACTTCAAAATCATCAAAATAATAATATGGGATTATTATTACAAACAAATCACCAACAGGCCGTACACGTTTTCAAAACACAAGTCAAATAACCAAATCGTAGTAATTTGGATAATTCAATCAACCAAATCGTAGTAATTTGGACATTCTAAGTTGGACGAACAACTACAAGGGTAGTCTTTCGAGATGCCTACTCATGTTATAACCATTGTGTGTCTTGGACACCCTCAGGTTGCAAGTCTTCAGATATCAATCCACCGCTAATCAATTCAAGTTTATTAATTTAAACACTCAAGGCTCAGGTGAGTCTCATGGCCCCTATTTTACTCTTTTCAATCAGGGGTGTGATTACATTGCTCGCTTTATTTTACAATATGAACGCAAGTATAATACAAATCAAATACTACATGAGTTGTTTTCACTAATTATTTCAAAGCCCTCCACAACATAGTTTGGTAATACATCTGTAGCGTGAATGTTAGTATATGATATCATATAGGATTGACAATCCTCGTCCGGGTTAGCACGCACTAACTGGTCAAACGGACGTATTAGCATTTGGGAAGACGAGTGTAGATTAGGCACTCGTAGGAGGCAACTCAGTTAGGTTTCCTTAATTGGACCTGACGCTCAAGTTAAGCTCAGACTATGTGCTCATGGCTGTATAACTTTTATTTTGCTTAATTGCATTTTAAATTCAATTAAATCTTGCGGTTCATACAAATATGTGTTGACATACAAACCTGTGAGCTCACCAGCGTTTTGCTGTCCAATTTTAGCATGTATCACAGGTGACCAGCAGTAGGTTGGACTGCTCAACCGAGAACTATTAGCTCGAGTCAGCATGCAAACAATCAGAGATTTAGCTGCATTATTATATTTTGTATAGGTTAATTATGTACCTAAATCTCTCAATTTCAAACCGGGCTAATGTAAACAACATTTTGATGTAAACTTTGGTTTTATCAATATCAATGTAAAACGACACATATAGTGGTCGTTCATTATATCTTATGTGCTGTGTATATTGATTAGTCACGCCCCGACCCGATTCGCTTCCGCAACCTGAATTTGGGGGTGCGACAGGATCGACCACCAATGCTCTTAGTAGAAATAGGACCAAACAAATCCATATGTAAGAGCTCGAGTGGTGCAGCAATAGAATTCACTACCTTGGACTTATGGGACTTTTTGTAGAGTTTCCCCTTGTGGCATGAAATACACTCATCTTTTAGAGCAAATGACTGTTTTGGAACTCCGTTTACCAAATCATTATTTATAAGAAAATTCATTTTGAGAAAATGAATATGTCCCATCCGTTGATGCCAAAGTAGTGATTCTTTTTCTGAATCCTTTGATAGGAGACAAGTGTACTCATTTGTAGTCTCCACAGTTCGCATGTTCATCACATAGGTATCGTTTCTCCGTGGCGCCCGCATAAGCACCCATTCTTTAGGGATAACGAAACCCGACTTCAAGATCACACATTCTGTTTTTGTGAATGCTGTGGTATAATCCTTATCACAGACTTGTGAAATGCTCAACAAGTTGTGAGTGAGTTGAGCCACGTAATTCACATTCTCAAAGCTAACTCTACCATTAGTTAGCATTCTATTTCCAGTAATCGTTCCTCCAGTATCTCCAGCAAAGGCAACATGTCCTCCGGCGTGTGGTTTAACATCCGTCAGAAGAGACACATCGCCAGTCATGTGTCGTGAGCAGCCGCTATCCATAAACCATTCACTATCTTTAACATGTTCTGACTGCTGCAATACATAAAAGTAAGGAGATTAGTGAGAAACGGTGACCCAAGCCTTTACAGACTTAGGTCTACCAAGGTCATCAACAATAATCACATCAGATAGAACTTTATTTTTTAGTAAATCAGACTTTTCATCTAATGTGTTATTGTTGATGACGGAAGAGTCACTACTAGACTCCTTTCTTTTCCAAACTTTAGATTGTTCGGAAGTTGGTTTGGGAGTAATGTCGGGCTTTTGTTTTGGCAAAGGTTTTTGCCCAACATTACTTTGCTTGTCAACAGGCTTGGGAGAGTTGGAATAACGCCTAGGTGGTGAAAATGAATTTCTATAAAAAGAAGTTCTAGGCATATCTCTCCCATAGCGCTGATGAGAAAGCTTGGGGCAATCACGAATTAAATGTCCCTGTTTCTTGCAGTAGAAACGTGAACGATTCTCAACAATCGGTTGCGGCTGATGATTTACCGGAGTAGATGATGAGGCATTTTTAGAACAAGCACAGTGTGTGCAAGTTTGAAAAGATGTTTGCCTCGGTTGATTGGTTGAGGGTGAAGGTTTTTTACATGAAACTCTTTCATTGTTCACAATTAAGTTATTTTTCAAAATCTTTACAGGTGTCTGTAAAATTTGAGTTTTCTCATTTAAAACTTTTTTCTTTCCCTTATCATTTTGTATTTTAAGGAAAGGTTCATTTTTCAAAATCACCTTTTCTGATTTGACCTCAATCTTCTCAACCTTAGGATACTCCTCATCGGTAATATCCTCAATCTCAACTATCTCCTCAACACTAACTAGAGATACAGCTTCAGACTTAACAAACTTAGGCGAAAGATACTCTGGCTGCTTGGTTTTCTCCTTTGCCTGTTTGTTTTGCTTAGTTGCCTTTGACTTTATACCATATAAAAATGCATAGTCAACAGGAATCTCTTCAGTGCCTTCCTTAACAGGCATAGGACAGTATTCAGTGGGAGGCGGGACTTCAGCATAGCCTAGTCCTGCCTTGGTTTTGTTATCTGTCCTCTGCTTATTAAGGATTTCATTAAAGGCAACTGTAGAGGAGGAGGAACCAAGAATCTTGTTCTTATAGTTATCATACTCAACTTTTAAATCAGAGAGTTCCTTATTCAACAATTCTATTTCAGCAAGATAGCTGTTAATAGCATCTTGTTGACTAAAAACCTTTGATTTGTACTTTTGAGTGTCTTGTTTATAAGCCTCAATTTTCTTATCATAAAGTTGTTCATTAGCTTTTAAGTACTTATTGGACTCATTAAGTTTTGCAACCTTTTCTCTTAATTCTACGTTTTCTTCTTGAAAGCACTTTAAAGATTCAGTTAACTTAATGCATGAAATACAGTTCAAAGGCTCATCAGTTTTATTGCATACCTCATTAGTAATGTGTGCCATAAGACACTGTTGGTACTTTTCATCAAACATACTCCAGTCCTTGTTTGTAGGCTCGAAGATAACTAAAGCATCAGCTGTCGCTTGTTTCACTTCTTCCTTCTCTTGAGCTTTAGGAGCATCAGGCTTCATAAAACCCGATGGAGGAACTTTGGGTTTCTCGCATTCCCTTGCGAAATGTCCCAAATTTTGACAATTATAGCAACGAACCTTGCTCTTGTCAAAACCAAAGATGGTTTTGCCGTTTCCTTCCAAACTCTTGCGTCCAGTCCTTTGCAAGAATTTTTGAACTCTTCTCGAGATCATGGCAATATTCCAATTTAAGTCCATTTACTCAAGATCATCATCATCCAGTTGAGCATAGTCTTCCTTAGCAAGTTCTAGTTTAGAATTTCGTTGTGAAACCAAATCCTTGTAGGAGCTCAGAAAAGCTGTATAGATAGCAGCTTGTTCTTCAATAGCTGGGGAAATCGTAACTTGTTGTTGTGAACCTAGTAAAGGTCCAGAAGCATAGACTAGATGATGAGCACCAGTAGACTGCAATGGAGAACTAGTATCAGAAATAAAGGCCAGTCCACCATATGTCTTCCCGGTGTTTACCTTTCCTCCATATAATGTCGGGTCTTGAACAAACCCACCCGATTTACACTCCTATTTCTTCAACTCCATTGCATGAGCTTGAAGAACGCCAATTAACTCATCCAGATTCATTCTTGCTAACTCTTGGTTCTCCTTTAGAAATTGTACTTTTACGTCCCAAGTACTAGGCAGAACATCCAACAGCTTCTTATTCACCTCAATCTGAGGGAAATTGTAACCTCTCTCGGTCAACTCACTAACCAACTGTGAGTACCTTGTGAATAATCCAGATGCCATTTCATTAGGAAGAATATCAAACAGATCATATTGTTTCTTGATTAGTTCTAGTTTAGCCTCCTTATACTTTTCGTTTCCTCCACATCTTGTTTCAATTGCCTTCCAAAGATCGTATGTGATGTCATGAGTTTTGAAAAGTCGTAAGACATCTTTAGTTAGGCACATACAGATAGCAGAATGAGCCTTTCTCTCGATGTCATACTCCTTTTTCTCTTCAGGAGTCATAGCTTTATACGTCTTGGCTGGAGGGATACCACGATAATTTCCCTCAGCTACTGGAGCCTCATATCTTTCTCTAAGTGGACCCCAAAGCTCTGGACAATGGAAATCTACGTATTGTTCGAATCGGTCATGCCAATATGCATAATCCATATCCGCAGTAAACAAAGGAGGTTTACTGTTAGAACCAACATCGTGATTTTGTTTGATCATTTCTCTAATTCCCCTAATATCTTCTTTATCAGCAGCAGCCATTAAAGAAAATCCTGAAAAATAGCTCAAAAACAAGAACTAGAAAACTTATTAGTACCAAAGGCGTCACTTGGTAAGTAACGCACTGAAGTGTCGCAACGACTAGCGACACTCAGTAAGTGTCGCTATCGAGTGACGTATAAAGTGACTGATGACACTGGAAGCAAGTGTCGCTCAATCAAGCAAGTGATGCACCCAAGTGTCGTACTTGAGTGACGTAGTAAATCAAACAAGCGTCACTAGTGGAAGTGACGAATGATAAACAAGTGACGTGCTGAAGTGACGCACGTGAGTGTCGCTAGATTAAAGCAGACGACACTAGAGGTAAGTGTCGTATTACTCACATGACGCTCTTAGTGACGCACAAAGTGATGCACCAGAGTATCGGTAAAACCCTAATTGGAACTTACAGAGTGTCGCACGAAGTGTCGCTATCTAGTGATGCAACGAGTGATGCAAAAACGGCTGTGATGTCCCAAAAACCCTAAAATTCGAATTTTCGTAGATGTAACGAAAATTCTTCAATCCCAATCGAATGAAACCTGTAGATGTTGATTAAAATCGTCTGAATAGCACCCAATTGATCCAAATAACTCGATTGTTCTTGATTATCTTCACAAAACAAACCGAAAAACAAACGATTACGTGATCAATATGTCAATCAAACCACTTGAGGCTCTGATACCAGTTGTGAGTGCCCCTTGCTGTGGATCTAAATGATTGATTACAGCGATTGAGTGGCGGAAACACACAATCACAATAAACAAATGTAATTGCAAACCGAAATTAAATAAACGAATTAATTTCAACTTTGTATTGATAATAGTAACCTATTAGCTTGTTTACAGACTTGCAATTTTGACAAATGGTGCTAGGGTTTCGCCAACCCTAGCCTGAAACCCGTAGGTTTGTATTTATACTAAACCAAAACCGGCAGACATGCGATACTTGACTAGTGACGCATGTGGCCGCCTTCATGCGACACTACTTAAGTGTCGCTATGCGACACTAATGCAAGTATCGCCTAGACCAAACTAAGTGTTGCTAACCCAGAAACTTATCACTAAGTGTGGGATTCCAGCGCAGTATATACACTTGAGCAACATTTTCTATATGTTCAAACTCTAAGTGTGGGATTATACTTTCAAAAGTATAATCTCAACTCAAGAGAACATTAGGGACAATGTTCCTCTAAGTGTGAGATAGCAGGAATAGAATACCTTGGATTGGATTTTTACAGATTTTTAATCTCCGAATAGCCCTACTCAGAAAATGTTCCTCAAATTTTTGAATTTTTCAAAAATTAAAAAAAATAAATAAAGTATGAGCGAAATCATCCTATTAGCTCTATTATTTTTGAGTTACAATATCTTTCAAAGAGGATCCATTTCTAATATGAGTCACTTATTCAGGAATATTAGGGAAAATAAGATAGGATTTTCTTAAATAAGTAGTGACCATCTAAGGAGCATGGCTAGGTACATACAAACCCTAATTTGCAGTGAGATTTTGAGCCTTAAAAGCATTCATTTTAAATGCTACATTGTTCATTTCTTGTGTGTGTCGATGCTAGTACCTCTATGTTTGAACTTGTTCCTGACATACATTTCGAGACCACATTGGAGAGTACCGTACGCGGTATAGGTGCAATTAAATGATATCGACATTCCTTAGGATCTAACCTATTTTTAAAATATCTTTTCAAACCCAAAACCCTTCCGATACTCATTCTTAGTATCGATGATCCGCCTAGAAAACTCTGTGAGCCTAAATCTTTCATTTCTTCAAAAACCCTACATCTTTAAACCACTTACCCAAAATTCCCAACAACTTATCTTAGAATTTCTGAGGTTATGAAAAACATCCTGAAGAATCTCCTTCTAAGTTGATCTACTCCCTCGTGTTCACCAAAAATTAGAAACATAAATCAAAGGTGCGTAAAATCGGCACCAAAAGAAAAGACTCGAAGAAGTCCGTGATAAGAAAGAAAAGATGTCCAAAAGAAAAGCAAAAAATCCTTGGAAGTTCTCTAGAAAAGAAATTCTGAAGAAAGAAAATAAAATAAAAAGCATAAAAAGAAAAGAAAATAAGGCTAAGTGCTTCAAAGTATCAATCCTTCAAAGAAAGATCTGATGAAATACGAGTAGCCATCTTCTCCATTCTACAATAAGTTTTTCATGATTCTTAGAATGCCTAAGATAAGCAACCCTTTCCAACCAAAAATCACCACTATCCATACCCCTTAACCCTCACAAACATTACAACCCACTTGAATGTCTTGGGATAATTAGCGTCGCCCTCTTCCAAAGTGGTGGAGATCCGATTCTTGACCAAGCTTATGATGATGAGTACTGCATGACTGGCTATTTGAGTGATTTCAATTATGCTAGAATGATAAGGAACCCGATACACTTGAGTGAATTGAGTGACCACCTTTAGTGAGATCTCCTAGTCTTGTATACTCCAAGATCACGAGATTTGTAAAGTATGCGTGGGAAAGTCAATACTTATTTATGATAAGATCATCTTAACTTTCCCTGTGTTCTCTAAATAATTTTTGCCATATGACAAAGTGGTGACTTTTTGAAGTATTCTAACTCGCCCAACCTAAAAAAAAATGTTTTAATAACTAAGTTGTCGCTTGAGGACAAGCAACGCTTAAGTGTGGGATACTTGATGTGACTCAAAAAGTTATGTTTTTAAGTAATTATTTCTGCATTTTTTGGATTATTCCATGGTGAAAACATTTCAAAATAATCACTTATCATCAAAAATCACCAAAGTAGTCTAAATACGGTCGTTGCTACAAAAATCAGTTAAAATATCCAATTTACACCCAAACCGAGGAAAAAATAATCACCTTCATATTATGTTCCTAATTATCCTATGAAATTAAATCTTAATGCATATGTTATGATTCCATAGGAAAATCCAAGACTGGAGGTGAAACAATCAAGAACAACGGGTAAAGAACGAAGAAGATGTGCAGTATGGAAGCTCGTCGATCGTCATCCGGAATACGCAAAAGTCAAACACCACCAAATTTGGCAAATTTATTATCATTAGAAGAGTAACATAAAAACGAATCCAACTGTTGATGCATGTTTGTCTGTCAGTTGGTCTAGCTCGTAGATTAAATTGTAATTAGTTTTGTGTTTACTGATTTGTGTGACATTGTCCGTAATGTCGCACATGCGACGTCAGTTAGTTGGGCCTGCGACATTGGCTATGTCGCATGGGCCTGGGCCTGCGACGTTGTGTGTAACGTCGCATGATCGAGTGTTTAGTATATAAACACGTTTTGTAATCAGTTTTAGGGTTGACGAAAAACCCTAAACGCAATCAGTCGAAAATACCTGTAACCTAGTCGATTATTATCAATAAAAAACTGTTTGAATTCGTTTATATCACGTTTGTTTTATTGATTTGTTTGTGTGATCATTCAATTGGTGATTCCGTCATCAATTGATTAGTGTAACTTGATTCAAGATCGAGAACTTGGACTAACAACTGGTATCAGAGCCACGGGGGCTCGTTTTCAGAGCATCGGATCAAGTTTTGGTTTAAACGAACGATTAATATTTTTGTTTTTCGTGTGGTTTTTCGTGTTTTTCTTGTTTACAGGTTAAAGATTGCATTTTCTGGGCTATATCGAAAGGATTGTTCATTTTACATTCGTAAAAATCGATTAGGGTTTGATTTTTTACGAATTAGGGTTTTTTGGCCGCAGCTGTTTGCGACTTTGCGACATAAGCTGCGACATCATCTGCGACGTCGCCTGCGATATCATTATTTCTGACCTAATTTGGTTTTTGCGACGTAGTGTTGCGACATCATAAGTGACGTCGTTGTTTTGATCTTAAGTGGTTACTGCGACATACTGTTGCGACTTCTCGTTGCGACATTGTGGTTATTCTGCGACAACAGTAGCGACATTAGACTCTACGTCGCACTTTTGATTCTTAATTGAATCCTTAGCTTTTTGCGACATTACTTGCTACGTCGCACAGAACTTTTGCGTCATTACACCTATTGTCGCAAGTTTTAGATTGTAATTTAATTTAACTATTAAATGGCCGCTGATAAGGAAGATATTAGAGGAATTAAGGAAATGATCACACAGGGAAATGATATAGGTTCTAGCAATAAACCTCCGCTGCTTACCGCAGACATGGACTATGCGTACTGGAGAGACAGATTTGAACAATTTGTAGACTTTCACTGTCCAGAACTTTGGGGTCCAATAAAACAACGATATGAGGCTCCAGTTGCAGAAGGAAACTATCGTGGAATTCCTCCAGCAAAAACGTACAATGCCATGACACCTCAAGAGAGAAAGGAACTTGAAATAGAAAGAAAGGCACACTCCGCCATCTGTATGTGTTTAACAAAGGATGTTATGAGACTCTTTAAAACTCATGACATAACTTATGATTTGTGGAAGGCAATTGAAAGGAGGTGCGGGGGCAATGAAAAGTACAAGGAGGCTAAGCTGGAATTAATCAAGAAGCAATATGATTTATTTGACATCTTTCCTAATGAGACTACTTCTGGATTATTCACTCGATACTCATAATTGGTTAGTGAGTTAATTGAAGGAGGATACAATCTCACTAAACTTGAGATAAACAAGAAATTGTTGGATGTGTTGCCAAGTGCTTGGGATGTGAAGGTCCAATTCTTGAAGGAGAATCAAGAATTAGCTATGACGACTTGCAGATGGAAAGTTTCCTATGATTTGGGTTTGATTAAAGATTTTGAAGACTTTTGAAGACCAAGCTGAAGACACGGGGGAGTTTGTAGATGCATGTTTGTCTGTCAGTTGGTCTAGCTCATAGATTAAATTGTAATTAGTTTTGTGTTTACTGATTTGTGCGACATTGTCTGTAATGTCGCACATGCGATGTCAGTTAGTTGTGTGACACCTGTCAAATTAGGGCTAGTAATTAGTGCCTAATCAATTATTAATACATGTAATTAGTTCTGTGTTAGGCTAATTAATGTACCGATATATATATTATTGAATATATACAATTATGCGATTCGATTAAATCGTACAAGTTTCAAATCGAATGTATTTCGGTTCAATTAAATACGGACGTTGGTGAAACAATTTTATTAAATAATATAACATTATTTAATAACACTATCTTTCCCAAAATATTATCTTGATAATAATACTTTGTAATTAATTCGTGTCGTACAAACAACGGTTACGTGATTTAAAATCCGTACAACGAACGAGCAAATCGAGATCCCTAAATTAACGAATCATCTATATAAATGTTTTTCCAAGTATTTAGAAAGAACACTTCAAGTGAAAGTATTGAAATCTAAATCGTTACTTAAAAACGCGTAATAAACGTTTAAACACCAAACCGAACGAGAAAACGAACACCGCACGAAGCACAAATCGAATAAATGAGAAAATGACCAAAATACCCCTGAGTGGGCCCCCTAGGCCGGCCCCCCCATGCCCCATGTGACCCCATGTGGTCACCACCCACATAAGCCACTAACACTTCATGCAAGTGTTGAGATAGTGGAATACTACATCACCCTCCACTCATCTCATTTCCATTCAACACTTCAATCTCATTTCTCTCAAAAAACACACTCAATTCTCTCTCAAAATCCAGAGAAAACTCAGCCTTTTCTCCACCCTCAAACCACC
This sequence comes from Pseudognaphalium luteoalbum, assembly GCA_963422505.1. Classification (NCBI taxonomy): domain Eukaryota; kingdom Viridiplantae; phylum Streptophyta; class Magnoliopsida; order Asterales; family Asteraceae; genus Pseudognaphalium; species Pseudognaphalium luteoalbum. Next base: position 90,983,272 of record OY730193.1, on the reverse strand, counting down.
ACAAGACCACCATAAACCACCATAGCACCACCACCATCAAAGTCACTATTCTACAAAGAACACAAACTCAACAACAACTCCTCTTTCTTCTCATCTCATTTCCATCAAAATCTTTGTAAGGAAACTTTATCTTACTTTCATATTGTTTATTTACATGTTATAAAGCTCACCTAACAAGATTATGTCCAAATATAAACTTGAAATACGTTTTTATGAATTTTTCACAAAGAACACACAATCTGTCCAGAAAAATACAGATTACTAAAAATGTCATAACTTGAGTTCTAGGAAGAGTTAGAAGATGCATTTTTTTAAAAATTTGCGTATTGAAAAGATCTACAACTTTCATGTTTTACGTTTTTACCAGATCTGAGCGTATTTTTCTCTATTTATCGATTTTTGGGACTGACCTGACTAAAATCAGAAACTGGACTATGCATGACAAATTAAATTGTTTCTCTATGATCATGGGCTTAAGACTCTTGGAAAAATATATGTTAGACCCTAAACACATAGAAGATCAGTTAGAAAAATTGGTGAGACTTTATTGGGACTAGAAATATGTTAGACACATGGTGGAATAAACCGACAAAAAGTCAAAATGTGAAATCTTAAATATTTGGAACTTTTATAAGAATCGACACTCTTGGTGAACTTGGACACAAACCGACAATTTATTTAGACTCTATAAATTGATATTTGGGTTGGGTGAAAGTTTCGGGTCAAACCGAGTAAGTTTGACCAAGTCAACAAAAGTGGCTAGTTTTCGAAAAACTTACTATTTTTGGAAAGTGGTAACAAAAATGGGTTTTGGTTGACCTAGTTAGTAACTTGGACCAAAAACTAAATTTAGAAAGTTTCCCGAATGAATAACCGACACTTAGAACACTTGGATTAAAATTAGAAATCTGGTCAGACGTAAGTGTCGCCCTACCAACGACACTTACCCAAGTGACGCCTATAGCGTCACTTACCTTTAGTGACGCCTAAACCAAGTGCCGCATATAGCGTCACTACCCTAAGTGACGCTGCCCATTTAAAATCACATTTGAACGTCACTTGACCTAGTGCCGTTAACCAACTGAGTGCCGCCTATAGTGACACTTACCTAAGTGACTCTACAAGTGACTCTACAAGTGACTCTATAAGTGACTCTACAAGTGACTCTACAAGTGACTCTACAAGTGACTCTATAAGTGACTCTATAAGTGACTCTAGAAGTGACTCTATAAGTGACTCTAGAAGTGACTCTATAAGTGACTCTATAAGTGACTCATAGATTGACCAACCTTGACCAACTTTGACCTACGGTTTATGTCTTATACAAACTAAAATAATCTGTTTGCAACACACGATATGTACTAATGAATAGTATGCAATAAAACAAACTTAATAATAATGTCTTAAAGGATTATTATTACAAACTTTCACCAACGGATTGTACACGTTTTGATGAACAAAGTTGAACAATCAAACATTTGGACATAACTAATTGTTGGACAACAAACATAGATTGTCTGTTGAGACATCTACTCACTCATATAACGTTGTGCGTTTTGAACGCCCGACAGGTTACAAGTCTTCGGACATCAATTCACAGCTAATCAATTCAAGTTTATTCTAATAAACACTCAAGGCTCAGGTGAGTCTCATGGCCCCTATTTTACTTCTTTTCAATCAGGGGTGTGATTACATTGCTCGTTTTATTTACATGTTGAACGCAAGTACAAATCAATCAAATACTACATGAGTTGTTTTCAACTAATCAATAAAGCCCTCCATAGCATAGTCTGGTAATACATCTGTAGCGTGAATGTTAGTATATGATATCATATAGGATTGACAATCCTCGTCCGGGTTAGCACGCACTAACTGGTCAAACGGACGTATTAGCATTTGGGAAGACGAGTGTAGATTAGGCACTCGTAGGAGGCAACTCAGTTGGGTTTCCTTAATTGGACCTGACACTCAAGTTAAGCTCAGACTATGTGCTCATGGCTGTATAACTTTTATTTTGCTTAATTGCATTTTAAATTCAAATTATAAAATCTTGCGGTTCATACAAATATATGTTGATATACAAACCTGTGAGCTCACCAGCATTTCGCTGACCCATTTTAGCATGTATCACAGGTGACCAGCAGTAGGTTGGACTGCTTAATCAAGATCCATTAGCTCGAGTCAGCATGCAAACAATCAGAGATTTAGCTGCATTATTACATTTTGTATAGTTTAATTATGTACTTAAATCTCTCAATTTCAAAAGGAGCTAATGTAAACGATACTTTGATGTAAACTTTTATTTTATCAAATTAAATGTAAAACGACGCATGTAGTGGTCGTTCATTATATCTTTTGTGCTTTGATTATTGATTAGTAACACCCAAATCCTGCTTCCGCTAAACAATAAATTTGGGGGTGTTACAGATTGGTATCAGAGCCTAAGGTTATAGTGAACTAGGTTGCATTTAGTGGGCCTAGACTATGACCGTTAGGCAGTATTCCTTATTAAGTATGATTAGGTTCAGTGACTGCATTGTATTGGTTTAATTTAACATAGCCTGATCAACTATGTACAATTAAAAGAATATGATGTGAGATCTGAAAGGAGTCATGACTGAACAGGATACACTAGTTGACTCTGACCTCGAGAGAAGCGGGACTCAAATATGTCTGTGTTAGACACTTTAGGCTATTATGTAATATATATATATATATATATATATACATAGATAGGCCTCTCTCACGCTCAATATCTTAGGCTATATTATATATGTATTATATGAATATAGGCCTCACTTTTTCTAACATTTTGTCTCAGAATGGCAAACACACCACCCAATTCATCACGCTCTCATCCGTATGGATCGCGTAATCCAAGGGTAGCTAGGAGGAACACCAGGTTGCCTCGAGCTGACCCATACCCCATTCACTTCACTTTGTCAGATTTAGCCACTAGACTACACCGACATGAACAACGACTTGATACTATGGATATCGAACTCCAGGAAACCAACGAAAACTGGAGACTCACATCACTTGAACGCATCAATCAAGTCTCCGAGGATCATGAACATACAATCAACCACGTGAACACCCTTGACAATCGTCTGGGTGAAACCGTCGAAACCATGGAGGTTGTCCACAATCAAGTGATTGGCAACCGAAATGAAATTTCTGTCCTACAATCAAGGCTGAACCAGTGCGAGACACGTCTAAGGGAAACCGAGGATGCCCTCCGCCTGGTTAGCAGACTTGCAGAATCTGTGGACCGTTTCACCACACTACTGCCACAACTCAATCTACGTCAGGATTAGCTTAGGCTGAACCTGTACTTTATTATGCTATCATAGGACCTATGTAATTCGACCGGATGTAATAATTCCCGGAACTTTTGTAAAACTTCTAAGTCTGTAACTTTTGAAACCTCTAGCTAGAAATTTTCTGTAATCGTTTGACTTCGTATTATGAATTGACAATCTCTTTCGTTATTTCTACAATATGATTGTTACTCTGTGATGTTGTATATTACCCTTCTTACATATATACATCTATCGTAATTATCATCCTGGTGCAATTTCTTATGTACCTCTCATTCTTTCTTGAAGAATCATGCCGCCAAAGAGGAAAAGTTACAGTGATGCCGAACTTGCTGCTATCGTATCTCGAGCAGTGGCCGATGCTTTAGCTGCTCGGGATTCACCCCGAAACTCACGAAACAATGACGAAACCCTAATCAATACTCCTGTCATCAAGCCTTGTTCCTACAAGGATTTTCTTAGCTGCAAACCACTCTACTTCAAGGGCACGGAAGGTGCCATTGGTCTGATCCGATGGATTGAACGTATGGAATCCGTCTTCAACCTCTGCAACTGTGCTGAGGAAAACAAGGTCAAATTCTCTGCTTACACCTTTCAGGAAGGTGCACTTACGTGGTGGAACACCCACGCCAACTCTGTAGGCATCGAAATAGCAAACCAACTCCCCTGGGCTGAATTGAAGAAAAAGCTAAGGGAAAAATACTGCCCTGAAGAAGAATTACATCGATTGGAAGAAGAGTTCTGGCACCTGACTGTGCAGGGAACTGACATCGCTGGATATACCACCAAATTCCAGCAATTTGCACTGTTATGCCCGGGTTTGGTTGATCCGGAGGAGAAGAGCATCAAAAGATACATCCGCGGCCTCCCGGAAAATATCCAAGGGAACGTCGCTTCATCCAAGCCAACCACTACTGAAAGTGCTATCCGGCTAGCACATGAACTCATGGCAATGGTTATCAGTCGTGAGAAATCCAATACATCCTCCTCCAACAACAACAAACGCAAATCTTCCGAACACCAAAACAACCAGAACAAGAAATCCAACACCATTCAAGTCTACAACACCAATTCCGAAACCAAACGCGCTTACACTGGGGACAGGCCATATTGTTCCAAGTGCAACTACCACCACGACGGTCCATGCAGTACTCCCTGCAACAACTGCAAGAAGTACGGGCACTTGACCCGAGATTGCCGAGCCCCCAAATTCAACAACAACACCTCTCGCAACAATTCCAACCAACCCAAATCCTGCTTTGGGTGTGGAGAAACAGGACACTTCAAGAACGAATGTCCTAAAAACAAGAACAAGGGAAACAACAACAATGCAAGGGGAAGAGCGTTCGTACTCAATTCCGGGGATGCCCGTTAGGACCCAAATGTGGTCACGGGTATGTTCCTCCTCAACAACTTATCTGCTTCTATTCTGTTTGATACTGGTGCCGATAGAAGCTTTATTTCCGATGAGTTCTACCCTCTACTTGATATTGCACCTATTGCTCTAGATGTTAAGTACACCGTAGAACTTGCAAATGGCAAACTCATAGAAACTGATAGTGTGATACCTAATTGCACTTTAAACCTAGCCAACGAAATATTTTCAATCGATCTTATGCCTGTTGAAATTGGAAGTTTCGACGTCATCATTGGTATGGACTGGTTGTCCAAACATCGCGCTGAAATCATTTGTTATGATAAACTCGTTCGTATTTCTCTCGCCGTCGGTAGAACCTTAGTCATACAGGGAGAGACCGGTGGGACGAGACTAAACATCATATCTTGCTTGAAAACTCGTAAATTCCTGAGAAAAGGTTATCCAGCAATCCTCGCACACATCATGGAGAAAAAGTCGGAGGAGAAACGACTTGAAGATGTGCCCATCGTTCGAGACTTTCCAGAAGTCTTTCCCGAAGAACTACCTGGTCTACCACCAGCAAGACAGGTTGAGTTCTCAATCGACCTCGTGCCAGGTGCCGCACCTGTGGCCCGAGCACCATACCGCTTAGCCCCATCCGAACTTCAGGAGCTGTCCACCCAGTTACAGGAACTCCTGGATAGAGGATTCATCCGACCGAGTTCTTCACCTTGGGGAGCTCCGGTCTTATTCGTGAAAAAGAAAGACGGTTCTTTCCGAATGTGCATCGACTACCGAGAGTTGAACAAATTGACCGTCAAGAACCGATATCCACTCCCTCGTATTGATGACCTATTTGACCAACTCCAAGGGTCAAGCATTTATTCAAAGATCGATCTTCGGTCAGGTTATCATCAACTTCGAGTTCGCGACACCGATACCCCGAAAACTGCTTTCCGAACTCGTTACGGGCATTATGAATTTCAAGTAATGCCATTCGGCCTAACTAACGCACCGGCTGTATTCATGGACCTTATGAATCGGGTGTGCAAACCATATCTCGACAAGTTTGTCATTGTCTTCATTGACGACATCCTCATATACTCGCGAAATGAACAAGAACATGCTCAACACCTCAAAACCATTCTAGAACTACTTAAACACGAAGAGCTTTACGCCAAATTCTCCAAGTGTGAGTTCTGGATACAATCCGTTCAATTCCTTGGACATGTTGTTAATAGTCAAGGAATCCATGTCGATCCATCGAAAATCGAGGCCATCAAGTGCTGGCAAGCACCAACATCTCCAACTGAAGTACGTCAATTCTTGGGTCTTGCCGGATATTATCGGCGATTCATTGAAAATTTCTCAAAAATAGCTCAACCACTCACAACCCTGACTCAGAAAGACAAAAAGTTCGATTGGACTAATAAACAAGAGTCAGCATTTCAACTTCTGAAACAAAAGCTTTGCAGTGCTCCGATTCTATCCTTACCCGAAGGCACTGATGACTTCGTGGTATACTGCGATGCTTCTCATCAAGGTCTCGGTTGCGTGCTGATGCAACGAGACAAAGTTATTGCTTATGCTTCGCGACAGCTCAAAATTCATGAAAAGAACTACACCACCCACGATCTCGAACTAGGAGCTGTCATCTTTGCCCTCAAAATATGGAGACATTACCTCTATGGCACTAAGTGCACAATCTTTACCGACCACAAAAGTCTCCAACACATCTTCGATCAGAAGGATCTCAACATGAGACAACGTCGGTGGGTCGAATTACTTACCGACTATGATTGTGAGATCAAATACCATCCGGGCAAAGCAAATGTTGTTGCCGATGCCCTCAGTCGAAAGGAACGAACGAAACCACTTCGAGTCCGAGCCCTCAGTATAACCATTCACAATGATCTAAACATTCAGATTCTCACTACTCAACTCGAAGCTCTGAAACCTGATAATATCAAAAATGAAGCCTTGCGAGGCATGGACAAACAATTTGAAATCAAGCCTAACGGGATTAGGTATTTCTCAAACCGAATCTTGTTACCCATTTTTGGAAACCTACGAGACTTGGTGATGGATGAAGCTCACAAGTCCAAATATTCTATCCATCCTGGATCCGACAAGATGTATCACGGCATCAAGGAATTTTATTGGTGGCCGAATATGAAAGCTGAAATCGCTATATACGTCAGCAAGTGTCTTACTTGCTCGAAAGTCAAAGCTGAATACCAAAAACCTTCTGGTTTACTCCAACAACCCAGCATTCCTGAATGGAAATGGGAACAAATTGCCATGGATTTCATAACCAAACTACCAAAGTCATCGAGCGGTTGCGATACCATTTGGGTGATCGTCGATCGTCTCACAAAATCTGCCCATTTTCTGGCAATCAAGGAAACCGACAAAATGGAACGCCTCGCACAAATCTACATCAAAGAGGTTGTTTCTCGACACGGTGTTCCAATCTCAATTATCTCTGATAGGGATAGTCACTTCACATCTCACTTTTGGCAATCACTTCAAAAATCATTGGGTACCCGTCTTGATATGAGTACCGCATACCATCCTCAAACCGACGGCCAAAGTGAACGGACCATTCAAACACTGGAAGACATGCTACGAACCTGCGTAGTTGATTTCGGTGTAAATTGCGAAAAACATCTACCATTGTGCGAGTTTTCATATAACAACAGTTATCACACCAGCATTAAGGCTGCACCTTTCGAGGCACTGTACGGTCGTAAGTGCCGGTCACCTATCTGTTGGACCGAAGTGGGAGACAGTCAACTCACTGGTCCAGAGATCATTCACGAAACAACTGAAAAGATCTTCGAGATCCAAAACAAACTCAAAGCCGCACGTGATCGTCAGAAAAGTTATGCTGACGTGAGACGGAAACCACTCGAGTTCCAGGTTGGGGATCGAGTGCTACTCAAAGTTTCACCTTGGAAAGGTGTTATCCGATTCGGTAAACGCGGGAAATTGAATCCCAGATACATTGGACCATTCAAGATCCTCGAGAGGATAGGTCCAGTGGCATATTATATTCAAAGGAAATTGAATCAATTGAGTACACTACCAAAGGGGGAGATCAACAAGTTAGCACAGTTAAACTTGATTAATCCTGTCAATGATGATTATGCAAATTATATTCAAAGGACATTGCGTCAGGAGGTTAGAACTAAAAGATACAATAAGTTGAAACCAACGCTGGGAACAAAGTATACATACAAGAAGAAGCTGGATCCCACTACAGGTCGCCCTATGGTTAAAGTTCATTATCCTCCGGCTGACTGTCTGACCGAAATACCTCTGGAGCAGGTTCCTTATAATTTTCTATGAAGATTTGTTTATTGGGAACTTGATCCACATACTGGTGAAGCGGTGATAGTATTTGTTCCTGATTCAGAGTCGCATCTAGAATTTGGGGGTATTTGGAATTTGAAGAAGATTTCATTTCGAGTTTTTGATCCTATGAGTTTGATAAACTTTCATGAAAAAGATTTGAGAAAACTATTCGATAATAGGATTCGGGTAAATGAGAACAACGAATTCAACAAGAAGCTTGCAAGACAATATCAGAAGGTTGTTAAAGTATGTGTTACTTATGGAATACATGCAGATGGAAAGTTTCCTATGATTTGGGTTTGATTAAAGATTTTGAAGACTTTTGAAGACCAAGCTGAAGACACGGGGGAGTTTGTAGATGCATGTTTGTCTGTCAGTTGGTCTAGCTCATAGATTAAATTGTAATTAGTTTTGTGTTTACTGATTTGTGCGACATTGTCTGTAATGTCGCACATGCGACGTCAGTTAGTTGTGTGACACCTGTCAAATTAGGGCTAGTAATTAGTGCCTAATCAATTATTAATACATGTAATTAGTTCTGTGTTAGGCTAATTAATGTACCGATATATATATTATTGAATATATACAATTATGCGATTCGGTTCAATTAAATACGGACGTTGGTGAAACAATTTTATTAAATAATATAACATTATTTAATAACACTATCTTTCCCAAAATATTATCTTGATAATAATACTTTGTAATTAATTCGTGTCGTACAAACAACGGTTACGTGATTTAAAATCCGTACAACGAACGAGCAAATCGAGATCCCTAAATTAACGAATCATCTATATAAATGTTTTTCCAAGTATTTAGAAAGAACACTTCAAGTGAAAGTATTGAAATCTAAATCGTTACTTAAAAACGCGTAATAAACGTTTAAACACCAAACCGAACGAGAAAACGAACACCGCACGAAGCACAAATCGAATAAATGAGAAAATGACCAAAATACCCCTGAGTGGGCCCCCTAGGCCGGCCCCCCCATGCCCCATGTGACCCCATGTGGTCACCACCCACATAAGCCACTAACACTTCATGCAAGTGTTGAGATAGTGGAATACTACATCACCCTCCACTCATCTCATTTCCATTCAACACTTCAATCTCATTTCTCTCAAAAAACACACTCAATTCTCTCTCAAAATCCAGAGAAAACTCAGCCTTTTCTCCACCCTCAAACCACCACAAGACCACCATAAACCACCATAGCACCACCACCATCAAAGTCACTATTCTACAAAGAACACAAACTCAACAACAACTCCTCTTTCTTCTCATCTCATTTCCATCAAAATCTTTGTAAGGAAACTTTATCTTACTTTCATATTGTTTATTTACATGTTATAAAGCTCACCTAACAAGATTATGTCCAAATATAAACTTGAAATACGTTTTTATGAATTTTTCACAAAGAACACACAATCTGTCCAGAAAAATAAAGATTACTAAAAATGTCATAACTTGAGTTCTAGGAAGAGTTAGAAGATTCATTTTTTTTAAAATTTGCATATTGAAAAGATCTACAACTTTCATGTTTTACGTTTTTACCAGATCTGAGCGTATTTTTCTCTATTTATCGATTTTTGGGACTGACCTGACTAAAATCAGAAACTGGACTATGCATGACAAATTAAATTGTTTCTCTATGATCATGGGCTTAAGACTCTTGGAAAAATATATGTTAGACCCTAAACACATAGAAGATCAGTTAGAAAAATTGGTGAGACTTGATTGGGACCAGAAATATGTTAGACACATGGTGGAATAAACCGACAAAAAGTCAAAATGTGAAATCTTAAATATTTGGAACTTTTATAAGAATCGACACTCTTGGTGAACTTGGACACAAACCGACAATTTATTTAGACTCTATAAACTGATATTTGGGTTGGGTGAAAGTTTCGGGTCAAACCGAGTAAGTTTGACAAAGTCAACAAAAGTGGCTAGTTTTCGAAAAACTTACTATTTTTGGAAAGTGGTAACAAAAATGGGTTTGGTTGACCTAGTTAGTAACTTGGACCAAAAACTAAATTTAGAAAGTTTCCCGAATGAATAACCGACACTTAGAACACTTGGATTAAAATTAGAAATCTGGTCAGACGTAAGTATCGCCCTACCAACGACACTTACCCAAGTGACGCCTATAGCGTCACTTACCTTTAGTGACGCCTAAACCAAGTGCCGCATATAGCGTCACTACCCCAAGTAACGCTGCCCATTTAAAATCACATTTGAACGTCACTTGACCTAGTGCCGTTAACCAACTGAGTGCCGCCTATAGCGACACTTACCTAAGTGACTCTACAAGTGACTCTACAAGTGACTCTATAAGTGACTCTAGAAGTGACTCTACAAGTGACTCTACAAGTGACTCTATAAGTGACTCTATAAGTGACTCTAGAAGTGACTCTATAAGTGACTCTAGAAGTGACTCTATAAGTGACTCTATAAGTGACTCATAGATTGACCAACCTTGACCAACTTTGACCTACGGTTTATGTCTTATACAAACTAAAATAATCTGTTTGCAACACACGATATGTACTAATGAATAGTATGCAATAAAACAAACTTAATAATAATGTCTTAAAGGATTATTATTACAAACTTTCACCAACGGATTGTACACGTTTTGATGAACAAAGTTGAACAATCAAACATTTGGACATAACTAATTGTTGGACAACAAACATAGATGGTCTGTTGAGACATCTACTCACTCATATAACGTTGTGCGTTTTGAACGCCCGACAGGTTACAAGTCTTCAGACATCAATTCACAGCTAATCAATTCAAGTTTATTCTAATAAACACTCAAGGCTCAGGTGAGTCTCATGGCCCCTATTTTACTTCTTTTCAATCAGGGGTGTGATTACATTGCTCGTTTTATTTACATGTTGAACGCAAGTACAAATCAATCAAATACTACATGAGTTGTTTTCAACTAATCAATAAAGCCCTCCATAGCATAGTCTGGTAATACATCTGTAGCGTGAATGTTAGTATATGATATCATATAGGATTGACAATCCTCGTCCGGGTTAGCACGCACTAACTGGTCAAACGGACGTATTAGCATTTGGGAAGACGAGTGTAGATTAGGCACTCGTAGGAGGCAACTCAGTTGGGTTTCCTTAATTGGACCTGACACTCAAGTTAAGCTCAGACTATGTGCTCATGGCTGTATAACTTTTATTTTGCTTAATTGCATTTTAAATTCAAATTATAAAATCTTGCGGTTCATACAAATATATGTTGATATACAAACCTGTGAGCTCACCAGCATTTCGCTGACCCATTTTAGCATGTATCACAGGTGACCAGCAGTAGGTTGGACTGCTTAATCAAGATCCATTAGCTCGAGTCAGCATGCAAACAATCAGAGATTTAGCTGCATTATTACATTTTGTATAGTTTAATTATGTACTTAAATCTCTCAATTTCAAAAGGAGCTAATGTAAACGATACTTTGATGTAAACTTTTATTTTATCAAATTAAATGTAAAACGACGCATGTAGTGGTCGTTCATTATATCTTTTGTGCTTTGATTATTGATTAGTAACACCCAAATCCTGCTTCCGCTAAACAATAAATTTGGGGGTGTTACAAGTTGGGCCTGCGACATTGGCTATGTCGCATGGGCCTGGGCCTGCGACGTTGTGTGTAACGTCGCAGGATCGAGTGTTTAGTATATAAACACGTTTTGTAATCAGTTTTAGGGTTGACAAAAAACCCTAAACGCAATCAGTCGAAAATACCTGTAACCTAGTCGATTATTATCAATAAACAACTGTTTGAATTCATTTATATCACGTTTGTTTTATTGATTTGTTTGTGTGATCATTCAATTGGTGATTCCGCCATCAATTGATTAGTGTAACTTGATTCAAGATCGAGAACTTGGACTAACACCAACGGCGCAAGAATCAAGCAAAATGGACTTAAAACGAGAAAGATATGGACGAACCAAGCAACCGAGAAGTCGGCGGAAGGAAAATGGAGCACCAACCCTGCCCCCCTCACCCAAGGTACCATATACGGTACCCTAGGTGCCGTATACGGCCCTTGGGGTGCCGTTTGGTGCTCCATTGGCCTTGTAAATGGTACCTGGGGTGCCATTTGACCCTCCCTGTTGCTTGCTCACCCCGTGTGATGCTTTGGTGCTTGTTCTTAATGCTTAAAGACATACATCAAGCCCTAGCCCTCTCCTATAAATAGTGGACTCATTTCCACCATTTCAAACACTTCACATCTCTCATACACCTCTCATCACACTTTCCTCTCTAGAATTCTCTCTTTCTTTTGTTTAGTAATTAGTTTAGCTAGTTTCTCTCTCTAGTTTCTCTCTCTAGAGAACTGGAGAGATATAAGTAGTGGTTAGAGCTAGAGGAAATTTGTAATTGGGTAATCAAGCTGTAGCAAGGTTATTCAAGTTAGACTGTTGTAATCCTCAATATTACTCTTCTAATATGGTGATATTATCTTACTGTCTTACTGTTATAATGTTTAGTTTGCATATTATTTCAGTACGATTTGTGATTAATGCCATGATTAGGTGAACTAATATGTGATTGTTGAAATGTAGATATTAAGATTAGGGATGATGTTTAATTAATATCTTTAATATATGATTAGTAGTTGTTATGTTGCGTACATGTTTAGACTTATCTTGGATGTAGACTTAATTAATCACCCTTTCTGGTCTCTCACATGACTGTAGCCTTAGGATAGGATCTGATCAACCCTAACTACGAACACACAGTTATCTCCTATTTGTATGAAACTGTGGGATCGTCGTAATACATCAGAATACTTGGTATAGCATTGGAAATACCACTGGTAGAGTACAAATACGTGGAAGCCAAGGAAATGCCGATGGTCTATCTCACCGTGGATTACCTGGAAACAACCCTTCCCGACACGGGTCTAGGTATTGTCAAACTGTGAAAATACCGTAGTACACCGTTAAACTACCCCTGGATATAAAATTGTGTAAAGATACATAAGGTCTTTAAAACACCGTAAATATACCTAGGGTTAGAGTACTGTGGAAAATAAGGACACTATACACTGTACACATACCTAGGGATGAACGACCAATGGCAAAGGAGGGTCTAATCCATGACGGAAGTATTAAAGCTTAACCAGATAAAATATGAGTTAGGAAATGAAAGCAAGGATGCCCGCTGTGTTCCCAGATGCTTAAAACCGCTAAACTTTACTTAACCGACAGTTTAACTTACCCAACATACAACCAGTATTACTCTATTAAAATTGGATAGACATAGGTGTTAAGAAAAGTCAGTGTTGTGGCCTGTCGCCTTATTCCTTAACCCCAATTAGAGGGTCACTTGGTCTCCGAAAGAGATGGTGAGGTAGGTGTGAAGACAGTCCCATCTGAGCAGAATCGGGAGAGCCTATGATTCAGTGACATATGCTTTAGGGTTACACCTAGACGTAGGGTCCTAGTGTTTACACCGACTGACTAGAAGATTCTTAACTAGAATAATTACCTATCATCAACATAATGGATATCATCCCGAAACCCTAATCATTAAAGTTTAAGCAATCACTCTCTACCTCCTTCTTATATTCTCATTTACTTTTATGCACTTTATTTTTATGTCATTAGGTTAAATTTAATAAAACCAAAACTATAACTACCTTGTTTCTAAACCCATCCTATTGCCGAATCATCTTTGGTAGGTCCCAATTCAATTCAATTCATTCCGATTTTGGACGACACTCGAGTTATACTTTCCGCCATACCCAGAAGGTAGGTAGCTAGCATAGTTTGAGCCCCACAAAAAAATAAATTTTAAAACTAAACTGTTCGCCGCCTTTGTTGCAGTCGGAATAACAACCGGAGTAAAATTCGACCGACAAATAGGGGCGTGAAACTCTTCATATTCAACTTGATATTCACCATATGGTTGCGAGTTGGTGCAGTTTTGATAGGCTTGCACTTGGTGTACTTGGTGCTGTTGTTTCTTAAGTTCTCCGAACTATTTGACAAGTGTGTCAATCTTCTCTGTTAATACCATAATTGCTTCGACTGTAATTGGATTCGATGCAGCGAGAGGTGCTGAAGATGTTGAGTGGTCTCTAGAGTTTTCTATAAGGTTCCATACTTCTTCCACCATTACACAATCCACTATAGCCCACCCCTAATGGACCACGGAAATGGTGAAAATCACTTCAAACACGTGATCCGTTTGCAAAACGTCGTGCGTTTTTACTTTTCTTTCCATTGACCATGGCTCAAAGATTTAGCGGGACACGGACCTGTATTCAAAGCCGTGGTCAAAATCCCTGAATACACAAACCACGGTTACATTCGACAAGGGGTGGTCTATGTTTTTGATAAGGACCACAGTTCCTAACTACAAAGTGAAGTTAACTTAATCGGACTACGGCTTTTAATGTTAAACCGTGGTTCTTTCGAAACGAATTAATGACCCAATTGTACTGTAAATTATATTTCCATGTGGGCGGTGGGCTGTGGCCTTTGGGCCTAGATGTAAGTTGTTTGGATCAATACGTACGTACCGTATATTGAATAGTTTTCTAATACAACCGCGTGTCGGTTGTGTGAACCGTGGTCCTTTTGGATGTAGCCATGTAGGTGACCATTAATTATTTTTTGATCTTGGATAGTTTGAAAGTTGCATTTATTGCAAATTTATTGCTAATAGTATTCTCATTCTATATAACTCGATGCTCTTTTATTATATTTACAAAATTTACACCGGTACCATATATATCTCTTTTCTGTACACAAAAAGAAAAAAATGGCAACTGAAGTTGAACAATATATGTTGGGCAAGAAATTTGACCTACTGATCAAGATTGACAAAAACATTCTCGAGTCACTTGAAGAAACTCTCAAGAACTTGAATGAAGCAACTCGGAAGATCTATAAATGGATCAAAGAACTAAAAGCTAAACGTGATGAATTTAATTGTGAACTTTCCAAACCTGAGATCGGATTTCTTGAAAAATGTGAAGCTCATGATCTTGAATTCTACACAGCCCGGAAAGTATTGATCCAGTGTCTGAAATCACGTTTCGAAGATCATGATAAAATTCATATGGATTGGAAAGAGATTATGCTAAAAGGAGACGATGAAAACTGAATTTGTACCTTCGAATTTGATTCGCTAGCTAGTTTGTTTGAATTTGATTTGCAATATGAATTTTAATAGCTTCCTTTTCGTATTCGTATTTGTTTATTTGTTTGTATTAATTAGTTCGATATATCCCTAACACACACACATACACACACACACACACACATATATATATATATATAACATTATTAATTATTTACTTTTACATTTATATCTATTATTATTATCGAAAATTGTGATGTGATTTTGTTTTCATGCTTACTAGCAGCTCTTATATATTTTTTAATTTGTGTTAAATTAAACAATATAAACTAGTAAAATATAAGTAATGAAATACGTATAGTAGTATATGGTTTAACGTCTAAAAACTAGGCAAAACTAAAGGCACGTTGTTTTTGTCATACTATCTGATCCGTGGTCACGGTTCTTCATTAGAACCGTGGTCCTTTTGAAAGATCTATATATACATCCCAGTTAATATTAGAAATCTAAAATATCACATATATTTTATGACAATGGTAAACGGTAATACCTCGAGTTCTACAACCGGGGTATCAAGAAATAGAACAAATTCAGCATGGGAAAGTAAAGATTTGATAAACCGAGTTCATGTATTGTGCGAGTGTGGAGATGTGAGTGGTTTGTGGACATCTTGGATTGAAAGCAACCCATGTCGAAGATTCATAGGCTGCCCAAACTACAAGGGGCGAAAGAAGTGTGATTTTTTCATTGGCGGGATCCTGATCCGAATATCGAGTTGTACAAAACAAAACTTGTGGAATTGAAGAATGAAGGTATGGAATATCGTCAGTTGGTGTTGAAATTGGAAGAAGAAGTCAAGATGTTAAAGTCAAGAAATCATGTATACATTTGTTTCATATGTGTGCTTATCGGAATTATTGTAATGTTTCTTTTGTAGTAATTATATTAATTGTAAGGTTAAAGTGTTGTTCGGATTAACTGTTTGTGTTTCGGGTAGTTCAGGTCGGATTATTCAAGTAGACAAAACAATTTAATTAGGTGTTCAAATATTTTAAGTAGATAAAAAGAGAAGGGGCGTTTGATTTTTTGGGGTTATTAATTTAATTAGGTAAAAAAAGAAAAGGTAAATTACTTAAAGGTGTTGATGTATTTTGTTATGTCTGTCAGTTGGTCTAGTTAGAGTTTGTAATTAGTTTGAGTTTCCTGACTCCTGCGACATTGTCTGTAATGTCGCAGGTGCGACGTCAGGTTTTGGGCTTGCAACATTGTCTATGTCGCATGGGCCTGGACCTGCGACATTGTGTGTAATGTCGCAGGAACCAACATTTTTGTATAAATACGTTTAAGTATTCAGTTTTAGGGTTGACGAAAAACCCTAAACGCAATTTGTCAAAATCCTCTGTAAACTGATCGATTATAATCAATAATATAATGTTAGGTTTGATTAATATTGCATTTGATTATTTGTTTAGTTGTGTTCTTTATCTAATTTTTGATTCCGCAAACAATTGGATTGACTCGTTCCGTTGAGATCCACGTACAAGGGACTTACAGCTGGTATCAGAGTGAAAAAGGCTCGTTTTTGGAGTATCTGATCGAGTTTGGATCGATAAAGGTAGTATTCATATTGTTTTTTTTGTGAATATTACGTTTGTTATTTGTGTTTACATGTATTTGATCGTGTTTACTGGGATTTTCTGAAGGTTTTCGTCGTTTGTGGTTCGTGGAAATCGATTAGGGTTCAAAATTTTCGATTTTAGGGTTTTTGGCCGCAGCTGTTTGCGACTTTGTGACATCAGCTGCGACATCATCTGCGACGTCGCCTGTGACATCATTATTTTTGACCTAATTTGGTCTTTGCGAGGTAGTGTTGCGACATCGTTAGCAACGTCGTTATTTTGATCTTAATTGGTTTTTGCGACATCGTGTTGCGACATCACATTGCGACGTCGTGTGACTTTGCGACAACAGTTGCGACATTAGACTCTACGTCGCACTTTTGATTCTTTATTGAATCCTTAGCCTTCTGCGACATTAATTTCTACATCGCATAGATCTTGTGCGACATTACACCTATTGTCGCAAGTTTCAGACTGTGATTTAATTTAAAGATTATAAATGGCCGCTGATAAGGAAGATATTAGAGGAATTAGGGAGATGATCAAATAGGGAAATGATATAGGTTCTAGCAATAAACCTCTGTTGTTCACTGCAGACATGGACTATGCATACTGGAGAGACAGATTTGAACAATTTGTAGACTTTCATTGTCCAGAACTTTGGGGTCCACTAAAACAACGATATGAGGCTCCGGTTGCTGAAGGAAACTATCGTGGAATTCCTACTGCAAAAACGTACAATGCCATGACACCTCAAGAGAGAAAGGAACTTGAAATAGAAAGAAAGGCACACTCCGCCATCTGTATGTGTTTAACAAAGGATGTTATGAGACTCTTTAAAACTCATGACATAACTTATGATTTGTGGAAGGCAATTGAAAGGAGGTGCGGGGGCAATGAAAAGTACAAGGAGGCTAAGCTGGAATTAATCAAGAAGCAATATGATTTATTTGACATCTTTCCTAATGAGACTACTTCTGGATTATTCACTTGATACTCATAATTGGTTAGTGAGTTAATTGAAGGAGGATACAATCTCACTAAACTTGAGATAAACAAGAAATTGTTGGATGTGTTGCCAAGTGCTTGGGATGTGAAGGTCCAATTCTTAAAGGAAAATCAAGAATTATCTAGGATGACTTTGGACCAATTGATAGGTGTTCTTCAAGCTCATGCTATGGAGTTGAAGAAGAATGAATACAAGTCAAGTGGATTTGTACAAAATCCCACACTATATGGAGGCCAAGTCAATTCTGGCAAGAGTTATGGTGGAATGGCATTCATGACAGATACCAGTTCACCATCTTATTCAACTGGGGCTCAACATGCAGCCTACGTTTCTGGTACATCTCAAGGATCACTACAGCAGGTTCCAGTCTCACCAGCTATACAAGAGCAAGCTGCCATTTATACAGCTTTTCTTAGCTCTTACAAAGATTTAGTTACTCAACCAAACACCACGTTTGAAATGACAAAAGAGGATTATAGTCAGCTGGACAATGATGATTTAGAGCAAATGGATTTAAACTGGAACATTGCTATGATCTCAAGGAGGGTTCAAAAGTTCTTGCAGAGGACGGGACGCAAGAGCTTGGAAGGAAATGGGAAAACGGGATTTGGTTTTGATAAAAGCAAGGTCCGATGTTACAACTGCCAGAATTTGGGTCACTTCGCTAGGGAATGCGAGAAACCCAAGATGCCACCATCGGGTCTTACTAAGCCTGATCCTCTAAAGGAGAATGAGAAAAAAGAAGTAAAGTCGTTGGCTGCAGACAATGCTTTGGTCGTTTTTGAGCCGACTGCTTCAGACTGGAGTATTCAGGCTGCACAATTTCAACAGTGTCTGATGGCTCACATCACACCTGAGGTACAAAATGAACCAATTGAGCCTTTTAATTGTGTTACTTGTATTCAATTAACTGAATCTCTTGAGGTCTATCAAAAGGACAATTTAGACTTGCGGGAAAAGGTTGTAAAACTTACAGAATCTAACAGGTTTTTGCAAGAAAATGAAAAACTTTATGAAAAACATATTGCGGCTCTCAAGTTAGACACTCAAACTTTTAATGCAAAGGTATTTAGTCAACAAGATGCAACTAAAAGTTATCTTACTGAAATTGAACTGTTGAATAAGGAACTATCTGATTTAAAAAGTGAGTTCGATAATCATAAAAGCAAAATCTTAGGTTCTTCATCCGCAATGTTTGTTTTTAATGAAATCGTTAATAAGCAAGTGACAGGCGGTAAAAAGAAGGAAGGACTTGGTTATAACCAAGTACCACCACACTCTCATGCCGAATATTGTCCCGCGCCTGTTAAGGAAGGCCTTGAAGGAATTCCAGTTGATTATACAAAGCTTTATGGTATTAAAGCTAAAGAAGCCAAACAAAACAATCTGACAAAGGAGAAAACCAAAAGGCCAGAGTATCCTTTGCCTCAGTTTGTTAAGCCTGAATGTAAATCTTCAGTTTATACTGATGAGATTGTTGAGATTGAGGACATTACTGATCAGGAGTATCCTGAATTTAAGAAGGTTGAAGTTAAACCTGAAAAAGTGGCCTTAAAAGTTGAACCTGCAATTAAGGTTCAAACTAAAAAAGGAAAAGACAAGGTTTTAACTGCGAAACCACAAACTTTACAGTCACCTGTAAAGATTTTGCAACATAAAGTTATAAATGAAAAAGTTTATTGTGATAAACCTTCCACTTCAACTTCTCAACCAAAACAAACATTTTCTAAGACGTGTACGCAATGTTCATGTTCTAGAAATGTTTCCCCACATCCTGTGGTAAGTCGTCAACCTCAACCATTTGTTGAGACTCGTTCTTGTTTCTACTGCAAGATACAAGGACACTTGATTCGTGACTGTCCCAAGCTTTCTCATCAGCGATATGGGAGAGAGATGCCTAGGACATCAGTTTATCGAAATTCATTTTCAAAATCACCTCCTAGGCGTTATTCAAACTCTCTCAAGCCTGTTGAGAAGCCGAGTAATGTTGGGAAAAATTCTTTGCCAAAGCCAAAGCCCGACATTACTCCCAAGCCAAATTCCGAACCATCTAAAGTTTGGAAGAGAAAAGAGTCTGCTGTGGACTCTAATTTCGTCAACAATTACACATTGGATATAAATTCTGATTTGTTTAAAAATAAAATTCTAACTGATGTGCTTATTGTTGATGACTCCGGTAGACCTAAGTCTGTAAAGGCTTGGGTCACCGTTTTTCACTAATCTCCTTATTTTTTGTGTGTTGCAGCAGTCTGAATGTGTGAAAGACAGCGAATGGTTTATGGATAGCGGTTGCTCGCGACACATGACTGGCGATGTGTCTCTACTTGTGGATATTAAACCATACACATGAGGACATGTGGCCTTTGCAGGAGATACGGGAGGAACGATTTCAGGTAGAGGAACGCTAACAAATGGGAAGGTTATCTTTGAGAACGTAAATTATGTGACAGAACTTCAACACAACTTGCTGAGCGTTTCACAAGTTTGTGATAAAGACTATACCACGTCATTTACAAAGACTGAATGTGTTATACTGAAGCCAGGGTATGTCATTCCTGAGGAATGGGTGTTAATGCGTGCACCTAGAAGAAATGACACCTATGTGATGAATATGAGAACTGCGGAGACTACAAGCGAATTTACTTGTCTACTCTCAAAGGCTTCTGAAAAGGAATCACTCATTTGGCACAGACGAATGGGACATATTCATTTCCGTAAAATGAATTTTCTGATTAATAATGACTTAGTGAGGGGAGCTCCAAAACAGTCCTTTGCTTTGAAGGATGACTGTATTTCCTGCCACAAGGGCAAACTCCATAAGAAGTCCCATAACTCTAAGGTTGTGAATTCCATTGCTGCTCCGTTGGAACTATTACATATGGATCTTTTTGGTCCGGTTTCTATGAAGAGCATTGGTGGTCGGTCTTATTGTTTGGTAGTTACTGATGACTACACAAGATTTCGTGGGTTTATTTTCTTGCAACAAAGGATGAGACAGCGGGAATTCTGGTTTACTTGTTGGATAAGTTGGCAAATTTGTGCAACTTAAAGGTGAAGAGACTGCGAAGTGATAATGGAACCGAATTCAAGAATTCAACTCTCGAGTTATTTTGTGCTTCAAGAGGCATTGATCATCAATTCAGTGCTCCAAGAACTCCTCAACAGAATGAAAAAATAGAACTATTATCGAGACAGCTCGGACTATGCTAGCGGATTCAAAGCTGCCTATCATTTTCTGGGCTGAGGCAGTTAATACTGCCTGTTATGTTCTAAATTGGGTGCTCTCGGTTAAGAAGAAGAACAAGAATTGCTATGAGCTTTTCATTAACCGCAAGCCGAACCTGCAGTTTCTAGAGCTGTTTGGGTGTCCATGCATGATTATGGTTACAAAAGAACGTGTCTCTAAGTTTGGTGATAAAGTTGTTAAAGGGATCTTTCTTGGATATTCAGTTAATTCTCCAAACAAAAGAGTCTACAACAAATCGACTAATCAGATAGAGGAACATTTTGAGGTAAAATGTTTAAGGTATACAGAACCTCCTCAAGGTACGGGTCCGGATTGGTTTTTCAACTATGGTAAACTCTTTAACTCTTTCAACATTCCGGAAGAAGATGATACGGAAGAGTTGGTTACCTTGCTTCATGGAATCAATATTTCTCAAGAAACATTTGGTTCTCCTTCTAAACCATCCTATCCAACACCTGATGTGACACCCACCCAATCTTCTCCAACACCTGCATCTACACCTTCACCAACACCCACACCTACACCTAAACCACCATCTTATGATATTCCTTCTACTTCAGGAACGATCAATGCAATGAATCTTCCAGATGATCCAGACATGCCTCCTTTAGAGGAAGACGGAGATAAAGAAGAAATGGTTCATTCTCATCTCTTTACTGATGAAGCAGATGAAGAAGAAATTCCTGTCACTAAAGGAGATTTGAACAACTTGGGTTTGACTCTTGTACATAAGGATCATCCCATTGAGAATATAATTGGTGATCCTCACTCTAAAGTTAAAACGAGAACTCAAGCAAAGCAAACAGCTGAAGACAAGCAAACTTCAGCTGAACAAGTTTTGGGCCTCATGGCAACTGTCAAATCATGCCATCTTTCTCAAATTGAACCAAAAAAGGTTAAGGAAGCATTCAAAGATCCATCGTGGGTCGAGGCCATGCAAGACGAATTGCAGCAATTTAAGAAGTTGCAAGTTTGGGAAATTGTGCCATTACCCAAAGGTGCTCATCTTACGGGCACTCGTTGGGTATTTAGAAACAAGATGGATGATAGAGGTTTGGTAATTCGGAATAAATCGCGTTTGGTGGTTCAAGGCTTCAGTCAAATTGAGGGTTTGGACTATGATGAAGTATTTTCCCCTGTTGCTCGATTGGAATCAATTAGGATTTTCTTGGCATTTGCTTCTTTCAAAGGCTTTCGAGTTTACCAACTTGATGTAAAATGTGTGTTTCTTTATGGTGAGGTAGATGCTGAGATATACGTCAAACAGCCTTCGGGCTTTGAAGACCCTGCGCATCCTAATCATGTGTGCAAACTGAGCAAAGCTTTGTATGGTCTTCATCAATTGCCAAGACTTTGGTTTGAGAGGCTTACTACGTATTTGTTGAAGAATGGTTTCACGAGAGGCCAAATCGATAGCACACTTTTCACTAAAGGAGAGGGAGAAGATTTGCTATTGGTGCAAGTTTATGTGGACGACATCATATTCGGTTCTCCAAATGAGGCTTTGTGCAAGGAATTCGAGGTTCTAATGAAGTCTGAGTTTGAGATGAGTGCGATGGGAGAACTAACTTTCTTTCTAGGTGTGCAAGTTGAAAAATCAGCCAAAGGAATTTATATTCATCAGTCAAAATATGTCAATGACATGTTGACTAGGTATGACTTGCTTGATTGTAAAACCTATGGTACTCCCTTCGACATAAATCACAATCTTGGACCCGATGATCATGAAGAAGACTGCAAGGAGAAAGACTATCGTTGAATGATAGGTTCTCTAATGTATCTTACTGCCTCAAGACCGGATATTGTGTTTGCGGTTTCACTATGTTCGAGATATCAAGCGAAGCCAAAGGTGACTCATATGAAGGTTGTGAAGCGAATTTTTGGATATCTAAAATATAGGCCAACTCTTGGTTTATGGTATTCAAATGAAAAATCATTCGCTTTAACTGCCTATTCGGATTCGGATCATGGTGGCTGCAAAATGGATAAGAAGTCAACAACTGGAGGATGTCAGTTTCTCGGATCGCGGTTGGTTTCTTGGCAGTGCAAAAAGCAGAATACGGTTGCAACTTCTACAGCTGAGGCCGAGTATGTTACAGCTGCAAGCTGCTGTTCTCAAGTCCTTTGGATCCAGCATCAACTACGTGATTACGGGTTACTTCTTTCTATGACTCCTATTCATATAGATAATATTGCTGCTATTTCCATAACTCGCAATCCCGTACAACATTCTAAGACCAAACACATTGAACTTAGGTTCCACTTTATACGGGATTGCTATGAGAAACACCTGATAGATCTGGTCCACATAGACACCCTTAAGCAAAATGCAGATCTTTTCACAAAAGCTTTTTCACGCGCTCGTTTTAATGAACTGGTCAACATGATTGGTTTGAGGTTCTTTCAAGGTAAAAAATGAATTGTGACTTGGTTTTGTCTTTTAAATTTTTGATTGTTAAAAAAAAAAAGAAAGGCAACAGCCACTCTTTATACTTTTTAGTATTAAAGAAATGCACCGTTGCTATATTTTAAAATAGACATTGAAGTTGTGTCTTTAAACAACTTGGGATATGATAGTACATCGGGTGACATGCACAAAATGGAATTTTAAGGTTTATTTTGGATGTGTCAATAGATTTATCTGACATGTTGAAAATAGTTTTTATAAACATTGTCTTCATCATATGATATATTAGTAGGCATGTTATGCAAAACTCTTTGAGATCTCTTAAGAAGCCTAATAAATAATTATCTATTTCAAGTGGTATAACATCATCAGATGTATGACAAAAGTCTTAATTTCTTACTTATGCTAGACATGTTTTCGTGAAAGAAGTTTATTTGATATCATTTGGGGGTATCTTTAAAATTAAGATACCTAACAAGGTCGCCAAAATGGTTTGACCAAGTCTGATTTTTCTTAAACTTGAATCAAGCTATGTCGATCTGCTGTCCGTAAGTATAGACCTGTCACTGCTGACTTGATTCTTAAAATTGATTTTCTTATATTCTTTCTGTAACTGGAAGCATGGTCTATGTCTTAAGATAAGATGTATATCTATGGTGGGGACCACAGTGAAATGTACATATGAATAATAATCAAATTTGCTCCTAGATGTAAGTGTAACATGTATAAGAGGAAAAATATACTAATAATCGTTTTGAAATAATTTTTATAAAAAGTGTTTTTAGCATGTCAAGTAAATTTAAAGTGGACAAATATACTGACGATCGAAATAACACTTACTGTTCCTAATAAATGCATGTTATTCCGATATGATTCCTAACCAGATCACATCAACTCCGTCACCAAAAAGAATGTGTTAATTTTATATTTGTAAATTTGCAGTAAGTTTGTGTTCATATATTTTATCTTAGTTAGTTTTATTACACCATGTTACATGTTTGTTTTTCAAATAGCGCGTCGAAAACTTGAAATCCAAATCGAAATTGAAATTTCTGCATTGTCACTCATGCGACATCGTCATCGACGTCGCATGCGACGTCGCATTTAGGGTTAGACTATATATAGTCTCAATCCGCGACGTCATTAGGTACACTATTCAAAATAGTTCTGCGACGTCGTGTGCGACATTGGCTCTGGCGATTGAGACATCGTGACTTTCGATTAGATTGTGATTTCCGGACGTTTTCATTCCAATCCACTCACATTTTCCTATTCTCCTAACATTACTCATCTTTTAGGTACCACTTTTACCTCGTCTTACCGTTTTGTATGTCGTATAAGTTATGTTTCTATGCTTCTATTGATTAGCCGCATCGATTGGTATACGTAGATTTGTAAAAACCCCAATTTATTACTTAGGGTTTTCTGGGTTGGGATGCAGTTCATCTTTGCGACGTCGGCTGCGACGTAGCAGCCGATGTCGCATTACTTTGGTAATCTTATACCATACTGCGACATCCCATGCTACATCGCATTAACTGCGACGTCCCATGCTATGTCTCACCTTATGCGACCTCCCAAGCGACAACGTACCCTACGTCGCAACTATTTTCATAATGTGATTAAATTCACAATAATTACAAAATGCGACATCCCCTTTTACGTCGCACCATTTGATTGTGACATTACATTCGATGTCGCTTTTGTTTTTGCACCAATTTCTTGCGACGTAATGGCTATGTCGCTATGTGTTGTGCGACGTCAACCACAATGTCTCACATTACAGGAAATGTGACATATTTCGTAAATTGTTTTACTTTTATTCTAACATCTTTCGAGTATCTATTATGCACTGTTTACAGATATGGCGTTAACATACGAGCCTCGTCACAATACCGTAGCATTTTTAGATGATACGCACAAGAATGCGGTTCCATTTAGAGAGATGATTGTTTTTCTACGACGGTCACGCATTTTCCATGCAATTTCCGATGATACTATTGTTTACAAGAATCTGGTTGGACCGTTCTGGCGAAACACTTTGATTGTCACAGAGAATGATGTGCCTAGCATTGTATCTACAGTTTTGAATACTCGGATTGTTGTGACTAAACAGGGGATTCGTGAGCTTCTTCAGCTCAATGATCAGACTGATATGCCTATGCTTTTCGACAACCAATTCATCACTGGCGGCATGCATCGGATGGGTTATCCGGGGGTTCCGACTGATCAGTATCGTAAGGCGAACCTTACGTGGGTTTGGAGATATCTTATGCATATCTTTATTGTCTGTTTGGGAAACAGAAAGGCTGGAACAGACGGCATTAGTCATCGTCTTGCTTCGGCTATGCTAGCATTGGTCTACAACAAGCCCTACAATTACTCGGGGTTTATCTTCAGGGCAATGGTCGATAACGTCAATGTTGGGGCCAATAAGTGGGGTTTATATCCGAGATTTATCCAACTTTATATCAATCGCCACCATCCAACTCTTTAACAACAGGGCGATGTGGATAATGTTTTAAAGATTACACCTATGATGAGCAGGATCTTCGCTGTATGCTCTGCTCAGGAAAAGGGGGTTCAGGCACGACCGGACACTCCTTTATTCGGTGCTATTCTCGATGAGAATTATGTATCGCCGCCTGATCCTGAGTATATGGATGTTCCAGCACCCCAGCAACAGCAGCAACCACTCGTGAATATACGTGTTCAGGCTGCGGGGGAGGATATTGAGGATGATTTGGTCCAGATTGAACAATTTGGACAGGTTGAGCAAACGGGTTCACCTCATGACACTACCGATGAATCATCTTCTTCTGATTCAGATTTTGTGAGACTGCAGGATGGCGGCGAGACACTGACAGATTCCGATGGAGAAGTACCCGACCTATCACAATTAGAACGGATTAGGGTGCACGAATCGGCTTGATATTTGAGAATTCAACGCCGTATTCGTGAAGGCAAGCGTTACATGGGCAAACGTCCCCGTGCCGGTGATGATATCGAAGATACTGACTTTCAACAATCTTCTCACCGTGTACGTCATACTTCTACTGTTCCGACTCCTTAACCATCACAAGAAATGGTTGTTGAGCCCACTCCTGCATTCCTACAACAGATGATGGAAAATATGCAGAAGATGCAGCAGCAGATGAAGGAACAGGCTGAAAGGAATGCTTCCCAGTTAGCAATCATTGAAGTCCAGTCAAAGCTGATCGCAGAATTGCAGACTAGGGTTACTATTTTAGAGGCTAGGTCTATTGCCTCGGGGGAGTCTGGGTCCGGGGTACCCGATGTTGAGTCAATAGGACCAGAGTCTGTAACTCCAACCCCTGTAATTGAAAATGTTATTAATAAAAATGTTCATGTTTTGGATTATTTCAGTGTTGATGACATTTCAGGCCAACCAAGACCATTAGCGGTAGATTATTCTTTTGCTGATTTGACATATATTCAGAGAATGGTTAATCAAACTGGTACTGAAACGGAATCGGGATATGTGTTTGATATGGATGATGATGTATCAGTTGAAGATGAGAAGTTAGATTATGATGAAGTTTATGATGATGCACCGTTCATTGAGACAGATTCTAGTGAAGATGAGACAGAGCCTACTAAAGCTACTCATGGAGAATCAACATTAGCTAATGCAGAGTCTGCGCAAGAATCTACTTCTGTACCACCAAATCAAGAGGCACCAGTAACAACATCGGCAGTTCCAGAAACTGAATCTTCTGTATCTGAAATGAAGACTGCTGAAGATAAGGCTGAGAGAAATAAGTTATAGTGGCCTAAGGGAAGATTAGCTGAACCAGTACCGGTAATTTGTTAATCTTATAAGGTTCGTGGAGATTATACGGGAATAATCAAGAGCTGGAAAGTTTACAAGAGAATGTTTTTGATTAAGACAATGGACGGCATTCAGTACTTCAAGCTTCGGTTCAAACAATTAAGTACGTTGCCTAAAGGAGAGATCAATCGATTGGCTCAGTTAAATTTGATTAATCCTTTGAAAGATGATTATGCGGATTATATTCAGAGAACTCTGCATCAAGATGATTATGAGTGATTTGAGTGATCACCTTGAGAGGATCGCCTAGTCATGTATTCAAGATCAAAGATCAAAAGCATGCTCCCAAAGATTACAACCTCGTTTTTCAAAGAACAAATATTTCATTTTTTCCAAAACCCCCTTTAGTAAAAATTTCCGCCTCAAAATATTTCATTATCCGCCTATCTTTAACCATGTTGAAATTCGAGTTTGCTTGAGGACAAGCAAAGTTCTAAGTGTGGGATACTTGATATCGCGTAAAAAGTCACGTTTTCACTACCGATATCTCTCTCATTCTAGAACGATTCTTGGCACTTTAACTCAAATTCAGTACAAATCAATAGTATTATGCCAAGATGGTCAAAACAAGGTTGCACGATGAAAATCAAGCAAAACGGATAGAAAACGAAGATTCCATGCACGTTTGAAGATTCAAGGCATCAAAACGAGATTTCAGGACAAAAGTGCCCATCACCAACATCCATCTCATCCAAGATGTTCGTTTTCAAATTACGAATCCAACAGAAGAAGAATCAACAAAAACGGACGAAGAATGAAGACTCTATGTACGCCGGAAGATCCAAATGATTCGTACGACACATCTAAAGTTTAGAGATATATTTGTGGGATTTATTTTCATCAAAAGCTTCGTTTTTGAATTATGAATCCAACGCAAAAAGAATCAACGCAAACGGACGCATACCGAAGAAAACACGCACGAATCGAGAAACGAGGCAACAGGCGACGAACCGGTGCGGGGGGTACCAGCCGCCGCCGGCCAGCCACCCCACCGCCGCCGGCTGCCACTCACCCGCACGGATCGCACTTTTTTGTCCTTTCGTGTACCCGGTGCTAGACCTTTACGTGCTTTTCGTACCTAGTACCACCACCTTTTCCACCTTTTCGTACCTGGTGCCACCACCTTTTCCACCTTTTGCTATTGTGAGCTTCCACTTGCTAAAATGCTCCAAAACTCTCAAAATAGGAGGCATGAGGCTCATTTGAAAAGACACACCTTCCTAGCTTATCTTTCTCACTCTAGAAATAAGCTCCTACTTTCTCACTCTATATTTCTTTCTCTAGATTAGTTTTAACTAGTATGTAAACTAGTTTAGGAGTTTTATTAGAAGTAGAAGGAAAGAGCGGAACGTATTGTAATCTTCGGTGTATGCTCGGAATTGTGTCAATTAATTCAAGTCTATTCTCTCTCGCATTTAATCCTGGTTCTTTCTATCCATATCTATCTTAATTAATTACGTTTTTATTGATTATGCTAGATTTAGTTATTGCCATGATTAGAGAGTAGTATACTTGTTGTGTTTGTTTGCGATGTAGTTAATTAATTAAGGGATGATTTATAATTAAATATTAAAGATCGGTAGTATCGCTTTGATCGTCTTATTGCATGTTCTTGTTTGATTGTTGCCTTAGGATCATCATAGTGGTAAAATATAAACAGTTTTAATTATCGTAAAGTAATATGATGGCCCCTATTCGACTGTTACTGGAAACACTTCAAGGTGGAGTACAAATGTATGGAAGTCGAGTAACGACTGAAGGTAGTTATATTACGGACTAACATATAAAATGAGAAACCTAGTTTAATTAACCTTTCTAAATAGACTTTTAAACTTCAATTTAATCTATCGCCTTTCCACCAATAAACGTGATTACAACACCTTTTTAACGACGTCCAAATAAAAGGTAGTCAGTCATCTGTGTCAATATAATTT
Organism: Pseudognaphalium luteoalbum; assembly: GCA_963422505.1. Lineage (NCBI taxonomy): Eukaryota > Viridiplantae > Streptophyta > Magnoliopsida > Asterales > Asteraceae > Pseudognaphalium > Pseudognaphalium luteoalbum. The sequence goes on along the minus strand of OY730193.1, from coordinate 90,954,047 downwards.
GTCAAAGGTATGAAACTATGGATCCGCAAGGCTACATGGGGGATTATCGTAGGACAAGACATGGTCAAGGTTTGAAGCGGTGGAACCACTTAAAGTGAGGAACGCTGTGAATAACTAGGGGATTTATTGGGTAGTCTTAAGCAAGGGCTAGTTTAAAGTCATAAATGAACCGTTTTAAATACATGAATCTGTTAAGATGACGAGGAATCGTTATATGATTCGATTATGTCTAGTACCTTAAGATTTTGTTCCCGTTCATATGAAAGTATTATTAAACCATAATTGTGATTTTGCTTATTATTCTAAATACTTTGTAATGTTACCCTAACCTAGCTCCCGGTGTGACATGCTAATGGGATTTTAATTAGTAGGGAATCTAGTGTTTACATCACGAGTATTCAAGATTAATAATTAACAAATATCTTTCAACACAGTTTCTCCAAACATCATCCCATAACTTAATTAACGAAATCTCAGCAAACACTATCTTTATTTTATCTGCTTTATCTTTTATTTTTATTTCGCTTTTATTTATTTGCCTAAGTTAATACAAAAACCAAAACTCCCCCACTATTTTATAAACCCTTCACTAGTTTGAAAGCCCTCATCTGCCATGCCTTAGTTGCAATTCAGTCAGTTTGAAGAACGACTCTAGGTCATACCTACCACTTGCTCACCCTTAGCATTAGCATTGCTAGGGAAAACTTAGGCCCCGCAATTACAAATTTAAAACACCCACTGATGCCCGCCGCCAGTAGTCGGTGCAACGACAAGGGTTGAAATCCTTACCGACCGTTGGTGGCGCATCACGTCTATAGGACATTCGTTAGGAAATTAAACTCATCCGACCTTCCTCTTTCGTATGAACAACGAGAAAAGATTACCAATCTTGACGAACAAGTAAAATTCCTATCTCGCCTGTCAAATCATGAATGCGAAAGTACTTCCTCTAATTTCAGAGATCAAGAACTAAAGTTTATAGCAGATTTAGATCCACTTTTTGAATCACTTGCCGACATGGATTTCCTCCCAATATCTATGATATTAATCCATCACAATGTCGTTACAATAATCAATTAACTCGAGTTCTGGATAGAACGAGACCCGATGATTCCTATCATCATCCCTGGTAAAATTCCATTCTTTATTGACCCCGCCTCTTACTTGATCTCAAAATTGTGAGACGTTTTTCCTAATTCCGTCAAGGAAAGAATCGATACAGCCCTCTTCACTAAAAGAAAAGACCTTCACATTAAGCTTTTTTGAATCTTCGCCTTTACCAAATACCCTTTCACTTCCACACAAAAAGCACAAATCTGTAAACTCATTAGGATAGTCAATTCTACAACCGGAGAACCTGATTCGCAGGAAAAGAAAGCATTTCTGGAAGTCATAGATAAACTCACTCATGATCTAAATTATAAAGACCAAGGGACACGCGATGGTTTGTCAAACCCTAAAAAGATAAGAAAGGCATATAATAGGTTAATCAGCGATCTTGTCAATTTGGGATATGAAGAACGAGAAGTGCTAGGGAAAATAGAGAATAGTCATTACTACTTAGTTTATAATGTCATCTCATAACTTTCAAAATGTTTTGTACTTAAAAAAGTTCACTTGAGGGAGCAAATCTCGACCCTTTCCCTATGGAGGGAGCGGAACGAATCGTAAAACAATTCTATCCGAAAAGGTCGAAGCTCGCGACTTTAAATGAGCATATTTTAATACATATATTAATATAATAAATTCTTGAGAGTCTCCTTTAAAAATAGAAAACGTTTTTAAATGTTGTATGAAAACATGCGCGCGTCTAAAAGAATGTACACCTTTAAAAAAAAACATTTAACCAAAACATTTGTACATTCTATAAACTAGCATCAGACAAAGATTTTAAAACACCCAAAAATATACTAAGTTTAATATCTTAGATTGATTATAATTGTCCCTCAAGAATTTGCGCGTTTGCTAAATTATTTATAACGTAACAAGGAACCAACAAGTAACTAGTTACAATAAGTATACCTAAGATTCGTACTTACAATTAATGGGACATTAGGAATTGATCTAGAGCATTAGGCTTAATCTTAGAGTACAATAGGGACTATGTGTAAGGAATATGGTACTTAAGGACATGACACATATTCCTAGGGACCACTAAACCTTCCATACCTTTCCCATGATTAAAAAATAAGAAGAAAATTTCTTCTTCCTCCCCTTTCCTCTCCAAAACCGGCCACCACCATGACCACCATGAAACCACCATAAAAAATCCACCAAAACTTGTGATCTTGTATCTTTTGAACTCCTCTTTGCATGCTCTTCACGGTTATACGATTATTTTCAAGTTTTATCCATCAAAACTAAGGTATGATCATAAAACCCATTTTAATCTTGAAAGAGCTTATTTCTTGAAGTTAGCTAAGTTGGTAAGTAGAAATTAGTGCTTTTCTTGGTTAAATGCTTAGGATTTACATGATACTACCACTAATTCACACATGTTTGACTTTATCAAAAGACTGAACTTTGACCAATTGATTAAGTCTAGACTTTTGCTTGATTAAGTGTTAGTATGAATAGGATTAGCAAGTTTGATTTTTAATCAACAAAAAGTTAACTAGCTTGCATGAATAGAATAATGGACCAAGATCATTTGACCATTCTTGCTTACCAGGATGTTTGTACTTGCTTGACTAGTCAAACTAGGCAATATGACTAGAGAATCATCATTTTGAAAACAGAAACACATGGATGTGATGATTTTTTGTGCATAACCTAGCTTGTTCACCAATTAGGAAATACTTGAAATAGTTTGATCATTTATGCATAGGTTAAAATGATGGCATGCGGGAACTTGGAAATATCATTTGAGGAAAGACCTAAAAAGTCAACTTGAAGTATTGAATCTTTTAAGCAAATTATTTTCAAGATTTTTATTCAAAAACCTTACTTCAACTTGGACTCCTAAAAGTCAAACCTTACTAAAAATGATATGACCATAAGTTGTGAAATCTTGACATTTCAAACTTGGGTAGCACCAAACTTTTTAAATGACAATATTTCACAATAAAATTGCCATCTCGAGACCTTATTTTTTTTCTAATGTCGATATTACCTTAGTATTAATAAAACTGATTATTCGTTGCTTGGGAATATTGAATGCTTAATAAAATCTTGGGATTGTCAAAAATTTAAAAGCCCTCACTTCGAAATTGCAATAAGAGACTTCGAAACGTGCTTTGAATTTCTCTTCCTTAAAAGATCCATTATTTTTAAATGTTCTCAGGTACCATGTCACCAAAGAAGAAGCTAAGCCAAACACGACCTCTTACAGGACCTCTCGCCTATCTTAGTGCCACGCCTCACTACGACCAGATGGCATGCATCTGGAGAGACAAGAAGTTCGGCCATTTAAGATATGTTGACTAGGACAAGTTACAGGTATTAGGATTCAGACAGAGACTTGAAAGCCTACTCAGTTATCCAGTTGGGGATCAGCAGTTCGAGTCCTTCAAAAGGCTATTCATTATTGATGAGCCAGCGTATATGGAGATGGTTACAGAGATCATGACCACTTGCACATTTGAGATCGGGAGTAGAGTTGGAGATGGTTTGATCATGTTTCGGTACATGGGCAATTTATTCACCTTGACACTAGCCCAGTTTACACAGCACTTGGATCTGTACACCCCAGAGGAGATACATTCCCCTCTATTCACTGGTGGAACCACCTCGATTTCCATCACGACCACACACGCCGAGGCATGGAGTCATTGGTCGCCAAAACCATATTTCTCGGGTATCAAGGCTACACAACTCGGAGACCCAGTCCTGCAAATCATACACAAACTAATAGCTTGTTCACTTGATGGAAAACACATGACAAGCGGTCGAGTTGCAGCATTTGATGTAGCCTTAATGGCAAGTATCCTCGAAAGGAAGAACATTCAGGTTGCACATTTGGTCGCCCAACGGATCCTAGAGGAGAAAGATTTTGGTGCAAAGAGATCTTACATGGGCCCAGTGATCACAAGACTTATCCAACGAATGGGATTGCTTAGGACAACAGAGGTAGAAAGATTTAAGAGCATGCCAGGATGGAGTGCCCAACCAGTGGAATACTATTTTTTGAGGAGTATGGACATACTCCAGATTATGAGAGATGGCACTGTCTACATTAGGGCATGACTTTCGGATCCTGACAGCATTGACACATTGATACCAGGACTAGTTCTACCAAGAGAGGCAAAGAAAAGGAAACAGCCGAGACAGCCTAGTGATTCAGATACAGATAAGGATGGGGATGAGAGTAATGATAATGATGATGATCTCCCACCACCACCACCAGCAGTACCACCACCTGTTAAGACATGACCTTCCACCCCTGCCCCCAGAGTTCAGACACCAGCATACATCTATCACTATGGGACTCCTCCGGGTTCAGACTATTGGTACTGGCTGATGTAGATGCAGGTCAGATGTTATAAGGCAATATGACAGAAGACAGCAGGGATACCCGTGAGCCCACTTCCTGACTTAACATGTGGATTGGGCCGAGCACCACCACACATATATCCCCCTGCAGTTCCTACTCCAGCACCTCAACCATATCCATCCCGTGGCCGTAATCTACCCCCTCGAACAATGCCTCCTAGACCACAGCCACCTCCAGCACAGGCTCCCATCACAAGACAGCCTGTTTCGTTAGTCGTTGGGTCAGTCAGGGTTCACACGTCGAAAGGCAACAGGACATCCAGAGTCTCCGCTCGAACCATCACTGTACAGAGTCACAGAATTGCCAGACATACCACCCCTACAGTTGTTTTGCCTGATTCAGTATCTTCTCATTGGTAGACAGACCTATTCAAAGGGCACACCCAACAGGAATCACCTATGTACCCACTTGACAGTTTCGACATGCCTGCAGGACCTTTTGTAGATCAGCTGATACAAAATGGAGTTCTGACGATCGGTACACCAGAAGCAGGAGCTGACCATGATGCATCAGACAAAGGCACTCACTGTCAGTATGACGACTCTTCATCAAACAAGACCTCTCCTGGACCTATCATGTCTACCGCAGCAGCTTCACCACCAGTAGAGCACTAGATTGCTCCGCCTTCTGACTTCTTTCTACTTTCTAGCAGACTCTATTACCATTAGTTGTATTGATGTACTATGGATGCATAGACATCACCTCTATATATTACTTTATTATTCTAAAACATTACTTTATTATGCTAAAACATTACTTTATTATCGAAGACTAAAAGGATGCCGTGGACCTCGCCATGAAGGACGCCGATAGTACGCATAACAAATCGGTAACCCGTCCCAAAACTCTCCATCTATTTAAAGCTTCGATTATCTAATCCGATATCTCCAAAACTAAGTGTGGGATCCCCAAAACCACATAACACTTACGTAACAATCCGGAAATAAGTAGAATCTCTAAGTGTGGGATACTTTAACAAGAGGTACTCAACAAATAAGATTCGAACATTAGGGACATTGTTCCTCTAAGTGTGGGATATACGGTAGCAACCGCAAGTTTGACCTCTTGTCCGTAAAGCAAACAATATTTTCATTAAAAGGCTAAAAATAGAGAAATTTAAAACTTTTCTTTTTGATTCAAAAGCAACATTTTTAGAACTTCTATTTCCCGAAAATATAAAATACAGTAAGAAACAAAACTGTTTTATAATGAGACACGGACAAAAAGGGCAACACATGACTAGGCACACATTGACCAAAACATTCAATTCGTGAGGTTTGAGCCCATAAGTAGCATTCATCTTAAAAATGCTTCACTTTTCATTTCATGTGTGTGCCGATGTATGCATTTGAATTAGAACTTGCTCTTGCAATACATTTCGAGATCACACCAATGAGTGCCATACGTGGCATAGGAACAATCTGTCTCGATACTTTCTAAGGAATCTACACACCTTCCAAACACTAAACATCCACTCTTCAACCAAAACCTTGTTTACACCTTCAAAACACCAGACATCCACTCACTCTTCTCACCCAACCAAAACCTCCATTTATTTATCCCGAACCTATGAAAGTCACATCTTCCAGCATTTCTCAGAGACACTCTCAATTTCTCAAATTTCTTCAAGAAAAGCCAACATAATCTCACAACCCAACACTCAAAGAAACCTCCCGGGCCAAAATAACACATATTCATCGGTAAGTCCGGCATAGCAAAAAGAAAAATGAGAAAAAGAAAGAAAACAAAGAAACATTATGCCGACACTACCAAGAAAAAGGCCAGAAAAAGGAAACTAATATCCAAAAAGGGTTGCACTATGAAGTCTTTTTAAAGGTCTGAGATTCTAAAAAGAGACCTCCTAAAAGAAAGCACTTTAGCTTCGAGAAAATATAAGAAAAACCCATCACTCTCCCCTCCACAACTTCCTTAAAACCAAAACCCCGATTCCTTCTAAGATATCTTGAAAGATTAGTACCGTTCTCATCCAAAGTGATGAAGATTTGATTCTTGATCAAGCCTATGATGAGAATGCTGCATGACTGGCTATCTGAGTGATTGACACTAGCAAGTATGAAACCCTAAATACTTGAGTGATTTGAGTGACCCACTGTAAGGATTGCCTAGTCATGATCACCATCTGAGTTGCTCGAAGAAGGTATCAAATTCTAAACTATTAGATTCTCATGAAAAGCTCTCTCATAACTGGAATATTTTATTCTCTGGAAATGGCATTCCTAAGAAAAATTGCAATTAGAATCCTTCTAAAAGGCTTTTTGAATGAGTTTGCTTGATGACAAGCAAGGTTCCAATTGTGGGATACTTGATATCGCGTAAAAAGTCACGTTTTTACTACCGATATCTCTCTCATTCTTGAACGATTCATGGCATTTTAACTCAAATAACACTCAAATCAATGAGAATCTGCCAAGGAGGTCAAAACAAGGTTGCACGGTAAAAATCAAGCAAATCGGATGAAAAATGAAGATTCCACGCACGTTTGAAAATTCAAGGCATCAAAACAAGATTTAAATACTAAAGTGCCCATCATCAACATCCATCTTATCCAAGATGTTAGTTTTCAAAATACGAGTCCAACAGAAAAAGAATCAACAAAAACGGATAAAGAATGAAGATTCTACGCCCGCCGGAAGATTCAAATGATTCGTACAAACACCTGGAGATAGGAAGCTCAATTTTGGGATTACTTTTCATCAAAGTCTTCGTTTTTGAATAGCAAATCCAACAAAAAAAGAATCGACGAAAATGGACGCATAACGAAGAAAACACGTGCGAATTAAGAAACGAAGCAAAAGACGGCGAACCGAGGCGGGTGGCAGCCAGCCGCCGCCGGCCACCATAGTGGCGGCACTGGCCACCCCTCCCCCATCTCGTTTCTGCTTTTTGGTCCTTTCGTGTACCCGGTGCCACACCTTTACGCGATTGTTCGTACCCGGTGCCACACATTTGCGCGATTGTACGTACTTGGTGCACCACCTTTTCCACCTTTTGCTAAAGTGCTCCTCAAGATGCTAACATGAGCCAAATTTCCCCTATAAATAAGAGGGCTTTGGTTCATTTGAAACACACACTCTTTCAACACAACCTACAAGTATTACACACTTTCTTTAGGAAATCTCTTGTATTCTTTAGTCTCATTTCATATTTTAATATGTGTTATTGCCTTGTATGTGATTTATTTGTTGCCATGAATTGCGAGTAGTTTATTATTGTGATTATTGATGACGTAGATAATTATAAGTAGGGATGACATTATATAATTAATGCACGACAATCGTAAAGTGATATGATGGCCCCTATTCGACTGTTTATTCGATATAGTACTGGAAATACTTTTGAGCAAACTACAAATGTATGGAAGTCATAAACGACCGAAGGTAGTCATATCACTGGAATCAACTCTGGTTTAATAGTTGGAATTCCAAAAGGATAATACAACTTCATAACTAACTGGTGTATCTTACGAAAGTCAATGCATTACAAAGTAATGTTCGTAAAATACGTTCAGACAAAATAGGGATTAATAACTCATGTACTGTTAAAACCTTATGAACTTAAGTTTAATCTATGGAGTACCCTTTCTGGTTATCCACGCGACTGCAACCTAGTAATTAGGACCTGATCAACCTTAATTATGGTAAGTAGTTATTTGTGCCCATGATATGCAATAAGTAAGACACAGTGAGATCACTCGTTGTATATATTAGGTTTACATTTCCGCACTCCTTTACTTTTAATTAGTTTAGAGTGTCACTTTCACTGTCAATTACTCTTGACCGCATGTTGGACGTAAGAAGCCGTGGAATTACCATGTAAAGTACACGGTCTAATTACTGAAAGGCATGGTCTGCATATGAAACACGTTTTAAACAAACTGCGAATAATCCAGGGATGTATAACTGTTTGAAAAGGAGAGATTTAAGTCATAAGTCGAAGAAATCGAAATCTAATCAATTATAAATAAGACTTAGGAATGAAAGTGAAAGTCCAAGTGACTTAGGATATTTAAACCTCTAGGTCTTATAAAATCGGCGGTCTAAACATACAAAGTTATTAATCTGCATGCTAATAGAACAGTACACTATCTTAGGGGTTAAGAACGGTCAGACCTATGAGACGATACCCCACTAATTCATGCACCTCGGTATAAAACCAAAATAGGTTGCTTATCTCTCATCCAGATAGGTATTGGAAGTTGGCGTATTGCTCCGATCAGAATCATAATAACCTAGTTCCTAGTGATATGCCAATGGGAAATTTAGTTGGTAGGGTTCTAGAGTTTACACCTAATAGTTTACTTATTATATTAAGTTTCACCCCTATTTAGTCTGTCATCGCGAGACATTAATTATTGAAATATCAACAATCACATCTCTATCTTTATCTGCTTTCCTATACTTTAATTTCCTGCAATTTATTTTCCTGTATTTTAGTTACTTTTGTTTAGTTTAAAAACCCCCAAACCTACCTACTTTGTTCCATCCTAAATACTTCCCTACCAAAAGTGCTAAATTTAATCTCCACACATTTGGATTCATAGAACGATCTTAGATTATACTTACCGCTTACTAATCAGAGTAGGTAGTTAATATAATTTAATCCCCGCTATTTATAAATTTTAAAATCCCTGTTGGCGCCCGATTAGTTACCATCAATGACACCGACGCTTTTGGGTGCCATCAAGAGACAAGTGACTAACTTTTGTTATTCAGTTGTATTCTCAGATGTGGAGAAGACTCAGTGACATTAGACTACTAAGTGGACGAATGAGGTAGTCGGTGAGTGGATCTTTAATCCTCAGTGTGATTTAGTTGTAACAGGTTTGGTTACAACAAGTAACGTATTATTACTGCTCTAGTTTGCTATGATGATTATGGTTGTTAGTAATAATATTGTTGATATACTGATTAGACTGATGTGTGACCTGATAAATATGTAGATATGTGATCACGTGATATATATTTGGCCTTCGGGCATCAGTTGTTGATGAGGTCAACGAGTTGATTTGGTTGGTTGGGCTGGTTAGTTATTGTGTGAGTGACACAGGGTTTTACTTCATTCGTTGTGTGTAGAACTTGTGTTTGAGGATAATAACCATTAGCTATCGGTCTCTTCCGTTATGGCCATATGGATATGGTTGGGTAAGTGTTCTTTGAGAGCCACCACGGCAGTAGGGTTTCTCAAAGAGCCACCGATCTTCATTATTGAATTGTGATGTTGTTGAATTGTTGCATTGTTGAAAAGTTGTATTGTGTACTTAAGTGTTTAACGTTAATTGTTGTACACAAGGTTGTTATGCTAAGTTGGACTGTTGATTTATTATTCACTCACTTAGCGTTATGCTAATCCCCCACATTAACACTTCTTGCAGGTTATGGATATAATATGGGTGGGCAAGAAGTTGGACTGAAATGAATGTTTGACCACTAAGCGTTACTATGATATTTGATTTGCATAAATCAATGTTATCTTTTGGTTATGGATATAATATGGGTGGGCAAGAAGTTGAACTGAAATGAATGTTTGACCACTAAGCGTTACTATGATATTTGATTTGCATAAATCAATGTTATCTTTTGGTTTTGAAATAACACCCATGTTGATAAACTATGGTTTAAATTAGTTGGATTTTATATGTTGACTAAATAATGTAAATTATTAATGGTTATTTGGACTTGCGCTTCCGACATATTATATTTAAATGGTAGTAAAGGAGGGGTGTTATAATCTCATAATTCATTACGTAGTATAATTTTACCGTACATATTATTTTCTTAATTATAAAAATCAAATACGTATTATATGTCCGTGTGTATAAACGGGTTTAAGGTCTAGTACGTAATAATAATAATAAATAAATAAATCTTAAATATAAATAAATATATATATTAAATATTATTAATTAAATATAATATATGATTCACCTAATGATGTCATCAAATATTTAATTAGTCAATTAATTACTCTAATTTGGTTCAATTGGCTAAATTTAAGGAGATAATGACATCATAATTCAAAAACAATAACATTTAAATAATATTTTATGTTTATATAACTTACAATTATATATATCTTCATCTAAATCCAACGATAACTTAAGATCATCTATATATATATATACAATTTTTTAATTTAGCGTATACAACAAACTTTCAAGTTTCCAATCATCATAATCATCATCAGAATATATATAATCAAATCAATCATATATATTATTTAAAAAAAAAATACTTAAAATAAATATCATCAAGGCTTCATGCAAATCAATACTAATGTAATGAAGTTTTTTTTTTTTACTAAGTATTAAATCGAATTTGATATTAACTTTTGGTTATGTAAATATTGAAGTTGATTTATCCGAAGTGTAATTTAAATAAAAAGTAACATAAAATAGCAAGTTTTATTAAATAAAAAACAATTTATATATTACTAAAAATTGTTATGCATGATTTTTTTTATTATATACAACATATAATTCGTTAGTTATAAATTTATAATTAAAATTTTACCATATATATACAAAAGCTAACATGCTCTCTTGATCTTTCATTATTTAGTGTTTTCATACAAAAAGTGAGAATTTCTATCATATATATTATCTGTGTAACTAAAAAAATGAAATATGCATTCGATGGTCCGTGTATACACTCGGGTTTAAATGCCATTAGTAATCTAGCTTTATACATAATATATTTTTTAATTACACTTTTCAAAGGAGTATAAATTTCATCTATATATACTTAAATAATATAAAAATCAGGCTAAAGAGATTTGATTCGTATATATACTGATTCAACTTCTTATTTTTATATTTAAAGTACTTTTTTTATATTTATGGATATATACAAAAGATATAATACATTTTTGAAGAGACGAATGTATATGAGAGGATTAGAATGACTATATAAATAGTACGTACGAATGATGACTTATTATAATATACTGTATATAAATATAAATAAATTTATCAATTAGGAAAAGATAAATATGATAATTTAAAATTTTAGATAGCAAAAATGTTGAAATTAGTAAAATGGAGTATATCGTAAACATAAACAAAACATAACATAACATTAACAATTTAACATTAACATTAAACATTAATAATAATACTATAATTAAAAACAAAAAAGATCAGACGAGCATATAAACATGATCGATGAAAATAAAAGATTTAAGGGTCTGGTCTGAAAATGGTCATGACAAGACGAGTGATCTGTTCTTCATGGTCCCTGACCTTTTTATTATTTTCATCTACACGTTTAACATAATACTGTATAGATTCTTCATCTCGCTTGATCTTTTCTTTCAACTTGTGAACAGTTTTTTCATGCGTTTCTAACAACTTCTCTGTTCCTAATCGTCCGTCATTACACCTGTCCCAAACATGTTGAGAAACTCCATAGAATTCGTAGGGATTCCTTTTTATGGACTTGGGTGATGGTTGTGGTAATGCTGGTGGGCTTGATGATCTCTTGTTGTTTTTGGAATTATCGGATGTGGATGCCATGAGACTTTGTTTTGTAAGGAAATTAATGGCAAGACTTTGTGTGGTAATTTGGAATTGAAACGTACAACTTAATTAACTGATAAAAAACTTAGATATGAGGCGTTGAGGAAGAATACGGTTTATATAACCGATCGAATTGTTTACTCAACAGACTCTTTTATTTATTGGAGTAAATTGAAAATAGGCGACGGTATATATGACTAGTTGAGCACGGTTACTTAATGACCACGGTTAGTTTATGGGGAACTGTGCTCACTATTGAAGCAATAAATTGAACTATATATTGAAGGTTGTATGACCACGGTTACTTATTGACTATGGTTTGTATAGAGCATAGAAAATGGAAATTGCGAAATTGGCGCCAATATATGACCGCGGTTACTTTATGACCACGGTTAGTTTATGGGAAACCATTGATTTGACGTAAAAAGTCATGTTTTACGCACATCTTGTACCTCATATTTAGCACTTAATTAACAAAATCAAGCCAATAAAGTCCACATTTACCACATTTTGTTAAAAAGGTCAAAACTTTATAAGTATTTCAAAAACAACGGTAAATGGACGAAAAACACACTTAAAAAGGCATAATTCGTTCAACACATGATTTTAACGTAAAACTCCGATCTGGGACTTAATAAATATCTTAAAATGTAGGTCTGGAGATTACGAATGCGTGGATATAAAGAACGTCAGAAACGGATCAAGAACGAAGAAATTAGAGCAAAACGAGTACGATCCAGCACACAAGACCACAGAACAAGGCTCACCACCCCTCTAGGGGCCATATACCCCCCCTAAAGGGGCCGTATACGCCCTCCTAGAGGCCGTATACGCCCCTATAGGGGTGGTATACCCCCTTCTAGGGGTGGTATACCCCCTCTTTGGTGTTGAATACGCCCTGTTTGCTATTGAATACGCCTTATTTGCTACCGAATATGCCCTATTTGGTGTCGAATACGCCCCTTTAGGTGCCGAATTTTATAGCTCGAGGGTGTATTTCAGTGTAAATAATGGGTGAGGGGTGCTGTATGTAAATTTAGTTCTTGAAGCCTATAAATAGAGGCTTAACCTCCTCATTTCCAAATCAATCAACTCACTAAAGAATTCACTCTCACTTTTACACACTCTTGTAATTTTCTTTCTTAGTTAGTTAGTTTCTCTCTCTAACTTCTCTCTCTAGAGTGTTAGAGAGTAGTTAGTTGGTAGCTAGTAGATTAGAGTAGAGAGTAGCTTTTGTAATCAAGGAGTATTGGTGTTCAAGCTTTTATTCAAGGATTGCAAGTTCTATTCTCTTGTCACGCTGCTCTATTATCCGGTAAATCTATTCTCTCATACTGTTATTATGTCTGATTTATCCATGCGTAATATTATGGTATGTGCTTTACTTATTGCCATGTTTATTGCGTAGTGTAATATTGTGATTGTTGAAATGTAGATATTTAGGAGTATGGATGATGTTAAATTAATCTTTAATTTAATATGTGATTGGAAATTGTTATGTTAAGTATCGGGTTAAACTTTTCAAGCGGTAGATCTAAACCACCCATTCCACCCTTTCCAAGCTTTCACATGACTAATACTTTAGTATTAGGATTTGATCAACCTTAGCATCGGTAGCTAGTTATCTGTGTTTTTGTATGAAATTGTGGACATGCTGTAAAACGGCCGAGTACTTAGTATAGCGCTGGAAACACCACTGGTGGAGTACAAATGCGTGGAAGCTACGGACCGGTCGTAAGCATATGACACCGTGGATACCTGGAAGTCACCCTTCCTGAACATGGTCTAGGTATATATAAAAGCTACGGAACTACTGAAAAACGTAGTATACACTGTGAAATGAACCTAGGGATGAACGTTTGATCGCAAAGGAGGGTCTACACCTTGACAGAAGTATTTGTGCTCCTCGATTAAAATCTAAGGGATCTTGAAAAGAAAGCAAACATTCAGCTGTAGTGTAGGATGCTTAAACCCCTTGATCTAACATAACTGACAGTTTAACATACATTAGCAAGAAATAGTACGACCCTTAATAAAATCAATTAGAATTAGGTGTTAAGAAAGGTCAGAAATTAAATATCGGTCTGTTGCCTTATTCATGCGCCCATGAGTTAACTCCAAGACGGGTCACTAGTCCTCATCGGAAAGTGTTGGGGGACTGAGCAGCCTGATCTGATCAGACTCATGATAACCTAGTATTCAGTGACATGCGACTTAGGTTTTCCACTTAAATCGTAGGATGCTAGTGTTGACACCAAACCTCTGTTAATTTTATTAAAGGGAAGTCTTCAATCATCTTTTATAATGAACATCATCCCGAAACCTGAATATTGAAACTTCAGCAATCACAATGTATATCTATCTGCTTACCCTACCCGTAGTTTAGTATTTACTTTTCTGTATCGTAGTTAATTTAAAAAATACCAAAAACAAACCATACTTTCTCTTTTAAACCCATCCTATTAGTTTCTATTGTTTAAAGTATTTACTTCATTTTGATTCGCTCCGATTTTAAGAACGACACCTGAGTCAAACTTACCGCTTGCTACCCTTAACAAAAGCAGTAGGTAGTAATAAAACTTAGGCTTCCCAGCATTATAAATTTAAAACCCACTGATCACCCGCCTCCGACTAGAAGGTCCGCAACGATAGGGAAGCGATTCCTTGATCGACCGTTGGGGCGCGATCAGGTTTTTGGTGCTGCTATCGGGGATCGCCGTGCGTTGTGATTTGAAAAACATACCTTTAAGTTAGAAGCCTTTAGGAGAATCTTTCGTTCAAGCTTAACTTATTCGAAAGTTACTGCTTTCTTAGAATAGTTTAGTTATTAAAACACAAAAACCATAAAAATATGAAAAATCAAAAACCATCTGATTCGGTTTCTAGCCACGTCTCTCTGTTCTCTTACAAGACAGTAGATGAGATGATGGCAATGGATGATTCTGAATTTTTTGATTTTATGAAAAAAGAATTAAAGGATAACCCTTCTTGTTCTTCATACCCCGAAGTCAAAGAAATCTTAAACGTTCAAGAAATTGATATCAGGCAAAAACACTTTGACCTAGAAGTAGAGGAGTCTATGCAGAAGATCTCAACTTCTATTACTCACACTTTAAGTAGTCAATTTACCCTTGACCCTGAGATCTCTTCACTTCTGGCCAAATACCCACAGTATGTTAGGCCACCTGACTTTCCCAAAGAAGTACCATTCGACACTGAGGTTTACTTTTATCCACCCATGTTTGGATTAGATAGAAATGAACGCTTTCATTTCTTGGATGAATACTTTGGATATGATCTCCCTGACATTTTGAGAACTTATTCACAAGATAAGCATCTCTCATGTTCGGAAAATCATACATTCAAATCATGAACCATTTCAAAGATGTCCAGTCCTACCTAGGTACACCATTGCTAAAACTTTACTAAGTGGATCACCCACAGACATCATTGAAATCATAGATATTCCACCCGAGAATGAAACCGAGCGTCATGTCGAAAATTCTTTTAAACTAGATAGGAGGATAGATATTTGTGCCAACTTTCTTAAATACCTTAAAATATCAGACTTCCCCTTTTCGATTGACCAAAGAAAGACCTTCATGACTATCGATAACAGAATTTTAGGACTCCGTGCTAATTACACTAGAAAAGATGAGCTACTACTAATATCAGACCTAGACCTGTTAATGAAATTACTTGCTAATACTGATTACCATCCTGTTTCATCAACACGGATTAATCGGTATGTTTCTGATCTGATTAGTGAGCTTGAATTTTGGATAGAGCGTGACCCTATAATTCCAATCTTACTCCATGGGAAAATACCATTCTTTGTCGATCCTGCCATCTATTTAATCAATAAACTGATAGAAAATTTTCCAAATGCAACTAAGGAGGCTATTGAAAAAATTTTCTGTGAAAAACGGAAAGAAATTCACATTAAGCTAACTTAGTTATTTATAAAATCAAAATTTCCTTTCACGCTTCAACACAAATTTCTTTTTAAAGAATTATCGGTAGCAGTTCACACTACTACCGGAAATCCTGATTCAAAAGAAGAAAAAGAATTTTTGAAAATATTGGAAAAGTTACTTCATGATCTTAACTTTTTAGACAACGGACCACGAGATGGAATTTCAAATCCCAAGAAAGTTAAACGGGAATTTAATAATTTCATTGATGCACTTATAAAATTTAGACGCGAGGAGAAAAGTTTTCTAAATGAATTTGAATTATATTTCTTAAACTCCGCTGACCTAATTTATCATATCACTAAAGTGCTCCGATTTTCATTTATTCCTTGTTATACTTTTCCTAAGCCTCGGGTCCCGAATTAATTATTTGGAAAAGTCGAGCCATTGACTTTAAAACAAAGCGCTTATTGGGAGGCAACCCAATTTTAATAAATTAAGTAGTTAATATAGTTTGTTTAGGATTTAAAATTTTAAAAGTTTTTAATAATCTTCTTTAAAAAACGTTCTTTAAAACTTTATCTCATTGTTTATCACACAAAGCTTAAAGTTTGTTCAATTATTAAACCACAAATTTAATAATTAGCAAATTTTAATAAGTTTTAATGGGATTTAAAATTTTTAAAGAACACAAAAATATTCTAAGTTTTTAATAAACCCTTTTTAACCTAATTACCATTTTCTTTCACTAAATTACCACTTGGGGTAAAAAAGTCAAAGTAAAAATGGATGAGGAGGTTAAAAAGCAAAAAATGAAAACATTTTTCACTTTCTCCCTCCCCTCCCTCTCTTCACCGGCCGAACCCCACCACAACCACCATGCCACCACCAAATTTCCACCATTGTTGAAGGTTTAAGGTATACATTCTCCATTTTCGTTACTTGTATGCTTCATTTATCATCATTGCATCATTTCTAAGGTAAATTTTTAACTTAAAATCTCTAGTTCATGATTTTACCCAAAAGTTAGGGTTTCAATTTGAAACTTGATATTTAGGGCTAAAGATTAGGACTTTAACTGTTATTACTTGCTATTGAATGTTTGTATGATGATTATTGATAGTAATCTAGTAATTTCATGCGGGATTGGTGAACTTTTATTTTCAAAGTAATGAACTTTGAATTTTTGATTGATTTGTGTCACACCCCGTCTAAAGCAGAAACAACGGAATGCAACCATGATAGGATCACAACACATCAATAATAAGAGATTACTAAATGAAATCAAACTAATGTGTTGTGATGTTATTAACACGAATGACGGTTCGTGTCATAGCATTCACACCAACAAAGAAACAATGTGTCACAAACAATAAATGTATGATAAGTCTTACAACAATACTCAATGCAACCTATGTGGTCCACTAAGCTTTCTTGTCCTCGCTCTTAGTCCCACTAGTACTTCCTGAAAAGATATGCTCAAAAGTATCAACACAATGGTTGGTGAGTTCCACAGGTTTATAAATGAAACAAAATAAATATTAGCAGTGATAAAGATACGAGTTAGGAAAATGCAATGAAAATATACACATAAGTGAAATAATGTAAATGAAACACCTCAACACACTGTCATCACCCCACGAAGAAGTATGACCAAACAAACACAGTGAATGCAGTAGCTACCCATAATGGCTTTAATGTATACATAACGTATAACATTAGGTACTAAGGCCTTGTGAAACAACATGGATTTAATGTATACCAAGAATAATGTATACATCAGGTACTCACTCCCGAAAGAGCAAGGTTTTACAATGATAATGAATCCAACAACCAAATGCACATACTTCACATAGTGTCATACATTTCATGCAAATGTCCAAAAATGAAAACAAATACGTATCACATTAGAAAATGGTAATAAAACGTACGAGCATACTTTTCCCCCAATTTGAAAATAAGTAAGAAAATGGGGCCGCAAAACACACCTTAAGTATCAAAGTAAGTGTCGCCCTTAAATGTATCACCAAACAATCTAGCAATCTACAATAATCATATAATGTATACGGGTTACAACCTAGACATAACTAGGTCATTTCATTGTATCCCAAGTCCGCAACACCTCCACTAAGTTTTCTTACAATTCAACCTAGTGTATTTTTACTTGCATCAACTAACTCGAGAACTTTCAGATTCTGTCCACAACTTTGTACCACTTTGCCGATTTTTAAACATGACCTAATGAAATCATTTGACTCTACAATTTTAACCAGTGACACTTAAATATTTTTATAATAACCTGTAATTTTTCCAAAATGAAATATTGTAGTTTACTATTTTTTAAAATTCACCAAAAAACTCTGCTCCGAACCCACAATGATTTCTGAGTACCAAAAAGTCACAATATATTACAAATACTTTAAGACTTACAATGATTATAATATTTCTACAGAAAATAGTTAACACTTAAAAATACTTCAGTAAAAATTTCAAGATCCAATTCTTAGTTTAACATACATTTCAAAAATTGACAAGTTAAACAAAATCAGGAACCGAAAAACTCATAAATGAGGGGTAGATAGTTCTCGCCAAAACAGGTTTCCTATATATCGAGGGGTAGATATTTCAACTAGATTTTTCGGAAGGCCTCAACAAAATTTTGTTGGCAATCTGATTATCTTCTAATTTAAGTTTATTGGTTCTTCACTCACCTTGAGAATTTATATTATTTTCACGAAAAAGTTTGAGGAAGAAGGTTGTTTTGTTAATTAGGATTAGTAAGAGATTCTTATCCCAAAAAGTAGTATGGTGTTACAAGTGAGGTTGGTAATACGTAAAATGTGCCTCCCATACCCGCCGTGTGGTTAATTCTCATTGTTTTGCACTAGACTTTGATTCATCGGAGTTTATTTGTGTTGTGGCTCACCCATACTAGACTTGTAGTTGAATTATGGGCGCGAAAGAATAGACAATTATTAATGAATTTTCCTGATCACACTAGTGATGAATATTTGTCCTTTTTACAATTTGCAGTTTGTTGATTCTACTAAAATTTGTATGAGACTATCGCATTGAAAAATACTTTTAATACATAACAATCACCGTTAGATTCAACTTAATGTATTGAAATTTTAGATTATACGAAAATGAGTCTCAATGATTTAAACTTCTATAATGTTCTCAATTTGTCCTAAGTGTATTGTATGTTAAATTCTTGTCCCTTACGAATATAAGTGAGTTTGTTGATTGTAAATCTTTTATGTTTTTAATTGTTGATGATACATTCGTAGGTGAGAGCAAAAATATAATAGTATACAAGGATTGTGTCGCCAAAGAAAATTTGTCCATAATATCACCAAAGGAAGAAGATTTTATACGTATAAGGATATCTCTTTGTGAGGTTATAAAAGTTTTCTTACTATGAACTTAGATTTTATCCAAAAATTTGAGTGGCTTGGGTTTTGGGCTAATCTCATAGTGTACTTCTCTCGAATCGAAATTCATTTGCTTAAGAGCTAGTTAGATACTTGCGCTATGCAAAGGTAAGCAAATAAGAAGAATGTAGTAGTGATTGATATTGATAGTTGACCATAGTGTGAATGAATGAATGATAATGGTTGTTTAATATAGTGAGGGTAGTTGGGTATTTTCGCATCTTGAAGCCTATAAGGCTGAAAAGAAAATGAGTAAATTAATTTTTTTAAAGGAGTATAGACAAAGAAGAGTCTTAAAGTTAGGCGTTGGCAGGTTAGTACCAAACCACGTGTTTCATCGCATCTATGGGTTAATTCACGTCGTTTTGCATTATTTCTAGCAAGTTTTCAACCGAGTTTGTCCCTCCGTTTAGGCTCGCGTGGTGTGTTTCGAAAATTGTCATAACTATTGGTGAAAGAAATGTATTGTTTAGCTCAAGCTTTAGTGACGTTTTGATGTCGAAACATAATGAGGGATCGTTACTGTTTGAAGGTAACATTAGTTCTTTGGTTTGAAGTAGTCTTCTACTATGTATCAATTTGATAACGTAAGTAATGTACCCGCACGATATAGTGTAATGGTGAATCGAACAAAACAACACTAATCGGAGACATTATGTGTTTCATATTTTCATTATGGTCAATGCTTTATGTGAAATATTCTATTGATTCCCTATCGATCGATTTGTCTCATGTATATTCTTGATATTCACTTTGTCATATTGCTTAATTGAGTTTCCAGATTATTTGGTTGAACATTTGAGTATTATTACAAAGTTTTTGGAATTACCAATACATCAACTAATGGTGTTCATAATAGGACCCTTAGGAAAATATTTGATCAACCTAAGTTACAACCGTTATATTGGCAAGGGATATGATGTAGGTATGTTTTAGATTGACTTGAATTCCTTACGATAGTTGTAGTCAAATAGTTTAAAAACCGATATTAGATTACATGTTTAAGAATGGTCTGATTTAATTCCATTCTAATGTGGCACGAGGCATTTGAGCCTTAATCCTATAGTGGTGAACTTGGCAAGCAATACGGAGAATTGAGTACATCTTCAAAAGACATCAAGATCTCGGGCGAACTTGCAAAAGGAATTTGAAAATTTCGTTGCGAGGGGGGGGGGGGGGGTAAAAGTGGCCAATTAAGTGAATACATCACTAACTAGAAAAGTAAAGACTATCGCATGATAGAAGTGTATGTGTACGTGGTCGTGACTATAATTTTCCAAGAAAAGTTAAGATATAACTATGCCCAAAGGATCAGAAGGATAGTGAGTCAATTACTTTGGTTCCAGTGAGTATTGATTTATTAGAGTTTTGCATGATTATTCATTAATGCATTAGTACTATGTCTATTAAACTCACGGTACGAATTCCATGTCTTAGAATGACGTTTTCTTATTACACGATTTACACTTTTATATTTATCATGTTTCGCTCCCGTCATGTATCACATTTAGCATTTCGAGTAGAACGTCTTGGTGGCGTGTTTGCTACGATTTTGAGTACATACGAGTTTAGAATAGATGATCAGTTTGGATAGTGTCAGATGTATGTGCCAAACCAACGACCAAAGATCATGAGTTCAGAACAAACAGAGTTGAGATATTTGACATCGTCATACGACTTTGAAGGTGACACATTGGACACTCTAATATGGTCATATAAATACATATATGTCATGATACCTTCGCAATTATGTCGACCGCCATAATTCTTAGGGTATCCTTTCATATATGTACTTATTACCACACCCTATATCACAATGTTCAACCTCGTTCCTACCTATTCAATTTTAAAAGTAGCACAAATTTCTCAGGAAATGATACTATGATCAATATAGTATCGGTAGATAATATTAGGGATCCTGCGCCGTTAAGCTTACATAACCCTTTCGGGTATGTTTCACGTGCAGAACCGCCAATGGAGCATGCATTGCTCAAGAACCGAATTACAGATGAGTACATGTTGTCTATATAGCATTTATGTATATATCCTAGCAAATAAGTACATCTTGTGACAAATATTTGTGCATCGTTTCTAACAAGTACACATCATTGCAAGAAAAAAACATAGCGTTTCAATTAAGCACAGATTGTTTCAAATGAGTACGCATGATTTCCAATAAACACACGTTGTTTGATGCACACATAGTTCCTAGTATAGCATTTATATGAAGGTTCCTAGGTTATAGTCTAGGTCAATCCACCTAATTCTCTATAACCAATGGCTCTGATACTAATCTGTCACACCCCGTCTAAAGCGGAAACAACGGAATGCAACCATGATAGGATCACATCACATCAATAATAAGAGATTACTAAATGAAATCAAACTAATGTGTTGTGATGTTATTAACACGAATGACGGTTCGTGTTATAGCATTTACACCAACATAGAAACAATGTGTCACAAACAATAAATGTATGATAAGTCTTGCAACAATACTCAATGCAACCTATGTGGTCTACTAAGCTTTCTTGTCCTCGCTCTTAGTCCCACTAGTACTTCCAGAAAAGATATGCTCAAAAGTGTCAACACAATGGTTGGTGAGTTCCACATGTTTATAAATGACACAAAATAAATATTTGTTGTGAAAAAGATACGAGTTAGGACAATGCAATGAAAATGTACACATAAGTGAAATAATGTATATGAAACACCTCAACACACTGTCATCACCCCACGAAGAAGTATGACCAAACAAACGTATAACATTAGGTACTAAGGCCTTGTGAAACAACATGGCTTTAATGTATACCAAGAATAATGTATACATCAGGTACTCACTCCCGAAAGAGCAAGGCCTTACAATAATAATGAATCCAACAACCAAATGCACATACTTCACATAGTGTCATACATTTCATGCAAATGTCCAAAAATGAAAACAAATACGTTTCCCAGCAGAAAATGGTAATAAAACGTACGAGCATACTTTTCCCCCAATTTGAAAATAAGTAAGAAAATGGGGCCGCAAAACTCACCTTAAGTATCAAAGTAAGTGTCACCCTTAAGTGTATCACCAAACAATCTCACAATCTACAATAATCATATAATGTATACGGGTTACAACCTAGACATAACTAGGTCATTCCATTGTATCCCAAGTCCGCAACACCTCCACTAAGTTTTCTTACAATTCAACCTAGTGTATTTTTACTTGCATCAACTAACTCGAGAACTTTCAGATTCTGTCCACAACTTTGTACCACTTTGCCGATTTTTAAACATGACCTAATGAAATCATTTGACTCTACAATTTTAACCAGTGACACTTCAATGTTTTTAGAATAACCTGTAATTTTTCCAAAATGAAATATTGTAGTTTACTATTTTTAAAAATTCACCAAAATAATCTGCTCCGAACCCACAATGATTTCTGAGTACCAAAAATTCACAATATATTAAAAATACTTTAAGACTTACAATGATTATAATATTTTTACAGAAAATAGTTAACACTTAAAAATACTTCAGTAAAAATTTCAAGATCCAATTCATAGAAAAACCTACGTTTCAAAAATTGACAAGTTAACCAAAATCAGTAACCGAAAAACTAAGAAATGACATTCGATCTTGTAAAATCGTTTTTACCGACTTATACTCAATATTTAGCCATGAAACCAATGCCATTTGAAAGTAGACTCAAAATAATTAAGTTTAGACTTCTGTTTCATTAAAAATCATCGTGAAACAACGAAGTTACAAGCTTCCCAAACCGAAAATAGAATTTGATCATATTAGCGTTTCTGAGAAATCAACCCTAAATATTTTGTATAAACAATCCAAAACGCCAATACAATCATATATTTCAATTCTAATCACTTATATACTGATTTCACATATATCCTAATGATTTCATTCACTAGGAATACAATGGATCGAACCGAAAAGGGAATGATAACAATGAAACAATCGAAATAACGTATTAATGAATGAAATCGGATAGGGATAATACCAACTATCGAATGATCGCACAAAAAACTTCCTTAGAATCTGTAAATAACGAGGTTATAATCCTTAGAATTCGTTTTTAAGAATAGAATAAACGTATAGAATATTATAGAATGAAAAGCTTACCAAAGTTTCTGAAAATTCGTCACCCACCGCAGCAGTTTACGAAATAATTTTTACAAAATAATGTAGGACGTTTCAGAGGCCGAAACCTTCAAGGATTTTGTAAAACATCGATATATACAACTTTCTAGTTTTGACCGAAGCCTGAAAATGAACGTAAATGGGTGAAATCAGCCTATGTTCGTGACTGAAATTTTGAGACAGAATATGAGATCATCGGGTTTACAATCTTTCAGTTGATATGATGAATCGAGGGGTTAAAACCCTTGAGAATAGAGTATAATGATGAAAAAAGCGATTGATAAGAAGCGGTTTGTTTTAGGGTAGCATTTATATGATTTTGGGCTTGGGTTTGGGCTTGGGCTTGAGACGTATTCCAACTAGAGGTTGGCTTTGTCCAGACGGATGTTGGGCTTAAATTCTTCAAACGATCTGAATTTTGGATATGTTATATCCCTATGTGTTCCGGTCATCTAGGCTTTTGAATAAACTCAATCCGAGGCCGGATGAGAGAGTTATGGTCCGAACGGTGCAGCCTTGCAATTAACTTCTAATATTTTATTATACATTTACATTTTGCTTCATATCTTCTTCGTTACATGTCGGATTGTGATGATTTTTCTTGCGTTGGATTCGTTTTTTAAAAACAAAGACTTTGATATAAATAAATCCCTAATATGAGTCTTTTCACAAAAATGTGTTTTTAAGATTTGAACTGCGATAACGGTTTGGTGACGGTTGTCACAACTTGTTAGCTAGAATTGCTCATGTTTGACTTTTGTTGATTAAAATTTCTTATAGTGATGTGTTAAACATAAGTAAACTAGCTTAAATTAGTTAGCAATTGGTTTAGATGACTTTCAAGAATTAAAGTAAGCATTTTTATGAGTATTTGTGAAGTATCATTATTTTAATTAAAATCTTTCAAACCAAAATGATACTCGTGCAAATATTGACATCAAATGCTCACTTGAATTCTTGAAACCTTGCTTTAAAAGATTTAAACAACTAGTTTCAATTTAAAAGAAGCATCATTTTAGTAAATAAAATGCATGAAGCTTTTAAATAGCAAGTGGCATTTTCAAAGGAACCAATATTGTAATTATGCCATTTAAAGATGGAATGTTACGTTGTTAGTCAATTTCACATCATAAAACACCAATTTTCAAAATTTGACTAACACTTGATATAAATATCTTTAAATACATAAAATGGTCAAAGTTTCATCACTAGTTTTCTAAAGTTTACGATAAATTGCAAAGTTTTGATTAAAGTAAGGTAATTACAAGGTTTCTTTAAAATTTTAATGCTTACTTAGTTAAATACTAATGCATTTTCATTGTTTAAAGCCTTTTCTAGGAATCATTCATTAAATAAAACCTATTGTCCTAGAAAAATGCTTATGACATTTACCATAGCTTAAGAAACTTATTGGTGATAAATTTGTGGTTTGGTGATTGCGGTTTGGTTAAAAATGTATCTTTCTAGGTTATGGATTAT
The DNA here is from genome assembly GCA_963422505.1 of Pseudognaphalium luteoalbum. Lineage (NCBI taxonomy): Eukaryota > Viridiplantae > Streptophyta > Magnoliopsida > Asterales > Asteraceae > Pseudognaphalium > Pseudognaphalium luteoalbum. The sequence continues at coordinate 90,929,042 of OY730193.1, read as the reverse complement.
TCGATTTTTAAAGCCTACATTTCGATTTTTTTAAAAAAATTTGGGATAACATAGTAAATCCATATATCTATGATCATGATGCGCACTAATTGTCTTTTATCTTGACAGATGAGGTCTACTTCTGAAGATATCCATCCTACTTTGGAATACTTGGCCACTTCGGCCAAAAAGAAGAAACTAATTAAGGATTGGATGAACCGGCCATTACGAAAGAACAGATTTATCGTCTGGAGAGATGTAAAGGCACTTGGGTACAAGAGAGAATTGAGGAAGTTAGTGAAATACAAGATCAATGATGAGAAAATGGATGCTTGGTACAAGATGTTCGCCCTCAATGAAGACATTTACCGAGAGCTAGTTATCGAATTCATGTTGACCTACAAGTTCAACCCTTGCATTTCCAATATTACAGATAAGCGATTAATCAGCTTTAACTATAGAGGGGGTGAAGCATCATGTGTCTTTGGCTGAGTTTGCGGTATTTCTTGGGTTCTACACTGAAGAGCAGACACATTCTCAGATATTCTTCGATAGTTCACAGGGTATTTCATGTAATGAAGACCATGGGCTAATTTGGGACAATCTAACGTGTACTAGTTTTCATTCAAATGTAAAAGCCTCCGCGTTCTTCAAAGTTGAGCATCGAAAGAAAGAAACAGGAGGAGCTGTTGGAGCTGATGATCTCTTTGCGATGAACGTCATGATTAAGAAGAAGAATGTGAATGCAGCTTTCTTAGTAGCCGAGAGGATTCAAAGAGAGACAACATGTGAGATGACAAAGTATATCTATATGGGAGCTTTCATAACCAGAATTTGTAGCCGTATGGGTTTGCTCACAGAGGATCACATGAACGAGTACACTAGCTCGCCTTATGTTCGATCCCTACCGTTTGATCTAGAGTACTTCCACACTATATGGTTGATATCTACTGATTCGAGCGGGCAGGCATTCTGGAGAGCTACCAAACAGGCTATTCCTGGTTGTGTTCTGAAGAGGAAGAATAGTAAGAGAGACAGGGATGTTGAGGATGATGAGCCGATTGAGATACCAGATGATGATAAAGATGTTCGAGCACTGCAGGAGGATACTAGGGCACCTGGCTCTACATTTAGGGTTCAAAATGTTGTTGACTGGACTATACCAGTGACTCCACTTTCTCAATATTGGACTTTTCACTCACTTCAGGTTAGACATGCTCATGACATAAATGTAGCTTGCAGATTTGGATTGCCGATACCAGAGCCACTGGTGTATAGATGTGCGACACCACCAGCCACATTTCCACCAGTCACCACCACCTTTGCCCCAGTTACCACCACTATTCCACCATACACCATACCCACCACATCTCGCCATGAGTTAGTATACTCTGTACACACCTCAGCTGCTCCATCTACTTCACGACAGCCATCCCCAGCTACCCATGTCTTATCTCCGATTTTTGAGATCCCAAGGCCTGATGATCCAAATGCTTATCGCCCAGTCATGCCCACCACTAGTGTTGATGGCCTTACATTCTCAGGATTCTCAGGGATGCTCAACTTTGATGCTATTCCAGAAAATGAGCTTCCAAATGAGAACGATATTAGGAGAGGTTACTTGATATTACTTGATGTGGCACGCAAGACAGCTCAATGCTTACAAGAGTGGGGTTTTGAATCTGTAGATGACTTGCCAACAAATGTCTTAAGGGATGTTTTGAGGCAACACAGGCTTATAACATCAGAGACTGTATCAGGAAGAGCCACTAGTGGAGAGCTTTCGGTTGCAGGAAATAACCTTTCCACTTCTGCATTTGATCTTCATGTGACTGATCAGGGGTCTCCTCGTCCTTAGACTTTCTCATCTCCAGTACTTAATTATTATTATTATTATTGGTCTGTATTAGCACTAACTATTATGGTGGGATGACTTGTGAACTTGTTTTGATCTTTTGGTACTTTTTACCCAATTTGCTACTTAGCTGGATGATCTATCTATCTTTATTATGCTTACGTTTTCTTTGTTTATTTTAGTAGAATAAAATGTGGTTAAATTGATTGTTGAGAATGATGGAAACAATTCACGACTAGATGACGCGCATTAAGACGGAAGGCTGTTCTTAGACGAAAGCAAGCTGGAATCTCTAGCGAGCAATTCATCCTTCTTCAGCCAAATCATTTTCATCTCGTGAATCCATGAGGGGAGTTTTTCGTTCTTTTCCGTTGTCTTCCCAAAATATTCATACCATATCCTTTATGCCTAATCTCTAAGTGTGGGATTTTATTCCACCATTTTCAAAACACGTTAAAGTGAGCATATCCTATAATCAAACTCTAAGTGTGGGATCCTCCAGAAGATCTCCGTCTTAGTAGTGAACATTAGGGACAATGTTCCTTTAAGTGTGGGATACACGATATGTTATACCGTAAAGTTTTCTGACCTTTTGTCCTCCAAAGATAACTTGAAACTCATTTCTTGCTCAAATTTTTACAAAAAATTTTAAAATCAAAACTCCATTTTGTCAAAAATTTCAAAATTTTTCGCTATAAAAAACAGTCTCGCTTTGACAGGAGTCGGACTACTCATTCAGCAGACTGACTTTTGTAAATTTTTAGATCTTTTGGTAAGAAAAACTATTTAAAGATAATCACTTTTTAAGAATAAATAAATTACTTTGGAAAGTACGATAAGGCAGAATAAGGATCCCTTAAAAATGAAATGGCATCTTCGAAGCATCGCATGACTAGGCGCATACACCCTATATTGTTGTGTGAGAAACTTGAGCCTTTAATAAGCATTCATTTTTAATGCTTCACCATTCATTTCTGTGTGTGTGCCGATGCATGCGTCTTAGAGTTAGAACTTGTTCCTGGTATACGCTTCGAGACCATACCAAAGAGTACCGTACGCGGTATAGGTGCAATTAGAGGATCTTGGCATTTATTAGGATTAAGCCCATTTTTCTCATATCCCTTCAAGCATAACCCTGCCGATACTCAATTTTAGTATCGATGATCCGCTTAGTAAACCCTGTTGAGCCTTAACCTTTTCGGTTCTTAAAAAAACCCAAATTTTTAAAACCCATTACCTTCCATACCCACCAAAACCTTATCTTAGAATTTTTAAATTTTTGAAAAATGATATCTAGATATTCTGTTTGCTTTCACTCCAAAAATCACAAAATTCGTGTGTTACTCAAAAACTTCTCACGTGCGTTTTAGAAATCAAATCTTAGAAGATCAAGAATCTTGAGGTGCGAAAAATTGGCACTAAGTAAAATTCGAAATATCAAAAAGTGTGAAAAATGAAAATATGAAAGGATCTCAAAAGGTAGTAAGAAAGAAAAATCCTTAGAAATTCTTTGGCAAAGAAATTCTAAAAAAAAAATAATATATTATCTAAATAAAGCTAAGTGCTTCAAAATCTCCCGAAAACTCTGATCTCTGAAAGACGTAAATCTTCCATGTGTTTTCATAAAGATAGAAGTCAAAATAGCTATCTTCCTTCCTTACCGTTATCCGTTTCCATTTTCATTAAAAAGCATATCTAAATAAAGTTTTTCATAAAATTTGAAAAATCCTAAGATAAGCATAACCTTTAAACCTTGAAACAACCTTTTTTCATACCCATTTAACCGTCACCCGAGCATTACAACCCAACAAAAATGCCTTGGGATAATTAGCACCGTCCTCATTTGGAGTGGTGGAGATGCGATTCTCGACCAAGCCTATGATGATAAGCGCTGCATGACTGGCTTTGAGCGATTTCGTTTGTTTAGAATGACAGGAAACCCGATACACTTCTTGAGTGAATTGAGTGACCACCTGTGAGAATCGCCCAGTCATGTACTTCTACATTTTGAGAGTTGCAAAGTATGCTAAAGGGACAGCCAGTTCAGTTTTAAGATTTCTTATTCTATTGATGCTTACTTTATGAAATAATTTACCTATTTTGAGGAGTTGATGTCCTTAAGAAATATTTGTTCTCATCAACTGATCAATTTTCTCAAAACCTTGAGCAAAGTGAGATACGGTTTGCTTGAGGACAAGCAAAGTCTAAGTGTGGGATACTAGATTTGACGTAAAAGTCATGTTTTACGCACATCTTTTACCTCATATTTAGCACTTAATTAACAAAATCAAGCCAATAAAGTCCACATTTACCACATTTTGTTAAAAAGGTCAAAACTTTATAAGTATTTCAAAAACAACGGTAAATGGACGAAAAACACACTTAAAAAGGCATAATTCGTTCGACATGCGAATTTATCGTAAAACACCGATCTGGGACTTAATAAATATGTTAAAATGTAGGTCTGGAGATTACAAACGCGTGGTTATAAAGAACGTCAGAAACGGACCAAGGCTCACCACCCCTCAAGGGGCCGTATACCCCCCTAAAGGGATCGAGGTCGTATACGCCCCTATAGCGGTGGTATACCCCCTTCTAAGGGTGGTATACCCCCTCTTTGGTGTTGGATACGCCCTGTTTGCTACTGAATACGCCCTATTTGCTACCAAATACGCCCTATTTGGTGTCGAATACACCACTTTAGGTGTCGAATTTTATAGCTCGAGGGTATATTTTAGTTTAAATAACGGGTGAGGGGTGTTGTATGTAAATTTAGTTCTTGAAGCCTATAAATAGAGGCTTCACCTCCTCATTTCCAAATCAATCAACTCACTAAACAATTCACTCTCACTTTTACACACTCTTGTAATTTTCTTTCTCAGTTAGTTAGTTTTTCTCTTTAACTTCTCTCTCTAGAGGGTTAGAGAGTAGTTAGTGGGTAGCTAGTAGATTAGATGTTAGGATCTGAGCTTAATTGACAAGTGTTGAAGACTAGCCACTGTCTGTTTTACTGCTGGCCACTGTTAATATAGAAGCAGTGCCACTGCTAGAAGAATTGAAGAACTGCCAGAACAAGTACTAGCCACTGTCAGAACAAGTAATAGCCACTGCTAGCAGAAGTGAAGACTGTCATTGTTAGTGTAGGTAAGCAGTGCCACTGTTTATATATATTAAGTATATTTTTGTAAAGGAAACTTACTACCACTGTTGGTACAAAGTAAGTTATTCCCACTGTTAGTATGTATAGATCAGTTAGAGATATTTATGGGATAGATTTGAATTCCATAATTATAGGAGATTGTTCAGTAGGACTCTATGTGATATAAATAGAGATCCTAAACCTAGTTTTAGGTAATCAGTTTTTGCGCAGCTTCAAGGTTTTGTAACCCTAATACAAATCAGTGTATTCGTCTTATATTATTAATAAGATTGGAGCTTTTTATAATTCTGTTATTGTTATTCATATTGATCTTCATTGTATTACTAAGTGTTATTCCGCAAACTTCTTAGTAATCATTCAAAACTGCTGTTATCTAATAATTTATTAGATAGATCTTGGTTTATCAAGTGGTATCAGAGCAGGTTTAGTTTTGAATCCAGGAAGATCTCAGTTCTACTGTTTTATTGATCATTTTTATAATCATTAAATAATAGTAATGGCAGAAGGTAGTGAAGGAATCCAGGTCACAAAGATCCCAATGCTTAGACCTGATGAGTTTGATCTGTGGAAAAACAGAATCAGACAATATATGCTTCTCACAGATTATCAGATGTGGGAAGTTGTGGTTAATGGTCCTCCAGTGACCCTAAATAGTGATGGTGTTCCACTGCCAAGATCTCCACCAACATCTGAGGCAGAAAGAAAAGTCAGATCTATAGAGTACAAAGCTTTGAGTACTCTATTGTTATCTATTCCAAATGAATATCAAAGGCGTTTTGAAGCATGTCAAGATGCTAAAGTTTTAATGGAAGCAATAGAGAAGAGATTTGGTGGTAATGATAACACCAAAAAGAATAAAAGATCTCTGTTGAAACAGTAATATGAGAACTTTAATTCTGTAAAGTCAGAAACTCTGACTCAAACCTTTGATAGGTTTTCAAAGCTTGTGGGAGATTTGGAAAATCATCAAGTGAAAATTGATAAAGATGATTTGAACAGGAAGTTTTTGAGGTCATTGGGTGATGAGTGGACCATGTATACTGTTGGTTTAAGGCAGAGTGCAGATCTGGAAGCAAAGGAATTAGAAGATATCTATAATGATCTGAGGAATTTTGAAGCTGAGGTAGAGATCAAGAAGGTAGGTTATGGAAGCAACAACAATAATTCAGCTTTTATGTCTATGACAGGTTCTGGATCAAAGACTGAATCAAGTCAGAAAGGGTCATCCTATGGTACTAGAGGAAGTGGATCTAGTACTACTCATTCTAATGATCAAATATTAGAATCTTTCTTTGCTAGTAATGTGAATTCATCACTTACTAATGAAGATCTAGATCAGTTTGAAGTAGATGATCTAGAAGAAATGGATATCAAACTCCAAATTGCTTTAATCACACAAAGAGCAAAAAGGTTTATGCAAAGAACTGGTAGGAATAACTTTGCACAAAAGAGGAGTGATTCAAGCTGGTTTGATAAAAGCAAAGTTGAATGTTTTAACTGTCACAAGATGGGACACTTTGCTAGGGAGTGCAGAAGTCCTAAAGTTGATCAAAATGAAAGAGGAAATGTTCAGAGAAGTGTAGGAAATGTTGGTCAGACTAAGAATGTGCCAATTCAAGATACTTCATCAAAAGCACTGGTATCTGTTGATGGATGTGGATGGGATTGGAGTGATCAGGAAGAGCACGAAGTGAAGAATCAATGCTTCATGGCAACAGCAGAATCTGACAAGCAATCTGAAGTTCCTTATGAGGTACAAATAAAATTGTGTTCAGCTGTGTGTAAACAAACTGTGAAACATTATAGAGATCATAACCAGAAAGTGTGTGATGAGCTTAAACAGTGTGAAATCAAAAGTAGACACACAATCTCTGTAATAGAAAATCTTGAAAAACAGATTCAGGCATTTGAAGATAATGCAACACAGTTTAAATATGATATTGAGTATGCTAGGTGGGAGAGAGACACTTTTAAAGATAAAGTAGAATTATTAACTAAGAAACTTGCTGAGGTCACATGTGAAAGAGATAGCATAAGACTCAATGTAAGTAACTTAGAACATGCATCTAAAAGTGTAAATAAACTCATCAATTCTCAGATTCATGATAAACTCAAGACTGGGTTAGGATACAATAATGTACCTCCTCCTTATAACAACAACTATTTTCCTTCAAAAACTGAAATTGATTTAAATTTACTTAAAGAAGGATTAACTGATGATGTTAAAAAGGTTGACCCAGTAAACAGTTTAAAAGAAGATGTGAACATTGATGAAGTAGAAATTCATGAGTGGAATGAGGAAGATGATGAAGAGTGTGATATATCTGAATGTAATGTTAATGTGATTAATAAATCTGATAAATCATCTTGTGAAAGCAGCAATAGTATTACTGGTCTAGTTAAAGAACTAAAAGTTAATAAACTAGAAGAGGGTAAGAAAATGTTTGAAGAGAAGGAAAAACATCATGAAAAAGATGAGAAAATTACACCTAACACACCTAGGAATCTTCAAAGGAAGGTTAGGAATGTTGTGAAAACAACTGTTTCTGTGAATCATACAACTGCTGTGAATACATGTGATAAGTGCAAGTGTAAGGATAGCTTTTCTAAATCCCAAAACTTTCAAAAACATATTCCCAGAGGTAACCAAAGGAATTGGAATCAAATGGTGACTCAAAAACAGGGGAATAATGTTACTGTGATTAAAGAAAAGTTATGCCTTATATGTGGCAGAAACAGTCATCTTCAACATGAATGTTTTCATAATCCAAAAACATATCAAAAGAATGTGAAACAGCCATGGACAGCAGCTAATATGATTAACAAACAAAATTTTTAATCTAGAGTTAATCATACAACAGCTACTAGAAAGATGAATTATAGGGCAAATCAAGCTATGGCTGCTGCAAAGGTTTCCACTGCAGGAACAAAAGCTAAAGATTTAGCCAACAGTTTAAAGACTAAAACAGTGGAAAAAGGAGTTAAAGCAAACAGTGGTAAACCTTTTAAAACTGTTAACACTGGTAATACAACAGTTTCCACTGGTAGATTAAATAACACTGTAAGGAATACTAACAGTGTTAATTATTTTACCACTGTTAGACATAATAACAGTTATAACAGGATTAACACTGTTAGACATAACTTTGGACCTTTAGTTAACACTGTTAGACCAAAATCCACTGTTAAGTCTAAAATTAGTTGGATTTGGACACCTTTTCAATCTAATGTTTCCAGATGTTCAAAATCTAACAATGCATCAAAATCAATAATCTTCAAGAAAGTTGATTACCTTGATGCATCAGGGAAACCCAAAGCCAAATTGGTTTGGGTTCCCAAGAGAAATTAATTCTCTTTGTGTTTGTTTGTGTGCAGGGCAAGCCAAGAAGTTTATGGCATATCGACAGTGGCTGCTCAAGGCACATGACTGGAGATAAGGAAAAGCTACAGAACTTCAAATCATTTGATGGTGGATATGTAGCATTTGGTAGCAATCCAAAAGGTGGAAGGATTACAGGCAAAGGAGTTGTTCAAAGTGCCAAGTTAAGCTTTGAAAATGTTTATTATGTGGAACAGTTGAGGTACAATTTGCTAAGTGTGAGTCAAATTACAGATAAAAAGAACCCTGTTCATTTTACTGACACTGAATGTCTTATTCTGTCTAAGGAGTTCAAAATTCCAGAAAATATGATTTTAATGAGAATTCCTAGGCAAGATAATGTTTATAAGTGTGATTTAGCAAATATGGCACCTCAACCTGATTTAAACTGCTTGATTTCTAAAGCTAATTTAAATGAGTCTACTTTGTGGCATAGAAGGATGTGGCACATGAATTACAAAACCATTAATAAACTTGTCAAAAACAAGCTTGTTAGAGGTTTACCTGAGAAGGTCTATTCATGTGATGATCATTGTGTTTCTTGTCTAAAAGGGAAGCAACACAAAACTTCTTTTAAGTCCAAAGCTGTGAATTCAAACTGTACTCCTTTATACTTATTGCATATGGATTTATTTGGACCAACAAGTATAAGTAGTATGGGAAAATGATCTTATTGCCTTGTTGTAATTGATGATTATACCAGATTTACATGGGTTTTCTTTCTTAGAACAAAAGATGAGACAGGTGACATACTTAGATCATTTATAACTAAGATTGAGAACCAATTAGATAAACAGGTTAAAATCATCAGGAGTGATAATGGAACAGAGTTTAAAAATTATGAGATGGATAAATTCTGTGATGAGAAAGGCATTAAGAGAGAATTTAGTGCTCCTAGGACTCCTCAACAGAATGGAGTAGCTGAAAGAAGGAATAGGACACTAATAGAGGCTGCTAGATCTATGCTAGCCGAATGCAAAACTTCCTATGTCCTTTTGGGCAGAAGCAGTTAGCACAGCTTGCTATGTTCAGAATAGGGTAACAGTTGTTAAGCCTTATTTAAAAACCCCATATGAGCTGTTGTTTAAGAACAAACCACTGGTTAGTTTCTTAAAATCATTTGGATGTCCTTGTACTATTTTGAATACCAAAGATCACCTAGGAAAGTTTGAAAGCAAAGCAGATGAGGGTGTATTTGTAGGATATTCTATTCAGAGTAAAGCATATAGGGTTTTCAATCAAAGGACCAGAGTCATAGAAGAATCAATGAATGTCACTTTTAATGAGAATATCATTAATCCTGATGGAATAGGTCCTAAGTCTTTGTTTGATATTGATGCTCTTAACAATGCTTTTAGATATACAACTGTCAATCCTAGTACAGGTACATGCACAGGTACCACATCAAGTAAAGCAGATAAAGTTTGTGAGGTTAGATCATATATGTTCTCAGAAAAGAATAAGGAATCTTTGGAGTACATTATCTTTCCAATCTGGACTCCTGATCCTCCAGAGGTATTTTCTTCTGATCTGCCATAGTCATCACAGCATTTGGAGACAGAAGAACAACCAGAAACATTATCTCAGTTTATGGAGGATTCAGAACAAATTGAAACACCTTCCAATGAAAGTTCAGAACAGCATGGTAATCTTACCAATTTGGAGGAAATCATTCCAGAGACATCCACATCTAATTTTCATGTGAACAAAAATCATCCTCTGGAACAGGTGATTGGGGATGTTAACAGTGGTGTACAGACAAGACAACAAACAGCTGTTACTGAAGAAGAATTACATACATCTTTATATGTGTGTTTTCTTTTTCAAGTAGAACCTAAAAAGGTTGTAGAAGCTCTTAAACACCCTAGTTGGATTGAGGCAATGCAAGAGGAGTTGTTACAGTTCAAGATTCAGAATGTGTGGACACTAGTTGATCTACCAAAGGGAAAAAGGGCAATTGGCACCAAATGGATCTTCAAGAACAAGAAGGATGAGAGAGGAATTGTAATCAAGAACAAGGCAAGGCTGGTGGCACAGGGGTATACACAGGAAGAAGGTATTGATTATGATGATGTATTTTCTCCTTTTGCAAGGATAGAAGCTATCAGATTGTTCTTAGCATTTGCTTCATATAAAGGATTCACAGTCTATCAGATGGATGTCAAGAGTGCTTTTCTGTATGGCACAATTGATGATGAGGTATATGTGTGTCAACCTCCTGGATTTGAAGATCCTAACTATCCAGATAGAGTTTGCAGATTGGATAAGGCATTGTATGGTCTGCATCAAGCTCCCAGAGCCTGGTATGAGACTCTATCAGTTTATTTGTTAGAGAATGGGTTTAAGAGGGGAACCATTGATAAGACACTATTCTCCAAAAGGGATAACAATGACCTTTTGTTGGTACAAATTTATGTTGATGACATCATTTTTGGATCTACAAATGATGGTCTGTGCAAAGAATTTGAGAGATTAATGCATCAAAAGTTTCAGATGAGTTCAATGGGGGAACTCACTTTCTTCTTGGGGCTTCAAGTCAAGCAGAAGTTAGATGGTATTTTCATTAACCAAACCAAATATGTCAAAGACGTTTTGGACAGATTTGGTTACTCAGAAGCTAAAATAGCTAGTACACCAATGGAGACACACAAAGCATTACATGCAGATCTTGAGGGGGAGGATGTAGATGTGCATCTATACAGATCTATGATTGGTTCTCTCATGTATCTCACCTCATCTAGACCAGATATCATGTTTGCTGTGTGTGTGTGTGCTAGATATCAAGCCAATCCCAAGCAATCACATTTGTATGCAGTAAAGAGGATCTTCAGATATTTAAAGGGTCAACCACAATTGGGTCTTTGGTATCCTAAGAGTTCTTCCTTTGACCTAATTGCATATACAGATAGTGATTATGGTGGTGAGAATATGGATAGGAAGTCTACATCTGGGGGTTGTCAATTTCTAGGAGAAAGATTGGTGTCATGGCAATGCAAGAAGCAGACCACTGTATCCACTTCAACTGCAGAAGCAGAATATGTTGCTGCATCCAGTTGCTGTGCACAAGTGCTTTGGATTCAAAATCAAATGCTGGATTATGGTTTGTCTTTTGTAAATACTCCTATTTATATTGATAATAACTCTGCAATTAGTATCATTATCAATCCTGTTAAGCATTCTAAGACCAAACATATTGAAATTCATTACCATTTCATAAGAGACTGCAATGAAAAGAGATTGATTCAAATCTTTAAAATCCATACTGATAATCAATATGCAGATCTTTTCACAAAGGCTTTTGATGTGGGAAGGTTTACATTTTTGGTCACTAGTATTGGCATGATCAATCTAACTTAACTTTTGTTTGGTATTAGAATAGATACTAACAGTGGAACTGTATAAAGAACGTGCTGTCTGGTCCAAGTATCTACCTCTGTTAGAACTATCTAGCCACTGTTCCTTCTACAGTTGCCACTGCTTGTAACCATGTATATTACTGCTACTGTTTATTGTTTTCTAGCTAACCACTGCAGGTTCTTAGCTACTGTCAGAAGACATTGCTACTGATGCACTTGATGTTTCTTTTATTTTCAATTTAAAAAAAAATAAAAAATCCATGTTCTGCTTATGAAGCTAAATTCTTGGCACTGTTAGTACTAAGTATTGGTTACCTTGGTCGGTTGCCACTGCTAGTGCTACTAACTGCTGTTAGCTTTCTAAGTATATGCCACTGTTAAGGTATTTTTATACCTTTCCACTGTTAGTTATAACGGGCAGTGCCACTGCTAGTTCTTTTTCTAGGTCATGGCTCTGTTCTTATGACTAACAGTATATAACCTTCGAACACTTCACTTTTTCAGTACGCTTTCTTATTTTCATAAATAACCACTGAAATTACTCTTCAAATCAAACTCTCACTTCTATTACGATCAATTCAACAATCATGGCTTCCTCTTCAACAGATCTTACTTTGAGTGTTTACGAAGAACACAATATGATCGCCTTTTTGATGAAACCCTCATCGGCGCAAAACTTCACACAAATTATGGATTTTCTGCGGTCGAGTTATATATTTCACGCACTTACTGTATCTCCAAGGGTTTCCAGGGGTCATTTGAACGATTTTTGGAGGAATGCTCAATTGGAAGTAATTGAGGGCAACAGTCGAGTGGTGTCTATGGTTCAAGGAACCAAAGTGGTGATATCTGAGGATTCTCTTCGAGAAGCACTTCTTCTTGATGACGCTTCAGGTATAACTTCTATTGATGACAGAGAGTTGTATGATAATCTTAGATTAATGGGGTATGAGGGTGATTACACACGTTTTACATTTTTTAAATCACTCTTTAGCCCTCAATGGAAATTTTTCATACATACAATTCTCCACTACTTGTCATCTAAAAGAACTGCATTTAATGAATTTGGCTCTCAAATAGCCTATGCACTTGTGTGTTTGGCTAAGGGGGCAAAATTTAATTTTTCTAAATATATTCTTGAAGGCATGATAAGAAATATAACAAAAGGAAAAAAGGATATGTTTATAATGTATCCTAGATTTGTGCAACTTATTTTAAATAAACAAATTTCTGGTTTAGTTGCACAAGAACTTATTATTGGTGTTAATACTCTTTCTCCTAGAACTTTTAGGGAGATGAGTAGGAATACCAATAAGAAGTTTTCTGGGAAGGAAACAGCATTATTTTCTACAATGCTTCCTGCTCCTTCCACCACAGATGCAGTTCCACCAATTGCATCTGAACCAATTGGTGACAGGCCAGTCGTACCAACTGGGTCTGAACACACTCCAATTGGGGGTACCAAAAGAAAACAAGGGACCAAACAACCTACCCAATTACAGCCAACGAAAAAGAAAAGAAAACAGGCAAGTGAGGTTCCTGCTGCTCACTTGTCTCAGCCATATAGTATTCCACAGCAAGTGACCCCACAGGAGATGGGTGGTCATTCTGGAAGGGCTGCCACTACTTCTACTTGTCCACTGACAGAGGAGGGAAGTGGTAACATCAATAAGACCCAACCAGAGGCAACTTCTAATGCTGAACCTAAAGGTAATGAAGCAGGTGAAGGTCCCAGTACCAAGACAAAGGGAGCTTTTGTTGATCATGCTAGGCATGAGACAGAAGATGTTTGTGTCAATGATTCATCTAGGAGGTCACACTCTAATGATGATGAGACTAGCCCTCACATTGAATTGACGAATGTACAATTGACAAAGGCTGTGGATTTGTTGTGGGAAAAGTTAGTCAAGGAGAAAAGAGTGAACAAAGCTCAAAATGCTAAAATTGCAGAGCAGGAGGCTACAATTGTTGAGCAAGGGAAAGCAATTGATCATTTAAAGGAAAGACTTAGTGTGTTGGAAGCTTTGTTAATGGAGAATGTTTTCAATGATGATTTAAAAGAAAGGTTTGGGGTGTTAGAAGACTTATTGAAAAACACTTTCACCAAGGGGGAGAAGAGTGCAGAGGAGAGGTTTGATGATGAGAGTATGGGTGAAACAGATGCTATGTTTAATGTCACTGTTGAAAGTATGGAAGATGAAGAGCAGACTGAGATTGTTGAAAGTGTTATACATGAGACTGATGAGGTGGTTGATGGTGAGACAGAGGTGATTGTTGAAGTAGATGATGGTGAAGAAGTGGTACAACCAATGGAAGGTGATAAACGTACATATGGTAGGAAGAAATCCATTCCAGTGTTCAGCATAAAAGCTAAAAGGATGGCAGAGATAAGAAAGTCAAAGTCAAGTAGTCCCACTGTTAAAGTGGCTACCACTGCTACAACTGCTACCACTGCTGCTACCACTGCTACCACTACTACTGCTAAATCAAAATCAACCACTGCTAGAACTCCAGAAGTACCATTTGTTATCAAAGAATCTAGAGTGGATAAACCTGAGTCTAATCTTCCAAAGATTGATCCAAAAGACAAAGGTAAGGGTAAATTGGTGGAAAAGCCAAAGGTGAAGAAGGTGCAACAAAATGTTGAGCATGACTTGGAGTATGCTATGAGGTTGCAGGCTGAGTTGGATGAACAGGACAGAACTGCAGCTGAACAGAGAACTATTGAATCTGAAAAATCTGTGCCAGAAAAGATCAAAGAATCTGAGGTTGATGAAGTGGATGTGCTGCTTGAGAATGGGCAAATAGTTAAAATGACTAATGAAGCCAGCAGAGTATATGCAGAGATGAAAGCCAAAGGGTTAAATGATGATACTGTATATCATGCTTTTGAAGCAAAGAAAAAGGGTGATCCTTTACAGATGGCTTTAAATAAGAAAATTGAAAGGGAGAAGAAGGAGAAGAAGGAAAAAGAAGCTGCTAAAAGGAAAACAAAGAAACCAACAAAGTCTGAATTGAAAAATGATTTGGTTTGTAAGCTTAGAGGAGGTAGGATTCCTACAATGAGACTGAGGAGGATGTCACTGGAACAATTGCAACATATGTTTGATAATAATCCTCATGTTAATCCAGAAGCAAGGGAGAGATTAGAAAAGAAAAGGAAGGATGATGAAGAGATACAGAGGAGATTGCAAGAAAGATATGATCAGATTGATGAAGAGTTGGAAAAAGAAAAGGAACTGAAATACAAAATTGAAGGTGTTAGGAGGTCATTTGCTAAATTTCAGGAGATAGATGATGATATTTGTGACTTGGATAGGGATGAGGAAATATTGGATCAGATGATTGTGGTAAAGCCTGATAGATCAGAAAACATCAACTTAAATGATGAAGAATTTTCAGAAATCATCAAATGGGAAGCAGTGTTGATAGCAACCAAAGAAATGGCTTATGAAATAAGAATTGAAAGGAAAAATGGTGTTGTTAGTTTTCATAAGTCAATGCAAGATATTCTGAAGAGAGTTAACAGATTTGATGTGTAAGATATGTACAAGATTGGGTTAGAGAAGGATTTGAAGAATATTAAATCAAGTATTGAAAGGCATGTGTGGGAATGTATTCAAATGATGTTTGAACCTGAGCTATATGGAGATTTGTTCTTATGCACTAAAACAGTAAGTATTTGGAGACATTTTGTAAGGGCAGGAGTACAGATGATTGTGCTCAGAAATGGAAAATTTGTTTATATGCTGGATGAGAGAGATTATTTTCTGAGTATAGCTCTGTTGAAGCAACTTATTGAAAGAAAATTATTTGTTGCTGTCAAGTCTAACAGAAGTAAAGATATTGTATACTGGGTGATGAATCAATAGAACAAGAGAGATCCTTTGAGTAAGAAAAGATAGAAATCTCTTATGAAAGATTGAAGCTGAATAAAGAAACTTAAATCAATGCAGGATTGATTAAGTTTAGGGGGAGATTGTTAGGATCTGAGCTTAATTGACAAGTGTTGAAGACTAGCCACTGTCTGTTTTACTGCTGGCCACTGTTAATATAGAAGTAGTGCCACTGCTAGAAGAATTGAAGAACTGCCAGAACAAGTACTAGCCACTGTCAGAACAAGTAATAGCCACTGCTAGCAGAAGTGAAGACTGTCACTGTTAGTGTAGGTAAGCAGTGCCACTGTTTATATATATTAAGTATATTTTTGTAAAGGAAACTTACTACCACTGTTGGTACAAAGTAAGTTATTCCCACTGTTAGTATGTATAGATCAGTTAGAGATATTTATGGGATAGATTTGAATTCCATAATTATAGGAGATTGTTCAGTAGGACTCTATGTGATATAAATAGAGATCCTAAACCTAGTTTTAGGTAATCAGTTTTTGCGCAGCTTCAAGGTTTTGTAACCCTAATACAAATCAGTGTATTCGTCTTATATTATTAATAAGATTGGAGCTTTTTATAATTCTGTTATTGTTATTCATATTGATCTTCATTGTATTACTAAGTGTTATTCCGCAAACTTCTTAGTAATCATTCAAAACTGCCGTTATCTAATAGTTTATTAGATAGATCTTGGTTTATCATTAGAGTAGAGAGTTGCTTTTATAATCAAGGAGTATTGGTGTTCAAGCTTTTATTCACTGATTGCAAGTTCTATATTCTTGTTACGTTGCTCTATTATCCGGTGATATCTATTCTCTCATACTGTTATTATGTTTGATTTATCCATGCGTAATATTATGGTATGTGCTTACTTATTGCCATGTTTATTGAGTAGTGTAATATTGTGATTGTTGAAATGTAGATATTTAGGAGTAGGGATGATGTTAAATTAATCTTTAAGTAAATATGTGATTAGAAATTGTTATGATAAGTATCGGATTAAACTTTTCATGCAGTAGATCTAAACCACCCATTCCACCCTTTCCAAGCTTTCACGTGACTATTACTTTAGTATTAGGATCTGATCAACCCTAGTATCGGTAGATAGTTATCTCTGTTTTTGTATGAAGTTGTGGACATGCTGTAAAATGGCCCAGTACTTAGTATAGCGCTGGAAACACCACTGGTGGAGTACAAATGCGTGGAAGCTACGGACCGGTCGTAAGCATATGACACCGTGGATACCTGGAAGTCACCCTTCCTGAACATGGTCTAGGTATATATAAAAACTGTGGAACTACTGAAAAACGTTGTATACACCGTGAAACAAACCTTGGGATGAACGTTTGATCGCAAAGGAGGGTCTACACCTTGACAGAAGTATTTATGCTCCTCGATTAAAATCTAAGGGATTTTGAAAAGAAAGCAAACATTCAGCTGTAGTGTAGGATGCTTAAACCCCTTGATCCAACATAACTGACAGTTTAACATACATTAGCAAGCAATAGTACGACTGTTAATAAAACCAATTAGAATTAGGTGTTAAGAAATGTCAGAAATTAAATATCGGTCTGTTGCCTTATTCATGCACCCAGGAGTTAACTCCAAGATGGGTCACCAGTCCTCATCGGACAGTGTTGGGGGACTGAGCAGCCTAATCTGATCAGAATCGTGATAACCTAGTATTCAGTGACATGCGACTTAGGTTTTCCACTTAAATCGTAGGATGCTACTATTGACACCAAACCTCTGTTAATTTTATTAAAGGGAAGTCTTCAATCATCTTTTATAATGAACATCATCCCAAAACCTGAATATTGAAACTTCAGCAATCACAATCTCTATCTATCTGCTTACCCTACCTGTAGTTTAGTATTTACTTTTCTGTATCTTAGTTAATTTAGAAAATACCAAAAACAAACCCTACCTGCTCTTTTAAACCCATCCTATTAGCTTTTATTGTTTAAAGTATTTACTTCATTTCGATTCGCTCCGATTTTAAGAACGACACCTGAGTCAGACTTACCGCTTGCTACTCTTAACAAGAGCAGTAGGTAGTAATAAAACTTAGGCTTCCCAGCATTATAAATTTAAAACCCACTGATCACCCGCCTCCGACTGGAAGGTCCACAACGACAGGGAAGTGATTCCTTGACCGACCGTTAGGGCGCGATCAACCATCGTCACTGTTAAATCAGCATATTGAAGTACGTTCGATGGATGGATGGTTAGTCTTCTGTGAATTGTGGTTACTTTATGGCTGGATACGCCAGGTGTAATAATTTATGATGACGATAATGAAATTAATGATGGTACGCTTAGTCTGATTTATTCACAATTAAAATTTAATCATGTGTAATTTTATTTTTAGCTTATCATATGGTTTAGGTAGTGACATTAATTGGATCTGACGACTCCAAATTAAGATGGTGTTTCATCGAAAGATGATGAAAATGGTTCTGGATTTAGCGATGAAAATAATCCTCGTGGTATATATGGAGTACGCATCATCAGAAACTGATGGTGATGAACTGATGATCATTGAAAACAATTTGATGATGAATTTTCTAAGTGAAATGTGAAAGATGAAAATGTTGTTTGTCCTAATAATGCATCTATATACATCAGATTTTATAATTTTTTTTTTGGTCAAAAAATAAATAAGAAATAAAGAAAACCTACACGGTCCTTTTATCCCGAGACTTAACCATCGTTAGTGTAAAGGATCATTGACGTAAGAAGTTTTAAAAAAAAGGATGATCTATCATCTATATGTAATTAAAATTAATTAATTACTAATACAACTGTTTTCAACTGAACAACAAAAAATATTCAAAAAGTGCAAAGTGAACGTACCACGGGTCCCTATATTTAAACCGTGGTATTTTAATCTTGTAGACTACGTATATATATATTCTGGTGAAATCGTGGTCTTTTCGAAAATTTAAGTACCCCACCATTATTTTCACTTCATATATTCCCCATTACTTCCAAAATTTCTCAAATTTTCACATTTGCCTTCATTCGTACAAAAATATAAAAACACAACAAATCCATAAACCACAATCATAATCCATCAGTTTTCTCCATTTTTTTTTGGCCGAACTGTGGTGTGTTTGTTTTCTGAACCCTTGGATTTTTGTCAGTTTAGCGGTGCTCTTTTCCTTCTAGATTTTTGTCAGTTAGGGTTCGTCCAACTACAACTATGATGGTAACTTATTTTTCTTTATACAGCTTGTGTTCAACATAATTTGAATTAAAATGTATAAGAACAAAAAGGGAATGTTTGTATGATATATAAACAGAATTCCAGAACTGAAGATTTGCTTTTTGTTGTCGGGAATTAATTATTATACTATCAGTTTGTAGGGAATCATGTAAGTAACTAAAAGAAAAGTAATTTTTTGTTATGCGGAATCCTATCAGTCCGTGGGGACCAAATGTTTAGGACTTTAGTCAAAGGAAAAAGAAAGGGGTGACATTATATAAGAAGAAGCGTAATATCAAGCTGCTTCGTGATAGAGATGTTGATTTCAATGTTTATGGACTAAATATTGGTCCGGGTCAAGTTAGTTTTAGTAATTACATAGGGCTTGTGACTAGGTGTAGGGTTAGTATACTCCACAAGTCATGGGACAAAGTTGACCCCGCAGTGAAAGATCGAATATGCGATGAGATTAAGGTAACTAAATCTAAACCGTTAAGTATTTTTGTATCTCATAATACAACTATGAATATATTAATAGTTTCTATGAAATCCAGACATCAACACCCAGTATTATAGATGACAAGAACAAGAAGGTTGTTCTTGGGCAATGCAACCAGGCATGAAAAGATTTTAAGAGAAATTTGGTTAAGAAGTATGTGAGAACGGGAGAAACCCCATTTAAGAATTATCCTTATCTCGGAGAGGAAGAAGGACTCTGGGAACAATTCGTTGAAAGGATCAACAGTGAGGAATTTCAGGTAACATGTCATGTTTTTCGTTTAACTAGTCATATTCTGTTTTTGGTACATAATCTTTATTTAGAAATCATTTAACTAGACGAATGATTGTTTTCCTGTTTAAACTATTTCATTTAAAATGAAGAAATTAAGTGAGAGAGGTAGATATCTAGCTTTTTTGAACAAGAATCCCCCTAAGCTTAGACCTAAGGGTTATCGGGGACATGAAGTAGAGTGTCAAAAGGATAGGGAAGAGGCTAAAGATTAGGATCCCACCTCTCTTATTGCTCTCTTGTTTAAGGTTCACAATAAGAAGGTGTTTACATATATTAGGGCTCGATGTGGAGTCAATAGCCGAAAGCAACTGCTCATACCTGAGGGTTTTGTTCCTATTGTGGAGGAATTGGTAATGTCAATTGTGTTTGGTTACAAATTTTATTAAACTTATTATTATTTATAAACAATTACAATTTAACTATTTATTGGTTGTAACAGATTCAGAAGGACCGGGAGTTATGTGCGGATCCTGATCCCAACGGCAGAGATGCTATATGGGATGTAGTTGGAAAAGAGCACCCGGGGAGGACTAGGGCGGTGGGGCACACAATCGGCTTCACGAAGGCAACCTCGGGTTATGAGAAACAAAAAGAAGGAGGAAAAGGAGAGTTTAGAAAGAAGGGTGGCTCAGCTTGAGAGAATTGAGTTGGGAAGGAGGGATGCGACTGCAACGCAGCCATCAGGGGATCTCGGTATATCTGGAGCAAGTCTCGATATGAGGCGGAGTAGTGTTGAGTCAGCATTTTATCCTTTTGATGATTTAATGGTATTAAGATTTGATATATTACATTTTTACCAGCTGGAAGAATTATATATCACTTTTATATTTTTTCATAACGTATCATTGCAGACCCCCACTGCATGTAACTTGCTTGCTGAATTTGGGTTCAAAAGGGTGAAAGTTGCTAGAGGAATGACCTATCCTCGAGGGAATGGGCTGCTACACGGGCAACCTATGTCACCAGACTATAAAAAGGTGCAGGTTGATAAAGTTGTTGATAAATACATGATCATGAGACTTCCTAAGAAGGTTGGTGGAATGACTGCTTTGGGATAAGCCAAAAACAGGTTCATTTCATGGCATAGTTCGTTGATTGAATATACTGATGTACGTACCCAATATTTATCTATAAGTAAATAGTATGTACTTCAATTATTGTATTGAAAACCTAACAAATGCATGGTTTCAATTTAATTTGTTACTAGGATGAGACAAATTTTTTGGTCCATTCGGAAGATGTTGCGAATCAATGGCAGAAAAAGGGTACACCTACAAAACAACTTGTACAACCTGCTACAGTTCAGAAAAAGTGGGCCGAGATACCCGTAAATGATCAGGGTACGCCTCAAAGGCAGAAAATGGGTACACTTACAAAACCGCTGGTACAACCTGCTACAAGTCAGAAAAAGTGGGGCCCTATACCGTCACCTGATCAGCCACACAACTTTGTCAAGCATACACAGGTAGGAAGTATAGACCGGCTTTCCAAGCAGAGTGGGTGTTCAACCCAAGCAGGGATGACGTCAAGTAAAAATCCAGGGATGTCAATTAAAGCACCGGGGATGTTAAATAAAACAAAGCATTTGCTAGCAATGGAAGTCAACCCCCAATGAAATAAAGAAAATGCTGATCTACAAGTCAACCCATAAACAACCACAGGAAGGAATGTGAGTGATTAACAAGTCAAACCTTGTACCCTGAGGAGGGTGGATAAATGTGTGTTAACTACCGACCATGAAGATGTTTTGGGTAGTAAGCCTCTGGTGGTAACTCGTTTCTGGAGAAAAGTGATAAAAAGGAGCAATTTGAATGTAAATATTCCCGTTGGAGTATTAGGTGCAAACTCTGTCTTCTTATCAATGGATGTTGCAGATATCAAATTATTAGTGACGAATGGGGAAATCGATATTACCATCCTCATTTATTACTTGACGTAAGTATTCTTTTTAAATGTATACCGTAATACATTCCTAGAACAATATATAATCATGTATTTTTCTAATGATTAATTATGTTCTTAGGGGGATTATCATGAAGTCTGAGAAAGTCCCCCGAAACAGATGCACATTCATCAACCCCTCTGGGATTACCAGTGATATCGTTGAATCCAGAAAGGAAACGGCTACAAGCTTCATCCTTGAATGTATGGACCTCTATTTTCCTTCAAAGACCTTTCTCTTAGCACCGTATTAGCAGGGGTATGGTCAAGGTTAACCTAATCCTTATTGTTTAGTTATATATGTTTATTGTTATACACTAACATTAATAAAGTAAAATACAATAGTAAACACTGGGTATTGTATATCTTATTCCCCGGTGGCCGCTCGGTGTACATACTCGACTCCAAGGTCTCCCTAAATGATAAAACCCCCAAAGAAGATCATTACTACCTCACGAATTGTGTTAACAACTAAGGATTTTAATAACCATGTAACAATATATAAGCTTGAAATGCATCTTATTATAATTTTTAACACCACCTAATTTCTTCATTATGTTTAGAGCATTTTTGTCAAAGTTGCGTTATCAGCCAAAATACCATATGGTTGCTTGTAATCAACAACGAGGAGGATGGGAATGTGGGTATTATGCCATGAAATTCATATTCGACTTCGTGTGGAGATATCAGTTTGTCTTTCCCAAGAATGTAACAATCATTTTTATCATAATGTTGATATAAAGTTGTTCCTTTTTATCATATACGTAATCCAACATATTTTCTTTCAAATAAATATGGATAGCTTCCGGAGATGAGGTCCAATACTTCACTTACGCAAGCCGAGTTGGATAGAATTGTTTCCGCGTGGTGTTCATGGTTTGACCAGTCGGTTCTGCATCCTGGTAACTAGGTGAATATATGTTATTTCTTTTACAGTTACTTACTCAGAATTATTTTTATATTAATTATATGCATGTTTGAATGCTTAACTGCTTATGTGCTATGTGCTTATATATAAGTTTAATTATATATTTACCTGTTGAAAATCCTTAGTTGTTGATCATATGTTTTAGTTCAGTCGGTTTCAAATTTTCCATGACGATCGACATGCTCAATGATGAATAATAAGTAATGTCTAATGGGCGTCAAAGATATTGAAAAAAGGCAGTGTGAGGTGGTTTCAATGGGTGCAAGATCCTGGATCATGCACTATTATTGTGAGGCAATGAAGGAGGGTTAGGTGAGATCGAAAAGGCGGAGATATTTTCAGAAGGTTATGGTTGTGATTTTTTTTCAAGCACGCATTGTTATGGCTGTATAGTTTGGATCGTGTGTATATAGTTTGCAGGTTTTAAATTTTGGAGTCTAGGTTGAAATTATTAGCAGATGCCCAATAATGGGCCTGTTCAATGTTGCATATAACATTCGAGGTTGTACTTTTTCATTTTTATTTTTGAATGTAGAAATAATAATGTTGAAAACTCTGAAGTAATTAGCAGGGTCCCGTTCTTTATAACGGGGTCTTTTTTTATTTATAATTACAAACAAGGCCCACGGTTCAATATAACGAACCGTAGCCAATTGCATTAATAATTAAATATTCACCCACGCGTCTAATTATCAGACCCGTGGTAATTTTAACAAAAAAGGATTACGGTTCTTAATAAACCGTAGTAAATAATATTTTATATAATTAAAAATTAAATTTTATGACCACGGTTTATTATAACAAAACCGTGGTCCTTGATGAAAATTGTTAACCTAATTTACCACGGTTTTAAATGATATACTGTGGTCCATGCAGTTATTAGACCACGAAATTCTGACCGTGCTCCTTTAGCTTTGGAAATAGAATTCTCCCCCTTAGTCCACCCCCCGTTTTCCGTGCTCCATATATGATTTTAACCGCGTGCCATTTGAGATTTTGTAGTAGTGTTCGCCTGTCTTCGTCATAAAGCTTCCTTGTGCGACAGCGTCGAGGGTGGTTCGGTGGTTAGGGTCTAAACCATTATAGAAGGTACACAATTGTGCGGATTTGTTAAGTTGGTGATTGGGGCATTTCTTCAAGGCTCCTTTGAATCGTTCTCATGCAGTGTATAATGACTCATCAAAATCTTGTCGGAAATTCATGATGTCATTTCGGAGTTTGGTTTGTTTAGAGGGCGGAAAGTACTTGGTTAGAAACTTTGTCGATATCACCTTCCATGAAGGAATAAATCCAGTTTCTAAACCTTCAAACCATGTTTGCGCATGATGTGTGAGCGAATAAGGGAAGAGATACAAGTGGATTGTATCTTTGCTAACTCCATTCTGTTTGTAAGAGTTCGAAAGAGATATGAACTTGTCGAGGTGAGAGTTTGGATCATCACTTGGTAATCCATGGAATTGATAGTGATTTTGGATTAATTGGATGATGTGGTGCTTAAGCTCGAAGATTGTCCTGGGGTTTCTGGGTAGAGAATTGGGCCTCCTCTTCCTTCAATAGAGGGCTTACTGTTGTCAGCGAGAGTGATGCGATGAACCATTGCTTGTCTAAGTGCAGATTACTTCTTTTCTCGTTGAATAGTACGTATTATGAGTTCTGGATCAGGAAAGTTAAAAAGCGGTGCAGATCTAGGAGAACAGGTCATACACTAAATGAAAAGCAGAAAATAAAGAAAATAACTTCTTTTTTTCCCTTTTTTAATAAGGTTTTATCCTAAGGGTTTACTAAAAAACGGGATTGGTTGGACCTCTGTATCGGATAGTTAGTCTCCCTGGCAGCGGCGCCAAAAACTTATTAGGGTGCCATTACGTTCACGTTAATAGTAATCGCAACCCCGCAACTTGACCGATGTGGTATGGAAAGTTTTAAATTTATATTAGCCGGGGTCTAAGTATGACAAACTGACACTCAACCAAAGGCTAGTAGGTAGTAAGTATGACCTAGAGTCGTTCATACAGAGAAACTGAATTGAAACAGAGGTGATCCAATCAATCTTTCTTTTTCTAGTTGAGGGGTTTCTATAAGAGTGCGTTGGGGTTTTTTGGTTCAGTTAACTACATAAACTAAATAAAGCTAATAAAAGATAATAATAAATCAGATAATGGAAAGTAGTATTTGTTGTGAATTTGTTAGCTCATAATATGGGATGATGACTTTTAAGGGAAAACGTTTATCTAAATTGGGAATGTTTACTAGATTTGATAGCTTATGGTATAACTAATAGATTCCTTATCAGTCGGTTATTAACTAATATGTCACGAGGAACAAAGTTGTCATGATTCTGATCAGACAAATGATGCTCAACTCTCCACACTCTCTTGTGAGGGAGTCAGTGGCCCTTATTATTGAACGCATTCGCTCGTGGGCGAAGGAACATAGTACCAAGTCCATAACAAGTCTAACAGTTCTTAATACCATAAAGACTACAAATCCGGCAAACAACTAACTTAGAAAATATGTTCGAACTTACTTGATTAACTCCTATTAGTGAAACTCAAGCATGATAAGCGAGGGAAAGTGTTTAGGTTTCTTGCGTACCTTACTTTAGGTTTCGTGGTTTAAGGAAAAGTATCATTTTAAATTGGATTTTAAACTTGCCTTTCTCAATACAATTAACAAATCCCTAGGTTTTCGTGAATGGTTATTTATCCTATAGCCTACCTACTCTAATCTAATCTAAACTAATCTAATCTAATTAAAATGTTGACGGCTTTTGCATAAAGTTAAACCCATACCATATCAGAAAATACTATGGTAGTTCACAATGTATTTAATCGTTAACCGATGTTTTCGTTGTGAATTTAATTGCTTCACAATGTTTACATTATAAGTACATTGTGATTAGAAGTGTACTATACTCATTGCAATTCCATGTAATCACATTGCATTTTATGATTATTACACGACGTTACAATTAAACCATAGTTTTGACACAGATAACTATTGACAAAGTATTAAGGTTCGTGACTCCTCTTTACAAGGTTACAATCACGTTTGTTAATCAAAAGGCAAATATAAGTTTTAGGTTTAAAATCATAAGGATAAGATAAGTCCGTTCATAAAGTTTCCATTTTTATAATGTCGATCCATAATACAACTACCTTCGGTCGTTTACCGACTTCCATACATTTGTACTTCGCTTAACAGTGTTTCCAGTACTATATCAAGTAAACAGTTGAATAGGGGCCGTCATATTACTTCACAACATTTTTAAAGTCATCCCATAACTACTTATGCTAACTACACCACAACAAATACAATAGTAATCTACTTGCTAAGCATGGCACAAACTATCTCTAGCATAATTAAAGCATATATATTTAAATAAGATAGATAAGAATAGAAAGGACAGAGATTAATATGAAAGAAGGAATAGACTTGAATTAATGAGCATTACTCCAACCGTACACCAAAGATTACAAGAACGTTCCGTGCTTTCGTTCTATTCTAAACAAGTTTCCTAAACTAGCCTAATAGAATGAGAAAGTAAAACTAACAAAGTATGGAGAAGTATTATTGATGTTTGTGAGATATGGAAGGTGTGTGTTGAAATGAACCATGAGGTCTCTATTTATACTTGAAATCCGGTGCATGTTAGCCATCCAAGGTGCAAGTTAGCATGTTTTTGGGGGGTGGTCCTTTCCCGGAAAGTGGTGGCACATGTACCTTAAAGGCGCGAAAAGTGGTAGCACTTGTACCCTAAAGTTTCGGAAAGTGCTAGCACATGTACCATACGGTGGCGCCTGGCTACCAGCCGGCGGCGCCTGGCTGCCAACCAGCGGCGGCCTGCGACTGCGTGATAATACGTAAAAAGTCAAGTTTTTGTGTGCTATTATCTCACCTTTTTAGATCAATTATGGATGCAAACATTTGAAATATATATTTTTATACTAAATTTCATAATGATGGCTAAAATATAGACGATGCTTCAAGAATCAATCAAAAAGGCCTAAAAACGAGTAAAATAGAGCACAAAAGATCTTAAGCATTCCCGTTCACGTGTTTTAGCACTTTTTAGTTTCTACTTAGAATTATGGCCTCAAACTTATGCCATTTTCTTCATTAGGAAATTACGAACGCGTGGAAATAAAGAACGCTCAAAACAGATAAACGACGAAGAAGTTACGCCCAAACGAAGAATCAAGGCAACCGGAGATCACCAATATGAAAGAGCCAAGCTGTATACGGCCAAGCCCAAACCATATACGGCCTGGATAAGGGTGTATACGGCCTAGCTAGGGCGTATACGGCCTAAGCACAGCCGTCTATGGTCTATGCCCTCCCATATACGGCCTGTTTCTCCCATATCGTCCCGATTCTCTCCTGTATCGTCCGAATCTCACCCGAAATACGGTTGGATGCCCCGTATTCAATGTCTTGCCCGTACAAGGAAGGATTTTTATACGGTTGATGAATACGATTGAGATTTTGGAGGTGGAAATACGGCTGAATTTTACGGTTGAGCAACTAGTATATATATGGGGCTAAATCACCGCATTTGAACACACTTAACATTCTACATTCTCTTTCTCACAACAATTATCTTCACTTCCTCACTAATCCCTCTCTAGATTTAGGTTGTTATTTTTATTTTCGTAGTTAGCGGCTAGTTAGTATCGGTATTAACCGGACGAATAGAGGGGTAATATTGTAATATTGCTTGGAGGATACTCGAAGTTCCGCTTGTATTCATTCACGTTGTATTCAGCTACTCTCTTATTCTAGTTATATCTATCCTTTATCTATGATGATTGTTATTGCTGTTATCATGCTAGATATACGGTCGTTTGCCATGATTTGCGAGTAGTTATATTGCGTGTTTGCTATGATGTAGTTAGTCGCATTAATTGGGATGATGTCATTATGAAAAAACGGAGGTAACATTATACGACTTTCATTTGTATAGCACCGAAACATCATGAATGTGTGGAGTACGGAACGTGGAAGCTATGAAAGTCGTGGGCATAATCCGTTGTTGATTAATGTTAAAACTATAAGTGCGTTGACTTACTTTCTATCTATGATTTTAAACCTCATTTAAACTAAACTCCTTTCTACCAGTAAACGTGATTACGGCCTTAATAATAGGGCGTCGCAAACCCTATCCAAAGGTACTTAGTTATCTGTGTCTAAAACATGGTCTGATTTATTAAACAGTGTAAACATTGCTTTCAAAAAATGAACACAAAAGTACATCGTCATCATGGAAATAATGTTTTCTAATCTAAACGCAAAATGCAATACAGCTATGGAATAATGTTTTCTAAAACTGAAGGCAAAGTACATCGGAACTATGGATGTATTGCTTTCCTAACACAGGGTACACAGTGACTGTGGAAATACCGTCTTCTAAAAAGAACGCATATATTGCACTGTAAATAAATTAGGGATTTATTGGGACTTTAAAATAAGGGCTGGTTTATATCATAGATGGATAATTATTGTTCTTAAATACAAACTAAGTTAATAAGTCTAGGATTCCTTTATGAAGCAACATAGGTACCATGTTGAGTACTTGGTGTACGCAGTGGAAACACTATTGGTGGAGTACAACGTGGACACCACAGAAATGCTTGTTACTTCACTGTGTGGATTAAACGGGTTGCTGTATAAAGCAAAATGAGTATTATCAATCGGCTAAGTACTTGGTTAATCCACAGAAAGAGCCACTATTACTTGTTTTGTACACTATCAGTGATCATACTATCCCTAGACTTTACAAACCCATCGATAGAAAGTAATCAATACAAAACCTGGTCTTGAACTTAAATGTTTTGTTTAGATTAAAGTATTTTTGTGGGGTTAAGAAAGGTTGGACATCAAGATTGGTTTGTTGCCTTATTCATGCACCCATGATTCATCTCCATATAAGGGTCACTATACCTTCAGTGGTTAGTGTTGAGGGCTGGATAAACTACTCCGATCAGAATCAGATAGCCATGTTACTCAGTGACATACTAATCGATAAATCTATCAGTAGGGAACTAGTGCTTACCTCACTAATACTTGAAATGAAAAAAATACAAATCTTTTAAGATCATTTTATACATCATCCGAGTTGAGTCGGCTACCGAAGTCATAGCAAACACCTCCTCTAGATTATCTGCTAACTACATACCTTTTACTTGCTTTATTTAAATTTTCTGCCTAAGTATACAAACCCCAAAACAAAACCCCAACTATCTGTTAAAAACATTACTAGTTAATTAGAACATCTCAAACGTCAACGTCTCACAATACAACTGATTTATAGAACGACCCTAGGTCATACTTACTACTGTACTCCCATAGTTTTAAGTATACTTAGGCCCCACATTTACAAATTATAAAACCCATTGATCAAGGCCAAGCGGAAGGTTCGCAATGACAGGAAGCGATTCCTAAAACCGACCGTTCGGCTGACATCAAGTTTTTGGCACCGTTGTCGGGGAATCAGCTGTAAGATCCGAAGACGTTCCAGGGAAACTCTTCTTTCTAGTAAATATCCGAAGTTTAGTTTTCTTTTCCCTTATTCCAAACGAAAATTCCTTCCCACAACATACAATGATATTCGACCAGATCATCCAGATCTGAACCCTCTCATTTTCGTACCCGATCCCGAGTCGATTATCCGAACCGCTCGTAAATGCACCAGACAACCGATGGCTGCTTGTGTCATGCTCGCCGAAAGCACCAAACCATCAATCAAAGGACGAGGTGGACCCATCAACTATCCTGTTATCGACGGTGCATCTTTCGAACTTAAACATCATATCGTTTAACTCATCAAGGAGTTTTGCCGATTCCATGGTTTTCCCCACGATGATCTCAACACCTACATAAACCGATTTATTCAAACCACCAACTCTTACAAGCAGAAGGGGTTGATCAGGACATAGTCCACTGACGTGCCCGGATTAGTCGGTCCGAAAGCTCACCTTTTTACGGGTGAACCGTCCTTTTTGTCAGAGGACTGGACCAACAAAAACTGGGTATCAGTGGTCGATAAATTTATAAGTGCGGGGCCTAAGTATACCTAGTTACTATGGGAGTATAGCAGCAAGGATGACCTAGGGTCATTCAATGAGTTAGTGTATTATGGATCGTGGACGAAAGAGACGTGCTATCTATCTAGTGAGGGTTTTAAAGAGTAGTTGGGGGTTTGTTTTTGGGTTTTTATACTTAGGCAAAAAATTTAAATAAAGCAAATAAAATGTAAGTAGATAGCAGATAATCTGGAGGGGGTGTTTGTTATGATTTCGGTAGCCTATTGATTGGAATAATGTATGAGTTATGAAAACGTTTTCTAAAGGTTTAACTTATTTCATGTATCTGTGGAGTAAGCACTATTCCTCTACTGATAGAGTTCTCGATCAATATGTCACTGAGTGACTAGGCTATCATGATTCTAATCGGAGTAGTTTATCCAGCCCAAAACACTAACCGATGAAGGTATAGTGACCTTTATCTGGGATGAATCCCTGGGTGCATGAATAAGGCGACAAACCAACTCGATGTCCGACCTTTCTTAACCCCACAATAATACTTTATATAAGCAAAACATTTAAGTATATAAGTTGTGCTTGATTACTTTCTATCGATGGGTTGGTGAGTCTAGAAGGTAATTTATTACTTAGTGATTTAACCGTTAATCCACAAAGCATAGTAAGTGCGGCTTTTCCTCGGCTTCCACGTGTTGACTACACCGGAAGTGTTTTCGATGTTATACCAAGTAATCATCCGACTTACGGTACCTTACGTTGCTTCATAAAGGCTAACCCAGACTACTTAACTAAGTTTGTATTTAAAGCACAATATTATCCATCTATGATATAAACCAGCCCTTAATTTTAATTCCCAATAAATCCCTGACTTATCAACAGTGTAATATTTACGTTCATTACAGAAAACCATATTTTCACAGATGCAGTGTACTTTGCATTCAGATAAGAAAGAAGTATTTCCACGGCTCCGGTGTACTTAGTGTTCATTTAGAAAACCTTACTTCCATAGCCACAGTGTACTTTGCGTTCAGTAAAGAAAGCAGTATTTCCATGGCGACTATGTACTTAGTGTTCATTTAGAAAGCAATGTTTACACTATTCATAAATCAGACCATGTTTGACACAGATAACTAAGTACCGTTGATTAGGGTTCACGACGTCCTATCATTATGGCCGTAATCACATTTACTGGTTGAAATGTGTTTAGTTTATGAGGTTTAAAATCATAGATAGAAAGTAAATCAAAGCACTAAGTTTTCATGACATCATTCCAATCAATTACGACTAACTACGTCATAGCAAACACACAGTATCACTACTCGCTAATCATGGTAATCAATCCAAATTTAACATGATAACAACAATAACAATCATCATAATAAATAGATAAAGGATAGATATAAACATAATAAGAGCGTAGCTGAAATACAACTTGAACGTTACACGAGCAGAACTCCTAGTATGCGCCAAGCGATATCACAATATTTCCCCTCTATTAGCTCGATATTAACCGAAACTAACTAGCCACTAATCTAACTACTAATTATAGCCTAATCTAGAGAGAGAGTAGTGAGAGAAAGTGTAAGTGTGTTGAATCTTCTTGGATGTGTTGTTGTGTGTTGAAATGAGAACTTGATCTTAGTATTTATAGGCAACGCACAGCCGTATCCGTAGACCGTATCCTGAACCTCAAATGCACAACCGTATAGCACAACCGTATAAAAATCTGATTTTTATCGCCCAAATGCACCAATACGGCTATCCCGGACCTTATACGGCTGTCCTGGAGGAAATACGGGTGGACACCAACCGTATACGGCTGTCCTAGGCCGTATACGGCTGGACACAGACCGTATACAGTCTACACAGGCTGTATACGGCCTGTGCCCAGCCGTATACGGTCTGGGTCAGCCGTATATGGCTGTGGACAGCTGTATCCTGGCCCTTCGGTTCTTCATTTCTTCGTTTGATCATATCTTCTTCGTCGTTTATCCTTTTTGAGTGATTCTTATGCCCACGCGTTCATAATTTCCTAACGAATAAAATGACATAACTCAGAGCATAGCTCAAGAAGCAATGAAATGAGTGAACGGAAGATTCATTGATCGTGTGTACTCTATTTTTCTCATTTTTAGGTTGTATTTGCTGATTCTTGAAACATCGTCTATATTTTAGCCATCATGATGAAATGTGATAGATATATAAATAAAAAAATAAAAAAATAAATAAAATATATATATATATATATATATATATATATATATATATATATATATATATTTCAAATGTTTTCATCAATATTTGTGCTAAAAAGGTGACAAAATGACATAAAAAACATGACTTTTTGCGTGTCATCAAATATCCCACACTTAGACTTTGCTTGTCTTCAAGCAAAACTCAAAATTCTCACTTGCTTTTATATGAAAATATTTTTTAAAGCTCAGTTTTTGGGAGAATCAAAACATATTAAGAACAACCACTTTCATATATAAGCAGCATATCCTTGGAAAGTAAAAGAAAATAAGGTATTCATTTCAGAAGCATAAAAATGATACTCTTAGGCATGCTTTCAATTCTCGCGATCTTGGAATATACATGACTAGGCGATCTCACCAAGTGGTCACTCAATTCACTCAGAAGTGATCCGGGTTCCCTATCAATCTAATCAGACAAAATCGCTCATAAACCAGTCATGCAACATCCATCGTCATAGGCTTGCTCGAGAATCTGATCTCCACTACTTAGGTGAGAACGGTGCTAGTCATCCCAGGACATTCAAAAAATGGGTTCTAATGGTTGGTGAAGGTTTTAAGTGGTATGGATAAGTGGGAATTTATGGTTTGAAAAGGGTTTTGCTTATCTTAGGGCCTTTAAAATTTTGAAAAACATTATTTAGACGACCTTTTTAATGAAAACGGAAACGGATAACGATAAGGAAAGAAGATAGCTATTTTAACTTCTATCTTTTTGAAAACACACGGAGGAATTTATCACTTTTTGGGAATAGGAGTTTTCGAAAGGTTTGAAGTACTTAGCTTTATTCTATTTTTCTTTTCTTTTTCTTCTATTTCTATTTTTGGGCTTTTCTAAGTGTTTTATTTTGTTTCTTTCATTGGCCCTTTTTGAAATCCTTTCTTTCTTTCATATTTCTCATCCTTTTGATGACTTTTCATTTACTTGGTGCCAATTTTTCGCACCATATACTCTCAACTTTTTGATTTTTATCAACGGAACGCACACGAGAGGTTTTGAGTAAACACCAGTATTTGTGATTTGGAGTGAAAGCAAAAGGATATCTAAATAACATTTTCCATAAGTTTAAAATTTCTAAGATAAGATTTCGGTGGGTATTGGAGTGAGTGGGTTAAAATTAAGGATTTTTAAAGAAATGAATAGGCTAAGGTTCAACAGGGTTTTCTAGAAGGATCATCAACACTAAAGATGAGTGTTGGAAGGGTTTTAGGCTTGAAAAGATATGAAAAAGGGGTTAAATCCTAAGGAATCTCAAGGTCATCTAATTGCACCTATACCGCGTACGGTACTCTACCAATGTGGTCTCGAAGTGCATACCAGGAGCAAGTTCTAATTCCGAATGCATGCATCAGCACACTCAAACAAACGAATAGTGAAGCATTAAAAATGAATGCTTATGATAGGCTCAAGATACCTCACTTCAAGTTTTGGGTTTGTTTGTGCCTAGCCATGTGATGCACCTCTTAGATTATTATTTTAGGCTTAAGAAATTCCTAACTTATTTACTCTTAAATTCAAAAATGCCTTACTCATATATGAAAATGCTTCCCCTCTAGATGTTTTAATTCAAAAATTTTGAAAATTTTTAAGCAAAAGTGAGTTTTTAATAAATTGAGGAACATTTTCCGAGTTTGCTTTTGGAAAACAAGAATCTAACAACCATTTAACCTAAGGTATTCTATACCGCTATCCCACACTTAATGGAACATTGTCCCTAATGTTCTCTTAAGTTGGGATTTGAGTAAAATCCCACACTGAACATATCGGAAAGTGTTTCTCAAGTGTTTGTTTGGGCTGGAATCCCACACTTAGTGATAATATTAGGATATGGTATAGACTACTTTTATGAGAAATTAAAACTAAAGATCATATCAAAACAAGAATAAGAACGAGAAAACTCCCCTATCGAAGTGACAGTGGAAGGTTGGAATTCTGAAGATATGCTGACTCTGAAGAAGATCTTGCCATGAATCTTCTTTGGCATCAGCTCCATGAAGCTCGTTCGGATTTTAGCAGGCGAAGCTTATAAACAACGACTTTATTCTCCATTCTTATCATTTCTTTCACTCTCTTCTGAAGATATCTCGTAAGTGTGAACACGTTGGGTATACTTTTTATGACTTATTATTGCAGCTTTTTATCAGAAAAGTGCCTTAATCCGAGAAAGCGAAAGATGTTTGCTAATACAAAACAATTTTTAAGTCATTTTTTTAAACGAGTTCGAGCATAATGCGTGAAAGTAGAACGCAAGTACCTCAAATGCTCGAAACCCATGGCTTGACATTTTTAGAAAATGTTTCCTATTTTCTGGATTAGGCGGTAAAAGCTGAAGTAGTGTTTTGAAAGAATTTGTATATCCAAGTGTGAAAGATGGTCAGAGATATATCACTTCTTGGAAATTTAAAAACTAATACTACTAATACTAAGGATACTTTATTGCACGGGTTGCCTCCTGATAAGTGTTTCTATTTAGAGTCGAGGGCTTGACTTTTCCTCTTGGATCAGCCAGAAGAAGATCCACCAGGGCTAGAGATGCTGAATGGCGGTGCCCTGGGCTAGAGATCATGAAGTGACGTGTGATGACTTCTGTGATGTTCAGGATTCTCATCACGTGGAGAGGATAGCTACTGAAATGCTCCTCAGCAGTCCTTTGCAAGTATAGAAGGTCCCATGTAGCATCGTGAACGGCTTTGGAGATTGGTCCATTAGGGTTTACAAGGTAAGCTCCATCGTGCTCGATAATCTCACGCTTAGGTCGGTCCATCCGTAAGGAGTCCATGAATCCGAATAAGCGTAGGTGGATGTCTTCGTGAGTGGCATTGCTAGTGCTCCTCCCTATTTCTTCAATGGATCTAAAGATCCCTTGGACCAGTTGCTTCTTATGGTCGGTGTACGTGAGGTCTGGTTTTAGGAAGATGTTAACCATCCTATTATAAACCTCACGTAAACCGTCGTGGAATAGCTGCCAGGGCTGCTCCTAGAGAATAGAACCGAAAATGTCTTTAAGCCTTTCAGCGATGAAATCTGCAGTGTTGACCATCAAGCCTTGTGGAACAGAGGAAGGAATGGTCCGTGATCTTTCATCTGAACTTATATGCTTCATCTTCTCGATGATTATGTGGGCGTGATGCTCGATAGTGCAACTGATGTAGAACCGATGTGATGAGGACTCGTCGATATGGTCATTATCGGCCATGGAATCTAGTAGTCCTTTAAGATCACTCATTAGTTGAACATCTATCTCGTCTTCAGGGTTCCCGGTGGCATAATCCATATGGTGTCTAAAAGATTGGAGAAAATCCAATTGCTGGCGCGAATATGGAAATGCGGACCTAATAAATGCTTGATATACCCTGTCATACGTGATCTTTTGGTCTTCATAGAATTCCAGCTCATCTGGAGAAGGCTCATCATTGTCTGGTGATTCTCCTGCAAGATCGTTGGCGAAGGCATTGATGCGGCTAACTAGGTGTTGAGGACTCTGGGAGTTGGTGGTGTGAAAAATATCATATTCAGTTTCAATATCCTCTATTATGTCCC
Organism: Pseudognaphalium luteoalbum; assembly: GCA_963422505.1. Classification (NCBI taxonomy): domain Eukaryota; kingdom Viridiplantae; phylum Streptophyta; class Magnoliopsida; order Asterales; family Asteraceae; genus Pseudognaphalium; species Pseudognaphalium luteoalbum. The sequence goes on along the minus strand of OY730193.1, from coordinate 90,893,720 downwards.
TTTGACGTGGTGTGTACTCAATGGTAGAGTCTCTTATAATCGCTATTAGGGTTCGGAAATCCTCTTCGTATTCTTCAATCGCATTAAGCAATTCTTCTGGATCAGAGACGATTGGGATTTCAATATTTCCGAGAGTAGGAGGGGAATGATATCGAGAGTAGGAGATAGGCGAAGACGAATATAGCAGGTATCGATCGAGACATCAATGAAAACGATATCGTCTTCATCCTTCTCAGTCGCTAAAGTGTCAATCTCTAAAGAGTCTGGAAACTCAACAGCGTCGGGAAGTGGCTGAGACTCGTCGGTGATCTGAGATACCGGGTGAGAAGAGTCCACCTCAATATCTCTCTCGTCCTGAGAATCAGAATCATGACTTGATCCAGATGTACCTCCAAGCTCGAAATGGGTTCGAGGATCGGATGAGTCAAGGGTTGGAATCCCTTGAGGAGGTATATGTTTCTTGAGTCGAGACACATCATCCAGAGAGTGGTCAATCAATGGTTCCTCTGAGTCACTTTCCAGCAGAGGGATAAAACTTAGAGTATAATCTATTTGCATGATCTCTGCGGTCGAAGGGTGTGTCTCAGGAAGGTGTGGCGGTGTGGCTTCATCTTCTTCTGTCTCTTCCTCTTCTTCTTCTATTTCTTCTTCTATCTCTTCTTCTTCCTCAGTGTCGGAGGTAATCGTAATGGGTTCTTCAGACATCTAGGCGTCTGGTTCAGAATCATCATGCACGACAACTCTTCCTGTCGATATCGCACATATCTCCGCATTCTCTGTGATAGCTTGATCAGCTTGATCAATCTTGAAGGTGATAGTCTCTTCATGAGATCTCAGACTGATAGTCTAAGAATAGACGTCAATGATAGTGCGTGCAGTGTTCAATAATGGTCTACCTAAGATGATAGGGATATAGACATCTTCCTTAATGTCCATCACAACAAAGTCTGTGGGATGTAGGAACTTATCCACTTGAACCATGATGTTCTCAGCTATTCCTTTAGGATGTCTAATGGATTGGTCAGCTAGCTAGACACTCATTTTAGTAGGTTAAAGGGGTCCTAATTCCAGTCTAGTGTAAAGCGATAAGGGCATCAAGTTGATACTGGCTCCTAGGTCGGCTGGAGAGTGTATCATGCCCGAGTGATAGATCGAACAGGGAAGGGTAAAGCATCATGTATCTCCTAGTTTCTCAGTTATAGAGTTCTTAATAATAGCTGAACATTCTGCGTTCAGTGGGACATTGGGTACTTCGGGTACCTTATCCTTGGTCGACAAGAGTTTTAGGATGTACTTTGAACTGGAAGGGGTTCTAGACACGGTGTCCATGAACTTTCTATCGAGTCGGAATTTGTTAACCTTATAGGCTTTTTTTAAGACGGCCGGGAAATGGAATGCATACTTCCCTTTGTGGTGTAGGGACAGATGTAGGCTCGACTGTCGGCGTGACAGGAGTATCTTCCTTCACTGGAGAAGGAGTGAAAGGTTGGCTCGGTGCCACCTTCTTGTCTGTAGTACTCACATGTTTGGCCTCTTCTACGTGTGGGTTTTGTACCGTGTTACTAGGGAGATTACCCTGAGGCCTAGAATCAAGATGTTGGGCAAGCTGTCATATCTGGGTCTCAAGATTTTTGAGAACGGCTAGTTGGTTCCTAATGAATAGGTCAGTTTGGTCCTGCTAGTGCTGGTCTTTTGATTAATTTGGTGTTGGCCTTGGATGAACTTAGTGAGGGTATCATCCGTACTAGTAATAGGCACAATGGTCTTAGTGGGCTCAGTCGGTTGAGCTGCGTCGGGTACAATCAATGACGGTGGTTGGTTATAGGTGAGTTGGGGTTGTTGTTGGTAAGATGGGTACCTAGGTTGGTAGTTAGGCTGGAAAGGTGGTTGGTTCCTAGGTGGGTATTTGTTGCCTCTAGTCCTAGGGGGAGAGGTTCGAGCGAAACCAGGCGGATTCTGTGGGTGAGCTGGGAATTGAGCGTAGTAAACCGTTCCGTCAGCAGGACCTTCGTACTCAACCTGATAACTCTCTGTGGGCAGGTTGGCACAGTTCTGGCATGCATGAACTTGGTGGGCGTGCTGGGATGGTTTCTTCATTTCGCTGATCTACTTCGTCAGGTGTTCGATCTTCTCTGTCAAGGACTTGATAGCTTCGGTCTGGAATGGGTTTTGTGCAGCAAGCGGTGCTGATGAGGAATGCTCACCAGAATTCCAGTCGTGATGGTGCATCGTCATATTTTTGATCAAGTTCCAAGCTTCTTCATCCGTGAGTTGCATGAAGTTACCTTGAACAACGACGTCAAGGGTGGTGCGATGGTTTGGAGCAAGACCATTGTAAAATGTGCACAACTGGCTGGTTTTCCCAAACAGGTGGTTAGGACATTTGTTCAACAGACTCTTGTATCTCTCCCATGCTGTGTAGATAGACTCTTCATGAGCTTGGTGGAAGTTCATGATGTCATTCTTGTACTTGGTTTTCCTAACCGGGGGGAAGTACTTAGTTAGGAACTTCGTAGCCATTTCTGTCCAGGAGGTGATGGAGCCGGTCTCTAATCCCTCAAACCAAGTCAAAGCATGGTGAGTGATGGAGGCCCAAGTATTGAAGATCGAGCCCACGTGTTTCTGGAGGCCCACGAGCGTGTAACTAAAAGGGTTGCACGAAAAAGGCCATAACTTGGGCTACAGGGCTCCATTTCATGCCCATGCTCGAAGCCCAAAAACGGCCCCGTTTGGAAGATACGGCCCATTCTATGTTTTTTCTGTTCATTTTGGACTTTTGTTTTGGGCTTTGTGTTTGGGCCGTTATGTTTTTTAGGCCCGTTTAAAATTCTGGATGTTATTTAGGGTTCCATGTACATTGTTTGGGATTCAGTTTTAATTTTGAAGAATTTCGATTTTGATTCAGTTTTAATTTTGTGAATCAAGGTTCCAATTTTGTGAATCAAAGCATACCCATTCACGGTATTCTTGGTGAATCAACGTGCTTGGACGAGGTTTTCCTGGTATTCATAATAATCAACAGGTTTAAACTATTTATCATAATCGTGCACTACATCAGTGAGTAAGCGAATAGGGGAATAGGTATAGACGGACTATAAATCTTGATCAACCTCGTTCTGCTTGTAAGAGTTGGTGGTCTGAATGAATCGGTTAATGTGGGCGTGGGGATCGTCATGGGGTAATCCATGGAATTGGCAGAATTCCTTGATTAACTGAACGATATGATGTTTAAGCTCAAAGGATGCGCCATTAATAATAGGATAGCTAATGGGTCCACCTCGACCTTCGATTGATGGTTTGGTGCTATCGGCGAGCGTGACACGAGCAGCCATCGGTTGTCGGTTACGGTAGCATTTCTCCTTGCGGATCGTTCGGATGATCATCTCAGGTTCGGTTACGAAAGTGAGAGGTTCGAATCCGGATGATCGGGTCAAATTTCGTTGTAGTATAGTGGTAAGTATTCCCGCCTGTCACGCGTTTGACCCTGGTTCAATCCCCAGCAACGGCACCAAAAGACTTGACGCGCCCGGATTAGTCGGTCCGAAAGCTCACCTTTTTACAGGTGAACCGTCCTTGTCGTCAGAGGACTGGACCGACCAAAACTGGGCATCAGTGGTCGATAAAGTTATAAGTGCGGGGCCTAAGTATACCTAGTTACTATGGGAGTATAGAAGCAAGGATGACCTAGAGTCGTTCTATGACTTAGTGTATTATGGATCATGGACGAAAGAGACATGCTATCTATCTAGTGAGGGTTTTAAAGAGTAGTTGGGGTTTGTTTTTGGGTTTTTATGCTTAAGCACGAAATTTAAATAAAGCAATGATATCGCTCATTTTGTACATGTATATCTCTCGCGATATCATTTTTTTTACATATGTTTCGAGTCAATTTCATGAACTTTTGGTACTTATTTAGATTGAAATTGATTTTGTGTGTTAAGGTTGATGATTGAGGAAGAAAAGATGAAAAGATGAAAGGTTTTGCTAATTTGACTATGCTGCACCGTTTTGGCCATATCTCCCTCATACGAACTCGGATTGAGGTGATTCAGGTGCCCAAACGTTCGTATTTCAGAGAGCTACAAATCTGCAAAATATGGTTCTCTGAAAATTTGGAGAAGCAGCCAGGTTCTGAATGGAAGCAGACGGGTGATTTAAGGAAACCAAACTCAGACCTTAACAGAAAGAAACATCCGTTTGAAGCCTTGAGGAGCAGCCGTTTTGGGGTAAGGAGCAGCCGGGTTCTATACCCAAAATGGCTGATTCTCAAAGAATCAGCTGGGTTTTGTGAGGTTCAAGAAGCAGCCCCGTTCTGTACGCAATCAGCCGGGTAGTAGTGTCGGCAGCAGACTTTTTGACCATTTAAACACCTTTTCTTCCTCATCTCTCACCTAACTTTCTTCCTCACGAAAATACCAGCCCCCATGGCTAAAATTTAGGGTTTTAGGCTATTTTTCATCATCTTGAAGATTTCTCATTATCCTAAGTCATTCGGTTAAGAAGAATCATCGTCCAAACATTGTAATCACTCGGTTTGCATCTTTATTCAATATGATTATGTTTGTCGCACCCCCAAATTCGGGTTGCGGAAGCGAATCAGGTCGGGGCGCAACTAATCAATATACACAAGCACAAAGATATAATGAACGACTCTATATGCGTCGTTTTACAACTTGTATTGATAAAACCAAAGTTTACATCAAAAATATTGTTTACAATAGCTCGAATGAAATTGAGAGATTTAAGTACATAATTAATCTATAAAAAATATAATAATGCAGCTAAAATCTCTGATTTGTTTGCATGCTGACTCGAGCTAATGGATCTTGATTGAGCAGTCCAACCTACTGCTGGTCACCTGTGATACATGCTAAAATGGGTCAGCGAAACGCTGGTGAGCTCACAGGTTTGTATGTCAACACATATTTGTATGAACCGCAAGGTTTGTAATTGAATTTAAAATGCAATTAAGCAAAGTAAAAGTTATACAGCCATGAGCACATAGTCTGAGCTTAACTTGAGTGTCAGGTCCAATTAAGGAAACCCAACTGAGTTGCCTCCTACGAGTGCCTAATCTACACTCGTCTTCCCAAATGCTAATACATCCGTTTGACCAGTTAGTGCGTGCTAACCCGGACGAGGATTGTCAATCCTATATGATATCATATACTAGCATTCACGCTACAGATGTATTACCAAACTATATTGTGGAGGGCTTTAAATTGATTAGTGAAAACAACTCATGTAGTATTTGATTGATTTGTACTTGCGTTCAACATGTAAACAAAACGAGCAATGTAGTCACACCCCTGATTGAAAAGCAGTAAAATAGGGGCCATGAGACTCACCTGAGCCTTGAGTGATTAAATTAATAAACTTGAATTGATTAGCGGGGATTGATGTCCGAAGACTTGTAACCAGAGGGTGTCCAAGACACATAATGGTTATAACATGAGTAGGCATCTCGAAAGACTGCCCTTGTAGTTGTTCGTCTAACTTAGAATGTCCAAATTACCGCGATTTGGTTGTTTGTTTAAGTGTTAGAAAATGTGTATGGCCCGTTGGTGATTGTTTGTAACAATAATCTCACATTATTATTTTGATGATTTTGAAGTGTTATACCTAAAACTAAGTTCCAATGTGTTTTAGAAGTTGTGTCGCATTCGTGTTTGATGTTATACAAGTTTAACACTTTGTGTGAAAGTTTAGATGTAACACCGTTACTTGTGAACCTAGGGTAAGGGCGAAGCCCGTTAATGACGGGGGTCCGGGGGCAGCGCCCCTGGTAGCGGGGTCCAAGGGGCAGAGCCCCTGGCTGGGGTCGAGCTTTGGTGAAAAATGCATCTGGACTTGAATTTGGGTGAAATCAAGTGATAAAATTTTAGGTCTTGACACTTAGTAAAATTTATGCTTTCTTGGATCTGTTTCATGCGACACTGGGCTAGTGTCGCTACCTGCGACACTAGTTAGTGCGACACTAGGGTCTGTGTCGCTATATGCGACACTAGCTTGATTCTTACGACACTAAGGCTTGTGTCGCTATTCCTGCGACATTACGATTTATGCGACACTAGGTGTAGTGTCGCTATCCTGCGACATTAGGGTTATGCAACACTAAGCATAGTATCGCTATATGCGACACTAATCAATTTCTGCGACATTAAGCCTAGTGTCGCAGGTGGCCTGGAGCCTCTGCGACATTGCGGACTGTTGGCCGGAAAATGGCCCAAAAAGGTGTTTTCCGGCCTCCGTTTGACCTGAGACTTTTACCCAACCCATATTTAGACATTTTAAGCTTAATGAAACACCCAAAACTCAAAAACACTTGAAATCGAAAGGTTTCGGGATTTCGTCGGAAACTTACAAATTAGCGAAACGAGAATCCGAAAAGATAGAAATGTAGGTCTTTGCGCGGTGGTTCTTTTCTTCCAAACAAGCGAGATGAAATATTAAGGTTTGATGGTGTTATTTTGTGGCTTAATGGTGATGGTGAGGTTGGTGGTAAATTGAGAGAAAAGAGAGAGAGAAAGGAAAAGATGAAAGAAAGTAGAAGTGAGAAATGGGGTGGGGAGGTGGTGACCTCACCCCCTTGTGGCTGATCGGTGGGGGCCCTCCCTAGTGTGGGGGTCTCCACTTTTTAACTCCGTGCAGTGTTCGTTTCCCCGGTCATTTAAACGTTCGATCTTTATTTAATATGTTTAAAAATGTAAGTTTCAAAATACCAAAGCTTATTCAATATTTTTATTGAAGTATTTTACCAAGTACTTAGTAACTTAACTGGTTTCGTTTGTTCGTGCATTTATGTTTTAGTTCACGTAGATGTTTATTATGCGATACGAATTTTACTTGGAATATTATCAAAATAATATTTTTGAGTATGTTTTTGTTTTTAAATAATTTTATATTATTTAACAAAATTGATCACCAACGTCCGTATTTACTCGAACCGAAATTCATTCGATTTGAAACTTGTACGATTTAATCAAATCGCATAATTGTATATTGATACATTAATTAGCCTAACACAGAACTAATTACATGTATTACACTTGATTAGGCACTAATTACTAGTCCTAATTTGACGGGTGTCACAATGTTTCCTTTGATTTCACTTATTATTTGTGATAGTTTGAGTATGATTATTAGTGGCTAGTTTTATTTACTTGCTTGGATGAAATAGTTAGTGATTAGGGGTGTTATATTTTGGTGTTTGATTATGCTTGAGTTTAGAATTCCTCCATGAAACTTGAATATTTTAGCTCAACCAATTGTGGAACTATTTGGTGTTTTTAACTTGTAATTATAGTGAACGTTTGTTATGAGTTATAATACTTGTCATTTGTATGTCGATGTATGAATGAACCATTGTTTGCGGTTGTGAAATTTGGTATAAGTTACACAAATGAGCTAAAATGTATGAGTTGATGAATATCTTTCATTTTGGATGAATTATAAACTTTTGAAACTTGAACTTTATGTTTAAATCGTGACCCTTACGTAATTGAGCTTAAAATAGTTTCTTTGCTTATTTGGTAAATGACTAGTGAATATAGCGAACGTTTTTCATTGGTAATTTACTATCAATTATTTATATATAAATGATTGAACAAACATTGCGAACGTAGATTTGGAATAAGCAAGATTCTTAGGGCTTAAATGTGCAAGACGGTAACCATGGCGAACGTCCGTTACTAGATTAAATCATATGTTTGTAAATTGAAGTTGAATCATTAGGAGATGGCGAACGTTAATCCTATGTTAAATCACAATTTACTTTTGCATTATATAAACTGGTTAAAACTTTGCACCCCGAAATCACTAGTGACATAATCTAAGAAAGTATTGTTTTCATTATACGAAAGTTACTACAATTCACTTTGACTCTTCCTGAGTCCACCTACCTAGTTTTAGTTAAATAGTAGTTTTTAAGCAACGTGACAACTCGGTCACAAAACTCTCACATTTTCTTTTCTGTATAAATTACTTGCACTTGAATATAATTCTTAAACTCACATTCCCTGTGTTCGAACCTGAACTTACCAAACTATACTACTACACGATAGGGTCCACTGCCTGGTTGTGTATAGTCTTAGCAAGGTATTTTTCAGTTCATTTACAATGATAAATTTTAAGACTAGATTTCACACATCAAGTTTTATGGGCCGCTGTCGGGGAATGTGATTGATTAAGAGTTTTATTTCAGTGTAATTAATTGATCCTTTCTTAGAATTTTTTTCCAAGAAAGTTACTTAAAACAGGTTTTTTTTCAGTTATTGTTCTTGTATATATTTTTAGTGTTTGTTTATTTTGTATTGAGTGGTTACGTTTTACCATGTTTAGTTTTCATGTTGTAGTGATTTTGTTTTAGCTTCAATGTCTTATTACTCGAATTATGAAGGTTATAAACCTTCATTTTATAAGAGTGATAATGATGATGTACCAATGATATCACAAGGAAATTATGCACCACTGGGATACTACCAAGATAGTAGGAGTTATTCTTATCAATCAAGGTCTTGGAATGAAGAACCTTTAGTCACCAAAGAGATGGAACAACCTGAAATGTTGAATCTTGAAAGGTTGTTGAAAGAAGCAATAGAGCAAATAGAGAGGCATATTAGAGAATTTGATGAAATCTTCGATTGGAATTTTGAGCCTTACCATGAAAAGCCATATGATACATTTACCAATGCAATTGAGCATTTAGATAATGTTGAGGCTATTAAGGATCACGATTATTACTCTAACGTTGATGTTGCATATTCTTCTAACTTTGTTTTTCAGGATAATAGTGAAGATGAAATGGATGAGCAAGACAATGATGAATCTACTAATTACCCTCATGAGATTTCACAAGTTGTTTTGCATGAATCACGCAACTTTGAACCTGCATTGAAGGAATGTGCAGATTTTTAAAATTCAGATTTTGATGACTCGAATGAAGAAGAATTAGAGATTGAAGAAGAGAGCTCGGTTGAAGAAGTTGTGGAAATTTCAGTCCCACCTATTTTTGAAGCTGTTAGTGTATTGATTGAATTAAATGCAGTGAATGAAGAGTCAGAAAATGAGGTGGAAGTCATTAAGAACAAGCTCGAGGAAGCACCTAGAGTTGTTCAAAGTGACAAGTATCTAGATTGGTTGGAAAACCAAGTTTCTCAAAAGCTTGATTTTTCAGATTCGGATGAAGAGTTATATGCATTGCTTGATTTAGATAATGGGGAGCTTCAAGAGCTAAAGAACGATGAAGATGGTATGATGACTGAAGCTGAGCTATTAGAGATGATGGAGCCAAAAGTGGTGAACTCTACTTTGAAAGAAGCAATTGGGATATTAAAAAAAGATGATATGTTATTTATAGAGGGTTCACTAGAGGTATCTCTAATAGATTTTTCTACTAATACTCGTTCATGTGAGTGTGAGTTTAGCATTGTAAAAGAGCCAAAACCACCCAACCCTTTTATTCTAGGTTTTCAAGATTCGTTGTTAGTAAAAGATGTTGATAAACCGAAGTTTGATATGGATCAAGGCATTTGTAGCAAAAGTAAATCAAGTAAGAGCCTTGTGTTTCATACGAATTTGGCAAATTATAATCTATTAGATGATCCGGGTGACATAGAGATGGATATATCTTTTTATTTGGTTATTGCACGTGGTGAAAAATTGAAGATATGTTGTGAAGTCATTTGGTTAATCAGTAAGCACCCGGAAAATAATTGGAATGTTCGTGCTATTGTTTGGGAGGATTTTTATATGAGTCAAAAAACAAAAGATAATTTTCTCCTAACCGAGTACGATTGGGAAGGCATTGGGGTCTTGATAGATGATCCGCCATGAGAAATTAAGGGTTGAGTCTAGCTTGGGACTCGGTAATAAACCAAGCACTTTGCGGGAGGTTACCCGTACCGTATTCTTTTATTTTTATATTATTATTATTATTGTTAAAAAAATTAAAAATTAAATTAGTTTGTTTTTGTTTGGAATTGTGTTTTGTTTTTGGTTTGTCTTGTAGTTGAAGTGATGGATGTTTGATGAAAATAGCTTTGTGCAATAACGACGATGTACCTGAAAGAAATGGATGTTTTGAAATGATGGTTGAAGGTTTATCGAGAATTTGAACAAGCAAAAACCCCCGGGGAAGTACTCGTTCCCTTTTACTTCACACACATGATTTTATTGAATATAAGTGTTTATGCATTGGGGGCAATGCAAATCTCAAGTGTGGGGAGGTATTCACTTGAATTCCATTTTTGGTGAATTATCGTTTCTTATCTTTTATTGGGTTTGTGAAGTCTATAAGTCCCCAATTGAACTTTACGAATCCTATTAACGGGCCATTGGTCTTGGGTCGGTTATTGATCTTGAGTCCAATAGATTTTTTCAAATTCCAATAAGGGATTGGGAAATGATAACTTGCTAAGAATGTGCTTGTCCTTGAAAGATTAATTGCTTTGAAAATGTTTATGAGAAATTAATTGAGAGTAATTGAATCTTCCCTCTTGCGAAACAACTTTTTGAGATATGTCATAAAAGTAACCTCATAGGGTAAATTGCATAACTAGCACACTTGTAGCCTCCACTATTAAATTGTGAGACATTTTGAGCATTAATTGAAAAAACTTATCTTTATTGTTTATATTGTTTGTTTCTATGAGTGTGCCGGTGATTCTAGTTTGTTCTAGAACTTGCCCTAGTGATGCATTTTGAGACTGCTATGGGATCATAGAAATGTGATATAGGTGGGGCCGTTGACGAGGAGATATTCTAAGGATTTGGAGCTTAATCCTTATAGTTTTGACTTTCTAACCAATTATTGAGTTTGTGTTTGATCTTTTATGGATTGTACAAATTTACTAATCGGTCAAGAAATCTTAGCTATTTTGGATCCTATTTTCTTTTAAAACCATTTATATCCAGTCCACCCAGGTCAATAGCACTCATTTTTGGTGCTAAGAAACCCGTAGACACTTCCACATACACTCCACTAAAAATGTTAGCCTCATTTTTTTTTGTGTAATCATCACCCGAATCACATCCTTTCTTAAATGTTGCCTAAATGGAATTTTACTAAGTTTTTATTTAAATGTGACTTAAATCGTTTTGAAATGGAATTCGAATGTTAAATTCTATAATTGAAATTGCATGAAATGGAAATTGTTTGAATGTTAAAGTTAAATGATTGAAGCTAAAAGCAATTGAATTAATGGAAGTTAACTTTGGAGCTTAATGTTTTTGATTGGGTAATTGTAGTCAACTAAATGGCCTTTGAATTCCTGAATAAGTAGTTTCCGAGGGGTGTTTTACACCTAGCCACTGAAGGCCTTTTTCCGATCTAGGATGGTTGGTCCGAAAATTCGTTACACAGGATTCATAGAATGCAATTATTCCAATCAAATGTGTAAATCAATTTGAGTTATTTGAGGGAAATTAATGAATATGAATTGTAGGTGAAAATGAAGTATAATTTGAATTGATTTGGCATGAGAATCCTAAGTTTTATTACTGTCACATGTTGAAACCATTAGGTAACATTTGTACATTTCTCATGGGTCTTGACTACCATTTTTCATCAATTCTTGTGTCTATCATACCCATTTCATATTAGCCTACACTTATGCAACACATGTTTAGATTACCTCCTTTGAGATCTCACTTGGTGCTCACGCCAAGACGGTGGAGATTTGATCCTTTTGCAAGCCTATGGTAACAGTGCATCACGACTTGGCTTGATTGAGAGTTACATCATTTACTTCCTTACCCAGTAGTTTATAGGTTGAGAGTGAGTAATTAAATACTTATCCTATTGTGAGGTGCTAGGTCGTGCATTCGGGCTTGACAAATATATCATCTCAGGTTTTTGCTAATTTTATAATGTTGCTAGCATGATTACTTTGGTTGTTAACGTTAGTATTATTTTGATAAGCCTAATCTCCATTTATGAAAATGCAAGAGGGGGTTGTGAAATTGTAAATGATGGTTTTTCTTGAGGACAAGCAAAGTTCAAGTGTGGGATATTTGATATCGCTCATTTTGTACATGTTTATCTCTCACGATATCAGTGTTTTTTGCATTTGTGTCGAGTCAATTTCATGAACTTTTGGTACTTATTTAGATTGAAATTGATTTTGTGTGTTAAGGTTGATGATTGAGGAAGAAAAGATGGAAGGTTTTGCTGATTTGGCTATGTTGCACCGGTTTGGCCATATCTCCCTCATACGAACTCGGATTGAGGTGATTCAGGCGCCCAAACGTTCGTATTTCAGAGAGCTACAAAACTGCAAAATATGGTTTTCTGAACATTTGGAGAAGCAGCCGGGTTCTGAATGGAAGCAGCCGGGAGATTTAAGGAAACCAAACTCAGACCTTAACAGAAAGAAACGTCCGCTTGAAGCCTTGAGGAGCAGCCGGTTCGGGGTAAGGAGCTGCTGGGTTCTATACCTAAAATGGCTGATTCTCAAAGAATTAGCCGGGTTTTGTGAGGTCCAAGAAGCAGTCGGGTTCTGTACGCAATCAGCCGGGTAGTAGTGTCGGTAGCAGACTTTTTGACCATTTAAACACAACTTTCTTCCTCACGAAAATACCAGCCCCCATGGCTAAAATTTAAGGTTTTAGGCTATTTTTCATCATCTTGAAGATTTCTCATTATCCTAAGTCATTCGGTTACGAAGAATCATCATCCAAAATTGTAATCACTCGGTTTGCATCTTTATTCAATATGATTATGTTTTCTTTGATTTCACTTATTATTTGTGATAGTTTGAGTATGATTATTAGTGGCTATTTTTATTTACTTGCTTGGATGAAATAGTTAGTGATTAGGGGTGTTATATTTTGGTGTTTGATTATGCTTGAGTTTAGAATTCCTCCATGAAATTTGAATATTTTTAGCTCAACCAATTGTGGAACTATTTTGTGTTTTTAACTTGTAATTATAGCTAACATTTGTTATGAGTTTTAATACTTGTCATTTGTATGTCGATGTATGAATGAACCATTGTTTGCGGTTGTGAAATTTGGTATGAGTTACACAAATGAGCTAAAATGTATGAGTTGATGAATATCGTGACCCTTGCGTAATTGAGCTTAAAATAGTTTCTTTGCTTATTTGGTAAATGACTAGTGAATATAGCGAACGTTATTCATTGGTAATTTACTATCAATTATTTGTCTATAAATGATTGAACAAACATTGCGAACGTAGATTTGGAATAAGCAAGATTCTTAGGGCTTAAATTTGCAAGACGGAAACCATGGCGAACGTCCGTTGCTAGATTAAATCATAGGTTTGTAAATTGAAGTTGAATCATTAGGAGATGGTGAACGTTAATCCTATGTTAAATCGAAATTTACTTTTGCATAATATAAAATGGTTATTACTTTGCACCCCGAAATCACTAGTGACATAATCCAAGTAAGTATTGTTTTCATTATTCGAAAGTTACTACAATTCACTTTGACTCTTCCTGAGTCCACCTACCTAGTTTTAGTTAAAAAGTAGTTTTTAAGCAACGTGACAACTCGGTCACAAAACTCTCACATTTTCTTTTCTGTATAAATTACTTGCACTTGAATATAATTCTTAAACTCACATTCCCTGTGTTAGAACCCGAACTTACCAAACTATACTACTACATGATAGGGTCCACTGCCCGGTTGTGTATAGTCTTAGCAAGGTATTTTTCAGTTCATTTACAATGATAAATTTTAAGACTAGATTTCACACATCAAGCAAATAAAATATAACTAGATAGCAGATAATCTAGTGGGGGTGTTTGCTATGATTTCGGTAGCCTATTGATTGGAATGATGTATGAGTTATGAAAACATTTTCTAAAGGTTTCATTTATTTTAGGTATCTGTGGAGTAACCACTAGTCCCCTACTGATAGAGTTCTCGATCAGTATGTCACTGAGTGACTAGGCTATCCTGATTTTGTCGGAGTAGTTTATCCAGCCCACAACACTAACCGGTGAAGGTATAGTGACCCTTATCTGGGATGAATCCATGGGTGTATGAATAAGGCGACAAACCAACTCGATGCTGACCTTTCTTAACCCCACAATAATACCTTAATCTAAGCAAAACATTTAAGTATATAATTTTTTTTTGATTACTTTCTATCGATGGGTTGGTGAGTCTAGGGGGTAAATTATTACTTAGTGATTTAACCATTAATCAAAAAAGCTTAGTAACTGCGGCTTTTCCACGGCTTCCACGTGTTGACTACACCAGAAGTGTTTTCCACGCTATACCAAGTAATCAGCCGACTTACGGTACCTTACGTTGCTTCATAAAGGCTAACCCAGACTACTTAACTAAGTTGGTATTTAAGGCACAATATTATCCATCTATGATATAAACCAGCCCTTACTTTTAATTCCCAATAAATCCCTGACTTATCAGTAGTGTAATATTTACGTTCATTAAAGAAAACCATATTTCCACAGATACAGTGTATTTTCGTTCAGATAAGAAAGAAGTATTTCCACGGCTCCGGTGTACTTAGTGTTCATTTAGAAAACCTTACTTCCATAGCCATAGTGTACTTTGCGTTTAGTAAAGAAAGCAGTATTTCCACGGCGACGTTGTACTTAGTGTTCATTTAGAAAGCAATGTTTACACTATTCATAATGGACAAATATCTTAATCTTCAAGAGACGCTGCTGTAACTCAACTGCTCCTAATGATCATAAATCTTTATCTCCCAAGATTTTTGCCGACAAACTGATGTAATGATTCTGATGTTGTTCTTTATCGATATAGATCTCCAGTTTCCAATTTAATCCCATATCTATTCCTTTGTCTGAATGGTCCCTGATGGTGATGGTTGTACGTGTGAAGGGGTAGATGGATGGGTGAATGTGGGTGGATATGGTGATGATGGATGGTAGTGCTGGTTTTGGGTTCCACTATGTGGCAAGGCTTAGCTATTTCATTCGAGGGTAGTCGTTGGCCGATGTGTTCAGTACATTTGGGAGAACTTCCGGTGTATTGTAATTGTTTTTGTTTACTATCCATGTGACATATCTTCTATCTGATTGCGGACAACTCTACGTTAGTTAGTTGATAGGATCGTAAAAACAACTCATTCCAACATAGTTTAAATTTATAAAGAGAAACTTATTTGAATGAGAATTATTATGCTTTATTATTGTTTAAATATATGACACCGGACCTAATTTATGGAGTACCCTTTCTAGTTATCCACGTGACTACAACTTAGATATTAGGGAGTCATGAACCTTAATTGTGGTAAGTAGTTATCTGTGCCCATGACATGCAATAAGTAAAACACAGTAAAACCACTCGTTGTATATATTAGGTTTATATTTCTACACTTCTTTACATTTAGTTAGTTTAGAGTGTCACTTTCACTGTCAATTACTCTTGACCTCATGTTGGATGTAAGAAGCTGTGGAACTACCATGTACAATACACTATCTGATTATAGAAAGGCATGGTCTGCATATGAAATACGTTTTAACAAACTGCGAATAATCCAGGGATGTATAACTGTTTGAAAAGGAGAGGTCTAAGTCATAAATCAAAGTAACTAGAGTTTAAGAATGGTATTAACAAGATTTAGGAAAGTAAAGTCCAAGTGACCTAGGATACATCAACCTCCTAGATGTTACATATTTGATTCTTTAAACATAACAAGTTAATAATTAGTTACACAATTAGAAGAACGAGAGATAAGCTTAGGTGTTAAGAACAGTCGGACCTATGAGACGATACGCTACTTTATTCATGTACCTCGGTGTCTCATATATGTTGCTTATCATTCATCTAGTTAAGTATTGGAAGTCTAGCGTATTACTCCAATCAGAATCATGATAACCTAGCTCCTAGTGACATGCCAACGGGAAATTAGTTGGTAGGGTTCTAGTGTTTACACCAAGTTCTGTCAATCTATTAATCTGATAGTGTCCCCATCATAAACACCTTCCCGAAATTATATTATCTCAAGTCATGGTAAACCACGTCTTCCTTATCCTTAGTTGTTCCTTATGTGCTAGCTAGCTCATTTTAAGTTTATTGCTTTAGTAGTTTAAATTAGATAAAAACCCAAACAAAACCAACCATCTGAACCGTATCTTAAAGACTTAATTATCCAAACAAGCTCTGTTTCAAATTTGACCGTCTGGAGACGACCCTGATCATCCTTACCACGTACTAGTATTAGGTACTTGTACCCAGTACATGTAGGTTGTTCGGAGGTTTAGGCCCCGAGCAAAATAAATTTTAAAACACCCTGATTGCCCCTCGATCGTTACAACAACACCAACGACACAGACGGTTGGGAGCGCATCAAAGTTCTTTATAGATGAACCAAACTAGACTTGGAGTCTAATCTCACACAAAAAGTGTTAGTTGCCTATATGTCGCACCCCCAAATTCGGGTTGCGGAAGCGAATCGGGTCGGAGCGTGACTAATCAATAATCACAAGCACAAAGATATAATGAACGACCACTAAATGCGTCGTTTTACATTGTATTGATAAAACCAAAGTTTATATCAAAAATATTGTTTACATTAGCTCAGATCCTTGAAATTGAGAGATTTACGTTACATAATTACTTTATAATAATGCAACTAAATCTCTATTTGATTGAATGAAGACTCGAGCTAATGAATCCTGATTTGGGCAGCCAACCTACTGCTGAGTACCTGTGATACATACTAAAATGGGTCAGCGAAACGCTGGTGAGCTCACAGGTTTCTATGTTAACACATATTTGTATGAACCGCAGGATTTAATTGAATTTAAAATGCAATTAAGCAAAATAAAAGTTATACAACCATGAGCACATAGTCTGAGCTTAACTTGAGTGTCAGGTCCAATTAAGGAAACCCAACTGAGGTGCCTCCTACGAGTTCCTAATCTACACCCGTCTTCCCGAATGCTAATATGTAGGGAATTATTGATTTGATGATACAAAATAATTAAAGATGAGGGACTAAAAGTGAAGATTGTTTTAATTAGTTTCCTACTACAATTAGGTCTTCTTGTAAACCCTATTATCTCTAGTATATAAAGAGATATAGGCGTGTATTTTATGTGTACACAAAATATGTAGACGTCTAGAGTTTTTAGTTAGCCTCAAGATCAAGGTATTCTTGACCCTGTTATAATCGTGTAACCGTTTTATTTTGATCAAATAAAATTGGGGCTTGTTGTGATAACATTGCTTCATTATTATTCCGCTACATATTATTATCTTTGTTATCATTGATCCTAGATTAGATCTAAACAATCTGAGCTTAAATGATCTCAAGTTTTATCATGTGGTATCAGAGCCATGGTGGCTCATGATCTAGGATCTACAAGGTTTACAAGTCTTACAAAGAAGATTTTTGAAAATTAGGGTTTTCAATTTTCTGTTCGTCACTTTCTGCACATCAATAGTAAAAAATCCGGATCTCATTCATTAGCCGTTCAATCATCGTGAAATTTAAACTGTATGTTTATAACACATAGACGCACAATCTGACTAGAGGAATTTTCGATCTGAGCTTTTTATTAAGAGATATGCATTGTCGAAATTGGTTGCAGAAAGTTAAGTGTTTTTCAGAACAACCTAAGTAAATCGATCACCGTGTCTTCGTTATTCAACGAATATTCATGATTTTTGGATATGTTATTCATGATTTCATTGTGATCGTATGTTTCTACATAGAGATATTAAAATTCAAATCTGCTGCAGTACGTTTATGGTTTCTTTCGTGCAGCTGAAGTCAGAAAATTACTGTGCATTCGTTAACCGTTGGATCGACTTGAATTTTGGATGTGTGGTTATTGAAACATTGATGGACTCCATGTTAAAATTTGAGCTTCATTGGATACGACATCAAGGAGATATACAGTTACGAAGTTGCCACTGCTCGTCAAGTTACCGCTGCTAGAACATTCTTACCACTGTTTTTACAAACTTACCACTGCTAGAAGGTATTTACCACTGGCTCATGAACGTATCCCGATGTGTTTAAAAATTCATATCGTATAAGTGTTTGAAATTACACAAGTTTGACACTTAGTAAAAATCCACGCTTTCAAGATTCTGTCTTATGCGACACTAGGTGCGACATAAGTTGTTGTGTCGCAGGTCATGACTGCGACATAGGTCTTTGTGTCGCTATGTGCGACCTCCGTAACTTAATGCGACATAAGGTATTGTGTCGCTATGTGCGACGGGAATGCGTCCTGCGACATAGTGTTTTGTGTCAATATCTGCGAGATCCGAAAGTATTGTGACATCAACGTTTGTGTCACTACATGCGACAACCGTGATGTGGTGCGACATAGAGGCTTGTGTCGCTATATGCGACATAGCCCATGATTTGGCGACATAAGGGCTTGTGTCTCTATATGCGACATAGGCCATGATTTGGCGACATAGGGGCTTGTGTCAAAGGTGGCCTGGAGCCTCTGCAACATAACAAGTTGTTGGCCGGAAATTGAGCCGTAAAAGTGTTTTCCGGTTTCCGTTTGACTTGAAACTTTTACCCATCCTATATTTGGACATTATAAGCTTAGATAACCCATAAACAAGTTAAAATAATGGAAATCGGAGTGTTTCGGAATTTGTCAAAAACTTACAAACCTAACGCCGGAGAAATCCAAAAAGGTGGAAACGTAGATCGTGACGTGGTGAATCTTTTTCTCCAAACGAGCCAAATGATTCGAGTGAGTTTGGTGACGGTTTTTGAGGGAAATAGATGGTGGTGGTGGTGAGTAGTTTTGAAAGAAAAAGGGAGGAAGAAAAGGTGGAGAGAGAGAGAAGGAATGTGGAAATGAGGATGGGAGGGGGGAGAGGGGAGAGGGGAGAGGGGCCGGTTTTTGGGGGAGGAAAAGGGGAGGGATCTCTAAAATTTTTAATCCCCCGCGTTTACGTTATGTGCGGTGTTCAATTTCCCGATCATTTTAACGTTTAATGTAATTATTTCACACGTTTAAATATAAGTTTAAAATACGAGTGTTTAATCAATATCTTGGTTGAAGTATTTTATCAAATACTTAATAATTGAGTTATATAATATAACTTATTCTTGTTTCGATTGTTCGCGCGTTTATTATTTAATCGCGTAAATGTTGTTTGTACGATACGAATTTGAGTTGAAATATTATCTAAATAACATTTTGAATAAAATAGAGCTATTAAATAATGTCATATTATTTAATAAAGATGTTCACCAACGTCCGTATTAATTGAATCGAATTACATTAGATTTGAAACTTGTATGATTTAATCAAATCGCATACTTGTATATATTCAACAATATATATATTGATACATTAATTAGCATAACATAGAACTAATTACATGTACTACACTTGATTAGGCACTAATTACTAGTCCTAATTTGACGGGTGTCACATTCTCCCCCTGTTAGGAGAATTTCATCCCGAAATTCAGTTTGAAGTCGTGATTGAAGTAGCGTTAGTAAATAACTGAGGATACTTGAGTCGCATTTGGTCCTCCCATTCCCAGGTGAATTCCGGCCCACTCCGCGAATACCACCTAACCTTGACGATTGGAATACGACTTTGTTTGAGTTGTTTGACCTCACGGTCCATGATTTTGGCGGGTTCTTCAACAAAATGAAGCTTGTCGTCAACTCGGATTTCATCGAGTGGAATGATAAGTGTCTCATCGGACAGACACTTTTTCAAATTTGAAATATGAAAGGTGGGATGCACGCTACTGAGCTCGGATGGCAGCTGCAATCGATATGCCACTGGACCTATCCTCTCGAGGATCTCCAATGGTCCAATGTATCTGGGATTCAATTTCCCGCGTTTTCCGAATCGGATAACACCTTTCCAAGGTGAAACTTTGAGTAGCACTTGATCCCCAATCTGGAACTCAAGTGGTTTGCGTCTCACATCAGCATAACTTTTCTGACGATCACAGGCGGCTTTGAGTTTGTTTTGGATCTCGAAGATCTTTTTAGTAGTTTCGTGAATGATCTCAGGACCAGTGAGTTAACTGTCTACCACTTCGGTCCAACAAATCAGTGAGCGGCACTTATGACCGTAGAGTGTCTCGAAAGGTGCAGCCTTAATGCTGGTGTGATAACTGTTGTTGTACGAAAACTCGCACAATGGTAGATGTTTTTTCCAGTTTACACCGAAGTCAACTACGCAAGCTCGTAGCATGTCTTCCAGTGTTTGAATTGTTCGTTCACTTTAGCCGTCAATTTGAGGGTGGTATGCGGTACTCATATCAAGACGGGTACCCAATGATTTTTGAAGTGATTGCCAAAAGTGAGATGTGAAATGACTATCCCTATCGGAGATAATTGAGAATGGAAAACCGAGACGGGTTACGATTTCCTTCAGATAGATTCGAGTGAGACGTTCCATTTTGTCGGTTTCTTTGATTTCCAATAAGTGAGCAGATTTTGTGAGACGATCAACGATCACCCAAATGGTATCGCAACCGCTCGATGACTTGGGTAGTTTGGTTATGAAATCCATGGCAATTTGTTCCCATTTCCATTCAGGAATGCTGGGCTGTTGGAGTAAACCGGAAGGTTTTTGATATTCGGCTTTGACTTTCGAGCAAGTGAGGCACTTGCCAATGTATGTGGCGATTTTGGCTTTCATGCCCGGACACCAATAAAAATCTTTGATACCGTGATACATTTTATCAGATCCTAGATGAATAGAATACTTTGACTTGTGAGCTTCGTCCATCACCAAGTCTCACAGGTTCCCAAAACTAGGCAACCAAATTCGGTTTGAGAAATACCTAATCCCGTTAGGTTTGATTTCGAATTGTTTTTCCATGCCTCGCAAGGCTTCATTTTTGAGGTTATCAGGTTTGAGAGCTTCGAGTTGAGCATTGAGGATCTGAATGTTTAGATCCTTGTGAATAGTCATACTAAGGGCTCGGACTCGAAGAGGTTTTGATCGTTCCTTTCGACCGAGGGCATCGGTAACAACATTTGCCTTACCCGGATGGTATTTGATCTTGCAATCGTAATCGGTAAGCAACTTGACCCATCGACGTTGCCTCATATTGAGATCCTTTTGATCGAATATGTGTTGGAGACTTTTATGGTTGGTAAAGATTGTGCACTTAGTGCCATATAGGTAATGTCTCTAGATTTTGAGGGCAAAGATGACAGTTCCAAGTTCAAGATCATGAGTGGTGTAGTTCTTTTCGTGAATTTTTAATTGATGTGAGGCGTAAGCTATGACCTTGTCTCGTTGCATCAGGACGCAACCGAGACCTTGATGAGAAGCATCGCAGCATACCACGAAGTCATCGGTGCCTTCGGGTAATGATAGAATACTGCAAATCTTTTATTTTAGGAGTTGAAATGTTGACTCTTGTTTATCATCCCAATCGAACTTTTTGTCGTTCTGAGTTAGTGTTGTGAGTGTTTGAGCCATTTTCGGGAAATTTTTGATGAATCACCGATAGTACCCTGCCAATCCCAAGAATTGGCGTACCTCGGTCGGAGTGGTTGGCGATTGCTAGTCTTTGATAGACACGATTTTTAGTGGATCGACATGGATTCCTTGACTATCGATGACATGTCTTAGGAATTGAACGATTTGCATCTAGAACTCACACTTAGAAAATTTAGCATATAGCTCTTCGTGTCAAAGTAGCTCTAGGATGGTTTTGAGATGTTGCGCGTGTTCCTATTTGTTTCGCGAGTATATGAGAATGTCATCAATGAAGACAATGACAAACTTGTCGAGGTAAGGCTTGCACACCCGATTCATAAGATCCATGAATATGGCTGGTGCATTGGTTAGACCGAATGGCATCACTTGAAATTCGTAATGCCCATACCGGGTTCTGAAAGTAGTTTTCGGAATATCAGAGTCGCGAACACGTAGTTGGTGATAACTTGACCGGAGATCGATCTTTACCCTTGTAGTTGGTCAAACAGGTCATCAATACGAGAAAGTGGATACCGGTTCTTGACAGTTAGCTTATCAATACACATTCGAAAAGAACCGTCTTTCTTTTTGACAAATAGGACCGGAGCTCCCCAGGGTGAAGAACTCGGCCTAATGAATCCTTGATAAGCATCAAATAGATACTATATTCTATAGTAATTTATCCCTATATTTGTATACATTTTACGCATTGATATGATTTTAGATACTTATTTTGTTAATATTTGCAGAAATGTATTTTAATTGAAGATTGGAGAGAAAGAATGAAAATAAGACCGAAACTGAAGAAATTAAAGCAATTGAAGAAAAGAAGATCTAAACCTTAAAGAATTGAAGACTAAAATGATAATATTAAAGATTTGGGCCAAGAAAACAAGTGAATCCGTTTAATGAAGAATAAGAAGCCCAATTTGAAGCCCAAGCCGATTTTGGAATATTCTGGAAATTAAGTCCAACCGGCGGTTGGATTGCCCAACCGGCAGTTGGGGCTAAGAGTTCAAGGCGGTGGATAATACGCAGAGTTGGAGTAATACTCAAATAACTCCAACCGGCGGTTGGAGGTCCCAACCGGCGGTTGGAGGGTCGGCCGGAATTAGTATAAATAGGGGCTTAGTTTTGATTAAACGATATACAATTATTAGAATTAAAAGTCGAATATTAAGGTTTAAGGTCGACTTTAGGTGCGAATTTGGAGGCTAAGGAGCTAGGGTTTGAAGGTTTTCAACCTTAGGAAGAGCTAGTTCGTCAATTGGTTCGGTTTCTTTATCCTTGTAGCTTCACTAACCTTTTGGGTTACTATGGATATTGTTTATTTGAATTAATTGCTTATTAGATTTTCATTATGAATGTTTAAATGTATGTTTATTATGTTTATTATATGAATTATATGTTTATGTTGGAACTATATTATTGAATATTGTTATGCAAGAATTATGTGTTATATTATGTTAATAATCATAATTAATTGATTTATAGGTAAACTCACTAACCTTTTGGGTTTTTAAATTAAGTGATTATGTTTTATTAGATGTTAAGTAGCATTATGATTCAACCGACCCTGGAATTGCATCAATAATATGTTGATAGATCTTAATAAATAGTGATACTTTACATAACCTTTGACTGTATTGCTATATGAGAATTGTCATAACCTTTGAGGTTTTCTACATTAGTAAATCACAATAATAATAGCCAACACGCAAATAGACATAAGTTGATATAATAAGTATAATAAATAATAGTTTAAATAGTCATAATCTTCTATCCAATTTAGTATTCTTAAGTTGTTCCTTTAAACTTATCTATTAAAGAATTGGTATCAGTTATATATATATGTTCGATCGGAACTAAAACGTCCCCCTATCTTATATATTATTGTATATTATTATTTATAATTGTGAATTTGTATATTAATTGTAATTAGTATAAATAAATAGTTAGTTATAGATTAAATCACGTTCCCTGTGTTCGAATATGGACTTACTTATAAAACTATATTCTATGATCAGGATAACACTTGCCTGAATTGTGTGATAGTATTATTTAGTATTTCCTTAATTAAAACTTGTGATTATAATTGCCTATACTTAGCACACATCAATCCTCTTTCCGGGAGTTCCTGTAATTGGTTAGACAACTCCTGAAGTTCGGATGGAGCTAAGCGGTATGGTGCTCGAGCCACAGGCGTGACACCTGACACGAGGTCGATTGAGAACTCAACTTGTCTTGGTGGTGGTAGACTAGGTAGTTCCTCGGGAAAGACTTCTGAAAAGTCTCGAACGATGGGCACATCCTCAAGTCGCTTCTCCTCCGGCTTTTTCTCCATGATATGCGTGAGGATTGCTAGATAACCCTTTCTCAAAAAATTTTGGGTTTTCAAACAGTATATGATGTTG
Source organism: Pseudognaphalium luteoalbum (assembly GCA_963422505.1). Lineage (NCBI taxonomy): Eukaryota > Viridiplantae > Streptophyta > Magnoliopsida > Asterales > Asteraceae > Pseudognaphalium > Pseudognaphalium luteoalbum. The sequence goes on along the minus strand of OY730193.1, from coordinate 90,869,905 downwards.
AGTCTCGTCCCACCGGTCTCCCTCTGTATGACCAAGGTTCTACCAACGGCGAGAGAAATACGAATGATTTTATCATAGCAAACGATTTCGCCGCGATGCTTGGACAACCAGTCCATACCAACGATGACGTCAAAATTTCCGATTTTAACAGGCATAAGGTCAATTGAGAAGGTCTCGTCGGCTAGATTTAAGGTGCAATTAGGTATCACACTATCGGTTTCTATGAGTTTACCATTTGCAAGTTCTACGGTGTACTTAACATCCAAGGCAATAGGTGCGATATCAAGTAGGGGTAAAACTCATCAGAAATAAACTTCTATCGGCACCAGTATCAGACATAGTAGAAGAAGATAAGTTGTTGAGAAGGAACATACCCGTGACCGTATTCGGGTCATGGCGGGCATCGTCGGAGTTGAGTACAAATGCTCTTCCCCTTGCGTTGTTGTTCTTGTTCTTGTTTTAAGGACATTCATTTCTGAAGTGTCCCATTTCCCCACACCCAAAGCAGGATTTGGGTTGGTTGGCATTATTGTGAGAGGTGTTGGTGTTGGATTTAGGGGCTCGGCAATCTTTGGTCAAGTGCCCGTACCTCCTGCAGTTGTTGCAGAGAGTACTGCATGGACCGTCGTGGTGGTAGTTACACTTGGAGTAGTATGGCCTGTCCCCACTTGGAGAGTACTGCATGGACCGTTGTGGTGGTAGTTACACTTGGAGCAAAATTGGTAGTGTAAACTTGGATGGCATTAGATTTCTTATTCTGGTTGTTGTGGTGTTCAGACGATTTGCGTTTGTTGTTGGAGGAGGAGGATGTGTTGGATGTCTCACGGCTGACAACCATGGCCATGAGTTCATGTGCCAACCGGATTGCACTTTCCACAGTGGTTGTCTTTGATGAGGCGACGTTCCCCTGGATATTCTCCGGGAGGCCGCGGATGTATCTTTTGATGCATTTTTCCTCCGGATCAACCAAACCGGGCATAATAAGGTGAATTGATGGAATTTGGTGGTATATCCAGCAATGCCAGTTCCCTGCACTATCAAATGCCAGAATTCTTCCTCCAGACGGTGCAGTTCTTCTTCGGGACAATATTTTTCCCTAAGCTTTTTTTTCAGTTCAGCCCAAGGAAGTCGGTTTGCTATCTTAATGCCACAGAGTTTGCGTGGGTGTTCCACCACGTAAGTGCACCTTCCTGAAATGTGTAGGCCACAAACTTTACTTTGTTATCCTCAGTGCAGTTGCAGAGGTTGAAGACGGATTCCATACGTTCAATCCACCTGATTAGACCAATAGCACCTTCAGTGCCTTTGAAGTAGAGCGGTTTGCAGCTAAGAAAATCCTTGTAAGAACATGGTTTGATAACAGGGGTATTGACTGGGGTTTCGTCATTGCTTCGAGAGTTTCGAGGTGAATCCCGAGCAGCCAAAGCATCGGCCACTGCTCCAGATACGACAACAGCAAGTTCGGCATCACTGTAACTTTTCCTCTTTGGCGGCATGATTCTTCTAGAGAGAAACAAGAGGCACATGAGAAGTTGTACCAGGATAATAACTCGATAGATATACATATATTAAATCAGTAATATACAACATCACAAAGTGAAAATTAACAATGTAAGATAGTCGAGAGAAATTGTCGATTGATATTACGATATTAAACGATTACATACAATTTCGATTTACGTGTCCCAAAAGTTACAGGATTAAATTTTTAGCAAAAAGTTTCCGGGAATTATTACATCCGGTCGAATTACATGGGTCCTACGAAAGCATAATAAAGTACAAATTTAGCCTAAGCTAATCCTGGCGTAGGTTGAGTTGCAGTAGTAGTGCGGTGTGTAAGTCCCTAGTTCTAGGATCGATAACTTCATTATCTATAGTATTAAGGCGCGGAATTCCTCAATACACGTTATCTTACTATAACGAATAAGTTCGCGTTTAGGTTAACTAATTACTTAGATTTAAACGATTAAACGTCAAAGCCTAGCCTTTAGAATTATGTTTTCTCTAGATTGAATTCGCAGGGTGTCGAAAACAAAAAATGGCAAAAGTTATGTTTTTCATGAATTGAAAACATATTTATACTTCATCTCAACTTGCAGCCGCTAGGCCTGCGAGTTGAGTCGACTCACTATGGAGCCCAAGCCCAGTCATGAACTCAGCTCGCTACAGCTTAGATTCTACTACGAGTTCAGGTCTCATCTCGCCTCGCAATGCCTTGCAACTTGAGATCTCGACTCGCAGAAAACGTATTTGTTAAATACAAAATTTCGTCTACTATTAATAACAAATATTCATTTACAAATCTAAATCAATGTATCAACCTGATAACAATTATACTAGTCATATTACAAGCTAGATCTGTTGTCACAAACTATGTCTCAACAGACTCCCCTTTGACAATAGCTCTAGCATCTATGTCTTCAAATTATCTTTGGTCTTTATTTGTATATCTTACTACCTGCATAAATTTTCATCTAAATACATGTCTTTACCATCATCTGATAATCTCTCGCTAAATCACCCCATGCTTCCGTCGTAAAGATTATGTTCTCATTCAACTTTAACAGATCCTTCCTCGACAAATTCATTAGGTGTTGATAGACATAAACTCTAAAAATTTCACGTTCTCCACCCTCAACCTCATCTCAGTTTCAACCATGACAGCTTCTCCAGTTTCTGAATCCACATGCCAAGTTTTCATATTTCCAAGTATATCTTGTGGCATTGTCTTCAACTGAACTTGTTGTACGCATCTAACAGCTGAATAAATCTTCTTCCTTCTTCTCCTTCCAGTTCTTTCACTTCGTTCTTGTAACTTTATCATTTTTCTGTTTCTTGGCTTAATCTTTTGAAATTTTCTTGATCAAACATCTGTCCTGATAATATGTTGTACATAATTACCAACAAAATCATCACTCGGGTTCTTCAATGGTAATCTAGCCAAATCATGAATCTCATACTTTGGTAGAGAACTAAACACTGCAAGCTTTCGTTCAAAGTATTGAACTCCATCAAATCTCTTGATAGCAAGCAGTTTTAGATCAGCATCAAAATACCATCCTATAATCCCTCTTCTTGTTATACGCTTACCAGTAATATCAACTTCTGATATTCCAATCTTTTCTCTCTTCTTCTTTGGCAACGGCTTGAACATAGGATTATCTTTATGCTTATCAGGAAGATCTTCTTCATCTGAATCAGTTGAATCATCAATTTCTCATCTACATTGATAACCGTTGGACCTTCATCATTTTCAATAATTACTTCTGTCCTAGAAGGACTCACATGGTGTTCATCAACATTAACATCTGGATCTACACCAATGTCTTGCTCAATCTCTGCAACAGTAGTCCAATCATCAGGTGGTTGAAATTCTCCTTCTTCCAAATCATAATTAATATCTTCATCTATCTCATCCAGAATATCATCTTATGAATCTGATAGATTAAGCATTTCAATCCCTAGAAAAACACACACAAATAATTATTAACAATCTAAATTCCTTCATTGATTTCCCTGAATCAATCTAAGAATTTCTTTATTAATCCTTTTGTGTAATTAATCCATAAACACAATTAATAACTTATAAATCTTTTATTGATTACCCTGAATCAACCTAAGATTTCTTAAGTCTTTTATCAAAAACTTAACAAACATTAATTAAATTTAAACTCTAATGTATTGTGAATAATCACCAAACATTTAAATTTACAATTAACTAACTTATATAATTTCCAAGACTTAACTGAACTGTTATTTTCAAAGAACTTAACTTTTCAATTATATCTTTAAATTATATATCATTTGTCTAGTAAAAACAAACACATTTATAATTTGTTAGTTATAAAAACTCTCAAATCTAAAATGTCTAAGTTCGAATAAATTTTGACCGCTGAAATAAATCAGAACACGCCGCACGACTTCTCAATGAGTCGGAAGACTTTCGATCACTAATTTATTTAACTTTTTAGAATCAAATAACTTAAATAATTTCTAATATATTTAACTTGTAAAAATAATCTCAAGCCGAATATATTACCAAAACTATTAAGTTACAAGTATTCAGTTACAATTGTTTTAGTGCAAATATTTACAAGTACTAAATAGTACTAATCTAATACTAAGCTATCTTACCAGCTTCTGTATCAACCGGTACCGCTATATCAGTACTTGTACCAACACCACTACCACTTGTACCAGCAGCAGACTCCCCTGAACAGTAGCATGCTCACCAGTCTTTAAAGGACCATTCGGCACACTATCTTTAGATGCACTGGGATCATCGTCTCTGTCGTGTCTCCTCTTTAGCTTCAACTCATCTTCTTTGCACGCTGCTCTATATACCCTAATCTCCCCTGAGCTGACTGTTCTTTATGCAGACTCAAAACAAGTTCCTCCAAATTGTCAAGCTTCAGTCGTTGGGCAGTGCAGTCATCAAGCAGTGTGTTATGAACCTTCATCAATGTCTGATAAGATTCACTAACAGTAAGCAACTGTTGTGCTAAAGAAAGATTTTCAGCTAACAATCGTGGAACCGATCCCGTCATTTTCTCTAACTCCTTCACTCTAGACTCTAAGGATGTAATCCTTTCAGCATCAGTCATAGGAGTCACTAAAATCGTCGATGGTCCAGGCGGTGTCAACGAAGCAATATGAGAATCACGAGTAAGTGGTGGAATGGCTTGAGATAAGGTTGTCGTGAGAAGGCCAGCTGCAAAGTGGTTTGCCTTGGTAGTAGGAAACTGTGCTGAACGCACTAATTCCACAACCCCCTCCTTGATAACCTGAGAAACCGATTATTGTTTCGGTAACTCTGTCCTTGTCTCAGCCTGTAAAGTTAGATACATATAAAAAAGTAATTTTTACAGATAACTCTATCTCAATTTCTAATTAATTAGATAACACTTGTAGTACTAAACGTTTATCTCATACCTCAGATGGTACAGATACTGGTTCACTAACCACCGGTGTCACAGACTCCACCTGCGATGCGGTGTATCTTGAGAAACTGTCACAGAATTAACTGTCTCAGTTGAACTCCTGATAAACAGCAAGTTAAGATTATCTAACTTTAAATAAAACCTACCATCTTGAATAATCAAGATCTTAGAACGCTTTCTGCGTTGAGTAATCAGAGGGGTCTCAGCCACCTCAGGACCTTCATTAAAAATACTGAAGTCAGGATCGACTTCTTTAGCTTTACGCTTTTCTTTCACTGCCGGATCAGGCATCAACCTTGAAGCATAAAAAATTTGTCCAGTTGGAGGTGAAATGGGTCTGACATCATCAGAATTTGTAGAAGAATCTGATTCAATCTCACCATCTTTTCCACCAGAAGTACCAACAACAGTATCCTGAATAGTAAATATATAAAACATTTATGATTAGCATAAAATCTCGATCATACAAGTTCAATATATACGTAAGATTAATCTGATATATTACCTTCAGATGTAAAACCTAAGATCTATCATGCTGTCCCTGCTCACCCTCAGGGTCTTACAACCTCTGGGTCTGCAGTCTCAGCTTCCTGTGTATAATCATATTTATATTTTATGATCAGACATACTGCCTAATCATCTAAATATCTATATCATTATCATTATATAATTATATTATACTTTTACGATTAATAATAGAATCTATCAACTAAGTATCTATATTATCAGTTTATTAACTATAAAGAATATGGAATATATAATACATACCTGAACAGGAGCAATAAACTGATCTATTTCTCTCAAAATTGGATATGTAGCATCATCATGCTGAACCAGCACCTCATACACAACTTGTGCAGCGACATCTGGGTTCACCTGTTCCCCAGCATGTCCAGGTTGTTCCAAAACATCATTCAGAAGCTCTTGTGGATCTTCAGGAGAAACCACATCAGCAGTAGGCTCAGGTACAACAGCAGCAGGACCAACATCTAGCCAACCATAGTTCGGTGGCGTCACATATAACGGATCGATCAGAAAACCAAAGAGCTCACGTTCCTCTGGCTTCACAAACCCCTCACGTCGTATGGTCTGCTGAAACATGGCGTTGTACCCTCTAAGCGCTATTGTATCAACACATAAGTGCGGCTAAGGGATAACTAGATCAGCATTCCGAGAACGGATGATCAGCATGCAGAACCTCGGGTAGATCAAAAAGCGAGATCTCACAGTACCTGATATCTGGCATACCAGTTCTCCAAAAATATAGTCACAAAAACTGTATGGTTTATTATAAACCAGTGACAGCACGACCGATACAAGAGCAGGACTTAATTCGTCAAAACCGCCCTTCTTCGGTCCAAAAATTGTGACTATAACATGCCACAAGAATCTCCATTGCCCAATAACTAAGGCCTTGAGGAATTGACGTCCTCTTCTCTCACCCGTATACCCCATACGACCTAACGCACCCTCAACGAAATCCATAGGGTACTCAGTCGGACCATCTTCTTGGTCTACTGTCCCAGTTGTAAAATCTAACGAAGATCAGATGCAGAAAAGACAACTGGTCTCTGATTGACCGTTGTGCTTACCACTGGTGGATTAACGATTTGATCATACTGAATATCCGTCCAAAAATCATTCAGTATCGTCTGAGAGATCAGTGGAGACTCTGTAATCGTATAACGAATGCGTGAACGTGCAAAAATGTAAGCACCTGAGCTACCTTGCTAGCTCCTAGTGCACTGAGATCTAGATCAACAAGGATGTTGTGACCTTTATCAAACGGACGAGCCATATCTATATAAAATACAAATGACAAAAACAATTAATGCACGTTAACAACGTTAACTAAATTTTAAACTATATTGTATTATGAATCAAAATTCATCAAACATCCTAGATCCAAATTTAGAATATATAACATGTTACATAATTGTCTCAAGTCTTATATAAAATATATTTAACTTATTACATGTTAGTCATATGTTAAATAAATATATATAACCTAGATTTATCAAATCCAAAGTCGTATATATACAATATATGTTATTACTTGTTAACATATAAATCTCACATCGAAACATATATTAATGAACTTTTAAAGTCGTAAGTTGTAATTAGATATAAGTTACAAATTAAAATAAAAAAAATTATTTCAACTCGCAGAGTTCAGATGAACTCGCAACTGGATTCTCATATATGTCAACTCGCAACTCAATTCGCAAACCAGTCAACTCGCAATACAAGTCAATTTGCAAATTCGACTCTCAAGTCGATTCACAAACCTACTCAGTCCGCAGGTCAACAAGTCAACGAACCAGGTTTCAACTCGCAAATCCAGATGCTGCGAACTAAGATGAATCTCAATTCGCACGATCATTTGTCATTGCGAAGTGAAACCAAAAATCGATTTTAATGCCATTTTTAACACGATCAATCGATTGATTTATGTTCATTAAGAATAGAATAACATTAACCACAAGGATTCTTGTTCGATCTATCCATTAATCTACGTAAATCGTTCAAAACTCAAACCAAAACCCTAAGTTTATAAAACTTTTGATTTCAAGTTATTTATACGATGAAAGCCATTAATGTATACCTCAAAATGATCGCAATGAAAAGGGGTACAAAATCTATGGATTGAAAAACTCGTTTTCGTACTCGTAAAATCAAAATCAAACGAAAATAGCATTTTTGTCTCGGTTCGCACAAAATCAATTCGCAGAGATGAAGTTAACTCGCAAATGTTTGTAGATTCGGTGAACGTTTGACTCGGTTGACTTGGTCCTTTATACTATTTACTCGATTCGCAATTTTGGAACTCGATTCGCAGGTTTGACTAAGTCAAACTCGCAGAATTAAAATAAAATGCGAATTAAATACTAAGTATAAAATAAAACTCATTAACGCTTATATAGTTAACTCTGTAACTATGTAGCCTAAACATTTTAAGTAAAATGTCTTTGCATAATTTTTCCTCAACGATAGTCTTCTTACATATATTAACCAACTAAACCCGTGATACAGTTAAAATTATTTACTTATAAACTTATGGTCTTAAGTATATAGACAAATTTAAAATATTTATATAAGTTATAATAGAAAAGTTAACCGCCGATATAAAATCAGAACACGCTGCTAGACTACATGTGAGTCGGAAGACCTTCGATTAACATTCCACTTAACTTATATATTATTTTCATTTGTCATATTACGTTTGTTCAACATCTAATACACATCCAGTATAACTTACTTCCATAGGGTAACACACTTAAAAAAAAATAACTTCTATTAATCATTAAACAGAAATACAAAATAAGAAATAAAACTTAAGAGTACTAACATCCTATGAAAGCAAACGAATTTAAAATAAAAATGCTTAAAATTTTAACTGCTTAGGGATCATATTAGGAAGAATATGCCATTTATATTAGATTCTAATAAGAAGAAGACTATTGTTAGTATGCATACCTCATGAAATTCATATAAGTACAATGAAATTACAAATTAACCAGTAATAGACTTATATTTATAAAATTATATCTTATTTACCTATATCCACAAGACATAATTGTAAATTGAAAAAAATAACCTTTTTATATATTAGGAACTAATTATTAACAAAGGTGAATAATCCAATATCATAGACCGTTCAAGACGATTACCGGTATTATAATCAACATAAACAAATTAGACATAGATTTTTAAGCAAACTTTATTATTATTAATGTGAACAATATCTAAAGTGTTCCATTATATAATATACTGAAGAACTTAAGTAAAACACATAACACTGCCTCTTTTAATTTCAAGGTAGAGGTTACTAAATGATGTATCTTTTCGAACATATAACATACACTTGAGTTAAAATTTTGACAAATATCAAACATCCTTTAAAGATACTAGTGGTTCCAGATCTGTACTCACATACAACAGAGGATCCCTTAGTATAATTAAAATAAGTTTGAAACTATTGGCAAAACTAAAAGCAACAGGTCTGTACTCACGTACAACAGAGTTATCTGTTAGTTTCACTAATAACCATATCTGCAACTATTTGTCATTTGTAGAAAAATGCATGATAACAGTGTATGGCAATACCATCATTCATCAATTAAGACATATGTCATACATTATATAACAATTCACAAAAGATATGACACGCAAAATTAAAATTTCTTAATTGCTCAGAATTGTAAGAATAATTTGCCTACCAGTATATCATATAATGAATCTAAATAGACTTTAGTTATTCTTATCACTTATATAAATGGAACGAGTTATTATCAGTGGATATAGGTGTATAATCAGATAAATATAAGCAAACTCCTAGTTAAGTATGCATTTCTAATGAAACTTATAGGAATCTACTAACACGTCAATCTTAGTACTTAGGTTTATTATTCTTAAGCTCATTCTCCTTATGTACTATCATTTCCCAAATTTTTACAGCCAAAACTTAAAGCTTTTCTAAAAGAACTTCGGTTACTCTTTTATTGGAGGCGATTCCCCTTAGGTAACAAGCAAATGAATGCCATACGCCCCCCCCCCTTTTTTTAATAAAAACATAAAAAGTACTACTAACTATTACAAAAAAATACCCTTGGAAGACTAATCACTCTGGATTTCTCATTCCATTAAGTTGAACCAACGTCTCATATCGAGCTCTGTCGAATGCCTTCGTGTATAAGTCTGCTAAGTTATCCAATGATTTGGTAACACCCGACCCGACCGCTTCCGCAACTCAAAATTTGAGGGTGTTACAAATAGACTTGAATTAATAAGAATAACTCCAAGCTTACACCAAAGATTACAAGCACGTTCATTGCTTTCGTTCTATTCTAACAAAAATTCCTAAACTTATACTAATTTAGAAAGTAAAACTAGAGAAATGAGAAAGATACTGAAGGTGTAAGTGTGGGAAAAGGTATGTGAAGATGTTATGAGGTGTGTCTTGAAATGAGCCATGGAGCCTCCTATTTATAGGGAAAAATTGGTGCATTTTAGCAACTTACATGTTAGCAAAAGGTGGAAAACTTGCTAGCACATGTACCCTAAAGCGCGTAAAGGTCTAGCACGTATACCCTAGAGTTGCAGAAAAGGCCTAGCACATGTACCCTGCAAGTACGAGCGAGGACGAAAAAGCAGACGGGGGATGGGGGGGGGGGGCAGGTAGCCGGCAGCGGCTGGTAGCCTACCGCCCCGGTTCGCCGTCTTTCGTTTCGTTTCTCGATTTGTGCGTATCTTCTTCGTTATGCATCCGTTTTCTTCGATTCTTTTTTAGTTGGATTCATTTTTCAAAAACGAAGACTTTGATGAAAAGAAATCCCAAAAATATGTCTCTGATCTTCGGACGTCAGAATCTTCATTTTTCGTCCGTTTGGCTTGATTATTCTCGTGCAACTCTGTTTTGACCTTCTTGGCAAAGTTTCTTTGATTTGAACATTATCTGAGTCTATTTTCCAAGTATTGTTCCAGAATGAGAGAGATATCGGCAGTAAAAACGTGACTTTTTACACGATATCAAGTATCCAACACTTTGAACTTTGCTTTCCTCAAGCAAACTCGAATTTCAAGCATGGTTAGAAATAAGTACATAATGAAATATTTTGAGGTGGAACTTTTTACTACGGGGGTTTTGGAGAAAATAAAATATTTGTGCTTTTGAAAAAGTGGCGCTGTAATCTTTGGAGCATACTTTTGATCTTTGATTTTGGATACATGACTAGGCGATCCTCTCACGGTAGTCACTCCAATCACTCAAAGGGTTTAGGGTTTCCTATTCTAATATTATCAATCACTCAAACCGCCAGTCACGTATCATTTATTATCATAAGCTTGATCGAGAATCAAATTGTTACCTTTTAAGTGAGCGCGAAGTCGATCTAGACACAATCATTCTAAGAGAAGTGGTGTAGGGTTTTTGGAGTGGAGTGTTGGTGATATGAGAGGGGGTTGTGTTGGTTTTTCATATGATTATATATTTTTTTTGTGAAGAGGAATGCTGGAATTTTTGGGAAGATTGATGCTCTTTTCTCATGATTTTTTGTAGGAGTCTTTTTCTCCATTTGACTTTCTTTTCTTTGAATTCTTTTCCTTTGATTTTTTTTTCGATATCATATCCTTGTAGCTTCTCTTCTTTCATCTTTGGAACTTTCTATGAACTTTGAGGGATGCTTCTGAGAGGGTATGGATAACGTATTTTTATTTTTGGGTGTATGGATGGGTTTAAGAATGATGTGATTCGATCTCCTTCTCATTCACCAATTCGGATTCGAATTGCATAACATGAGCAAGTTCTGATTCTAAACGCATACATCGGCACACTCAAGAATCGAAAAAGTGAAGCATTAAGAATAAATGCTTTATATGGCTTAAGATACCTCATGAATTGGAAGTTGATTTGTTGTGTACCTAGTCATGTGATGCTCTTTATGGCATTAGTAAACTAATTTTTCAAAGGAATTCATATTTTATTCATCCTTCTTCCCCAAAGTAAATCATTCTTTGTCTAAAAAATTTCATTTTCAACATACTTTTAACTCAATTTTGAAAAATTTTGTTTACTTATTGGAGAAGAATGGTCTAAAAAGCAACAAGCTTAGAATCAAGCATATACCATTATCCATTTTACAGTACTGTAAAATCCCACACATAAGAATTAAAACATCTAAGACGTATTCTTTCAGCGGTGTTTGTTGGGTTTGAATCCCACACTTAGTGATAAGCATAGTGGATATGGTATATTTGTAACAAAGGGAAAAGATTGGTAAAGAGGTACTCCCCAGTGGATGTAGTTTTTCTTGGTACACGTGTGCCGAACTTTGTCTTGTTGGGTTCACTCTTCATCATGTCTTCTTGTAATTTTTCTCGTTGGTGTGAACACGTCGGATATAAGATATGTTGGATGCGGCTACTTCCTAGAAGGAGAAGGTATTCTTTGCATATCCGAGTGTGAAAGATAGTCGTAGATTTCATCACTTCTTGGAAAGTAAAATTTGCGGAAATGTAAAACACGGGTTGCCTTCCGAGAAGCGCTCTTTTAAAGTCGGGAGCTCGACTTAGTCCTTTTATTCAGATGATGATGTTGGATGCATCACAGGTGCTGGAGTTGTTACCGTGGCTCCTAGGTAAGTTGTAACGTGGAGGAAAGTAGTGAAGGAATTGCTTTATCATGTCAGCAATTAGGGTTGGTGGATTGGTGTATTCCATCCTGAAGCTTTTGAAGTGATCAGTGGCTAATCGATCGAGGATTGCCATCCCGTAGCTGATGTATCTAACTGACCATGTGACTGGTCCATTAAGGTCTACTCTTGTAGAGGTGTGAGTTCGAACAATCTCACGCTGGGGGTGGTTTCGGCCTATTGAAGCGATTAGGGCCTTGAATTGGATTTTCCTTTCTTCAAAGTCACTAGCCAAAGGGTCTCCTCCAAAGGATCTGGTTGCTTGGCATACTTGTCGGATGAGTTGATGTTTCTCACGGTTGAAGGGAAAGTACGAGTCCGTGAAAACATAGATAAGCTTGTTGAATATTACATTGTATTCATTGCGATAGACATCAAGCTCCTCATCTTCTTCAGTATACATTCCGCGTAGTCGAGTCATCACATATGTCGCTAAGTTGATTTGCGACAAGTAAGGAATGAATCTTGGTACTTCACGAACTTCTTCTTCGTATACTGAGTCATTTAGATCATCAATTATCAGCACAACATGATGCCGAATAATGGAATGAATGACGATCCTGAAATTTTCTGAAGCTGTGAGGTGTTCTCCGGTTTCAATGAGATCTAGAAGGGTTCTAAGATCTCCCAACATTCTGATATCGACATAATTCCGCGGGTTTCCAGTAGCTCTTTCCAGATGGGTTCTCATTGATGCTAGTGTAGCCTTCTGACTCGATGAGTAGGGGAAAGCTGATCCGGCTAAGGCACAATATACTTTTTGGTATATTTGCCTCTGTTTGCTGCAGAACTCGATTTCTCCCATCGGGTAGTGGGGTCATTCTGGCTATTGAGCTTCTCTTGTGAGTTGAGCTTGCAGGGAATCTGATAGTTCTTGGATATACCTGCATTCAGCGCGAGGTTCTTGCGATCCATAATTAGCAAGGTATGAATCGTATTCTCGTTCGATCTCCCTTATCAGGTGCCTTTGAGCGGTGGTGTAGTCATTGGTTGATTCTCTAATAGCTTCTACGATGATGCGGATATCTTCATTTTCATCAATCAAATCAATCATCTCTTGGTGGGTATCTAAAAGGGGGATTTCCAATATCTCGGTTGTGGAGATAGGAGAATTTGCTGGAGCAGGGGTAATAGAGCGTTCGTCAAGATTGACGTCGATACAATCGTCACCATACTCGATTTCTTTTTCAGAATCTTCATCACGGAAATCCAGAAATTGGTGGAATTCTTCATCTGAGGGTGCATTATTAAAAGGTTGAGAACTATCGACTTCAATGGTCCTAACTTCCGTGGCTGAATCTTGAAGGTTTTCTTCCACAAAGCCATTCGTTTGACTTGCTTTATACGCAGCAATTCTTTGTAAGAGCTTGTCATATATTTCCTAGTGTCTTGAAGATAGGAACTCTTCTTCAATTGAATCTATATCTCGGAGTCGGGTTCGGGTGAATGGTTTCGAAGGGTCAAGATAAGGGTCGAGCATGTTTTCCATTCTCCTTAGATGAATAGATTTGAAGGATTGACGGATGGATTCATAATCAACAGATTCATTTGTTGAATTATTTTCTTCGGAGCACTGTATCCGTTTGACTTCAGCCATTTGGGGTGAATCAATATGATCTTCATCTTCCTCCATTTCTTCAGATCTTTCTTCTTCAGTCTCTTCGTCCATTTCTTCTTCTTCCTCTTCAGGTTCTTCTTCTTCCTCAGTGGGTTCTTCCTCTTCTTCTTCTTCAGGTTCTTTTTCTTCTTCAGATTCTATGTCTTCCTCTGCAGGTTGATATTCCTCTTCCTCTTCTGGGTTAGTTTCAGTGTCAGAGATGAAGGTTGACGATCGGGTAAAAGGTTGTTCTTCTTCGGGCTCTGATTCATCAATATAGGTAATTTTGCCTGTTGATATAGCATAACATTCTTCTTGTTCTGGAGTGCATTCGGGTTGGTCCATCTTGTAAGTGATGCTTTTGCCATGCGAGCATAGGACAATCGTGTCGTTATACACATCAATTACTGCTCGGGCTGTATTCATGAATGGTCTTCCAAGGATAATCGGGATGTTTATGGTCTTCCAAGGATAATCGGGATGCTTATGTCCTCGAAGAATTTGTTAACTTGAACTAAGACATTTTCAACTATTCCTTTTGGGTATCTAAATGATTGGTCAGCTAGTTGGACAGTCATCTTAGTGGGTTTCAAATTTTCAAGTTCTAGCCTCTTAAATAGGGAGTAGGGCATGAGGTTAAATTAGCTCCTAGGTCGGCTAAGGCGCTTATATCTCCGGATTGGTAAATAGAACAAGGGAGTGTAAATCTACCGGTGTGTCCTAGTTTTTCAGGAAGGGTATTTTTAAGTAGGGCCGAGCTTTCAGGACTAAGAAGAATGTTGTTTACTTCGGGCAGTTTATCCTTAGTGGATAGCAATTTTCTAATGTATTTATTACGACCGGGAACTCTAGACATAGTATCGAGTAATTTTCCGTCTAACTTAAAAGATGATAATGTCTTAGGTTGGACCTTAAGTCTAGCGGGGTAACGGATTATAAACTCCTTGTTCATGGTCGGGGTGGTTTCCACAGCTGGTATCTTGATCTCTGGTTCTTCCTTGACTGGGAAGCAGCAGGGGGTGGAGTGGCTGCTTCCTTGGTGGTGGTAACTTGCTTTGCCTCCTCAACATGTGGTTTGTGAACCGTGTTGCTAGGTAAACTTCCTATGGGTCTATTCTCAAAACGTTGTGCCAATTGTCCAATTTGAGCTTCCAAGTTCTTCAGTACGGCCAATTGATTTCTCAAGAAGAGATCGGCTTGATCTTTCCTAGCGGGTGTCTTTTGGTTGAGTATGTGTTGGCCTTGCATGAACTGGGTAAAGGCGTCGTCTGAACTTGAAGTTGGGGCATTTGTCTTGTTGGGTTGTTCAGGGGTTTGGTTTGTGTCGGAAGTGGGTGCAGGAAGTGCGAGGGGTTGGTTGTAGGCAAGTTGTGGTTGTTGTGGGTAAGGTGGGTATCTCAGTGGGTATCGGGTTTGGAAAGGTTGGTTGTTTCCTTGTGGGAATGGAGGTCCTCTAGGTTGATTGTTGTTTTGGTTGAAACCGGGTGGAAAATTCTATGGTCGAGCGGGATATTGAGCATAGTAAACGGTGCCATCTGTATCTTCATATTCAACTTGATATTCATCGGGTGGTTGCCAGTTGGTGCAGTTTTGACAAGCTTGCACTTGGTGTACTTGGTGCTGTTGTTTCTTAAGTTCTCCGAACTGTTTGACAAGTGTGTCCATCTTCTCCGTTAATACCTTAATTGCTTCGACTGGAATAGGATTCGATGCAGCGAGAGGTGTTGAAGATGTTGAGTGATCTCCAGAGTTCCAATCATGGTGATGCCTAGTCATGTTTTTTATAAGGTTCCATCCTTCTTTGTCCCTCTTCGTCATAAAGCTTCCTTGTGCGGCAGCATCGAGGGTGGTTCGGTGGTTAGGGTCTAAACCATTATAGAAGGTACACAATTATGCAGATTTGTCAAGTCGGTGATTGGGGCATTTCTTCAGTGCTCATTTGAATCGTTCCCATGCAGTGTATAATGACTCATCAAAAGCTTGGTGAAAGTTCATGATGTCATTTCGGAGTTTGGTTTGTTTAGAGGATGGAAAGTACTTGGTTAGAAACTTTGTCACCATCACCGTTCATGAAGGGATAGAGCCGGTTTCTAAACCATCAAACCATGTTTGCGCATGATGTGTGAGTGAATAAGGGAAGAGATACAAGCGAATTGTATCTTGGCTAACTCCATTTTGTTTGTAGGAGTTTGAAAGAGATATGAACTTGTCGAGGTGAGAGTTTGGATCATCACTTGGTAATCCATGGAATTGACAATTGTAACACCCTAAAAATCTAAAAGTATTATAATGTGATATCGCGTAAAAAGTCACATTTTTACTACCGATATCTCTCTCATTCTGGAATGATTCTTGGCACTTTAACTCAAATTCTGTACAAATCAATAGTATTATGTCAAGATGGTCAAAACAAGGTTGCACGATGAAAATCAAGCAAAACGGATAGAAAACGAAGATTCCACGCACGTTTGAAGATTCAAGACATCAAAACGAGATTTCAAGACAAAAGAGCCCATCACCAATATCTGTCTCATCCAAGATGTTCGTTTTCAAATTACGAATCCAACAGAAGAAGAATCAACAAAAACGGACGAAGAATGAAGATTCTACGTACTCCGGAAGATCGAAACGATTCGTACGACACATCTAAAGTTCAGAGACATATTTTTGGGATTTCTTTTCATCAAAATCTTTGTTTTTGAATTACGAATCCAACGCAAAAAGAATCAACGCAAACGGACGCATAACGAAGAAAACATGCACGAATCGAGAAACGAGGCAACAGGCAGCGGACTGGTGCGGGTAGCAGCCAGCCGCCGCCGGCCAGCCACCAGGCCGCCGCCGGCTGCCACCTGGCCACCACCGGCTGCCACCCCCTGCACGGATCCCGCTTTTTGGTCCTTTTATGTACCCGGTGCTAAACCTTTACGTGTTTTTTCGTACCCGGTGCATCACCTTTTCCACCTTTTTCGTACCCGGTGCCACCACCTTTTCCACCTTTTGCTATTGTGAGCTTTGGGATGCTAACTTGAGCCAAGTCTCTCCTATAAATAGCATCCCCTAGCTCTCATTTCAACACACTCTCATATTCACACTCATGCATATACTCTCACTCTTCCGTTTCCACTTTCTCACTCTAGAAATTCTCTTATATTTTAGTCTAGGATTATTGTAATTAATCTACAGATCAACATAGAGGTTAGAACGAACGTTAAGAGTTTGGAGATTCACCTTTGTACGTGTGAACGAGTTGTCAATCATAATAATACGCTGCTACGCATCTTGAAACGCCCTGATTTCGTAACCATTTTTTTTTTTTTATAAACACAATATTCACTGATCTGAATTGTTCCCACTATTTACTAAACTCATTACCATTGTTTGTTATACTCGTTTTCACTGTTTAAGTTCTGAAGTCATTTTGGTCTTGCTAAGCCGTTCGGCTAAAGGAAGCCGTTCGGCTTTTAGTGCCTAGCCGATCGGCTTTGTCAATGCTGATCGGCTTTCCTAGTTCATTCCAACCTTTTCGTTCCTGGGTCAAGTTCAGTTGTGTTTTTGCACTAACTTAGCCGATCTGCTAAGCATAGCGGATCTGCTATCAATCTATAGCCGATCGGCTCAGTAACCATAGCCGATCTGCTCAGTTTCTGAGCCAATAATATGTGCAGTTTTTTGATTTTCAAACGCGCATATCTACTAAACCGTAAAGAGTCAGACTATAAAATTTTGCAGGCACTTTCATCTAACCAAAATGAAACCTTCCCTTTTTACATTTTTTCAATTTAAACATTTTACGAGAAAACGGACGTATGATTCATTTGAGCCATTTTCGACTATTTAAGTTAACACGCCATATCCCAAATGACTTAGTTTTTGACTCTAACCTTTCAACCACATATTTACACACATATTTTGGACGTGTGACCCTATTCGTCACCCCCACATACCCATTCTATCATGTTTTTAACTTATTGACCCGTTTAGGGGTCCAATTGGTCACTTTTACCAAATTCAACTAGTTTGACTACCTTAACACTTTTAATAACTACTATTATGCATCATATATAATCAAACAATAATTTACACAAGTGTTTACATCAGTTGACTTACGAAGTCAACATATACCAAAAATCACATTTTCATGACTTACCATGGTTAACTTACAAAACATGTTTTAAGGGCGACTTATACAAGTTTGATACACAACGATAATTACAAAGAGAAGCTTGCTACTTACAAACTTGCAAGCTAAAATCCACGCTAATTGTATAAACCGTCCTTCCAATCAATTGCTCACTTACCACCTACAACAAGTAAACACTTAAACAATAAGCACAATGCTTAGTGAGCTCATGAGCAATTAATTAAGTAATCCATCAAAACACATTATCAAGTAGAAATAGATTACTTCATTCACATAATTATCATCAAACAACTATTGAGTACTAAGTAGAGGTCAAATCTCTATGCGGATCCGCGGCCAACATCCCTTAGTACCAAATCACGTCGAAATGGATACTAAGTCAACAACACTCTATGCTAACATCGTTAGCAACCTCTACTAAGATGCTCAATACACGAAATCAACAATTATCATTAACTAAACAACAATAATCAATGATAATTAACAACAATCACTACTCGATCATGTGAACCTCTTGCTCGTAAGCAATCCGGAACCCATGACCATTACCCAATTAATCCCCACAACACTCACCTTGATGTTTAGATGAAGACTACAACAAATTGATTACAAGTGCTCCAAGTCTTTAATCACCTAAACATATATCACATAATAATATAACAAGTAATTAGAACTTTCTAATTATCAACTATTAACTAGAAACCAACACTATACTCCCCCACTTAGGGTTTAACTAAGTTTGATTCCAACCAAACCAATAAACCCAATTACTTCCATATTCAAAATCAACATTAGTTCTTGGTTTCTAATTAATTTCTTATTCAAACATCATAATCACACTCTAATATCATTTCTAACATCATTCTAGGCCAATTAATCTTAACCTAAATGAATTCACACAAAACCACTAATTAGCTCAAGAACATAGTTAGTGATTTTAACTAATACAAGTGATATTATGATTACAAATCATCAAAATAACACTTAATAACACTATTTAAATCATTATTAAGGTTTAATTTCGGATTAAACCTATCAATTCATCAAACCCTTAGTTAAAACCCAAAATACCCATTTCTAGGTTTAAAACTAAGATGAGAAACACTTACAATCAAGAAAGGAAGAAGATGATGATGATTATCTTGAAGATTGAAGCTTGAATTCGAATTTAAAGATGAAGATTTGATGAGGTCTAGAGTTCTTGCGATTTTGGTTCCTCTGCTTTTGAGGTTCTGGAGCTTTTAGAAGATGATAGAATGTTCAGTACGTATGTAGTGATTTTACTTCACTTAATTGATTCCCACAGTCTGGAACTGGAAAACCATTTGCGATTTCTATTATTTTAATTGTACTTAAAGTTATAATAATTTAAAACAATTATTATTTTATATTCCAGAATAATACTTCAAAATTTGGGGTGTTACAACTCTCCCCCACTTATTCTGTTCGTGTCCTCACGAACCACTCTTGATGCACCGCAGGATAGAATGCCATCATCAAATCCTCGGGCTCCCAAGTATATTCAGAACCTTTTCTGTGCCGCCATTGCACTTTGACAATAGAAACCGATTTGTTCCTAAGTTGTTTAACTTTCTGATCAAGAATTTTAACAGGTTCTTCCACGTAACTCAATTTATCATTCAACTGAATTTCATGAAGCGGAACGTAAAAAGCTTCATCAACTAGACATTTCCGAAGCTGAGACACGTGGAAAGTATCATGAATACCAGTGAGTTCATCAGGTAACTGTAACCGATAAGCTACCCTTCCAATTCTCGCAATAATCTCAAAAGGACCAATATACCTTGGACCCAATTTTCCTCTTTTTCGAAAACGAATGATACCCTTCCAAGGAGAGACCTTAAGCATAACTTTATCCCCCACTTGGAATTCGATTGGTCGTCTACGTTTATCGGCATAAGATTTCTGACGGTCTTGTGCCATTTTCAACCTTTCACGGATTTGGTCAATCTTTTCAGTGGTTAATTGGACTACATCAGTACTTCCAATTTCCTTTTGACCGACCTCACCCCAACAGATAGGAGTACGACACTTCCTGCCATAAAGCATTTCATATGGTGGCATATTTATGGAGGAATGATAACTGTTGTTATATGAGAATTCTACCAATGGAAGATGAGAATCCCAACTGCCACCAAAATCAATAACACATGCTCTAAGCATATCCTCCAGGGTCTGAATGGTACGTTCACTTTGACCATCAGTCTGAGGGTGGAAAGCCGTACTGATAAGTAATTTAGTACCCAAATCCTCCTGGAATTTCTTCCAGAAACGAGAGGTAAAACGAGTGTCCCTATCAGAGACAATAGAAACAGGTACTCCATGCCTAGAAACAACTTCATGAATATAGATATCAGCTAATACCTCAGAAGATGAGGCTTCTCGAATAGGTAAGAAAAGAGCACTTTTAGTCAAACGATCTACAATCACCCATATAGCATCATACTGTCGAGGAGTTCTCGGCAATTTAGTAATTAGATCCATTGTAATGTGCTCCCATTTCCATACCGGGATATCCAAAGGTTGGAGTTTCCCGTATGGTTGTTGGTGTTCAGCTTTCACTTGAAGACAAGTAAGACAATTCTGCACATGTTTAACGATATCATGCTTCATGCCAGGCCACCAATAGTCTCGTTTTAAATCCCAAAACATCTTAGTAGCACCTGGATGTACAGAATATCTAGATTTATGGGCTTCATTCAGTAATAATTGTTTGACTTTACTCGTCCTTGGTATCCAAATTCTACCGAAACGAGTCTTTAGACCACGTGAGTCATCAATTAAATCAGAAATTTGACCCGTCAAACGTTGTTTATTTGTGTCATTAGAAGATAAAGCCTCACTCTGAGCAGTTTTAATATAATCAAACAGTTGAGGGGAAACAATCATGTTAAGAGAATGCACTTGAAGGACATAATGAGTAGCTTTCCGGCTAAGAGCATCAGCAACGACATTAGCTTTACCAGGATGGTAAAGTATGTCACAATCATAATCCTTCACTAAATCAAGCCACCTCCTTTGTCGGTTATTCAAATCACGTTGATCAAAGAAGTATTTTAGGCTTTTGTGGTCTGTATAAATAGTAAACTTAACTCCATAAAGATAATGTCGCCAAATCTTCAATGCAAAAACCACGGCAGCCAATTCAAGATCATGCGTAGGATAGTTTTGCTCATGTATTTTTAACTGACGTGAGGCATAAGCAATTACTTTCTCGCGTTGCATAAGAACACAACCCAAACCAAGCTTAGAAGCATCACAATAAACAACCATATCCTCAATACCCTCAGGCAGAACAAGGATAGGTGCTTGGCTGAGTTTTTCTTTTAATAGCTGAAATGCGTTAGATTGTTTTTCACCCCAGTTCCAAGGCACATTCTTTCGAGTTAACTGGGTTAAGGGAGTAGCAATCTTTGAAAAATCTTGAATAAATCGACGATAATAGCCTGCCAAACCGAGAAAACTCCTAACTTCAGTGGGACTCGTAGGTGGGTCCCATTTCATAACAGCGGCTATTTTCGAAGGATCAACTTGAACACCGTGAATAATGATCACATGTCCAAGGAATTGGACTTCACGTAACCAAAATTCACATTTAGAAAATTTTGCAAATAACTTCTCTCGACGAAGCATCTCCAGGACTTGTCTTAGATGAATTGCATGATCATTCTCACTCTTAGAATAGATGAGAATATCATCAATAAAGACAATTACAAACTTGTCCAACATAGTACGACATACCCGATTCATTAGATCCATGAAAGCAGCTGGGGCATTAGTTAAGCCGAAGGGCATAACTACGAATTCATAGTGCCCATAGCGAGTACGAAAAGCTGTTTTTGAAATATCTTCATCCCTAACCTTTAGTTGATGGTACCCGGAACGAAGATCAACCTTGGAAAAGAAATTGGCACCCTGTAGCTGATCAAATAAATCATCAATTCGAGGAATGGGATATCGATTTTTAATGGTCACCTTATTCAGCTCCCGGTAATCAATACACATTCTTAAAGATCCATCTTTCTTTTTCACAAATAAGACAGGAGCTCCCCAAGGCGAACTACTAGGACGAATGAAACCTTTGTCCAAAAGCTCTTGCAGTTGACTCATCATCTCTTGCATTTCAGTTGGAGCTAATCGATAAGGAGTTTTAGCAATTGGAACTGCTCCAGGAACAAGATCAATTCTGAATTCCACCTGTCGCTCAGGGGGAACACCAGGAAGTTCATCGGGAAATACATCGGAAAATTCCTTTACAACAGGAATATCAGAAAGCGTTGGTACAGATTTGGAGTTATCCACCACGTGTGCCAAAAAGGACTGACATCCGTGTGATAACAATCTTTTGGTACGGGCAAAGTTACATATAGGAATAGATCGGTGGAGGCGTTCACCATAAACGGTAATTTCCCGTCCGCTAGGTGCTTTGAGGAGAATCACTTTATCATGACAATTAATTACACCATTATTATCTCCTAACCAGTCCATTCCTACCACCACCTGAAACTCTCCCATTTTCATAGGAATTAAATCTATTTGGAAATTTTCATCATCTATCTCAATAATACACCCTTTATAGACATCATTAACAATTATTAATTTGCTATCAGCAATTTCTACTTCTAAGGGGTAATTCAATTTAGAAATAGGATTATTCAATAGAGCACAAAACGACAAGGATACAAACGATTTGGTGGCAGAATCAAATAAAACGTGGGCAGGTCTAGAATTAATGATGAAGGTACCTGTCACCACATCATGTGACTCTTTCGCCTCCTCAGTGGTAATCTGGAAGGAACGACTCTTGGGCCTCGACCCACTAGAAGTCCCCTTTTTCTCTGCTTCTTTCTTTTTCTTTTCCAAATCCGCTTTCTTACTAGGACAATCCATCTGAAGATGATCATCCTTAAAACAATAATAACACAGTTTGTATGGACTTGGACAATTTGGGGCCATATGCCCGGGTTTACCACAGTTAAAACATTTACATTCACCTGTATGCTTTCTCTTGCATTTCTCACAGAAAGGTACATCACGAAATTGAGATTGAGATTGAGAAGTTCGTTGGGATTGGGATTTCTGATCGGATTGGGATTGTTTATCTTTGGAAGTGAAACGGAATTTCTTAGAAGGTGGTGATTTGGAAATGATTGTGTGTTCAGCTTTCCTCTTACTTGCAGCTTCATCAGCTTTAGCCCGCAAGTCTTTCTCACGAATAATTCCCTTATTAAATATCTTGGGAATAGTATCACAAATTTCAGGATCAACAAACTCACGAATATCGGTATTCATGTGTCTGTAATAGTGGTCAGTTAATAGCTTGAGATTCGAAGTATATTCAGGACAAAATCGATATTTTTCATGGAAAACCTTATTGTATTCGATCATTGACATGTTACCTTGTTGAATGGAAAGAAATTCACCTTTAAGTTTTTCAATTTCAGCCGGTGGTGAAAATTCTCCCATGACAAGTTCCTTGAAAACGTTCCAAGAAAACTTGGTAGCATTCTCGAATCCAACAGTCTGCACTTTAGAGTTCCACCATTCATGTGCATCATCCTTCATTTGATGTGCAGCAAATAGCACCTTTAAACGTTCAGGACAATCACATAACATAAAAACTTCTTCCATCTCACTTAACCAACGGGAACAAAGGATGGGATTTACTTCCCCATGAAACTTTGGTGGTTTACAATTTGAGAAATTCTTATATTCGAATTTACTCTTCTCTTTATCAAACTCCTGTTGATTTGCGAGAATTTCAGCATTTAGTGTAGGATTCTTTAGGATAGGATGCTTTTGTTCGAATTCTTCAAATTTTGAAGATACTATTTGTTCCACTCGGGAAATAATTGTTGGAGTGAACTGTTCAAGGGCTTGACCAATCACATGTTTTAAAACTGCTTCATCCTCGGGGTCGATGTTCCTTTCATGGTCTTCTTCCTCACGAGGAGAAGAATTTCTTTGGGAACCTTCCCCTTGGTCAGCAGTAAAATCAACCATTTTACTACATGAATTTAATATATTGGTCAACCTTATATATACATATATAACAGGAATTAGATCAAATAAACCTTCTACTACAAACTAATTCGTGTTTAACTTTTAATCAAAACTATTTCATATTTAACAACCTTGAACTTCCGATGTGCATTAGTGTAATAGAACTCCGTTGGCCAGACATAGTAATATTAAACTGATAACACATTTCTGTTCAATGTTCTTAAACACAATCACGTTAAGACAAACTCATTCCTGAAGTTACAATTTAGCAGGTAGTATAAACTACTAACTAACAATAACAATTCATAATCATATAATCAAAGTAGTTTAAGATTAAACAATCCTAAAGTGGATTGCATAATTCTCTTAAACTATCGCTCTGATACCAACTTGAAACGCCCTGATTTCGTAACCATTTTTTTTTTTTTTTATAAACACAATATTCACTGATCTGAATTGTTCCCACTATTTACTAAACTCATTACCATTGTTTGTTATACTCGTTTTCACTGTTTAAGTTCTGAAGTCATTTTGGTCTTGCTAAGCCGTTCGGCTAAAGGAAGCCGTTCGGCTTTTAGTGCCTAGCCGATCGGCTTTGTCAAAGCTGATCGGCTTTCCTAGTTCATTTCAACCTTTTCGTTCCTGGGTCAAGTTTTGTTGTGTTTTTGCACTAACTTAGCCGATCTGCTAAGCATAGCAGATCTGCTATCAATCTATAGCCGATCGGCTCAGTAACCATAGCCGATCTGCTCAGTTTCTGAGCCAATAATATGTGCAGTTTTTTGATTTTCAAACGCGCATATCTACTAAACCGTAAAGAGTCAGACTATAAAATTTTGCAGGCACTTTCATCTAACCAAAATGAAACCTTCCCTTTTTACATTTTTTCAATTTAAACATTTTACGAGAAAACGGACGTATGATTCATTTGAGCCATTTTCGACTATTTAAGTTAACACGCCATATCCCAAATGACTTAGTTTTTGACTCTAACCTTTCAACCACATATTTACACACATATTTTGGACGTGTGACCCTATTCGTCACCCCCACATACCCATTCTATCATGTTTTTAACTTATTGACCCGTTTAGGGGTCCAATTGGTCACTTTTACCAAATTCAACTAGTTTGACTACCTTAAAACTTTTAATAACTACTATTATGCATCATATATAATCAAACAATAATTTACACAAGTGTTTACATCAGTTGACTTACGAAGTCAACATATACCAAAAATCACATTTTCATGACTTACCATGGTTAACTTACAAAACATGTTTTAAGGGCGACTTATACAAGTTTGATACACAACGATAATTACAAAGAGAAGCTTGCTACTTACAAACTTGAAAGCTAAAATCCACGCTAATTGTATAAACCGTCCTTCCAATCAATTGCTCACTTACCACCTACAACAAGTAAACACTTAAACAATAAGCACAATGCTTAGTGAGCTCATGAGCAATTAATTAAGTAATCCATCAAAACACATTATCAAGTAGAAATAGATTACTTCATTCACATAATTATCATCAAACAACTATTGAGTACTAAGTAGAGGTCAAATCTCTATGCGGATCCGCGGCCAACATCCCTTAGTACCAAATCACGTCGAAATGGATACTAAGTCAACAACACTCTATGCTAACATCGTTAGCAACCTCTACTAAGATGCTCAATACACGAAATCAACAATTATCATTAACTAAACAACAATAATCAATGATAATTAACAACAATCACTACTCGATCATGTGAACCTCTTGCTCGTAAGCAATCCGGAACCCATGACCATTACCCAATTAATCCCCACAACACTCACCTTGATGTTTAGATGAAGACTACAACAAATTGATTACAAGTGCTCCAAGTCTTTAATCACCTAAACATATATCACATAATAATATAACAAGTAATTAGAACTTTCTAATTATCAACTATTAACTAGAAACCAACACTATACTCCCCCACTTAGGGTTTAACTAAGTTTGATTCCAACCAAACCAATAAACCCAATTACTTCCATATTCAAAATCAACATTAGTTCTTGGTTTCTAATTAATTTCTTATTCAAACATCATAATCACACTCTAATATCATTTCTAACATCATTCTAGGCCAATTAATCTTAACCTAAATGAATTCACACAAAACCACTAATTAGCTCAAGAACATAGTTAGTGATTTTAACTAATACAAGTGATATTATGATTACAAATCATCACAATAACACTTAATAACACTATTTAAATCATTATTAAGGTTTAATTTCGGATTAAACCTATCAATTCATCAAACCCTTAGTTAAAACCCAAAATACCCATTTCTAGGTTTAAAACTAAGATGAGAAACACTTACAATCAAGAAAGGAAGAAGATGATGATGATTATCTTGAAGATTGAAGCTTGAATTCGAATTTAAAGATGAAGATTTGATGAGGTCTAGAGTTCTTGCGATTTTGGTTCCTCTGCTTTTGAGGTTCTGGAGCTTTTAGAAGATGATAGAATGTTCAGTACGTATGTAGTGATTTTACTTCACTTAATTGATTCCCACAGTCTGGAACTGGAAAACCATTTGCGATTTCTATTATTTTAATTGTACTTAAAGTTATAATAATTTAAAACAATTATTATTTTATATTCCAGAATAATACTTCAAAATTTGGGGTGTTACACATCTATTTCTGGGTGATATCAAAACCTTTATAATACTTGCTTTATTTCAAATTTTAATTATGTATTATTGCCTTGTATGTGATTTTTCTATTACCATGAATTGCGAGTAGTTTGTTATTGTGATTGTTGATGATGTAGATAATTATAAGTAAGGATGACATTATACAATTAAGTGTACGACAATTGTAAAAGTGATATAACGGCCCATATTCGACAGTTTATCTGATATAGTACTGGAAACGTTTCACGCTGAGTACAAATGTATGGAAGTCGATAAACGACCGAAGGTAGTCACATCACTGGAATCAGCTTTGGTTTAACAGTTGGAATTCCGAAAGGATAATACAACTTCATAACTAACTGGTATATCCTACGAAAGTCAATGCACAATAAAATGATGTTCGAAAACGCGTTCAGATAAAATAGGAATTAATGACCTTTGTATCGTTAAGACTTTATGAACTTGAGATTAATTTATGGAGTATCCTTTCTGGTTATCCATGTGACTACAACCTAGTAATTAGGACTTGATCAACCTTAATTATGGTAAGTAGTTATCTGTGCCCATGACATGCAACAAGTAAGACACAGTGAACCCACTCGTTGTATATATTAGGTTTACATTTATGCATCGCTTTACATTTAGGTAGTTTAGAGTGTCACGTTCACCGTCAATTACTCCTGACCGCATGCTTGATGTAAGAAGAAGTTGAACTACCATGTAAAGTACACTGTCCGATTACTGAAAGGCATGGTCTGTATATGAAACACGTTTTTATAAACTGCGAATAATCCAGGGATGTATAATTGTTTGAAAAGGAGAGCTCAAGTCATAAGTTGAAGTAACCAAGCCTTAATGCACAAAACAAGACTTATGGATAAGAATAAAATCCTAGTAACCTGGAATCCTTAAAACACTAAGTCTTACATAATCAGCGGTCTAAACATACAAAGTTATTAATCTGCATGCTAACGAAATACTAAACTATTTTAGGGGTTAAGAACGGTCGGACCTATGAGACGATATGCTACTGATTCATGCACCTCGGCGTCAAGCCAAGATAGGTTGTTTTTCTTTCAACTAGATAAGTAATTGGAGGTTTGCGTATTGCTCCGATCAGAATCACGATAACCTAGTTCCTACTGATATGCCAATGGGAAATTTAGTTGGTAGGGTTCTAGAGTTTACACCTGATAGTTTAAATCATTACATTTAGCATTGTTCCTGTTTAATCTGTCATCCCGAAACATTAATTATCGAAATCTCAGCAATCACATGTTTATCTTTACCTATTTTCTTGCACTTTAATTTCCTGCAATTTACTTTTCTGCATTTTAATTACTTGTCTTTAGTTTAAAACCCCCAAACCTACCTACTTCGTTCCATCCTAAATATTTCCTTACCGAAAACACCAGCTTTAATCGCCCACACGTTTGGATTCATAGAACGATCTTAGGTCATACTTACCGCTTGCTAACCAGAGTAGGTAGTACGTATAATTTAAGCCCAGCTAAATATAAATTTTAAAACCCCTGTTGCACCTGCACCACCATCAGAAATCACAATGACACTGAACCGACGGTTGTGGGTGCAACATAATGGTAAATGTAAAAGTAATTCTTTTAAGTTATTATTATTTTAGGTAAAATAAAATAGTAATAATTGTGAATGGTTTTTAAGTTCCAGACAATGATAAGTACGGAGTGTAATTTAATACACTTACAGGGTCGGTTTAAAATTCATACATATCTATCTCATACACATACATACGTACGTACAGATAGATAGAAAGAAACAGAAAGAACAGGAAGAAAAAGAAAGAAAGAACAGAAAGAATAAATCAAGAAGAAACCATGAAATTATATCAAATTGAAGTTAGAAACAAGTTCTTTATCATCCTTTGATTCTCCCTAACCTCAAGTAAGTTATGCTTTTCAACTTCTCTAACCCTAGAAATGGGTTTTTCAAGAAGTTTTAGAAATGAAGAACCCTAAATTGGTTAAGTGCTTTTGAGGTGTTCATGATGAGCATGATAATTATGGTAAGTTATCAAGTGAATTAGATGTTAATTATTGTTAGTAAAGTTTCGTAATGATGATATTAACAATAATACAAGTTAAAGGTTATGAAATTTAATGAGAATTCACTAAACCTAATATGGGGTTTTGATGGATTCATGGTAAAGGAGGTGAACTAGCTTTGTTAATGAATTAAAGAAGGTTGAATTGTGATGATAATGTGAATTAAGTAAGGTTGTGATCATATTTATCATAACTTGAAAGGATGAAAGTGATATAAAGTGGATTACTTAGCTTTAGAGGTC
Source organism: Pseudognaphalium luteoalbum (assembly GCA_963422505.1). NCBI lineage: Eukaryota > Viridiplantae > Streptophyta > Magnoliopsida > Asterales > Asteraceae > Pseudognaphalium > Pseudognaphalium luteoalbum. The sequence continues at coordinate 90,841,006 of OY730193.1, read as the reverse complement.
TAATTGGTTCTATTGATGAGAAATGATTAGAAAGTGAGCTTAATAATGATAATAGCTCATATGATAGGTAAAGTAAAGTAAAGGTCATGTTTAGTTGATTAGAGATCAACCATTGAAAATAATAAGAATGTAATGAGGATTAATTAAATTGATCACCGATTGATGCTAAGTGTATGTTATGTGATTATATTATGATAGGTGATCAAATGATATGGAAGCTCCAAAGCAAGAGCTAAATGACTTAATCTCCTTAAAGGCTCAGGTGAGTTATATGGGGGTTAAATGGGTAAAGGTTGTATGTTCTAAGTTGATTGTAAGCAAGAAGTTCATACAATCAAGAAATGTGATGATAAATGCCAAAATGTACTAGTTTATAGTACTAATTTACCCCTTGTTTGATAGGTTTCTAATGCATTTTGTATGAATAAGATACTTATTTCGTTCATATTTGCATTTAGGAGTTAATTCGGAGCTTGGATCGAAAAGGAACAGAAAACGAGTTAAATCGTGAAGAAAATAAGCTAAAAGAGTGAAGATATGAAAGATTGAATTGGATCAAAGTGTAAATGATGCTCGAATCGGAAAAAGAATGAAAGATGAGCTGAAAATGGAAGAAAAGTATAAATGCTGAATTTTCTGCGCGCTGTTAGTATTTTGGGCATAACTTCTTCATACGAACTCCGATTGGGGTGATTCAACTTGGAGAATTTTGCTAACAGAGAGGGCTACAACTTTCGTTTTTACCATTTTTTCTGAAAATGCATCCATACGCCGTATGGAAATTCCATACGGGGTAAGGATTGAAAATGGGCTAAAAAAATATAACGCGATGCTGGGCTGGGCTTATTTTTCATCCATACGCCGTATGGAAATTCCATACGCCGTATGGATGACTTTTTCATCCATTTAAGTCCGATTTTAGGGTTTTCACTTCAGAACTTGATCACCAAACCCTAATACGATTAGCAGCCGACCAGAGGGGGTTTTTCCCTCATTTTGGGAGCATTTTGATGGTAGAAAGTAAGAAGAATTGAAGTCTTTCAATTGTTCGTTCATATTTTTGGTTTCTCGGTTTGAATACATTATTCCTTTTCATTTGATTATGATTTTGATTTCGTTTTCAATTCTGATTTTTTGTAAGAATATGATTGGCTAGACTTCTTATGCATTTGTTTAGATGATGATACTTAGATGATGGTTTGATTATTAATTTGCGAAGTATATTGAATTTTATGAATGTATATGGGTTTACTTGTTGATCCATGGTTATTAATTGATTATTCATAATTACCTAGCGTGGTTTTCTACTAATTTGAGATTGGTTTCCTTGTTAGTAGAGAATTATTGATGATTGTTGATTTATATTGATAATTATTGCTAGATATATTGAGTTTGATAGGCTGAAATAAATAATTGTGAATAATTGTTAATGAACATGATAACTACAAATAAGTTATAGACTTGTTGATTCAAGTCGCGAAAGTAAATCACATAGACGGCGTAGGTTTAATTTAGAACATAATTCGGTGGGCAGCGTTAAGTTGAACTGTTAGCGTGTTGAAAACAACCTATGTGTCTTTCTTAATTGTGTTAGATTAATCTACCTCGGAATGGGGATTGTCTTAATAGTTATATCGCAATAAAATTCATGTTCTAGCAATTCAATAAAGTGATAACCAGATTCTAAGGAAAGTAGTCTAAGCAAATGCATTTCTTTTATCATTTGAATCAAGTATTTTATTTGATTAATTGTTTTGGCAATTTATTTATTTTTATTTAATTTCAAATTTTAATTAAATTCATAATTGTTTGTCAATTGTTCGATCGGAACTAAAACGTCCCCCTTCTATTTATATTACTTTATTTGTGTAACAATTTCCAATTTATTTATAATTGACATCCGTTCCTCGTGTTCGACTCAGACTTACCGTGCTATACTATTATATGACCAGGTATTCTTGCCTGAGCTGTGTATAGTAGTAGGTATTTTCCATTTATAAAACTTAACCCTATTTACGCAGCATCAAGTTTTTGGCACCGCTGCCGGGGAGCGGTTTGATTCAATTTGGTAAATTGGATTTTGTTTTGTGTAAATTATTAGTTTTAATTTAATTTTGTTTACCTGTCCATTTGTATTATTTTGTGTTTAGGGATTATGTGACACCCGCCAAATTAGGACTTGTAATTAGTGCCTAATCAAGTGTAATACATGTAATTAGTTCTGTGTTAGGCTAATTAATGTATCAATAAATATATCTTGTTGAATATATACAACTATTAGATTCGATTAAATCGTATAAGTTTCAAATCAAAAGCAATTTGATTCAATTAATACGGACGTTGGTGAACAATTTTATTAAATAATATAACATTATTTAATAACGCTATTACATCTAAAGATATCATTTTATAATATTTCAAGTTAAACTCGTATCGTACAAATGACAATTTACATAATTAAAATGTAAGATCGCACGATAAAACAAAACTAGAAAACGTTAAATTTAATAATTCAATTATTAAGTATCTTAATAAAATACTTCAACCAAATTATCGGGAATTTATTTGGTAATTTAAAACTTTTATTTAAAAGTAATTAATATTAATTTAACGTTTAAACAATTGGAAAAACGAACACCGCACGGAGCACGATTGCAGGAGCTGAGGAAGTGAGGCTTTCAACAAAACCTCACTCCCTCCTCATTTTCTTCTTCATTTCCACCAACACTCTTCCATTTCTCTCTCTTTTCTCTTTCAAGATAACCATCACCTTAAAACACCAAATTACACCACCAAACGCCGCCGAAATCTCGAAGCTCTTTGGAGAAAAACAACCACCACGCAACGATCTACAACTTTATCTTTTCGGAATTTCATTTCGACACTTTGTAAGTTTCAACAAAAACCAGAAACTCTTCGATTTCACTCATTTTTACATGTTTGTTGTTTATATAAGCTTAAAATGTCCATATATGGGTTGGGTAAAAGGATCGGACCAAACTATGACCGGAAAACTCGTTTTGGCTCAAAAATCCGTCAAACATACCTAAGTGTCGCAAAGACGACCAGTATAGCGTCACTTCGTGCGTCACTTAAGTGACGCATTGAGTGTCGCATGAAACCCTAATTTTGCCTAAGTGCCGCATAAAACCCCTTTTTCCCGACACTCCAACCGTCACTTGCTTAGTGACGCCTAGGACCCTTACCGTCACTAATAACCCGACACTGCTTTAGTGACGCCCAAGTATGCGTCACTCCTTTAAGTGACGCCTAACCGACACTTACACCCGTCACTGATGAAGTGTCGCCACCTTATGCGTCACTTACCTAAGTGACGCCCTAAACTCAGAATTTCACATCTTATGCGACACTTCTTAAGTGCCGCCCAAGCTACCTTAGTGACGCCTCAGTATGCGTCACTTCCGTTAGTGACGCCCTTACTCATGATCTGCCATTTCATGCGTCACTTCCCAAGTGACGCCTAATGCCCTCTAGTGACGTTATAAGTGTCGCATGAAACAGAACCCAAATTTTACTAAGTGTTGAGACCTAAAATTTTATCACTCGATTTCACCCAAATTCAAGTCCAGATGCGTTTTTCACCAAAGCAATTTAGTAGAAATAAAAATTTTACTAAGTGTTGAGACCTAAAAATTTTATCAGCTCGACCCCAGCCAGGGGCTCTGCCCCTTGGACCCCGCCAGGGGCTGCCGCCCCTTGGACCCCACTACCAGGAGCGCTGCCCCCGGACCCCCGTCATTAACGGGCTTCGCCCTTACCCTATGTTCACGAGTAACGGTGTTACATCTAAACTTTCACAAAGTGTTAAACTTGTATAACATCAAACACGAATGCGACACAACTTCTAAAACACATTGGAACTTAGTTTTAGGTATAACACTTCAAAATCATCAAAATAATAATGTGGGATTATCGTTACAAACAATCACCAACGGGCCGTACACATTTTCAAACACTTAAACAAACAACCAAATCGCGGTAAGTTGGACATTCTAAGTTAGACGGACAACTACAAGGGCAGTCTTTCGAGATGCCTACTCATATTATAACCATTGCGTGTCTTGGACACCCTCAGGTTACAAGTCTTCGGACATCAATTCCTTGCTAATCAATTCAAGTTTATTAAGTTAAACACCCGAGGCTCAGGTGAGTCTCATGGCCCCTATTTTACTGTTTTCATTAAGGGGTGTGATATTATTGCTCGTTTTATTTTACAAGTTGAACGCAAGTACCAATCAATCAAATGCTACATGAGTTGTTTTCAACTAATCACTAGAGCCCTCCATAGCATAGTCTGGTAATACATCTGTAGCGTGAATGTTAGTATATGATATCATATACGATTGACAATCCTCGTCCGGGTTAGCACGCACTAACTGGTAAAACGGACGTATTAGCATTTGGGAAGACGAGTGTAGATTAGGCACTCGTAGTAGGCAACTCAGTTGGGTTTCCTTAATTGGACCTCACACTCAAGTTAAGCTCAGACTATGTGCTCATGGCTGTATAACTTTTATTTTGCTTAATTGCATTTTAAATTCAATTATATTATAAAATCTTGCGGTTCATACAAATATGCGTTGACATACAAACCTGTGAGCTCACCAGCGTTTCGCTGACCCATTTTAGCATGTATCACAGGTGACCAGCAGTAGGTTGGACAGCTCAATCAAGAACTATTAGCTCGAGTCAGCATGCAAACAATCAGAGATTTAGCTGCATTATTATATTTTGTATAGGTTAATTATGTACTTAAATCTCTCAATTTCAAACCGGGCTAATATAAACAATATTTTGATGTAAACTTTTGTTTTATCAATATCAATGTAAAACGATGCATGTAGTGCTCGTTCATTATATCTTTTGTGCTGTGTGTATTGATTAGTCGCGCCCCGACCCGATTCGCTTCCGCAACCTGAATTTGGGGGTGCGACAGATTAATTATTTAGTTGTTTTGTATTTAAGAGTCTTGTTCTACCATTCGTATTTGGAGGACGATTTTAGAGAATATTTACGATCTCTCTTTGAACCACCCATCGATCAATCGGAACCAGATTTAGAAATGGCAGACGACATCACCAACATGACTCTCGAGGAATATTGGAGCAGAAGGCGTAGCGACCTTGGCCCAGGAGTAGTGAGGCCGGCGATTGCAAAAAATGTTGAGTTCGAGATAAAGGGACAATTCCTAAAGGAGCTTAGGGAAAACCCGTTTCGAGGAGAGGAGAATGACGATGCTAACGAGCACATGGAGAGAATCGTCGAGATCGGCGATATGTTCAACATTCCTAAAATTACATGCGATCAAGTCATGCTCCGAGTGTTCCCAAAAACACTCAAGGGAGCCGCAAAAAGATGGATTACTAATGAACCAGCTGGATCCATCACCACGTGGGAAGATCTCCGCACAAAGTTTCTAAAGATGTATTGCCCGCCATCCAAAATGTCGAAGATGATCAACGAGATTCGAAACTTCAAGCAAGACTTTGACGAGTCACTGCACCAAGCGTGGGAAAGGTACCAGGACTTGATGCATAAATGTCCACATCACGACCTAAACGACCAGCAAATTATAATGGTATTCTACAGGGGAGTGGATCGTGCTACAAGACAGCAATTAGATGCTCAAGGGCCTATCCCGAAGAAGATTCCTAGGGATGCCTTAGCAGCTATTCGCGACCAAGCAAAGCATTCTCGGTTATGGGATGATGATACCTCTAGGAGAAAGAGGACAATTAGCGATGATGATGGACTCGCCGTCATAACTGCCAAGCTGGACAGCATGGGAAGAGACATAAAAAAAGTGACCGAGACTGTCCATGCAATCCAAGTAGGGTGTGACAACTGTGGAGGAACGCATTTAGTCAAGGATTGTCCCAAAATGAATTCTGGAGAAGTGAGAGAGGAAGTTAAATGTGTGGAAACTCACGGAACCTACTACCAAGGCAGTGAGGAATTTTTCCTAAGACCATACCAGGAAGGAGGTCGCCAGTTCAGCCAGGCTCAGCCAGAGTTTTTCACTAAGGAACAACCCTCGGCAACCTTCCCTGACAAGAAATCCAATTTGGAAGAAATGATGGGGAAGTTTTTGACCGCTAACGAGAAATTTATTGCTAGGTCTAGACAGCGGATGGACACCATTGAAGCATTAGTTCGGAATCAAGGAGCGGCGATCAAGCAAATTGAGGGAACCATTTCTAGCATAGCTAAAGTTCTCCAAGAGAGACCCCTGGGAACTTTACCAGGATTCACCGAAACCATCCCACGAGATCACGCAAAGATAATAACTACCAGAAGTGGAAAGGTTCATGAAAACCCTAAGTTTCAAAAGAATCATGTGTCGAAGCTTTTGCCTGAAAGGGAGAAGGAAGCGGAGGTTGCTAAAAATCCAAGGATGAACACAAAAGCTGATCAAATTGCTAGGGATAAACAATATGTGAAGGATCATGCACCACCCCCACCTTACCCAGCAGCTTTGAGGCGAGGAAAAGATGAAGCTCATTATCACCAATTTTTAGAGAATCTGAAGCAGCTTCATATTAACATTCCGTTTGTGGAAGCCATTGCCCAAATGCCTAAGTATGTGAAATACTTGAAGGAGCTCTTGACTAATAAGAGCAAATTGGCATAAGAAGCCATAGTAATGATGAATGAGCGATGCTCAGCCGTGATGCAGAACAAGTTGCCACCAAAAAGGAAGGATCCAGGGAGTATCACTATACCCTGTCTAATTGGTAATTTGAACATTGCGAATGCACTAGCGGATCTTGGGGCTAGCATATCCATTATGCCTTATACTATGTACGCTAGACTTGGGCTAGGAGAACCTAAGTCCATCCGAATGTGCATCGAGTTGGCCGATCACTCTGTTCAATACCCCAGAGGGATGGTTGAGAACGTTTTAGTCAAGGTTGATAAGTTTGCGTTTCCCTGTGACGTTTTAGAGGGATGGTGAAGTTCCTTAAGCATTTGTTTTCACGATTTGGAATGCCAAAGGTTTTAATCAGTGACAGTGAAACACATTTTACGAATGCACAATTGAAGAAAGTGTTAGGGATGAATGCTTATGTTAACGCTCGACTATATATGGAGCGCGCCAAGAAATGGCATGATTCACGCTTTAAATCAAATTGTTTATTTGAAAAAGGTGATAAGGTTCTCCTATACAGTTCTCGTATGCATTTGCTTCCTGGTAAGTTGAAGACACGCTGGACAGGACCTTTTGTGGTAGAGAAAGTTTATCCTTTTGGTGCTGTTGATCTGCAAGGTTATTCTGGAAAAACTTTCAAGGTTAATGGAAGTCGTTTGAAGAGATACTATGGTGATGCAAGGGGCTCCAAGCGTGATTTGGAGATGAATTTGAGTTAAGTTGTGAAGCAAGATGTCGAGCTTACCGACGTGATAAACAAAAGCGCTTTCGGGAGACAACCCGTTATTTTTTGTTATTTTGTTTTATTGTTTTTGCTTGCAGGTTTGAACTTTGTGGGTATGTTCCCTGGAAACCGTCACGAGACTACAACTCGTCCACTCAGGATACTGAGGGGTTTAAAGGCTTGTTGCATACGCTAAATGCAACCGTGATGCCTACGGAAGTGTGATGTTGTATTTTATTTTAGAACCAGTTCATTCATGAATTTTTCTTCTTAATCAGGGGAGTTTTTCTGTTTCACTTCTTTTCTATTCCCTAATATTATGTTTCTTTTTGCAATGAGGACATTGCATATTTCTAAGTGGGGGATAGGGAAAAAGAAGTCTATTTATCCTAACTGATCAGAGTGCAAATATTGGTAGATATCATTTTAAAAGGGGCATTCTGTATTAGTCAATTTTCAGTCTAAATTTTTCTTTTAAAATTTTAATTTTTCTTAAGTTTAGTAGTCTTGTAACAATATTGGGAAATTCAAAGGAATAAATTAATCTTAAATGTTTAAATATGGGATAGTTCATTTTGTGATGTATCGATAGACGGTGTATGAAGGTAGTTGAGCTCTTAAGAAATTAATAAATGAAGTAGGTAATTTCCTAAGGAAATTTTTAGCAAGGTATAACTTTGGTTTTAAATCTTATATGTTAGCTTATCATAGTCCTCATTCTGAAAAATCTTGTGATCCTCATTTGGGAATATACTGGGTGATGTCTCCTCTGTTGTACATAAGTACAGACCTGGTTTCCGTCAGTATATTTGCTTTTATCTAAAATAAAAAAAAATGAAAATGAATAATGTATAGATATATCTACCAAAGCCAAGTTATGTCGCTTTGTTGTACTGAGGTACAGACCTGTCACCAATGTCTTTGTTTGAAAAATGATGGATTTATTTGGATTTCTTGATGAGGAAAGCTGTGGCTTGTTAATTATATAAGAGTATTTTGCTATTGAGATTCAAAAGTAAAAGCCTGCTAGAATAATAATGTTAAGCTCAATTACTGTAATTCAGATTGTTTAAGTGGACAGCAATATCGATAATCCTAATGAATCATCTTATATGTCTAATAATAACTCATGAAGAATTTGATTTCCTGATAGAGTTTCTTGATTGCTAGATTTAAGGTAAAATTAGTTTTAAGAGTAAGATTTAGGTTGGTAAATGCTAGTCAGTATGTAAGTCCCTAGTTTCTAATATTTTGCCAGTTTATGATTTTAACCGATAGTCTACTTGAGGACAAGTAGGATTCAAGTGGGGGATATTTGATAAACGCCAAAATGTACTAATTTATAGTACTAATTTACCCCTTATTTGATAGGTTTCTAATGCATTTTGTATGAATAAGATACTTATTTCGTTCATATTTGCATTTAGGAGTTAATTCGGAGCTTGGATCGAAGAGGAACAGAAAACGAGTTAAATCGTGAAGAAAATAAGCTAAAAGAGTGAAGATATGAAAGATTGAATTGGATCAAAGTGTAAATGAAGCTCGAATCGGAAAAAGAATGAAAGATGAGCTGAAAATGGAAGAAAAGTGTAAATGCTGAATTTTCTGCGCGCTGTTAGTATTTTGGGCATAACTTCTTCATACGAACTCCGATTGGGGTGATTCAACTTGGAGAATTTTGCTAACAGAGAGGGCTACAACTTTCGTTTTTACCATTTTTTCTGAAAATGCATCCATACGCCGTATGGAAATTCCATACGGGGTAAGGATTGAAAATGGGCTAAAAAAATATAACGCGATGCTGGGCTGGGCTTATTTTTCATCCATACGCCGTATGGAAATTCCATACGCCGTATGGATGACTTTTTCATCCATTTAAGTCCGATTTTAGGGTTTTCACTTCAGAACTTGATCACCAAACCCTAATACGATTAGCAGCCGACCAGAGGGGGTTTTTCCCTCATTTTGGGAGCATTTTGATGGTAGAAAGCAAGAAGAATTGAAGTCTTTCAATTGTTCGTTCATATTTTTGGTTTTTCGGTTTGAATACATTATTCCTTTTCATTTGATTATGATTTTGATTTCGTTTTCAATTCTGATTTTTTGTAAGAATATGATTGGCTAGACTTCTTATGCATTTGTTTAGATGATGATACTTAGATGATGGTTTGATTATTAATTTGCGAAGTATATTGAATTTTATGAATGTATATGGGTTTACTTGTTGATCCATGGTTATTAATTGATTATTCATAATTACCTAGCGTGGTTTTCTACTAATTTGAGATTGGTTTCCTTGTTAGTAGAGAATTATTGATGATTGTTGATTTATATTGATAATTATTGCTAGATATATTGAGTTTGATAGGCTGAAATAAATAATTGTGAATAATTGTTAATGAACATGATAACTACAAATAAGTTATAGACTTTTTGATTCAAGTCGCGAAAGTAAATCACATAGACGGCGTAGGTTTAATTTAGAACATAATTCGGTGGGCAGCGTTAAGTTGAACTGTTAGCGTGTTGAAAACAACCTATGTGTCTTTCTTAATTGTGTTAGATTAATCTACCTCGGAATGGGGATTGTCTTAATAATTATATCGCAATAAAATTCATGTTCTAGCAATTCAATAAAGTGATAACCAGATTCTAAGGAAAGTAGTCTAAGCAAATGCATTTCTTTTATCATTTGAATCAAGTATTTTATTTGATTATTGTTTTGGCAATTTATTTATTTTTATTTAATTTCAAAGTTTAATTAAATTCATAATTGTTTGTCAATTGTTCGATCGGAACTAAAACGTCCCCCTTCTATTTATATTACTTTATTTGTGTAACAATTTCCAATTTATTTATAATTGACATCCGTTCCTCGTGTTCGACTGAGACTTACCGTGCTATACTATTATATGACCATGTATTCTTGCCTGAGTTGTGTATAGTAAGTAGGTATTTTCCATTTATAAAACTTAACCCTGTTTACACAGCATCATGTGATGTTTATGTTTATGAAGTAGATTAATGTTAAAGTTTATATTCAATTGATTAGTTATGTTTTGCTACTATATGTGGTAAGAAATGTTGTAAAGTAGCAAGTATTGAAAGAACATGAGAATATGTGAATGTTATGTGGAATGAGTGAATTACAGGGACAAGGAAAGAAAGCATGCTATGCACTTGATTAAGTTAATGAATGTTAGTATACATATCACCTAGAGGTATGTTACTAAAGGCAAAGGTTATAGTATGCATATCAATTAGAGATATGGTACTAATAGAATGATGTTGCAATTACACAATGATTGTGAAGTAAAGTGAGAAATGGTCATAATAATGTTATATGTGGAAAGGTTATGCAATTATTTATTTAATTTCTCATGTACTCACTAAGCTAAATGCTTACCCCATAAGATGTTTCATGTTGTAGGTTCTTGGTTCGGTTGAACCAAATGGCTAAAGTGAATAGAAGATGGATGCAAGAGATTAGAGTGGAATGGGGCTTGCTTTACGGTTAGATAAGCTCCCTTTCCTTGAATGATCGTTATGAATGTCCAGTTGTGTAAATCGCCCAAAGAAATATTTTACAATGTAAAGTTGTAAATAGTCATGACATGTATCTTTGACTTTGAAAAGTCAAAGGAGAAAGAGTTAAGAATATGGTTGAATTGAGTAGTGATAAGTAGTCAAATACCTTGAAATAATCAAAAGTATGTGAAAGATTTAAGTATAATGGTCAAGGCAAGGTTAATGAGAAAGTTGGTGCATGGAAGTCAAAGTTTTCAATTGGTGATGTTATGGTCAATTGATGATGTTAGTAAGCTAGTTTGACTAGAATAAGTCAAATGGGGTGAGAATTGACCAAGAAAGTGAGTCAATACGGTTTAAGACCCAATCGGGTTGTTTTGGTGTCCAAATGGGCAACCAATGGGTTAACAAGTCAAAACAAGCTAGAATTGAGTAAAGTCAAAGGTTAAGGCACCAATAAGTCATATTGGTGATGTTAAAGAATTGGTCAAAAGCTTGAAGTCTGAATGTGAGTGAATTGAAATGTGGTATGTCAAGATTTTGAGTCAAAAATGGACTAAAACTCGTCTACGGGTCAAATCTTGATAAAATGTAAAACTTGAAAAAGTTGATATGAGAAAATGTTTATATGGTTATAGTAAATGTGTGTGCAAAATTTCAGGTACTAACTCATAACGAGTAAAAAGTTACGCGTGTTGGAAGTTGGCTTAAAAAGTTGACTTTTGCTGACTTTCAAAATTACACTAAGGAACGTGATCCCGATCACATTTTCAGGATCGCGTTCGCAAGGCAAAATTGGTGACAGAAGGTTTTCCAACTTAAGAACGCGATCCCACTAACTTCCAGGATCGCGTTTGTCAGTAGAAAATGACATTTTGGGTTATAAAAACCTTGTTTTGACTAGGGAAATTTATTAAGGTTAAATTATACAAATGGAGTAGTCATGGGACATTATGGAGAGTGTAAAAAAAAATGGTCACATTTTGGGGGCGTTTCAACAGTGGTTTTGGATTAGTTGGATGATGTGGTGCTTAAGCTCGAATGATTGTCCTGGGGTTTCTGGGTAGAGAATTGGGCCTCCTCTTCCTTCAATAGAGGGCTTACTATTGTCAGCGAGAGTGATGCGATCAACCATTGTTTGTCTAAATGCAGATTGCTTCTTTTCTCGTCGAATAGTACGTATAATAAGTTCTGGATCAGGAAAGATAAAAACCGGTGCAGATCTAGGGGAACAGGTCATACAATAAAAACAAACAATAAAGAAAATATTTTGTTTTTTTATAAGGTTTTATCCTAAGGGTATACTAGAAAACAGGATTGGTTGGGCCTCTGTATCAGACAGTTAGTCTCCCCGGTAGCGGCGCCAAAAACTTGATAGGGTTTTGACCGTCGCAAACACGAGTGATCACAACGCCTATCGGTGGGTGTTTTAAATTTGTAAATGATGGGGTCTAAGTGTGACTTATTACTACTGAACCAAAGGATAGTAGATGGTAAGTATGACCTAGAGTCGTTCTTAAAGAGAAACTGAATTGAAATGGAGGTGATCCAATCAATCGTTACTTTCTAATATAGGTTTTTATAAAAGTGCGTTGGGGGTTTTTGGTTCAGTTAACTAAATAAACTAAATAAAGTGAATAAAAGATAATAATAAATTAGATGATGGAAAGTAGTATTTGTTATGATTTAATTAGCTCATAATATAGGATGATGACTTCTTAGAGAAAACGTTTATCTAAATTGGGAATGTTTACTGGATTTGATAGCTTATGGTATAATCCTTAGATCCTTATCGGTCAGTTATCAACTGATATGTCATGAGGAACTAGGGTATCATGATTCTGATCAGACAGACAATGCTCAACTCTCCACACTCTCCTGCGAGGGAGTCAGTGGCCCTTATTATTGAACGCATTCGCTCGTGGGCGAAGGAACAGAGTAGCAAATCCATAACAAGTCTAACCGTTCTTAATACCACAAAGACTACAAATCCGACAAACAACTAACTAATATGTTCGTACTTATTTGATTAATTCCTATTAGTGAGACTCAAGCATGGTAAGCGAGGAAAGTGTTTAGGTTTCTTGCGTACCTTACTTTAGGTTTTATGGTTTAAGGAAATATATCGTTTTAAATTGGATATTAAACTTGTCTATCTTGATACAATTAACAAATCCCTAGGTTTTCGTGAATGGTTATTTAGCCTATAACCTACCTACTCTACTCTAATCTAAACTAATCTAATTAAAATGTTGACGGCTTTTGCATAAAGTTAAACCCATACCATTTCATAAAATACTAAGGTAGTTCACAATGTATTTAATCATTAACCGATGTTTTCATTGTGAATTTAATTGGTTCCCGATGTTTTCATGATAAGTACATTGTGATTGGAGGTGTACTATACTAATGGCAATTCCACTTAATTACATTGCATTTTATGATGATTGCATGACGTTACAATTAAATCATAGTTTTGACACAAATAACTATTGACCAAGTATTAAGGTTCGCAACTCCTCTTTACAAAGTAACAATCACGTTTGTTAATCGAAAGGCGAATATAAGTTTTATGTTTAAAATCACAAGATAAGTCCATTCATAAAGTTTCCATTTTTATAATGTCGATCCATAATACAACTACCTTCGGTCGTTTACTGACTTCCATACATTTGTACTCCGCTTAACAGCGTTTCCAGTACTATATCAAGTAAACAGTCGAATAGGGTCGTCATATTACTTCACGACTTATTTAAGATCATCCCATAATTATTTATGCTAATTACATCACAACAAATACAATAGTAATCTAATCGCTAATCATGGCACAAACTATCTCTAGCATAATTAAAGGATACATATTTAATTAAGATAGATAAGGATAGAAATAACCGATATAAATGCGCGAGAAGGAATAGACCTGAACTAATAAGAATAACTCCAAGCTTACACCAAAGATTACAAGCATGTTCCTTGCTTTCGTTCTATTCTAACAAAACTTCCTAAACTTATCAGTGTTTCCATAATACATTTGTTCTGATCCATAATACAACTACCTTCGATCGTTTACCGACTTCCATACATTTGTACTCCGCTTAACAGCGTTTCCAGTACTATATCAAGTAAACAGTCGAATAGGGTCGTCATATTAGTTCACGACATATTTAAGATCATCCCATAATTATTTATGCTAATTACATCACAACAAATACAATAGTAATCTACTCGCTAATCATGGCACAAACTATCTCTAGCATAATTAAAGTATACATATTTAATTAAGATAGATAAGGATAGAAATAACCGATATAAATGTGCGAGAAGGAATAGACTTGAATTAATAAGAATAACTCCAAGCTTACACCAAAGATTACAAGCACGTTCCTTGCTTTCGTTCTATTCTAACAAAACTTCCTAAACTTATACTAATTTAGAAAGTAAAACTAGAGAAATGAGAAAGATATGGAAGGTGTAAGTGTGTGAAAAGGTATGTGAAGATGTTATAAGGTGTGTCTTGAAATGAGCCATGGAGCCTCCTATTTATGGGGGAAATTGGTGCATTTTAGCAACTTGGGGAACATGTTAGCAAAAGGTGGAAAGTTGCTAGCACATGTACCCTAAAGCGCACAAAGGTCTAGCACGTGTCCCCTAGAGTTGCGAAAAAGGCCTAGCACATGTACCCTGAGAGTACGAGCGAGGACAAAAAAGAGGAAGGTGGAAAGTCTGCCGCCCCGATTCGCCGTCTTTTGCTTTGTTTCTCGATTTGTGCGTATCTTCTTCGTTATGCATCCGTTTTCTTCGATTCTTTTTGCATTGGATTCATTTTTCAAAAACAAAGACTTTGATGAAAAGAAATCCCAAAAATATATCCCTGATCTTAAGATGTCTCGCATGAATCGTTTGAATCTTCCGGTGTACATGGAATCTTCATTCTTCATCCATTTTTGTTGATTCTTCTTCTGTTAGATTCGTATTTTGAAAACGAATATCTTGGATAAGAGAAATCTCAGTGATGGGAACTTTTGTCTTTAAATCTTGTCTTGATGTCTTGAATCTTCAAACGTGTGTGGAATCTTCGTTTTTCATCCGTTTGGCTGGATTTTTCTCGTGCAACTCTGTTTTTACCTTCTTGGCAAAGTTTCATTAATTTGAATATTATCTGAGTCTATTTACCAAGTATTATTCCAGAATGAGAGAGATATCGGCAGTAAAAATGTGACTTTTTACGCGATATCAAGTATCCCACACTTAGAACTTTGCTTGTCCTCAAGCAAACTCGAATTTCAAGCATGGTTAGAAATAAGTAGATAATGAAATATTTTGAGGCGGAACTTTTTACTACCGGGGTTTTGGAGAAATTAAAATATTTGTGCTTAGGAAAAAGTGACGTTGTAATCTTTAGCGCATACTTTTGATCTTTGATTTTGGATACATGACTAGGCGATCCTCTCACGGTGGTCACTCCAATCACTCAAAGTGTTTAGGGTTTCCTATTCTAATATTATCAATCACTCAGAACGCCAGTCATGTATCATTTATCGTCATAGGCTTGATCGAGAATCAAATCGTTACCTTTTAAGTGAGCGCGAAGTCGATCTAGCCACAATCATTCTAAGAGAAGTGGTGTAGGGTTTTTAGAGTGGGTTGTTGGTGATATGAGAGGGGGTTGTGTTGGTTTTTCATAGGATTATATTT
Organism: Pseudognaphalium luteoalbum; assembly: GCA_963422505.1. NCBI lineage: Eukaryota > Viridiplantae > Streptophyta > Magnoliopsida > Asterales > Asteraceae > Pseudognaphalium > Pseudognaphalium luteoalbum. The sequence goes on along the minus strand of OY730193.1, from coordinate 90,825,389 downwards.
TTTTTTGTGAAGAGGAAAGCTGGAATTTTTGGGAGGATTGACGCTCGTTTCTCATTATTTTTGGTAGGAGTCTTTTTCTCCATTTGACTTTCTTTTCTTCGAATTCTTTTCTTTTGATTTTTTTTTCGACGTCATATCCTTATAGCTTCTCTTCTTTCATCTTTAGAACTTTCTATGACGTTTAAGGGATGCTTCTAAGAGGGTATGGATAATGTATTTTTATTTTTGGGGGTATGGATGGGTTTAAGAATAATGTGATTCGATCTCCTTTTCATTCACCAATTCGGATTCGAAATGCATAAAGGAGCAAGTTCTGATTCTAAACGTATACATCGGCCCACTCAAGAATCGAAAAAGTGAAGCATTAAGAATAAATGCTTTATATGGCTCAAGATACCTCACGAATCGAAATTTGGTTTGTTGTGTGCCTAGTCATGTGATGCTCTTTATGGGATTACTAAACTAATTTTCCAAATAAATTCAAATTTTATTCATCCTTCTTCCCCAAAGTAAATCATTCTTTGTCTAAAATTTTTCATTTTCAACATATTTTTAACTCAATTTTGAAAAAAATTGTTTACTTATTAGAGAACGATGGTCTAAAAAGTAACGAGCTTAGAATCAAGCATAAACCATTATCCATTCTACAGTAGTGTAACTACTGCTATCCCACAATTAAAGGAACATCGTCCTCGATGTTATTCTAAGCTCTGACTGGGGTAAAATCCCACACTTAAGAATTGAAACATCTAAGACGTACTCTTTCAGCGGTGTGTGTTGGGTTTGAATCCCACACTTAATGATAAGCATAGTGGATATGGTATATTTGTAAAGAAGGAAAAAGATTGGTAAAGAGGTACTCCCTAGTGGATGCAGTTTTTCTTGGTACGCGTGTGCCGAACTTTGTCTTACTGGGTTCACTCTTGATCAAGTCTTCTTGTGATTTGTCTCGTAGGTGTGAACATATCGGATATAAGATATGTTGGATGCGGTTACTTCCTTGAAGGAGGAGGAATTCTTTGCATATCTGAGTGTGAAAGATAGTCAGAGATTTCATCACTTCTTGGAAAGTAAAATTTGCAGACATGTAAAACACAGGTTGCCTCCTGAGATGCGCTCTTTTAAAGTCGGGAGCTCGACTTAGTCCTTTTCTTCAGATGATAATGTTAGATGCGTCCCAGGTGCTGGAGTTGTTACCGTGGCTCCTAGGTAAGTTGTAATATGGAGGAAAGTAGTAAAGAAATTGCTCTATCATGTCAGCAATTAGGGTTGGTGGATTGGTGGATTCCATACTGAAGCTTTTGAAGTGATCAGTGGCTAATCGATCGAGGATTGCCATCCCGTAGCTGATGTATCTAACTGACCTTGTGACTGGTCCATTAGGGTCAACTCTTGTACATGTGTGAGTTCGAATAATCTCACGTTGGGGGTGGTTTCGGCCTATTGAAGCGATTAGGGCCATGAACTAAATTTTCACTTCTTCAAAGTCACTAGCCAAAGGGTCTCCTCCAAAGGATCTGGTTGCGTGGCATACTTGTCTGATGAGTTGATGTTGCTCACGGTAGAAGGGAAAGTCCGAGTCCGTGAAAACATAGATAAGCTTGCTGAATATTTCATTGTATCCGTTGCGATAGACATCAAGCTCCACATCTTCTTCAGTACACATTCCGCGTAGTCGAGTCGTCACATATGTCGCAAAGTTGATTTGCGATAAGTGCGGAATGAATCTTGGTACTTCATGAACTTCTTCTTCATATACTGAGTCGTTTAGTTCATCAATTATCAGCTCAACATGATGACCAATAGTGGAATGAATGACAATCCTGAAATTTTCTGAAGCTGTGATGTGTTCTTCGGTTTTGATGAGATCTAGAAAGGTTCTAAGATCTCCCACCATTCTGATATCGGCAAAATTCTGCAGGTTTCCAATAGCTCTTTCCAGATGGGTTCTCATTGATGCTAGTGTAGCCTTCTGACTCGATGAGTAGGGGAAAGCTGATCCGGCTAAGGCACAATATACTTTTTGGTATATTTTCCTCTGGTTGCTGCAGAACTCGATTTCTCCCATCGGGTAGTGGGGTCTTTCTGGCTATTGAGCTTCTCTTGTGAGTTGAGCTTGAAGGGAATCTGATAGTTCTTGGATATACCTGCGTAGAGCGTGAGGTTCTTGCGATCCATAATTGGCAAGGTATGATCCATAATTGGTAGAGCGCGAGGTGCCTTTAAGAGGTGGTGTAGTCATTGGTTGATTCTCTAATAGCTTCTACGATGATGCGGACATCGTCGTTTTCATTAATCAAATCAATCATCTCTTGGTGGGTATCTAAAAGGGGGATTTCCAATATCTTGGTTGTGGAGATGGGAGAATTTGTTGGAGCAGGGGGAATAGAGCGTTCGTCAAGAGTGACGTCGATACAATCGTCGTCATACTCGATTTCTTCTTCATAATCTTCATCACGAGAATCCGGAAATTGGTGGAATTCTTCATCTGATGGTGCATTATTGAAAGGTTGGGAACTATCGACTTCAATGGTCCTGACTTTCGTGGCTGAATCTTGAAGGTTTTCTTCCACAAAGCCATTCGTTTGACTTGTTTATACGCAACAATTCTTTGTAAGAGCTTGTCATATATTTCCGAGTGTCTTGAGGATCGAAACTCTTCTTCAATTGCATATATCTCGGAGTCGGATTCGGGTGAATGGTTTCGAATGGTCGAGATAAGGCTTGAGCACGTTTTCCATTCTCCTTAGATGAACAGATTTGAAGGATTGACGGATGGATTCATAATCAACAGATTCGTCTGATGAATTGTTTTCTTCGGAGCACTGTATCCTTTTGACCTCAGCCATTTGGTCCTGATGCACCCCCAGCCGTCAGTGTCGTTGGTGTTGTTGTAACGATTGAGGGGTGATCAGGGTGTTTTAAAATTTATTTTGCTCGGGGCCTAAACCTCCAAACTACCTACTAGTACTAGGTACAAGTACCTGATACTAGTACGTGGTAAGGATGATCAGGATCGTCTCCAGATAGTCGAATTTGAAACGGAGCTCATTTGAATAATTCAGTCTTCAAGATGGGGTTCAGATAGTTGGTTTTGTTTTTGTTTTTATCTAATTTAAACTACTAACAATGAAATTAAAAATAAGCTAGCTAGCACGTATGTACTGTTTCTAAGTTTAAAATGTTTTTGTTTTGTCGTGCAACCTTGTTTTGACCATCTTGGCATAATATCACTGATTTGTACTTTTTCTAAGTTTAAAATGCCAAGAATCGTTCCAGAATGAGAGAGATATCGGTAGTAAAAACATGACTTTTTACGCGATATCAAGTATCCCACACTTAGAACTTTGCTTGTCCTCAAGCAAACTCATTCTTAAAAGCTTATGGAAGGATTCTAATTGCATTAGTTTTTAGAGATACCATTTCTAAAGAATATACAGTTACAGTTATGAAAGAGTTTTTACCGGAAACTAAGGGTTTATAGAATTTGATACCTTCTTCGAGCAACATATATGATGATCATGACTAGGCAATCCTTACAAGTGGGTCACTCAAATCACTCAAGTGTTTAGGGTTTCCTACTCACTAGTGTCTATCACTCAGATAGCCTGTCATGCAGCATTCTCGTCATTGGCTTGATCGAGAATCAAATCTCCATCACTTTTGATGAGGACGGTACTAACCTTTCGAGATATCATGGGAGGAATCGGATGTTTAGGTTGAAGAAGGAGTGATTGTTTTCTTTGTATTTTCTCGAAACTGGGGTGCTTTTCTTGAGAGAGTCTCTTTTAAAATTTCTCAGATTTTGAAAAGACTTGGTAGCATAACCCTTTTTGGATTTTTAATTTCCTCTTCCAGAGCTTTTCTTGGTAGTGCCGGCATATATGGTTCTTGTTTTCTTCCTTTTCTATTTTTCTTTTCTTTTTATCATGCCGACCTCACCAGTGGATATATATATTTTATGGCCCGAAAGGTTTCTTATGGTATGGGGTTGTGATGGCTTTTCTTGCAAAAGTTTTGGGAAATTGAGAGTGTCTCTGAAAATTTTTGGAAGATGTTACTTCTGTGGGTTCGGAATGAATAAAAGGAGGTTTTGATTGGGTGCGAAGTGGATGTTTGGTGGTGAGAGGGTGTTGAGATTCCTTAGAAGTTATCAAGATAGATTGTACCTATTCCACGTATGGCACTCATTGGTGTGATCTCGAAATGTATTGCAAGAGCAAGTTCTAATTCAAATGCATACATCAGCACACACATGAAACGAAAAGTGAAGCACTTTAAATGATGAATGCTAGTCACGGGCTCAAACCTCACGAATCGAATGTTTTGGTCAATGCCTAGCCATGTGCTGCCCTTTTCATCTGTATCTTATTCTAAGTAAACATTTTTGTTTCTTTGTTAAAACTCGTTCCTTGTTGTAATTTACATTTTTGGAAAATAGAGGTTCTAAAGTGTTGCTTTTGAATCCAAAAATTTTGAAAATTTCTCTATTTTTAGCCTTTTAATGAAAATATTGTTTGACTTACGGACAAGAGGTTAAACTTGCGGTTGCAAACCGTATATCTCACACTTAGAGGAACATTGTCCCTAATGTTCGAATCTATGCATTGAGTACCTCTTGTCGAAGTATCCCACACTTAGAATTTCTACTAATTATGGAAAATATCTCTTAGTATTTTGTGGAGTCCAAGGATCCCACACTTAGTGTTTGGAATGGGATATAGGTCGATATAATCTTGAAAAAACGGATAAATAAACTAGAGAAAGGAACGTAGAACTCCCTTATCGTCTATATGACTGTGAGCTGAGGATCTGAGTGGTTGACTATGTCATCTCCAATGGATTCTGAACTTGGTTGGCATCAGCCTTCATGTATTGAACTTGAGCTCCAGCAGTATAACCTTTCTTCAATCACTCAATCAGTTTCCTCACGAAAATAACTAAGAGCTAAAGGATAGATTGCAGAAAATGAAGTGATGTCGCCCTTCGGACACAAGCATAATTAACCAATAAACACCAAATGTTGAATAGAGATTAATGGACAAAGATCCTAATCTTCAAGAGCCGCTGCTGTAACTTGAATAGAGATTATATGTGAAATGGTGGATGGATAGGTGAATGTGGGTGGATATGGTGATGATGGTTTAGGGTTCCATTATGTGGCAAGGTTTAGCTATAGGACTTGGAATTTGTGGGCACATATGATGAGTATTGAGCTGATCAACTTGATGAACTAGTCATAGACAACTAGAAATCATCTTCGTATCCAGAAGTGTCATCTCTTGTCCCCTGCAAAGCAATGCTCCAAAGATTCCCATACTCAATGAATTGTAAGCTCCTCTTGTCATCTTTCAATTATCCTTAAAGATTCTTTATCCATAGGCGTCAGTCTCTGTCTGTTACAAGTAGATCAAATAAACATGATCTAACAAACAAGTGATTATTCGCCAAATCATAGATTCACTGGTTTGCGAAGAACCTATCAAAGTGAGTGCTTTGTAGATGAAACAAACAAGTGTACGACTTTGAGTTTAATCTCACACAAAAAGTGTTAGTTACCTATAATTTCACCGCAGCACAAATAGCAGACATGGAAATACCAGTATTATCAGTTGAATCAGGTAGCCAAGTATAAAGATATCCAAAGCACATATTTTTAAACGAGTTCGAACATAATACACATATTGACATACAAATCAGATTAAGCATTAATATCTTATGTATGTTCACAATAATATATGTAAGTACCTCAAATGCTCGAAACATGTCAGCGGGTGTTTAGAATGACTACGGCTCCTAACTCGTAGTAGGTTTCCATTTTTGTGAGTGAAAGGGATAACAAGAACTTTAGAAAATGGTGAAAATAGATGTTGCAATAAATTCCAAATGACTGGGAGTAGGAAGTATTAAGGTTTGATAGAAATTTTTCTTTTAACGAAGTAATTTTGCAAACCATCCATTTTTGTTCATAAAGATAGAAAACTTGGAACATTCATTTTAGGGTTTCATTTCTACTTATTGGTTTAGTTCACTACTTAAACTACTTTAACTACTACTGATAATCCTATGTTAGACACGGGTTGCCTCCCAAGAAGCGCTTGTTTTTGTTCGAGTCACAAGCTTGACTCCAAACCTATTTCTTGGGAAATCTAGGGGGCTCCTTTGCATCCATCAGTATACATAAGCGGAAGTATTGGTACACACCTAAGGGGTTAAAGCAGATTATGGTCAAGGTATGTCCAATAAGGTAAGAAGGCATGGAAAAGTGAGTGATTTGCTTTACTTGAGGCAAAACAAAGCTCTCGACTTTTTCTACCTCTTGCATTTTGGGTTGTTTGGGTTCGTCAAAGAGGTCCTTATCACTCCACGACGTGTACGTCATTATGTAATGGAGAGATGGTTTGTAAGGTGCTCTTGACGCAAAACCCACCTTGCTTCCTAAAGTCTTTGGTTCAATGAGAAAGTTGTACTCTGGGCATGGAGATGGGACAATGTCCATTAGCATCTCCTATCTCATAGCAACATTATCATCAAATACTTGGGTGTCTGTCTCCTCTAAGGCACTAGTAAAGTCAATTAGATCAGGAAGTGAATCAATCAAAGGGATTTTTGGGATACAGTCAACCACAACTGGTTGTGGGACGTGTTCAACCATATTAGTTTGAATGAGTTCACTACTCAGAGTAGGTATGTATTCCTCCAGTCCATGTGAAGCTGAGTCTTCTATGTAAATCTCCAAATTCGGGCTTTGCATCTCGATCTCTATGTCTACTTCATCATCCTTGTCACTCCGGCCGGAAGTTTTGAGTTGTAGTGGTTCGGAAAGTTCTTCTAGAACAAACCCTCCATCGGTCTTTGACGTTGATAGGTCGGGAATAGGTGAATGTGAAGGTTTAGAAAATTGGGTTGGTGTGGGAGTTGAAGGGATATTGTAACCGAACTTATGAGAATGTAAGTCTGTGTCGGGTGTAATAGATGTGGAGTGTGTGTGTCTCTCAACTTTCTGTATCTAGAGTTGGCTCTAGCTTGATTCCTACTCTCCTCACTACTCTCTTGGGCGTGTATTGATAGTTTAGTAAAGATTTTAGACACATTATAAGTAAAACTCCTAAGTATGTCTTCTTGTTCTTTAATCATTTCTTCAAGTGGGCTGGAAGGAGGTCAGAAAGCAGCATTACTGCTGAGACAGGCTAAGGGTGTATCTCTCAAGTCAGGATTCTCATAGGGTTGTGGTATACTTACAGGGTGAGGTGAGTGTGGGTAGATTTTGAGTGGTTAGGCATGAAAAGGTTGGCATGGATGTGGTTGGAAAGTGTTAGGGTCATTTTGATACAGTGTTTGAGGATCTAAGTACCCTAGGTTATCCGAATACATCATACTATGGCTTTGGCATTCTCTATCTACGTGGGTATTATCGCACATGTTACATCTATTTTGGATTGAATCAACAAGAATTTGCATTTGATCTAATCTTTCCCATTGATTTAACATTTCCCAAGGGTTCATAAGAGATGGCATAAGGAGAAGGTCTTAGAAATTAAAATTGGGGGTGAGAAGGGAACTTAATCTAAACTAAACTATGCTAAGGTAATCCTAACTACGCTAAACTAAGTGCACAAGGTAACTTTTGATAAGGATGGTGAGTCCCAGTCAAAAGAATCTCTTAAAAACTAACTTATCTAAACAGGCTCCAAATCGTACTACCGTCCCCGGCAGCGGTGCCAAAAACTTGATGTACCCCCAGCCGTCAGTGTCGTTGGTGTTGTTGTAACGACTGAGGGGCGATCAGGGTGTTTTAAAATTTATTTTGCTCGGGGCCTAAACCTCCAAACTACCTACTGGTACTAGGTACAAGTACCTGATACTAGTACGTAGTAAGGATGATCAGGGTCATCTCCAGACGGTCGAATTTGAAACGGAGCTCATTTGAATAATTCAGTCTTCAAGATGGGGTTAAGATAGTTGGTTTTGTTTTTGTTTTTATCTAATTTAAACTACTAACAATGAAATTAAAAATAAGCTAGCTAGCACGTATGGAACAACCAAGGATAGGGAAGACGTGGTTCACCATGACTTGGGATAGTATAATACCGGGATGGTGTTAATGGTGGGGACACTTTCAGATTAATAGATTAACAGACTTTGGTGTAAACACTAGAACCCTACCAATTAAATTCCCGTTGGCATGTCACTAGGAACTAGGTTATCGTGATTCTGATCGGAGCAGTATGCTAAACTCCCAATACTTACCTAGTTGAAAGATAAGCAACCTATCTTGGTGAAAAACCGAGGTACATGAATAAAGCAGCGTATTGTCTCATAGGTCCGACCGTTCTTAACACCTAAGCTTATCTCGCGTTCTTCTAAATGTGTATCTAATTATTAACTTGCTATGTTTAAAGAACCAAATATGTAAGATCTAGGGGGTTCATGTATCTAAGTCACTAAGACTTTCCTTTCTAGACCTTGTTAATACTTTTCTTAAGCTTTAATTACTTTGATTTATGACCTAGACCTCTCCTTTTCAAACAGTTATACATCCCTGGATTATTCGCAGTTTGTCAAAACATGTTTCATATGCAGACCATACCTTTCAGTAATAAGCAGTGTATTTTACAGAGTAATTCCATGGCCTCTTACGTCTAACATGCGGTCAGGAGTAATTGACAGTAAAAGTGGCATTCTAAACTAATTAAATAAAAAGCAGTGCAGAAATGTAATCTAATATGTACAATGAATGGTTTCACTGTGTCTTACTTATTGCACGTCATGGGTACAGATAACTACTTACCATAATTAAGGTTCATGACTCCCTAATATCTAAGTTGTAGTCACGTGGATAACTAGAAAGGGTGCTTCATAAATTAGGTCAAATGTCATATATTTAAACAATAACAAAGTATAATAATTCCCATTCATACAAGTTTCTTTTTATAAATTTAAACTATGTTGGAATGAGTTGTTTTTACGATCCTATCAACTAACTAACGTAGAGTTGTCCGCAATCAGATAGAAGATATGTCACATGGATAGTAAACACAAACAATTACAATACACCGGAAGTTCTCCCAAATGTATTGAACACATCGGCCAACGACTACCCTCGAATCCTATTCCCCAATCTCGGTCTTCAGAGACGTCCGTATCATGGCATGGTCTATTGAATAAATAGTCGCATAAACAAGTTTTACCCTACCGGAATAAGTTGGGGCAGTCTGGTCATAAGCGGTTGGCCAAACATGCCATCATTCGTTCATAATATTATAATTAAACTATAAACAAAAATTCATTTAGCACATTTATAATATTGATCCGTAATATAACTACCTTCGGTCATCCCAGACTTTCATATGTTTGTACTCCACATAAAGCGTTTCAAGCACTATATCCGGGAACAGTCGAATAGGGGTCGTCATATAACTTTACAATATTTAATATCATCCCATTATAACTATTTAAATCATGGCAAATATATAAGCAACTACTCGCATATCATGGCAATAGAAATAATGTTAAGTCTCGTAATAAATCGTAAACATCAAACAAGAACATTACAAATAATTAATAAAAGAAAGGATAGATATTACCCGTAATTATTGCAAGCAAAACGATGCTTATATTACTTCCGAATATTCCAAAGTGTTACATTGCTAAGCTAGCTACTACTAACTACTACATAATTAATCTCCTACTTATCTCACACTAAATTGATTAAATTAGCTTAGAGAGAGAAAGTAGAGAGAAAAATAAAAGCTAGAAAGAAATAAGAAAGATATGAAAGGTGTGGAAGGTGTGTGTATTAGAGTGTGTGTTCAAATGAGGTCTAAGGTCTGCTATTTATAGGTGAAAAGTGGCTCACGTTAGCATTCCTAGGCTAACATTAGAAAAAGAGTGAAAGGTGGTGCACCGGGTACGAAAAAGCATGGAAAGGTGGTGCTCCGGGTACAAAAAAGCATGGAAAGGTGGCGCAACGGGTACACTCAAGTACCAAAAAGCGGAAATGGGACGGGCGGTAGATGGCCGGCACAGCCCATTAGGTGGCCGGCGGCGGCCTGTGTAACACCCCCAAATTTAATGTTGCGCGGAAGCAAGCTTTGGGTGTTACTAATCAATAATCAAGCACCAAAGTATAGCAAACGACTTCTAAATGAGACGTTTGTAAAATAGTTACATACCATTATAAAATAGGGTTTGAAAACTTAATGTTTCCGTTACAAAAGTAAGGTCCCCTAGAGTCCGCGTACGTAGCGGGAGATTCTATTACATAACCATAGTTACAAAAGATAATGCCAAAGAATCTCCGTTTAAATGCAGTTTGGAAATCATGCAACTCTAGCTAGTAATCCTGGAGTAATCATACTCCGTACGTGTAGCTGAGAATACATGCTAAAAGGGTCAACACGAATGTTGGTGAATCTCACAGGTTTGTAAGTAAGTAATAGTTTGAACACAAGATTTTTATCAGTTGTGCCCGCAGGCGTAAATAAAGTATCTGTAACCAAGAAAATAATAAGTAAATATGTATCTACCGTTGCCTCATGTTTAGGTCTTTTTGGTCGAAGATGTGTTGGAGACTTTTGTGATCAGTGAAGATTGAACACTTGGTACCGTATAAGTAGTGTCTCCAAATTTTGAGAGCGAATACAACTGCCCCCAACTCTAGGTCATGAGTTGTGTAATTCTTTTCGTGGACCTTGAGTTGTCGAGAGGCGTAAGTAATGAATTTGTCTCGCTGCATCAGCACGCAACCGAGACCTTGGTGTGAAGCGTCACAGTATACCACAAAGTCATCGTTGCCTTCGGGTAATGATAAGATAGGTGCACTGCAGAGTTTTTGTTTGAGCAACTAGAAGGCTGACTCCTGCTTATCAGTCCAATCGAACTTCCTTTCTTTCTGAGTCAGTGCAGTGAGAGGTTGAGCTATTTTTGAAAAATTCTCAATGAATCGCCTATAGTATCCGGCGAGTCCTAAGAATTGTCGTACCTCGGTGGGTGTAGTAGGTGCTTGCCAACCCTTGATGGCTTCGATTTTTGAAGGATCAACACGAATTCCTTGACTGTCAATCACGTGTCCAAGGAATTGTACAGTTTGCATCCAGAACTCACACTTGGAGAATTTGGCATATAACTCCTCGTGCTTGAGTAGTTCTAGAACGGTTTTCACGTGTTACGCGTGTTCTTGTTCATTGCGCGAGTAAATCAGAATATCGTCAATGAAGACGATGACAAACTTGTCGAGGTAAGGCTTGCACACCCGATTCATAAGGTCCATGAATACTGCCGGTGCGTTGGTCAAGCTGAATGGCATCACTTGGAATTCGTAATGCCCGTAGCGAGTTCGGAAAGCTATTTTAGGAATGTCGGTATCACAAACTCGTAGTTGGTGATAACCTGACCGTAGATCAATCTTTGAGTAAACACTCAACCCTTGGAGTTGGTCAAAAAGGTCATCAATGCGTGGTAGTGGGTAACGGTTCTTGACGGTTAATTTGTTGAGTTCACGGTAGTCGATGCACATGCGGAAAGAACCGTCTTTCTTTTTCACAAACAGGACCGGGGCTCCCCAAAGCGAGGAACTCGGTCGAATAAAGCCTTTATCCAGGAGTTCTTGCAGTTGAGTAGACAACTCCTGAAGTTCAGAGGGGGCTAAACGGTACGGTGCTCGTGCCACGGGTGCTGCGCCGGGCACAAGGTCAATAGAAAATTCGACTTGTCTAGTTGGCGGTAGGCCAGGAAAGTCTTCAGGAAAGACTTCTGGGAAGTCTCGAACAATAGGCACATCCTCAATTCGCTTCTCCTCCGACTGTTTCTCTATAACGTGTGCGAGAATTGCCTGGTACCCTTTTCTCAAGTATTTCTGGGTTTTCATGCAAGAAATAATGTTAAGTCTCGTCCCACCGGTCTCCCCTTGTACGATTAAAGTTCCACCGGTGACGAGAGGAATACGGACAATTTTCTCAAAACAAATAATCTCGGCGCGGTGTTTGGATAACCAATCCATACCGACGATTATGTCAAAGCTGCCGATTTTGACAGGTATAAGGTCAATAGAGAATAGCTCACTTGCTAGGTTTAGGGTGCAATTGCGTATTATACTATCAGCCTCAATTAGTTTGCCATTTGCTAATTCTACAATGTACTTAGCATCTAAGGCAGTGGGGGTAGCATTGAGCAGTGGGCTAAATTCATCAGATATGAAACTTTTATCGGCACCAGTATCAAATAAGACTGAAGCGGTTAAGTCGTTGAGAAGAAACATACCCGTAACAACGTTCGGGTCTTGGCGGGCTTCCCCCGAGTTCAACACAAAAGCTCTGCCTCGAGCGTTGGTGTTGTTGTTCCTGTTATTACTTCTCAGCTTTGGAGAATCATTCCTGAAATGTCCGGTGTTTCCACACTCAAAGCAGGCCTTTGGTGTGTTAGAGTTTGGGATTGTGGTGTTGGTTCGACAATCTTTAGCTAAGTGCCCGAAACGTTTGCACTTACTACAAGGGCAAGAACCATCGTGGTGACGGTTGCATTTGGAGCAATAGGGTCTGCTCCCACTGTATCCTTTCTTTTCGTCGGTACCAGCAACATAGGCCTTTGTAGTATCCGGCCTCTTGTTTTGTTGTTGACTTTGGTTTTGGTTGTGGTTGGGATTCCATTTCCGTTTGTTATCCCCAGATCGGTTTCCAGTATCCTTCCCAGCGGATGTTCCACGACGGACTACCTGAGCCATTAAGTTATGTGCCATACGGACGGCACTCTGAATAGTCCCCGGGTTGGACGCAGTTACCATCCCCTGAATTTTGGCTAGGAGTCCCCAGATATACCTTTTGATCCTCTTGTATTCAGGATCGACCATTGTTGGGCATAAAAGTGCCAGCTGGTGGAAGCGGGTAGTGTAACCGGTGATATCATCACCTCTCACTGTGAGGTTCCAGAATTCAACATCAAGCTGTTGTAGCTCTTCTCTTGGACAGTACTCATCTGTCAGCATCTTCTTTAGATCTTCCCAAGGGAGTTGATAAGCGACATCAATCCCCACCGTTTGGGCGTAGGTGTTCCACCAGGTAAGGGCACCTTCCATAAAGGTGCAGGTAGAGTACTTAACTTTGCAATCCTCGGTGCAGTTGCAAATTTGAAAAATAGATTCCAGTTTCTCAATCCATCGCAGTAAGCCGATGGCTCCTTCAGTTCCCTTGAAGTTTAATGGTTTGCAGTTCAGAAAATCCTTGTATGTGCAAGGTTTGGCAGTTGGTACTGTGTTGGAGGTATTTTCGCTGCCCTGGTTCGGATTTGAACCACTGTTTCGCTGTGCCTCTTGAGCAGCCAAGGCATCGGCTACTCCTTGGGCAACGAACTGGGCAAGTTCAGCAGCGGTGAAAGTCTGTTTCCTTGGCGGCATGTTCCTTTAATAAAAAGTTAGGAGATATGTGAGATTTTGTACAAAGAGTATGATTATCACGGATGCATATCCATAAAGAGGTAATATACGACACCACTATAGGATAATCAATAACATATGGTAGATATATTTGCAACCACTCAAGGTGCGAGTTCAAAATATTTCAGAATTCTAAGTTCACAAAAGATGCCGGGAATATTACATCCGGTCGGGTTACAAGAGTTTACATAGCTAGCTAATAGATTACATGATAACCACTGCACTAATCTTGATGTAGGTTGAGTCGTGACAACAGAGAAGTAAGATGATTAACAGATTCTGCAAGCCTGCTAACCATCCTAAGAGCATCCTCGGTTTCCCGTAGACGCGTCTCGCATTCTTGCAGCCTTGCTTGCAGAACAGAGATTTCATTCTGGTTACTGATCGCTTGATTGTGAATAGTTCCCATGGTTTCGATAGTTTCTCCCAGTTGGTCGTGAAGTGTGTCTATGTTATCCACAGTGTTCTCGTGATCTTCGGAGACTTGGTTGATACGTTCAAGGGCTGTGAGTCTCCAGTTCTCACGGGTCTCCTGCAGTTCTATGTCGATTTCGCGAAGTCGTCGCTCATGGTGGTTTAGCCTGGCGACTAAAGCTGGTACGGAATAGGGGTTAGTTCGAGGTGACATTGTGGTCCTCCTGGAAATCCGTGGGTTTTGTGATCCATACGGATGAGAGCGTGACGAATTGGGTGGTGTGTTTGCCATTCTGAGACAAAGCGTTAAGAAGAATGAGGCCTATATTTATATAATACATATATAATATAGTCTAAGATATTGAGCGAGAGTGAGGCCTATCTATGTATATATGTATATATATGTCACATAATAGCCTAAAGTGTCTAATCACAGACATGTTTGTTTCCCGATTTCTCTCGTGGTCAGAGTCAACTAGTGTATCCTGCTCAGTCATGAATCCTTTCAGATCTCACATCATATTCTTTTAATTGTACATAGTTGATCAGGCTATGTTAAATTAAACCAATATCATGTAGTCACTGAACTTAATCATACTTAATAAGGAATATTGCCTAACGGTCATAGTCTAGGTCCACTAAATGCAACCTAGTTCGCTATAACCTTAGGCTCTGATACCAATCTGTAACACCCCCAAATTTAATGTTGCACGGAAGCAAGCTTTGGGTGTTACTAATCAATAATCAAGCACCAAAGTATAGCAAACGACTTCTAAATGAGACGTTTGTAAAATAGTTACATACCATTATAAAATAGGGTTTGAAAACTTAATGTTTCCGTTACAAAAGTAAGGTCCCCTAGAGTCCGCGTACGTAGCGGGAGATTCTATTACATAACCATAGTTACAAAAGATAATGCCAAAGAATCTCCGTTTAAATGCAGTTTGGAAATCATGCGACTCTAGCTAGTAATCCTGGAGTAATCCTACTCCGTACGTGTACCTGAGAATACATGCTAAAAGGGTCAACACGAATGTTGGTGAATCTCACATGTTTGTAAGTAAGTAATAGTTTGAACACAAGATTTTTATCAGTTGTGCCCGCAGGCGTAAATCAAGTATCTGCAACCAAGAAAATAATAAGTAAATATGTATATATCGTTGCCATGAGCTCATAGTCGAAGCTTAACCCGCAAATCGGTGGTACAACCAAGTACCGTATAGTGCCCCCGTGAGTGCCCAATCCAAACACTCGTACGAAACAAATAAAAGTCGCCCGTTTATACATAACGGTTCATGGTAGCGCTACTACCCCGGGCGGGGAGGGTCAGTCCCTAAGGGATCCATTAACTAATATTCGCGCTTAAGTCCATAACTAACGAAACTATGATGGAGGGACTTCAGTGGATTAGTAAGTAACTCATGCAAGCCCGTATATGAAAAGTAAGTAATTTAGCACTTGTGTTCAAGAAAACGTAAGCAATGTATCTCACCCCATAAGTAAAACAGTAAAAGTGGGGCTGTAAGACTCACCTGAGTCAAGTAAGCAAGCATTTAACTTAATAAACGTAAAGTCTGAAAGCAGTAGTAATCCGTAGGTTCCGCGAACCCGCAACCTTCTAATGCCCTAAGCATATAAGGTTGTATGTATAAGTGAATGTCTCAAAAGATCATTCATGCTAGTTGTCCACTCAACTAGTTATGTCCAAATACTTTGGTTGTTTGATTGATTAGTTTGAGTTTTGAAAATGTGTATGGCCCGTTGGTGATAGTTTGTAACAATAATCTATAAGTGCTATTTTTTTATATGTTTCGTGGTGTCGTATACTTATCAATGTATTTGTTGTTGGTTGACCAAATATTATATCGATGTATAAAGATTGTCGGAATTATCACTTATGCAACAATAAGGATTGTTGGGACAGTTTTTAAATACAAGTGTTAATGCGATAATGGTATTACAACAATATGGTTTCATGCGACAATCGAAGGGTATAATCATCTGATAATCAATTCCGACAATAAGGTATTCACGGGCACTGTTCATGCGACAATAAGGTATTCACGGACTTAGTTTATGCGTGAATGATTATTCACGGATTTAGTTTATGCGTGAATGGTATTCACGGAATTTCGTTCGTGCGTCAATAAGGATTGACGGAATTCTTTCAAGTGTTAGTTTTTATGCGACAATGAGTATGTATTCATGGAATTTAGTTTTTATGCGACAATACATTCACGGATTATTTGTGATTTTTATCTAAAATAGTAAACGTTATCAAATCGTTCTGAAATTTTTACACAAAGTTCCTATATATGTTATGTACTTTCTGTAATTTTTTTATGATTTTTGGAGGTCGTTTGATATTTTATAAAAATTCACAAAGTGTCAGTGTTCAGTTTAATCCGAGATTAGACCACTTCTCACAAATCTAATTTTCTGGAGAAATGAGAGTATTTATGGAATGAGCCAAACAAGAACTTTTTGTACATAACAAAATTACCAAGATTTCCCAAGTGGTCTCATACATTTTTGAGGTCTAGAACTCAAGATATGGTCTCAAGAAGGAGGTCATTGTCGGAGGTCATTGTCGGATTTTTACTATTGTCGGACCTATATTTCACCCGTGTTAAAACATCAATTTGGTCAAGTAAAACTTAACGAATCGTTATGAAATTTTTACAAAATGTTTTCCTATGTCTTAGCTTTCCCAAATATATTTTTGCATCGATTTTAACCAAGAACAACTCGAGATGAAAATTTTTAAATTGAAGTAGGTCCAGCAGATCGTTTTTGTGACATATGCTCAATAATCTGGTCATAAGTTAAGTTTTACAAAACTTCAAAAGAAAATCCAGTAGGATTTGGAAAACTAACAAAATTTTTGATCTTTTCCCACTGGTTTCAAGTTCTAATTCGTTCCATATCCCAAGCTATACCTATTTTGATTTGGTCAAGATTCTGGTCAGATTCATCAGATCTCCTATGTACTTTTAATGCAGTAACTAAAAATAGCAAATGAACTTCAATTTTCATGAGGCTTACAGATTATGAAAGTAGACATCCTAAACTTGATTTTAGGCTCAAGAAACACTTGATTTCGTTAAGAAATGGTTCGGTTATGGTCGATCTAATCTGATCTATTTTATTGTCCAGTGGATAATGTTATTACCCAACGGTTATTAGCTTTCTTTTTCGGTTTTTCGAATGGGTCTTGGACATAATTAGCAGATATGAAGCATGAGCATGTTTATTATGTTTATCCAAGGAAGTATAAAGTGAAAGGAGGGATATATATACCAAAGAAAAACGTGGTATAGAGCTGGAAGGGAAGGAGGTACGCTGCTGCTGCTCGGTTTGTGTGTTCCTTGCTTCTCCTTGCTCAAAACGATGGATGATGTTGCTAGATGAGCAAAGGGACGACATGGTGGTTCTTGGATGAGGTTGGGGGAGTGGGAGGTGACTGATTTCAGTTGTTTTTAGTGAGAGAAAGTAGAGAATTTGGTGAGGTAGAGAGAAGGTGGCATGTGTGGAATGAGAGGGTTAAGAGGAAAAGAAGATTAAATAGTTAGGGTTAAGGAGATGGGTTTGGGCCTGGTATTTGGGCCGAATTTCAGGCCTTTGGGTCGTGGGTTTGGGTCAGCCCAAGTGAGGGTTGGGCTCGTGAATTTCGTTCCTCGATTCGGGTTGTGTTTATTAGTCGGTTAGACGTTAAATGCGTGTTTTTAGAACGTATCGTTATCGTTTGAACTTTCTCGCGTATATACTCCATATGTGGATGACATATGGATTGACTAAATATTTATAAGACACTTATTTAGAGTTATCAAAATATATTTTGGATTTCGTTCGAGTGTCGGGTTCGATTCGTGCGTTTTCTCGTATTTGTTACGTTTTATATCAAACGAAGTAGCTTTCTATGTACATTATTATAAAATAATGATATCAGGTACATGACAACTATTTATCACTTAAAATAGATTTACAAGTCATATGGGAAGGTTCACCAACGGCCGTGTGATTCGGAATTCATCCGAGCAAATCGCGTAATATCAATTTATTACGCACATGTGTATATTCAATATACGTTATATTACAAGCAACTTAGTTCTATTTCAAACTAATTACAAGTAATTACAATCAAGCTTAGGGTAAATTAATACGCCTAAGTACGGATTGTTACAGCCTGGTGGTGGCCGGCGGCGGCTGGCACACCCCCACCCCGATTCGCCATCTTTCGTTGCGTTTCTTAATCCGCGCGTATCTTCTTCGTTATGCATCCGTTTACGTTGATTCTTTTTGTGTTGGATTCGTAATTAAAAAATGAAGACTTTGATGTAAAGATATCCCAAAAATATGTCTCCTATCTCTAGATATTGCGTACGAATCATTTGAATCTTCCGGCAGGCGTAGAATCTTCATTCTTTATCCGTTTTTGTTGATTCTTCTTCTGTTGGATTCGTAATTTGAAAACGAAAAACTCGGATGAGATGGATGTTGATGATGGGCACTTTTGTCTTGAAATCTTGTTTTGATGCCTTGAATCTTCAAACGTGCGTGGAATCTTCATTTTTCATCCGTTTTGCTTGACTTTTGTCGTGCAACCTTGTTTTGACCATCTTGGCATAATATCACTGATTTGTACTGTTTCTAAGTTTAAAATGCCAAGAATCATTCCAGAATGAGAGAGATATCGATAGCAAAAACATGACTTTTTACGCGATATCAGTCGCCAAATCATGGCCTATGTCACATATAGCGACACAAGCCTCTATGTCGCAATACCTTCAAATGTCGCAGATAGCGACACAAACACTATGTCGCAAAACTTATTCCCGTCGCATATAGCGACACAACACCTTATGTCGCATTAAATTGCGGATGTCGCACTTAGCGACACAAACCCTTATGTCGTAGTCATGATCTGCGACACAACAGCCTATGTCGCACTTAGCGACACAAAGCTGTATGTCGCACACTGTGTCGCATGAAACAGAACCAATAAAACACAGATTTTACTAAGTGTTGAGACCTAAAATTTTATCACTTGATTTCACCAAATTCAAGTACAGATGCGTTTTTCACCACAGCAATATAGTAGAAATAAAATTTTATCTCGACCCCAACCAGGGGCCAGCCCCTTAGACCCCGCCAGGGGTTGCCACACCTTGGACCCCGCTAACCAGGGGCGCTGCCCTCGGACCCCCGTCACCTAAAGTTTATAAATACTTTTTAAGTATAACACCTTTCGAAAATCAAAATAATAATGTGGGATTATTATTACAAACAAATCACCAACGGGCCGTACACATTTTCAAAACTCAAGTTAATCAACCAAATCGTAGTCATTTGGACATTCTAGCTGGACGAACAACTACAAAGGTAGTCTTTTAAGAAACCTAATCAATTAATAACCATCGCGTGTCATGGACACCCTCAGGTTACCAGTCTTCGGACAACTCATTTTGGCTAATCAACGCAAGTTTATTAATTTAAACTTTCAAGAGTCAGGTGAGTCTCATAGCCCCTATTTTACTGTTTTACTCAGGGGTGTGATATACTGCTCGTTTTATTTTAACTATATGAACGCAAGTACGAAAACAAACGATTACTACATGAGTTATCTCACTAATCTTTCAAAATCCTCCTCAGCATAGTTTGGTAATACGTTGTAGCGTGAATATTAGTATATGGTACCATATAGGATTGACCCTCCTCGTTCGGGTTAGCATGCACTAACTGGGTAAACGGATGTACAAATATTTGTTCAGACGAGTGTAAATTAGGCACTCGTTGGAGGCACCTCGATCAGGATACCCTAAATGTGGACCCGACACCTCGAGTTAAGCTCAGACTATGTGCTCATGGCTATAAAACTTTTATTTTGCTTAATTGCAATTTAAATTCAATTAAAAACTTGCGGTTCATACAATATGTGTTGACATACAATCCTGTGAGCTCACCAGCATTTCGCTGACCCATTTTAGCATGTATCACAAGTACTCAGCAGTAGGTTGGACTGCATTCAGGAATTATTAGCTCGTGTCAGCATGCAAACATTCAGAGATTTAGCTTTATTATTATATTTTGTATAAATTAATTATGTTTGTAAATCTCTCAATTCCAAACTGAGCTAATGTAAAACTATATTTTGATGTAAACTTTGATTTTATCAATACAAGTTGTAAAATGACGCATATAGAGTCGTTCATTATATCTTTGTGTTGTGATTAATGATTAGTCGCGCCCCGACCTGACTCGCTTCTGC
Source organism: Pseudognaphalium luteoalbum (assembly GCA_963422505.1). Lineage (NCBI taxonomy): Eukaryota > Viridiplantae > Streptophyta > Magnoliopsida > Asterales > Asteraceae > Pseudognaphalium > Pseudognaphalium luteoalbum. Next base: position 90,805,278 of record OY730193.1, on the reverse strand, counting down.
AACCCGAATTTGGGGGTGCGACATAATGACATGAGATTGTATTTCGTTACTTACTAAGCGTTTTGCTTACCGTTGTTTAATTTCTCAATTTTAGGTGAAGCAAGTGGTTCAAGGGTGGATTTGGGTAAGAAAGCCGTGGGAAGCTAGAGGTGGATTTGCTATTTTGGGGTAACTAGCTCGTATTCGTTAAACCATGCTTATGATACCTAAATCCCCATCTTTTGTAAAACTATGCTATAAGTTGTTTTGACACTTAATGTTTGTTTGGGTTAAGTGGTTGTAATGGTATTCAATGGTATGTAAATATTAATACCATATGGAAGTATTTGAATTAGTTTTCTTTATAAAAATGTCGAAACGTTCGTATTAGAGAATTTGATTTGATTCTATTGTTAATGCATATTTTGGAATAAAAGGTTATGATGAAAAGTTATACAACTATATGGTGATAAATTCTGGAAAGTTTTATGATCAAATGTTGGTCGAGTCAAGTTTTATGCAGGTTTGAAGTTGAGTTATATAAGCTGTCTGCACAGGGTCTGTTATGACCTGGATCACGACGCGATCTTTATAGATTGCGACGCGATCTGTTATAGATTACGACGTAATTATATAGCCGTTGTGGCGCGATTTCAATAGTAAATTGCGGCGTAATTGTTACAGGTCACGACGCAATTTGTTACATAAAGGATAATTACAACTTAAAACTAAAATAAATACTACAAAAATATTGGGGTGTTTCAGAAAAAGTGGTTAAAATGCTAAAATCTGATTTGCGTTGTTTAAAATTTGACATGTAGGAAAAATGGTAAAAATGATCAAGTTTTGATCAAAGGCCCAGATTTCGATAAAACGTGAATTTAATAAAAGTGCAAATTAGGATATGTTCATAATCAGGTATGAAAAGTGCAAAGGGATTTGGGGAAGAGACCCTTGGGAAGCTAATGGTGGAGCTTGTTAGTTAATGGTAACAAGCACTAATCACTTGATAAATCATGCTCATGATGATACCACCCCTTTTGTTAAGAAAAATGGTATTTTGACATGTAATTTTGACGTATGGCACAAGTTTTTTATAAGTACATATAATGGTAAGTATGACGTTAAAAGTCAAATGGGTCAATGAGCTCTTCTGTACTTGTTGACGATTTTGGAAAACATGAATTTTGAATGTTAATAGTTAATGAAATGGTGATGTGGTTAATTAGATGTTTAAAAATTAAATTGAAGTATAAATAATGATAAAAGCTTGGTTTGACTTAGAATAGTCAACTTGATACGAAAAGGGTAATATAGTAGTGTTAGTATGGTCAAAGACCCAAACGGGTCATTTTGGTGCCCAAATGGGTCGCCTATTGGTGTAGATGTTAAAACGAGTCAAAATCAAGGGATAATGAATGTTGTAGTGGTATTAGACTCATTATGTAGTGTTGAAAAAGTGGTTAAAATGCTAAAATCTTATTTGCATTGGTTTAAAATTTGACATGTAGGTAAAATGGTCAAAAATGATCAAGTTTTGATCAAAGACCCAGATTTCGATAAAACATGAATTTAATAAAAGTGCAAATTAGGATATGGTCATAATCAGATATGAAAAGTGCAAAGGGATTTGGAGAAGAGACCCTTGGGAAGCTAATGGTGGAGCTTGTTAGTTAATGGTAACAAGCACTAATCCCTTGATAAATCATGCTCATGATGATACCACCCCTTTTGTTAAGAAAAATGGTATTTTGACATGTATGGCACAAGTTTGTTGTAAGTACATATAATGTTAAGTATGACGTTAAAAGTCAAATGGGTCAATGAGCTCTTCTGTACTTTTTGACAATTTTGGAAAACATGAATATTGAATGTTAATAGTTAATGAAATGGTGATGTGGTTAACTAGATGTTTAAAAATTAAATTGAAGTATAAATAATGATAAAAGCTTGATTTGACTTAGAATAGCCAACTTGATAGGAAAAGGATAATATAGTAGTGTTAGTATGGTCAAAGACCTAAACGGGTCATTTTGGTGCTCAAATGGGTCGCCTATTGATGTAGATGTTAAAACGATTCAAAATCAAGGGATAATGAAAGTTGTAGTGGTATTAGACTCATTATGTAGTGTTGAAAAAGTGGTTAAAATGCTAAAATCTTATTTGCGTTGGTTTAAAATTTGACATGTAGGTAAAATGGTCAAAAATGATCAAGTTTTGATCAAAGGCCTAGATTTCGATAAAACGTGAATTTAATAAAAGTGCAAATTAGGATATGTTGATAATCAGGTATGAAAAGTGCATACCAAATTTGGTGGTTAAATATTTAGCCAGCAAAAAGTTGCATAGGTTTGAATTTGGCACTTAAACCTGAGTTTAAAACTACTGGGTTGTGTAACATGCAATACGTGCTCGTGTATAACCATGCAGGATCGCGTATTGTTAGGTGTTTTGGTCAGGTCCAAATTTGAGCTTTGATACGCGATACAGTTAGTGTTGTGGGATCACGTAAGTTACTTGTTTTCGATTACAGAATGTTTTACGCATTAATACGTGATCCTGGAGCTTTAGGTTGGATCGCGTATGAGAGGTAATTCACGCGATCGCGTGGCCTTGTGCGGGATCACGTATTATGGTTTTTTTATAGAAATATTTTAAAGTCCACCTATGTCGTATAATATAATAACTAGTGTAATGATGTAAAAATTTCATTGGGACCTTGTTTTAAAATTAAAATAAAAAATGATTACTTTTTTGGGGTGTTTAAGTACATCACATATATATACAACTCGGCCACTGTTAGCCCAATAACCACACCTATTTGATTTACATGGCATGATACATACATATATATCCACATTCCTTGCACTATATTCATGACAGATATTACCATGTACCTGCTTAACCCATCTATTTTTGTCACCGAATTCAACTTCTGCAGCCCATTCTTTGTTGTATATTTTGGTGTATTGGCGTTTTAGTGGACACGAGGTAGGTGATGCGGAGTGCATACCCGACTAATTATTAAATACGAGTACGATCAAATTGCGGGGGTCAAGGGGGCCGTGCCCCATTGTGGAGTCCAAGGGGCAACACCACTGGCAGGGTCCAAGGGGCAAAGCCCTGGCTGCAACGAAAATGACTAAGTTCATTGAACCCATAATTGTGACCAGATATGTATGAGAGAAAGTGAAAACTTTGTAAAGAGAAACCTTTGTTATGGATAAATATGGAATGGATGTCTATATCTTGTAAATAGAGTTTGTATTCTAATAGGAGATTGATTTCTTATAGGTTAAGATATCTTGTAACTATAAATATACTTCATTGATGAGATGAATAAGACAATTCTCTTTCGGTTTCTCTCTATAGCTTGTTCATTGTTCTTTACTCTTACAACACGTTATCAGCATGAGTCTCTCGTTGAGTTTGGTTATAGCTTCGGCAATTGCTTTTCTTAAGCACGAGTCTCTATATGATTTTGAGTTCGACGGCAAGTCGGCAACCTTTGGTTCATACGTTTCGTCAATTCAGAGGTTTGATATAAAAAAATTTCATCAGCTATGATAGAACTACTACATACTACATGTGATATATCCTTAATTGCATTCTTTTAATTGCACGTGGTAATGCGAAGATCATATGTGTCAATTTATTATGAAGTCACACCTAAATATAATTACAATATATATGTGTTATGTGACATCAACGTGCGGTAGCTATATACCTATATATTCAACGATCTGATTGATATTTGTATGATACAAATTTTATTTATCTAACTTCATTAAAAGAAAAAACATATATATTGATACTGATAAGTATTTAACCATACTTATGTAATTTATATTAATCATGTTCGAATTAATGGAATGAAAAATTGAACATGACCGAGGTCGAAAAAAAATAGAAGATAACATGCCTTGACTTCTTGCTTATATTTCTAATATAGTTAGTTGGATTGTCTTGGTGTTTTTAGATAAATAATTTATTTGTTTGAATTTGATTTATTTTAACTTGATGTTGTGCATGTGATATATGAGTATAAAATAAAGCTGTTAATATTATGCTTTTGAATGTGGTTCTAGTAGTATTTTACATATTCAACTAATCATAAATATAAGTACTTAGAGCCAAGCTAGTTTTAGTGATATGAAGTTATGAACCGATTATAATTCTTTAATAATAATAAGAATAAAGTGAGATTTCAAGTGAATATTTTTATGAGTTCCAGAAACACTCAACTATTTTTTTTTTGATTGATTTTAAAGGTGTTACAAATCACGTTTGCTTTAGCATACTATACTGTTTGATCTTGTACATGAAATTCATGAATCAACTATATTGCTATTGTTTGATGTTATCTGTTTATATACTATTAGAATATTGATAAGCCATATGTTATTAATTATACCTTGGATTGTATGTCATGTGTGGACGATTTTTGTAAGTGTACGAGTTTTTATTGACATAGCTCTAGCCTCTCTGTATAGAGCACTATGAAAAACTAGAGGTAGATAACATAAATAAAAGCAAGTTTATCAACCATGACGATTGACTTTGATAATATTAATTGCGGGAAATTTATTTGTTGTATATATGGTTGAGCTTAAAATATGGTTAGAACTTTGAAATTGTTTTGCTATCTATATATGAATTTGATAATCTTTAGCATCTACCGTTGATTCTTATGATATTATATATATGTGTGTTTTATATGATACCATATTATTGTACGTATAAGATCATGCTTGATTAGATTTATTGACCTAGAAATTACTATAAAGATCATGCAATTCTTTTAAGAGTTCAAAATTTGGTTATATAAAAATAGTATTGAATACATGCTACATGATCCCCGTTTAATTATAGTGATCATACATGTACATGAGATATATATGTGTGGCTTACAAGTTTGCAATTTAGAACATCTACTTGTAAGTGTGATTATTATTTGAATGATATTAGCTAGATATATATTTATTATTGTGATTAAAATGATATAACGCATGATCTTCGATGATTCAACTTATGGCTTTGACATTGTTAGGGAGAATTAAGTTTGAAAAAGTATATGGTAAACTTTCGGCATTTTGAAAATAATTTTGAGGACATGGTAAAGATAAAAAATTAATATACAACTCATTTAAGTTGTCATCGTGGATTTAGACATGATTAATTTATAATGAACCATTTGAGTACTTTGAATACATGACACGGTAGTTGTGATACTCCCTAAAGCTAGTTATAAACAAATTTGCTTATGTTATAAGATTTAAAATTGGCAGAATGGGTTTACTTGATCATATTATTATTAATTTGATGCTATGTTGGCTTGATATTATGTGGAAGAGAACGCTATTTAGTAAAATATATTGAAAAGGTTATTAGGTGAAGTTGTGATTTACCATTGTAACTGCCCAAGCAATGCAATACTCATATATGTTATTATTATGGATGTGATAATTATTTCTTATGTTGTGCAACTTGTTTAATATTTTTAAACGATTATATGATGATGATGATGAAAATACATGCATCGGGGGGAAATAGCATATCATAATGATGCATGTAGTAACTTATGATGTAAAGACAAGTGCAATTGAAGTACGCATGGTTATAAACTTGATATTTTGTGGACCTTAATTTTATATGAATTGGCATGACTGGTTAGACTATCCCGAGTCAATGATGATGCGAAATATATATAAGAACTAGCAAGTTCTTAAAAGTTGTGATTTTGAAATGAGTTAAATGCTCTCAAGGAAAGTTAATGATCACCGACTAAACTTGGAATTGAATTCCTTAAGATTATGGATATGATAAAAAGGGGATATAGGTAGGCTTATATATCTGCTTAGTGGACCATTTAGAAGTTTTAAAACGATGCATCGTGTAAATGGTCATGAAAATTGCAACCTAGAGTTTGCATGAATAAGTGACTCGCTTAGTGAGATCGCAAACACATATTCTAGAGATCATATTGTTTTGGCGATGTTGGTGAATGTATATTATGATGAATCACATACTTAACGTTTTTGGTTGATTGTAATAAGTGTTGAACATTTATTAGTTCATACACCCATTACTTTTGTCGAAATGCTAACAAATATTTTTTGTATACAACATGACTGTTGTCATGATGAGAGCATAAATATTACTTATAGTATGGGGCCATGTTAGTAAACATGAAATAATATGAATTTGCATTGGGCCAACAAGATTATGATTCCTCCCTTTGTTAATTGATATGTGGTCATGAAAAAGATATATCACATCTTAAGAGTTTTTTTTTTTTTTTGTGCAATATATATTTTAGTTGCTCCACCACAATGTACAATGTCTAGAATTGAAAGAATGTTGGGAATATGTATGGGGAGGGGGTAAGCAGCATAAACTTGAATTATCACAATATGATATTGATTCTATGGTGAAGAATGATAATTCATATCAAATAGTTTCCAGACATATTCATTGACCGAAATTGAGTGACTAGGTCACCTGTACAAGCTGCTCATGCTCCTATTAAGATTGGTAGTAAGTCCACGGCATGTGAAACGTGGTAGATTAATCGATTCCAATAAAATCCTCAAAGTAAAAAGGGAGCAGGATATTAAGATGGTTAAATTGAGGTAATAAAGACCCCGTGAGAATTTTCTAAAGAGACACTAGATATGAAGGTTCAAGATGAACCTCGGGTACCCGAAAGTGAAAATCGAAAAGTGAAAAGATCTTGATAACTTATATAGTGTCTCTAAAGTGTAGAATCGAATTAATGAAATCGACGTCGTTAATAATTTTGCATAATATAGCGCTAGATATTATATAAGAGGATCATGAAAGTATTCCTGTCAAGATGTGCAGAGGTAGAAATTATTGGCCAATATGAAAAGACGCAAGAAATGTATGAAAAGTGAAATATCTTGATATGAGATGGTTAGGCTTAAAAGATATACACGAATGTGTAAATCTATCGCATATAAATCGGTCTTAATGCTAAAGACCAATGACTATGCAAATATGAGATATAAGGCAAGAGTGGTGATACAAAGATTATTTGCAAAGATCGAGATTCATTTGAGGAGACATTTTTTATTGGTGGATGCAATTATTTTATTGATTTCTTAGAAAGTCTTGCAATAGAAAAAGAAAAGTGAATCGCGTCTATTGGATATTATTAGAGCTCATTTATTATTGGAATTCCATTAAAGGATATGAAATTATTAAAAAATGTTTCAAGATCTAAAAGTCATTAAGATATAAAGAAAGAGTTCTTGAGAACACTATTTGTTAATATTGAATAAGACCTTATATCAATGAAAATCATTTGGGCACATATGATAAATTCATTCTTGCAGTATTTCTTGAAAAGAATATGCTATATAAAATGATTGTGTTAGCCCATATATCATTTGAAATATTTTGAAATTCGTATGTAATTGGAATCATTTGGAAGCTTCCAAAGGCGAATGATCCTCATTAAAGAAACTGAGATGAACGATTTTGTAAAGGTAAAGTTTCACCGTGGGTTAAGGATAAAAGCATTCTAATGATGTAATATTTTTGTCCGAGTATTTGTGCTCGAATAGAAACCTATATTAGAAGTGCTAATAAGATTTTATGGGCTAATGACATTCACTAAGCACTTCAACGGTTACAAGATTATTCGATTCCTTTCGACCCCCGAAGGGACAAGGAAATTATTGGTCAAGAAATATATTATTTAATTATCATTGGGCGTTTAGATTTATACATATTCATATGAGTAAATTTGTTGAGTAGTTATAATTTGTTTCTTTTGAAAGGTATTTGTTGTGTTGTTCACACGTAAGAATTGATACATGGATTGTGATGAAGCCATGATTTATTTTGTGAACGTGAAAATTTACTCATGGATTAAGAAGAGTAAAATACGATGATATTAGCAATCAACAAGTTTGTACAAGTGATGAGATCAAGTGATGTTCTCATCAGGGGGAGAAAATATGCGTTGCACTCTTTTCCCCTTATCTAAGATTTTGTCCCACTGGATTTTTCTAGCAAGGTTTTTAATGAGGCAACATCCCCAAGCGTATTAAAAGGATTATGTACTCTTTTTCCTTCACTAGATTTTTGTCCCACGGGTTTTATCTAGTAAGATTTTAACAAGGCATAATCTTTATACAATGGACATCCAAGGGGGAGTGTTATGGATAAATATGGAATGGATGTCCATATCTTGTAAATAGAGTTTGTATTCTAATAGGAGATTGATTTCTTATAGGTTAAGATATCTTGTAATTATAAATATACCTCATTGATGAGATGAATAAGACAATTCTCTTTCGGTTTCTCTCTATAGCTTGTTCATTGTTCTTTACTTTTACAACAACCTTTACATTATCACTACTTTTTTTATTAAATTAGATGGTCGAAAGGGGTTTTACCTTTGGAGCAAATATACCGCGGGAGAAAAACTTTTTATGTACATTTTCTTATAGATCTTTAACACAAAAGTAAATAAAAACTCATGAAAAATCATTGCAATGCTCTAATAGTCTCAAATGGTAATGGTTAGGGATAGAACTGTCGATTCTGAAATATTTATCTTATCCACAATTTTATTTAATTGTCGCATTTGATTATCCACGTTCTTATCAAAACATTTGTTAATTAATGCTTTGTCATGCGGTTAATAAGTCAAAAAACTTATCCATTGTAGGAGTGACTAATATTTGGTTGTAAATTGTTTAATCCGAAAACTGAACCGAACCGTAAAGTGTTTAAAACTGAAATGATATTCACAGCGGTTTTCAGTTCGGGTTTTAACCGAAACTGAATATGATAATTGATTTTCAATTCGGTGATTGGTTTGATCATTGTTTATTCGGTTAAACCGAAAAAACCGATTATAATATACTAATTATATTTTTATGTTATTTTATTTAGAGATAATAATCTCTTACAAGTAAACAAACTTGATCTACGTTTTCTCCAACTATCTAAACAAAAAAACCAGAGGCAGCCATTTAATCTTTTATTTTGTTTAATTAATGTGATGAAATTATGACGAGTAAGGTATAATTTATCAATATTTTATCTTATATTTTAATTTGTTTTTTTTTGTTTTAAACCGAAACCGAACCGAATTGAAAAATGATCTTCGGTTTGGTTATTTCTCATTTTAAAATGGTTCGGTTCAGTCTTTGGTTAGCGTCATAAAATTTTTCAAACCAAAAATACCGAGCCGATAAAACCAATGAAATCGAAAACCGAACCGATGAATACCCCTAATCCATTGATTGCATTGTCATGCAATATTCTTGTACAGTTTGAACGTGGGCACCATATTTTTTGCTATATACATGCTTTTAGGAGTGACCAATATTTTGTTGTAAATTGTTTAATCCGAAAAATAAACCGAACCGTAAAGTGTTTAAAATCGAACCGATTTTCAAAACGATCTTCAGTTCGGGTTTTAACCGAAAATGAATATGATAATTGGTTTTCGGTTCGATGATTGGTTTGATCATTGTTTATTCGGTTAAACCGAAAAAACCGCTTATAATATACTAATATATATTTTTATTTTATTTTTATTTAGAGACAATAATTTCTTACAAGTCAACAAACTTGATCTACGTTTTCAACAACTATCTAAACAAACAACCGGAGGTGGCCATTTAATCTTTTATTTTGTTTAATTAATGTGATGAAATTATGACGAGTAAGATATAATTTATCAATATTTTATCTTATATTGTAATTTGTTTTTTTTTTTGTTTTAAACCGAAAACCGGACTGAATTGAAAAATGGTCTTCGGTTTGGTTATTTCACATTTTTAAATGGTTCGGTTCGGTCTTTAGTTAGCGTCATAAAATTTTTTAAACCAAAAATACCGAACTGATAAAACCAATGAAACCGAATTGATGAACATCCCTACTATTATTCTTTATATACAACGAAGTTGTTCACATACAAAATTCAAATATCACAAATCAATAAACTTCACGATTATCCTCATTTGAATAATTTAAATTTTAAATATATGAATTTCAACTTATTGAGTGGACTCAGAAAATTTAGCCACCAATTGCACGACAATTTAAAGCTCATTATACTTAATAATTTATTTAGCTCATATAAACACTGAGGAATACCGCATAATTATGAGGGGTAGTAATCTTCTTAAATAATATATTACATTTTAACTAATTTTACACTAAATTAACTTAATTGACTAGTAGTATAAGCCATAAATCCATAATGCAAGTCCGCCCTGAATATATACCATTTTTTTTTTATAAAAACACGTGAATTCAATAAATATACAACATATCAAATTTAAACTAAGCTTAACAAGATTATGTTTGGATTCTTATGATACCCTTTGGTATGTGTCAACGATATTCATTATTAAAATTAGCATATAATTGACATAGTTCATTTTTACTTCATGTAACAAGTTTACGTACTAGCTTTAAATTTTAAAGCCAATAATCGATCGGATCAGAATAACTAGATCGATTTAAGGTAAACCAAATACGTAGATCTTTCGTACTCGTAATTAGTTAAATTAATATACTGTAATTTACGTAAAAGAAATTTACGAAGTGAAGGTAGAACGTACGCTTAATTGGTCAACATAGTTGGTCACACTTGTTATTATACTATTAAATTTAGATCTTGTGATATATAGTCACATTCAGACCCATGACCTCCACATACCAAAAGTCTCCCAAACTTTAGCAAAGATTTTGTTCGCTACAATTAAACAGCATGGATAAACATCACTTCCTCATATTTATCCTCACACTTATATATAATTCTTTTTTATTTTTTTCTGTTAATAGTTGTAAATATACAACTATAGTAAGCAAAAATATCTCCATAAGATATTTGCTATATTACAATCTTCTATCTAATATCTAATCATCCATAATCAGCGTGTAAAATTGCTGCATTTAGCCAAGTGCCGATACAAGTAAACTTATAGTGATCGACTTTATTCTTAGATAGATATTGTTTTATATAGGTAAAAAGTAAATTAATAAAAGATCAATCCTATCTCAAATAACATGAACTTCTTGTGTGAGCACTTTGGGATGTTAATCATTTTTTTGGCGTAAACTTATGAATGTTAATTGACGAATTATACAGAAAAGTATATACAAATACACAAGACTTTTAATAGTTTACTTAATACTTTAGTAGTCTTTAAAGACTTTTTTGTGTATATATTTCAAAATTTCAATATATATATACTAGGTGAGGTCCCGCGGCAACGCGGGGTTTCGACATTTTTGATTTTATAAATTGTGTAATTAAAAAGTTAAGTCAAATGAAATTGTACCATGAACCGGATTTTTATATTATATACTCGCCAACCTATAATATCTAGCATATACTTTATCAATTTGGTACGGTTTAGGTTTTTTTATTTCTTTTGAGTTAAGTTATTAAAAATACATATCGGTTGTAAATTATATATTATCTAATTTGTAAACATTTTAGTTATAACATTTACCCATTTTATGAAGGGGCAGACAATCAAACACTTATTAATATAATATGTATATAATAAGAAAGTAGTAGATTTATTGTAAGTTTTTTAAAACTTAAATTAACTATGAATTAAGTGTAACTCAAATAACTGATGTATTTTGTAACTCAAATAACTGTATAGTATTGGAAGTGTCAATTACAATAGTAGTAGGTGCACATTATAAAAATAGAAAAAAAAATTAAGAAAATAATTTAGGGATGGAACCAATCTAAGGTTCAGATTACTTCATTATATGTTGTTTTATATATATATATATATATATATATATATATATATAGAGAGAGAGAGAGAGAGAGGGGAAAGTTCAAAAAAGAATGGTAAAAAAAATGAGAATAGAGGAACTAATAGGATTGCTCAATTTCAAATACTCATTTTCACCTTTTTTTTCAAATCTAAATATCTCACAAACCGTATGTCTACAAATTATAAAAATTACATATTCGGAATCAGCGTCTTTTTCTCTTCGATTCTAGATCCATCAAGATATACTACCTCGACGAAGTTTTTTTTCTAGTATTTTGGGGTTTTAGAAACTTTTAATGTAAAATCACATGTGATTTACCACTAAAAAATAATCATACCCGCTTATATTTCCGATTAAACTTTAAATTCAAATCATTATTGATGTAAAGAGATTAAGACATGAAAAACTAAGGTGTAATCACATGCGATTGAACATCAAAGTATCAGTCACATGTGATTAAAGAGTAATCAAATACGGATTTTCAAATCACTGACTAAGAATTATACAATCAAGTAAAAATCAAGTTGAAATCATACATGAATTATCGTATACGGTAAATTGCTAATCAAATATCAATTTTTAAATGAAAATCATATGTGATTATATACAAAATCATATGTGATTATATAACAAATCACATGTGATTAAATGTACAACTAGCAATCACATGTGATTTTCAATGAAAATCAATGCAATTTTTAATTTTTTCTTTATAACTATTAATGTGGATGAATATTAAGTTGTAATCACGTGTTAAATAGCATATACTATGAATAAATAATCGTGAATAAATTTTAATTTTTTATCAAAAATCATATGTGATTATATTGTAAAATCCGGTAAAAAACGAAGAAAAAAAAATCATCAAAAGTATAGCTTATGACATCTCTAATCGAAGAGAAAAAGACGCTGGTTCCGAATATGTAATTTTTATAATTTATGGATTTACGGTTTGTGAGATAATTAACCATGGGGGTAAAAATTAAAGTGAGTTTTGTAGAGAAATGGAGCAATCTTATTGGTTCTCCCATTCTCTACTTTTTTTCCATTCTTAAAAGAACTCACACACACACACACACACACACACACACACACACATATATATATATATATATATATATATATATATATATATATATATATGATAGTGATCAAAAGGGAAGTACCTTTTTTGGGGGAAGAGGGAAACATTAGTATTCATCAAGAAGCATATTACAATTATCAATCAAAATGTCAATAAAAAATTATTTTTACCGGTAAATAGTAATCAAAATCAATGCTATAAAGAATATTTTAACAAATAAATTTCATTTTTAAGTCATAACATTAGTTGATGAATATTTATTTAATAAATTGTTAATATTCACTGTGATAAATATTAACTAATATGGATCATGATGCATATTAAAACTTCATATTATTTGAAAAATATTTTTACTATTAATATTCATCACAATGCGTATTAACTAATATTTACCGCGATGCATATTAATGGATTTGGATGTAATTTTTAAAAATCGATGTTATAACTTGTAGAAAGAATTTATCAAGGAAGCTTAACATTCATAGCATCGATTCTGATTAAAATTTACTAAATTTCAATTTACGTTTTTCGAGATTTGTATGGGTGAAGGTAATATGCTTCTTGATAAAAATTAACGCTTCCCCTTCTCCAAAAAAATGCACTTCCCTCTGGATTATTCCGATGTATATATATATAGACTTGGGATCCTGTGAGAACAAGAAAATTTAGTGAGAAACGGTGAGAACACATCTCATCCCTCCACTTTTTGATCAAAAAACATGATTTTGGAGGTGACACTTTTGTAAATACTTTAAAGTTTGATTTTGAAGGGTTCACATAAGGTTTGCTAGTTGAAGTCTAATTTTTTTTGCTTCACAATAGTTATAACATGTTGAAGTTTTATTTAATTTTTGTTAACAACAATACTTGAAGTAGTGAATTGATATGTATAAACATTAATCTCTATAAAAAAAATGTTAACAAAAAAATATTTACTTAATCTCATTAAAACTATGAGAACCTATACAAATAAAAATTTATAGCATCATAACCTTATCTTAAGAAGAAGAAAAAAATAAACTTAACATCACAAAATGATGTGAAGCTACAAAAAAAACTTCACATGAGTAAAATGATGTGAAAATAAAAAATATAGCTTCACATGAGCAAAATGATGTTAAGCTAAAAAAAAAACTTCACATGAGCAAAATGATGTGAATCTAAAAGAAAAAAAAACTTCACATGAGCAAAATGATATGAAGTTAAAAAAATAAAGCTTCACAGGAGCAGAATGATGTGAAGTTAAAAAAAAAAAAACTTCACATGAGCAAAATAATGTGAAGTTAAAAAAAAAAAAAAAACTTCACATAAACAAAATGATTTGAAGCTAAAAAAAAGCTTCACATGAGAAAAATGATGTAAAGCTAAAAAAAAGCTCCACATGAGCAAAATGATGTGAAGCTAAACAAAAAAAAACTTCACATGAGCAAAGGTGATTGAAGCCTCCAAAATCAAACTTTAAAGTATTTACAAAAGTGCCACCACCAAAATCAGGTTTTTTTATCAAAAAATGGATGACTAAGATGTGTTCTCACGGAATCCCCTTGTTCTCACCAGAATCCAACCCTATATATATATATATATATATATATATATATATAGAGAGAGAGAGAGAGAGAGAGAGAGAGAGAGAGAGAGAGACTTGAGATCATCTGAGAACAAGGAGATTCCGTGATGACGGTGAGAACACATCTCATCCCTCCATTTTTTGATCAAAACCCCTGATTTTGCAGGTGGCATTTTTGTAAATACATTGAATTTTGATTTTTGAGGCTTCACATAAGGATTGCTAGGTGAAGTTTTAATTTTTTTATTTCACAATAGTTTTAACATGGAGAAGTTTTATTTTATTTTTGTTAACAACAATGTTTGAAGTAGTGAATTGATATGTATAAACATTAATCTCTTCAAAAACTAATGTTAACAAAAAAAATATTTACATAATCTCATTAAAACTATGAGAACCTATACAAATAAAAAATTTATAGCATTATAACCTTATGTTAAGAAAAAATAATAAAATTAACTTCACAAAATGATGTGAAGCTAAAAAAGTTAGTTTCACATGAGTAAAATGATGTGAAGCTAAAAAAAACTTCACATGAGCAAAATGATGTGAAGCTAAAAAAAAATTTTTACATGACCAAAATGATATGAATCTAAAAACAAGAAAAAAACTTCACATGAGCAAAATGATATGAAACTAAAAAAAAGCTTCACATGAGCAAAATGATGTGAAGCTAAAAAAAACCTTCACATGAGCAAAATGATGTGAAGCTAAAAAAAAAGCTTCACATGAACAAATTGATGTGAATCTAAAAAAAAAAAACTTCACATGAGCAAAGGTGATGTGAAACCTCCAAAATCAAACTTCAAAGTATCTACAAAAGTGTCACCTTCAAAATCAGGTTTTTTGATCAAAAAATGGATGGATAAGATGTAATCTCATCGCTCTAACGGAATCCCCTTGTTCTCACCAGAATCAACCCTATATATATACATATATATATATATACATATATATAATCTGTCGTAAAAAGTAAATGTCTTTGAATTATAGGTGTTAACCTAGCAAAATTTGTTTGTGATCAATTAGAACACATATTTATTTACTTAATACTACACCCATTCAAAAATATCCGTATTGAAATTCGTTATCTAAAAATCCGACCCAAAATTGTTTGAAAATATCATATCTGGATTTTGAATCTCCGAAATTTGGGTTCGGATTATGATATTACAATCTATCCGAAATAAATATCCGAAGTTCAGATATTCAAATATCCGACTTTCAACGCCCTACTTAATAGATTGAGTTTGTAGGTTGAATTAGAAATAAATCAATAAGTCTACAATATATCAGGATTGTATTGAATTGATAAACCTAACATGCTACCATAAAATATTAGTTATTTTTTTAGTTTTCTTACAAACATATGTAAAGAATTAATAATAATCTCAATTATTTAGTGTTGGAAAATATAAAATTGATGGACGTGGCCTCCTAAAAACCATGGGCATATGCAACGATGTTATGGTTTAAAAGAAGTCGTTATAGGAAAAAGACATAATACAATTACTTTCATGACTTGGCAAAACCTAAGTGGACCTGGATAATACAAAATAAGCCGTTTTCATTGTCCCACTCTACCAATAACGACTCACGTCCTTTTTTTTTTTTTTTTTTTTACCACCCTTTAACACTTATCTTCAGAAATTACATTTACCTTTTTTTTCCCTCTCTTTTTAATAGTAAATTTACGTATAACTCATTCCATTTGTTATGTACAACAATCATATATAATATACACATAATACTATGCAGAGAGAATAATTTAATTTTTAACCTTCAACTTGGTAATCTAGGTGATATGTTAAATCTTCGGTGATCATTTTATCAGTTACAATTTGGGCAAAAATGACGAAGTATGAAAGTAAATAACCATGTGACACATAAAAAGATACTTGTATGGAATTAAATAAAACTGAACAAATACTAAGAAATTACATTTAATTACACACGAGTTTGTAAGCATGCAACAGCCCTTCGCATGTTGATACATTTTGTCCCTAAATAAAAAGTCATATTTTAATACTGTACCGAAATAGAAAGATCTAGTTATGATTTGTTTGAGGGTTCCTAAAGTTATCCAATTAGACGTTGCCAAGTGGTCAAAAAGGGCAATTTTGCGATAAAATAATTTGTAGGGACACATTTATTAAGTTGGCATGGGTAGTGGGCCAAGTGTTTAAAACACAAAAACAAAGAAGTTCAAACTTTAGACAGCTAGTTCATTATGGGAAAGGTCATCCAACAAAAGTGTCATCTTCAACGTTTTATAGAATTTACATAGAGACAAAATGGGAAAGATATTAACCACCATATATCTTCTGTTTTAAATATTCAAATTATGTAGTAAATGTATAGATAATGTTGTAAAATATACTACATCCGTCTCAAAATTATTGTTAAATTTTGAATTTCTGATGTTTTTCTTTTTCAACTTTGATCTTAACTAATTTTCTCTGACTTATATAATACTTGATGCAAAACATATGAATAGATTGAGTTTTAAATATACTTTTATTGGTATAATTACATTATGTATTATATAATACGAACAAAAATATTTACAAATTAAACTCTAAACCTTAAATCCTACTAAACCCTAAAATGAAACTTTTCTAAGCCCTAAACACTAGTAAACCCTAAACTCTAAACCTATATTAATTGTACAAGCAAGTACTAACATATGTGTTAGCAATTTGTGAGATAATTAGGTTTTAAGATCTTGGGGGTAAATGAGTTTTTGTACAAAAGACACAATCTCATTGAGACTTTTACTCTTTAAAAACTTCTTGTACTTTATTGAACTTTTCTTATATGTTCGTACTTAGTTACTTTTAGCTAGGAATGAGGTTCAAATGAGAATGAAAAAAGTTTGTGAGAATGGAGAAATCAATAAGAATGCGTCAGGTGTTATAAAACCAATTTTTTCACACGTTTTTAAAAATCAAATATTTCACAAACGGTAAGACAAAAAATTATAAAAATTGCACCATAAAAATCAATATTTTTTTCTTCTCGAATTGCCATCTCACAAGGTACATTTTCGATAACTTTTTTTTTTTGGTTTTACAAATTGTAGAAAATTAGTAACAAATCTGTTACTAGCTGATCGATATCACATGTGTTACCCGCTGGTATCACATATGTTACCCGCTAGTAACACATGTATTACCCGCTGGTAACACATGTATTACCCTATGTTAGTTGTTTTCAAAACCTACCAAAAAATGAAAAAAAAAGTTCGTCAAAAATATATATATTGTTACATCTCTAGTCAAAGAGAATAAAACATTGATTCTTATGGTGCAACTTTTGTAATTTTTCAGCTTATCATTTGAGAGATATCTAAACGTGGGGAAAAAGAGTTTAGTGACACATAACGTATACGTACTGATTTCCACATTCTCACAAGTCACAAGAAATTGCTGTACTCATGTAAACCCCACTCTTTAATTATATAAATTAATGTCCTTATATAAAAGAAATATGAGAAAACAAAACAATTGATTTCAAGCATTCATGTTTACATTCAAATTGAACTAAGTACTTCCTTATATACGCTTTTCATTCAAATTCTAGAATCCATTACAACGTACATGTTTACTTTCATACAAGCATATCAAGTGGGTAACTGATTTAAATATGGTGACAAAATTGTTGTGTGCAAACCCAATCCTACATCGGAAAATAAAAGAAAGTAATATCTGCATATAAGTTCATGGACTACTCCCTCTATCATCAATTGGTTTTAGAGTGGAACCTCAGTGAGCTTATATATTGAACATGTTGTTGGGCTAAAGTATCGGTCCTAACAAGTGGTATCAAAGCCAAAGTTTTGGTGGAGGTCTCGGTTTTAGAATTTCACAGTATGCTTTGTGGTTACAGTTTTGTCTGAACTTCCACATCAGAAACGAATTCTATTTATCGTATTGGGGTATCTTGGTTATATTGGTTGTCTTGTATACAATAGAATTATATGTGAGCCTGGTGGAGTATTTACACGTGTAGAAAAGGTTCTAGTTAAGGAAAGACTTGGTATTTAAGCGGGTTCATTATGACTCACCTCTCTTTCCTGTGATCCTTTTTCTCCTGGGTGTATTACTAATTGGTTGGAAATATATTTTTCTAGTATACAATACTGATAATTTTTTTTAAAAATACAGGTAAGATGTCAAAGTTTAGTCCAATGAGGTTCGATGTAGAGAAATTTGATGGAAGGATCAATTTTGGCTTGTAGCAAGTTCAGGTCAAGGATGTGTTGATTCAGTCCGGGTTACACAAGGCATTGAGGGGGAAATCAACCCTTGTTTCTAGCGGTGATTCTAGCAAGGCCAGTAAGATTGATGACGAAGAATGGGATGATATGAATTTGAGAGCGGCAAGTGTTATTCGTTTGTGTCTTTCAAAGAATGTTCTTGCAAATGTGCATAGGTTATCGATGACAAAGAAGTTTTGGGAGAAGCTTGAACAGTTGTACCAAGGCAAAGGCATCTCAAACCGGTTATGTCTCAAGGAACAATTCTATACTCTACGTATGGAAATAGGTACAAAAATTTCAGATCATCTGAGTGTTCTTAATAATATTGTTTCAGAACTGGAGGCTATTGGAGTTGAGGTTGATGATGAAGATAAATCATTAGGACTTATATTATCTTTACCATCCTCCTATGAGCACATGAAACTTATTCCGATGTATGGGAAAGAGACCCTGAAGTTTGAAGACGTTACTAGCAAACTCCTATCTGAGGAGAAAAGACTGGAAGATAAGGGCGAGACTTCATCGGAAGGTACGGTTTTGGTAAGTGAAGATAGGAAGAAAAATAACTCCAAGAAAAATCTAATATGCTGGAAGTGTGAGAAGTCTGGGCATGTCAAGATGGATTGTCCAGGTGGAGCGGATTCGGCAAAGGGATCCAAATCTGCTGACAATGTCTCCATTCTCACGGAGAATAGTGAGTTCTATTAAGATATAACATCCTCATGGTGTGTCCGCACCACCATGGGAAAGAGATGGTTGTCAGCGGTTCCACATGTATTTACACATGGGCATTGGTTTGGCTTAAAATGCAAGGTGTGTGGTAGAAATTGATGTCGATGGCCGAGGAACTTTCAGGTGAGCCAAACAGGGAAAGTTGCACCATAAACAATTTTAGAAAATTTTTTCGACATGTGCCGAGGTGAAATGCTTAGAATGAGTTATTCTGAGTGGGATACTTTTTTATGGTGGAGAATGATAATTCTCTTCGAATTATGATTGTTGGTCAAGACAATGGTTCTGATGTTGGAACAAAGTTGTTTTTATTTTATCCATGGTGGAGATTGTTGGTTTTGGCTAAAATAAAAATAGGGTTTTTTGTCCCACATTGGTGGATGGAACAAAGGAGGGGGTGACTCCTTGATTATAAAAGGAGGTCTAAGCCTTAGTTTCAAAATGTACCAAATCAACATACATCTTAAGTATTTGATTATTTCTTTCTCCCTTTGTTTTAGTCACTTGGTTTAGAGTGTCTAAGGTGTTAGTCAAATCTTTGGAGTGTTGGTTGGTCGGTGGCTTAAGAGATTAGTCTATGTGATTGTAATAATTTTTCATATAGTGGAATCTTTTCTCTTTGGAGGTCCGTGATTTTTTATCTGGTTTTGGAGTTTTCCACGTATATTCTTGTGTTCATATTTCTTTACTGTATTCATTGGTTGTGTTGTTGGGGAATCTTTGAGACCGTTTTTCCCAACAAGTGGTATCAGAGCTACGATTGTAACCCGGATGTGGATGGCGCGGCATGCAGTGGCATGAAGCTAACTAGCCTCTATGTGCGATATGAATACCTAGTATACATCGTTAATGAACACGAGTACATGATATATTAGGCATACATAATATATCCAATTTCAACTAGTGTGAAACATTTTGAAAAACCGGCCGTATAGTAGGCCCTAACTTACAATTAGGCAAAACCAACGACGACATCATTATGTTGAGCAATCTCAGAATCCGTTAAGTTTCTCAAACAAGTTGTTCATCCGACTAAATTTCATTATAAATTAAACATGTCTTTGATTCAAACAATTTCTAACAAAATCCGTTTGTCCAACTAGCTAGTTTATTCATATTAGTATTTTTAAATTTTCTATACATGTTAAATTCTATTATCTGTTGTTCTTTTCATATTTAAACATTCATTCATAGTACAAACGATTTTTAATAGAATTGATGGGGAACCAAACTTCAATATTACTTGGACCCCACAAGAAATCCATTGAATGGAAAGGCAGCCAATGGGAAAACAAATGCAAGGATGAAGTTTATATATTGGCCAATTAGATAAAGATAAGGCCTTTTTGTGGGACCTTCATGAACTACACAAGGGCATCTACCTTAGCTTCTTTATATATGTCTTCAATACTACCACAGTGCTCTCTGTAAAAAGTGCACAAAGTGGGTCACACCCACCACCCAAAACCTACAATCCAATCATACATTTCATCAATAACATAATAATTCTTACACAAAAAGTTCCTGCATTTGAGATCCCTATACCAAATGGTTTCATCTGACAAAAAATTAGCCAACGTAGTAGGAGGAAAAACGGCGAGAGCGTGTGATAATTGTATAAGAAAGCGTGCTAGGTGGTATTGTGCCGCCGATGACGCTTTCTTATGTCAATCATGTGATGGTTCAGTTCATTCGGCGAACCCTTTGGCTCGCAGACATGAAAGAGTTCGTCTAAAAGTAGCTTCTTTAAAGCTATCTTCATTAGACAAACCCTCACCCCCACCGTGGCACCATGGTTTCACAAAGAAGCCAAGGACCCCACGGGGCGGGAACCATCACAAACATGCGTCTAAACAGACGCCTAAATCAGAAGAAAGTAGTATAAGTTTTAATCCGCTTCATTTAGTCCCGGAAATTGGATATGATGAAACAACCACCTTGACATCCGAAGAACAACTTTTATATCAAGTTCCAGTGTTTGATCCTTTTGCAGCCGAGCTTTGTCCTACGAATGAGGTGGCAACACCAGTCAAACAAACGGAGGTCACAATTCATGTGGATGTAGATCATGATCATCATCATGATCATCATCATCATGGTTCAAAATTGAAGTTTGATTTGAATAGTTTGAACGGTTTGATACTTCCTTCTGATGTCGAGCTGGCTGAGTTTGCAGCTGATGTGGAGAGCTTATTAGGAAAAGGTCTTGATGAAGAGTCGTTTGCAATGGACGGATTAGGTTTGTTAGATTGTAGAGAGAAAGATTCAAGCGAGAGTTTTGAAAGAGTGAAAGTTGAAAAAGAAGAAGAAGAAGAAGATGATCAGATGCAGTGTGAAATAGTGGAGAGTGAGATGGAGATGATGAGAGAACCGTTTCAGCTGAGTTTCGATTACGATTCGCCGTTATGGGACGAGAAAGATGAAAAGGTGGCAGTGGAATTTGGGGATTATATAGGTGTAGTGAAAGAAGATGATGATCATGTTGTTGATACAGATGTGGAAAAATATGATGATGATGATGAAAACAAAAATAATAAGAATAACAATAAAAGAATATTGAAGTTAGATTATGAAGGAATCATTGCTGCTTGGGATGAACAAAGATCTCCATGGACCACCGGTGACCGGCCGGAGTTGGATCCTGATGATTGTTGGCCTGATTGCATGGTATGTTTTTTACTATATATATACTCTTTTCAGTTTTTACTTATATGGTAAAAAACTATATATTAACTACTTCTGTCTCAATAAACTCCCAACAATTTTTTAAATGAAAATATACTTTATGACTTTATCCACGAGTTCTTTTTATTTGTTTTTAATTTATCATGTGACATAAGAAGAAAAAGGTTAACTTTGCCGAATATCTATCGTGTGCACCCAATTTACGGATACCCTATTTAATGCATTCAACTTTCAAAACCATTTTTAAGGTATTTTGTTGATGTGTCATCCGTTTAAGATGCTACGTTACATTCTTAGAAGATGACACGTTATCGACACGTCAGAACAATATATTAAAAATAGTTTTTGAAAGTGGAATGTATTAAATAGGGCACCTGTAAGTTGGGTACACACAATAGACATTTGACCCAAGTTGAGTACATTCACGGATAATTAACCCGAAGAAAAATAAGCTTTATACTACCATATGTACCTAATCAAATTTTGTACTAGCTCTGTATATGGTTAAATTTTACCTCTAACCCTACTTTCCACATTTACACGAGTTATATAGTGCATGATTTGACTTATTCATAAGAAGAATCATATGAAAAAACTTTTTAACTTTATGACACTTTAGACTTATTTAACTTTTTTCACAACCAAATTCCAAATTTCTGATTGTTGTGATGTATCTGCAGGGTGGATGTGGGACAATGCATCATCAACATGTTCCTTATGGAGATATGGGGATGATGACGGGGAATCCGGCAATGTTAGATGGAGGGAGAGAAGCGAGGGTATCAAGGTATAGAGAAAAGAGACGAACAAGGTTGTTTTCGAAGAAAATTAGGTATGAGGTACGGAAATTAAATGCTGAGAAGAGGCCAAGAATGAAAGGAAGATTTGTGAAGAGGGCATCTTCTTCAGGGTTTCCTTTGCTTAGCAAATAATTAACCTGTAACATATATCCTGGGGCTTAATCTCTGAGAATTTATCAAACTTTTACCAAATCTCTATTGTGTATATCCAACTTACAAAACTCAATATTAATGCACTCAACTTGTAAAAACCCTTATATTGATGTACTTTGATGACGTGTCACGCACATAGCATGCCACGTGGCACAAGGAGAGTGTGACACGTCATCATCAAAGTACATCAATATAAGGGTTTTTACAAGTTGAGTACATTAATATTGAGTTTCGTAAGTTTGATACACACAATAGAGATTTAGTGAAAGTTTGATATATTCCCAGACACTAAGCATATATCCTGCTAACAGTATATCCATCTTACAATTTTGTAAGGTAGGCTCAGTTTAAGCTTAATTAGGTTTTTCTAATTAAGAATGTGCATACATATTTCAATAAATGAATAGTAGAAAGTAATCATCTCTTAAGGTTTCTGTTATGGTTTGAGGATGATATACGGGCTACTTTGGCTTCGAGGGTTCATTTGGGTACATTAATCATTCAATCGCAACAACTGAATTCGTATTTATTTACAAACGAGTTGAGTTAACCATGCATGGAATGGTGTATACTAGCTTATTTGGCGTTGCAGCCATGCTAGTTGTTGGACACACGCATATTGATTCATATGTACGTATTATCCATTGTCGTCTCCCTTAATATGGTCTTTGAAACTGATCACATCTCTATCCCAGTGTAAGTCCGTATGTATTAGGATCGATAACGAGGTTATCTTTAGGTATTAAGGTGCGGAATCCCTTAATACTAAGTTTACGGATCGTAAATGATTTGTTTCACAAGTATTAGTGAAATCGATAATCTGATATGTCTTGTATTGATTATAACAATTGTTAATCGATTAATACCTAACCTTTAGACTATGTTGAAAGCTCTGGAAACACAAATTCGTTCGTAATTAGCAAATGGCAAAAGTTAATTAGGTTTCAAACCTAATTTGTTTAAATACTCGTCTCCGTTCGCAGGTTTTGGGTTCTGCGGACCGACTCGGTTCGCAGCCCAACTTGGCCCAGCGAATCCAGTGGACTCGCTTCGCAGCCCTACCCTGCGAACTCACTCAGTTCGCATCGCAGATCATTGGTCAAACATGGTCAACATTTTTCAGCATTTAACAGTTAACTCTAAAATGTTTACCGACCAATATTTTCATTACAATTCAAAACCAATTTACAAACTTGATTACAATAATCTCTACTACTATTACAAGCTAGATCTGTTGTCACAATAACATGTCCCAACAGACTCCCCCTTGACAATAGCTCTAGCATCTATGTCTTCAAGTTGTCTTTGATCTTTACTTGTAAATTTTACTTCCAGCATACATTTTCAGTTTAATGCAAGTTTTAACCATCAGCTGATAATCCCTTCCTAAATCTCCCCATCTTTCAGTAGCAGTGATCATGTTCTTGTATAACATCAAAAAATCACTCTTGGAAAGATTCACTAAGTGTCGATGATCATATACTCTTAAAAGTTCTTTTTCACCATCTTCCACTTCATCATCAGCTTCAAAAATCACAGCTTCACCAGTTCCAGCTTCTACATGCCATCTTTTCATATTTCCCAGAATATCCTAAGGCATAAGCTTTAACGGTATCTGCTGTATGCATTTAACTGCTGGATATATCTTTTTACGCAGTCGTTTTCCTGTTCTTTGACTCCTTTCTTTCAACTTGATAGTCTTTCCAACTCTTGGCTTAATTCGTTCAAATTTCATTGACCAACCCTCAATCTTGATTATCCTTTCAACATACCTTCCATAAGGATCATTACTGGGGTTCTTCATCTCCATTCTAGCCAAGTCTCGAATTTTAAATCTTGGTAAAGAACTGAAAACTGCAAGCTTTCTTTCAAAATATTGAACTCCGTCATATCTTTTGATTGCAAAAAGCTTCAAATCTGCGTCATAATACCAACCAATTATACCTTTCTTAGGTACTCGTTTTCCAGTAATATCAATTTCTGATATCAAAGTCTTTGCCCTTTTCTTCTTCTTCAAAGGCTTAAACATTGGATTATCTTTATGACAATCATGAAGATCTTCTTCAGAATCAGAATCAGTTGAATCATTTAGATATTCATCCAAATCTATAACTCTTTCTCATTCTTCATCCTGAATAATCATATTAGTCTTTGAAGAGTTTATGATGTGTTCATCAATATCAACATCAAGATCAACACCTTCAAGTAACCCAACATTAGTAATAGAAGTCCAATCCTCAGGAGGTACTACTTTACCTTCCTCTAGATCATAATCAACTTCTACTTCGACCTCATCGATAATCTTAATATCAGAATCACTTTCAACATTCTTTTCTGTAATCATTTTAAATAACACGAATTAGATAATATTATAAATCCTTTCATTGATTACCCTGAATCAATCTAAGAATTTCCTTTATTTATCTCAATCGTATAATCATCTCTAATCATTAATCTTATATAATTTTAATTTGTTATAAATCATCTCAAATCTAAATCTTATATAATTTTCACTTGCTATATGTAAAATCAAAAGTCTAAATCAAAATCATTAATCTTTCAAAGATTATAAATAATGTTACAATCAATCTAAGATTACAAAAGTATATCAATTTCAAATACAAAACATAACTACTTCTCACCAGCTCCACTTCCACTTGCACGAGCACCAGCACCAGCAGACTTAGACTCCCCCTGAATCGTAGCTTGCTCACTAGTCTTTGAAGGACCAGCCGGCTCACTATCTTTCTGAGCGTTGGGATCATCACCTTTTTCATCTCTTTGCTTCTTCCTCGGCTCATCCTCCTTGCACGACTCATAGTATGCCAGAATCTCCCCCTGAGACGGCTTGTCCTTGTATAGATTCAGAACTAATCTCTCAAGACGATCAAGCTTACTCTGGGTATCCTCAGCATCTCTAAGCAACATCTTGTGTGCTTTCAGCAAGTCATTATAAGCTGTACCTTGAGTCGTAAGAGCTTTAGCAAGAGTCACATGCTGAGCTTCGAGAGTTTGAACGCGAGATTCCAAATTGGAAACCCGTTCAGAAGCTTTCACCGGTGGCTTTGCAGTCGGAACCTCATGATGTGCAGATGCAGATCGTACTTTTTCTTGAACCAACTGTGCAAATGCATCGCTAAGCAAGGCCGCAGCAACATGACTATCCTTGTTAGTCGGAAACCGGGAAGTAGGAGTAGTAGTAGCAGGCACCTAAAATTAACTTAAATCAGTAAATATCACAGACTAATCTGTCCCAATCCCTGATTAAGTAAGCAATATTAACATAATATGTATCTCTAACCTTCTCTGAGGTTTCAGACACAGAAGTAGTCAATCGTTGTGTGACACCCGTCAATTTAGGGCTACTAATTAGTGCCTAATTAATTATTAATACATGTAATTAGTTCTGTGTTAGGCTAATTAATGTACCGATATATATATTATTGAATATATACAATTATGCGATTCGATTAAATCGTACAAGTTTCAAATCGAATGTATTTCGGTTCAAATAAATACGGACGTTGGTGAAACAATTTTTATTAAATAATATAACATTATTTAATGACAATATCTTTCCCAAAATATTATCTTGATAATAATACTTTGTAATTAATTCGTATCATACAAACAACGGTTACGTGATTTAAAATCCGTACAACGAACGAGGAAATTGAGATCCCTAAATTAACGAATCATCTATATAAATGTTTTTTCAAGTATTTAGAAAGAACACTTCAAGTGAAAGTATTGAAATTTAAATCGTTACTTAAAAACGCGTAATAAACGTTTAAACACCAAACCGAACGAGAAAATGAACACCGCACGAAGCACAAATCGAATAAATGAGAAAATGACCAAAATACCCTTGTGTGGGCCCCCTAGGCCGGCCCCCCCCTTCCCCATGTGACCCCATGTGGTCACCACCCACAAGAGCCACTAAAACTACATGCAAGGATGACTTAGTGGAATACTTGCATCATTTTCCACTCACCTCATTTCCATTCAACACTCCAATCTCTTTTCTCTCAAAATACACTCCATTCTCTCTCAAAATCCAGAGAAAACTGAGCCACTTCACCACCTCCACAACCACCATAATCCACCATAGCTCCACCACCTTAAAAACCATCATTTTTACAAAGTCCTTCAAGAAGATTCAAGCTCTCAAGTTCCTCATCATCATCTTAGCTTTCTTTCTTCAAACCACCATTGTGAGGACATATCTTTACTCTCATTTATGTTTATTTACATGTTATAAGGCTCAACTAACAAGATTATGTCCAAATATAAACTTAAGATACGTTTTTATGAATTTTTCACAAAGAATACACAATCTGTCCACAAAAATACAGATTACTTAAAATGTTATAACTTGAGTTCTAGGAAGAGTTAGAAGATTCATTTTTTTTAAAAACTTTGCGTATTGAAAAGATCTACAACTTTCATGTTTTACGTTTTTACCAGATCCGAACGTATTTTTCTCTATTTATCAATTTGTGGGACTGACCTGGTTAAAATCAGAAACTGGACTATGCATGACTAATTAAATTGTTTCTCTATGATTATGGACTTAAAACTCTTGGAAAATATAAGTTAGACACTACACACATAGAAGATCAGTTGATAAAAATTGTGAGACTTGACTTGGACCATAAATTGGTAACATCACTTGGTGAATAAACCGACAAAAAGTCGAAAATGTGAAATCTTAAATATTTGGAACTTTTATAAGAATCGACACTCTTGGTGAACTTGGACACAAACCGACAATTTATTTAGACTCTATAAACTGATATTTGGGAAGGGTGAAAGTTTCGGGTCAAACCGAGTAAGTTTGACCAAGTCAACAAAAGTGGCTATTTTTCGAAAAACTTACTATATTTGGAAAATGGTAACAAAAACTAGTTTGGGTGACTTAGTTGATAACTTGGACCAAAAACTAATTTTGGAAAGTTTCCCAAATGAAAAACCGACACTTAGATACACTTGGGCTAAAAATGGAAATTTGACCGGACGCTAATGTCGCATGGCCTGCGACACTACCTGCGACATTACCTGCGACACTACCATAGTGTCGCTGTTTATTGAAACTTTGATTGAACCTGCGACACTGACCCTAATGTCGCATAACCTTACTGCGACAATGACTTTAGTGCGACACTGACCCTTGCGACATACGACATTAACCTTAATGCGACACTGACCCTAGTGTCGCATGACTTGCGACACTGACACTAGTGTCGCTACTAGTGTCGCTAAAAACAGAATTTATGGGACTTGTTTTCACCAAGTGTTGAACATGGATAACAACTTATAAACACACATGATACATACTGTAACTATATATATGATGACACAAACTTAATAATAATGTCTTAAAGAATTATTATTACAAACTTTCACCAACGGGTCGTACACGTTTTTGATAAACAAAGTTGAACAATCAAACATTTGGACATAACTAATTGTTGGATAACAAACATAGATGGTCTATTGAGGCATCTACTCACTCATATAACGTTGCGCGTTTTGAACGCCCGACAGGTTACAAGTCTTCGGACATCAATCCACAGCTAATCAATTCAAGTTTATTTTAATAAACACTCAAGGCTCAGGTGAGTCTCATGGCCACTATTTTACTGTTTTTCAATCAGGGGTGTGATATTATTGCTCGTTTTATTTTACAAGTTGAACGCAAGTACCAATCAATCAAATACTACATGAGTTATTTTCAACTAATCACTAAAGCCCTCCATAGCATAGTCTGGTAATACATCTGTAGCGTGAATGTTAGTATATGATATCATATAGGATTGACAATCCTCGTCCGGGTTAGCACGCACTAACTGGTCAAACGGACGTATTAGCATTTGGGAAGACGAGTGTAGATTAGGCACTCGTAGGAGGCAACTCAGTTGGGTTTCCTTAATTGGACCTGACACTCAAGTTAAGCTCAGACTATGTGCTCATGGCTGTATAACTTTTATTTTGCTTAATTGCATTTTAAATTCAATTATAAAATCTTGCGGTTCATACAAATATGTGTTGACATACAAACCTGTGAGCTCACCAGCGTTTTGCTGACCCATTTTAGCATGTATCACAGGTGACCAACAGTAGTTTGGACTGCTCAATCAAGATCTATTAGCTCGAGTCAGCATGCAAACAATCAGAGATTTTAGCTGCATTATTATATTTTGTATAGATTAATTATGTACTTAAATCTCTCAATTTTAAACTGAGCTAATATAAACAATATTTTGATGTAAACTTTTAATTTATCAATATCAATGTAAAACGATGCATTGTAGTGGTCGTTCATTATATCCTTTGTGCTATGTATATTGATTAGTCGCGCCCCGACCCGATTCGCTTCCGCAACCCGAATTTGGGGGTGTGACACGTTGCCTCTTAGGTTTAGCTTTCAGTAGGCTGTCTTTCCCTAGCAACTGTTATAGAAATATCTATCTCAGTCTCTAGAGTAGAATATACAGCATACTACAAGTAATTCTAAATATAAAAAGTTACCTGGACGAGACAAATCAATAGTTAATTGGGTAGTAGGAGAGCGTATACGCTTCCTGCGTGATGTCACGAGAGGTGTACTCTCATCGTCCTCTGAATCCTCATCAATAAATTGATAATCAAGATCCTTCTCATCGGCTTTATTCTTGCCCTTGTCGACTGGATCCATGAATACCCTTGATCCTTTCTTGATCATGCCCGAAGGAATACCCATAGGAAACCTGGGTCGAGGATCAGTATCATCATCAGTTTCCTCATCATCAGAATCAGATGCAGAGGCAACCTCTTTACCCAAACTACCAAATGTCCCGGCATTCTGTCTAGTGTGCCTCAAAATACCCTCAGGTCTAGCAACCTATGGGTCAGCATCATCCTGTGATGTAGAATATTTAAACTTTGATGATTAGATATTAATCTCGATCATCTAAGTTTCAATATAATTATATTTAAGTACTAAATTAAGTACCTGAGGTTGATAATCCTCAATCGCTTGAAGTACTGGGTCGGTAACATCATCTTGATGTCCCCGTACCTCATGCACAACCTGAGCCGCAATCTCAGGGATAACTTGCTGTCCTTGCTGACCAGCCCGTATCAAAACATCCTCAAGTAGTTCCTGAGGCTCAGCTGCAGGTTGAGGCTGTGGCTGTGGTTGAGCTTGCGGTTGAGCTCCTACATCCATCCAACCATCATTGGCCGGAGCCACATAGTTCTCATCCAAAAGATATCCAAATAAGTCTACCGCTTCCGACTTAACAGCATCTGGACACCTCGAAGAATTAAGAAAATATGCATTGTAAGTATGCAAGTTAACTCTATCCACAAATAGATCAGGAGCAACTGCTGGCATGTCAGGAATGCAGTGGCGAATGATCAGCATACAGAATCTGGGATAAATCATAAACTTTGATCTAACAGCTCCAGTAATATGACCAATGAATGAGCTGAAGATATATGAAGAAAAGCTGTATGGTTTGTTATAAACCAGTGACAGTAACCCAAAAAATAGCTGAGGGCTAAGTTCATCATATCCGCCTTCTTGTTACCGAAAATAGTAACAATAATGTGGAATAGAAATCTCCACTGCCTAAGAATGAACGCCTTGATGAACTGACGTCCTTGTTTGGGACCAGAATATCCCATTCTGCCCAAAGCTCCCTCAATAAAATCAGTAGAGTAAGTAGATGGACCAGCTTCCTGCTCGACAGTACCTAAGCGCAAAATCTGTCAAATATCATCAGCAGAGAAGACAACTGAATGTTGATTAACCCTCGTTCGGACAACAGGAGGGTTAGCAGCTGCATCATACTGAATATTCTCCTAGAATTGGGTTAGTATGCTCTGAAATAATGGTGGTGACTCAGTAATGGCATATCGAATCCTCGATCGTGCCAGAAATGTCAGAATCTCAGTGAATCGCTCAGCACCATGTTCATTGGTGTCTACACTCACCAAAATGTTGTGACCGAGTGCAAAAGCTCTAGCTGCCATATCTGTTATTATAAATGACACAAATGGCAATTAGCTTAACCTTACTGATAAGCATCAAATAGATAGTATATTTATAGTAATTTATCCCTATATTTATATATTTTTATGCATTTATATGATTTTAAGATACTTATTTTATTAATATTTGCATAAATGTATTTTAATTGAAGATTGGAGAAAAGGAACGAAAATAAGACCGAAACTGAAGAAATTAAAGCAATTGAAGAAAATAAGACTTAAACCTTAAAGAAATGAAGACTAAAATAATAATATTGAAGATTTGGGCCAAGAAAACAAGTTAAATCCGTTTAAAAGGAAAGAAAGCCCATATTGAAGCCCAAACCATTTTCGGAATATTCTGGAAAAACAAACCAACCAGCGGTTGGATTAACCAACCGGCGGTTGGGGTTAAGGGGTTCAAGGCGGTGGAAAAACGCAGAGTTGGAGTAGGATTCAAATGACTCCAACCGGCGATTGGAAGTCCCAACCGGCAGTTGGAGGGTCGGCCAGAAACATTATAAATAGAGGCTTAGTTTTAGCTAAACCATATACGATTCTTAGAATACAAAGTCGATTATTAGGGTTTTAGGTCGACTAGAGGTGCGAATTTGGAGGCTAAGGAGCTAGGGTTTGAAGGTTTTCAACCCTAGGAAAAGCTAGTTCGTCAATTGGTTCGTTTTCTTTATCCTTGTAACTTCACTAACCTTTTGGGTTACTATGGATATTGTTTATTTGAATTAATTGCTTGTTAGATTTTCATTATGAATGTTTAAATGTATGTTTATTAGGTTTATTATATGAATTATATGTTTATGTTGGAACTATATTATTGAATATTATTATGCAAGAATTATGTGTTATATTATGTTAATGATCATAATTAACCGATTTATAGATAAACTTCACTAATCTTTTGAGTTTTTAAATTAAGTGATTATGTTTCATTAGATGTTAAGTAGCATTATAATTCAACCGACCCTGGAATTGCATCAATAATATGTTGATAGATCTTAATAAATAGTGATACTTTACATAACCTTTGACTGTATTGCTATATGAAAATTATCATAAGCTTTGAGATTCTCTACATTAGTAAATCACAATAATAATAGCCAACACGCAAATAGACATAAGTTGATATAATAAGTTTAATAAATAATAGTTTAAATAGTCATAATCTTCTATCCAATTGAGTATTCTTAAGTTGTTCCTTAAAACTTATCTATTAAAGAATTGGTATCAATTATAAATATGTTCGATCGGAACTAAAACGTCTCCCTATCTTATATATTATTGTATAAATTGTATATTGATTGTAATAATTGTAATTAGGATTAATAAATAGTTAGTTATAGATTAAATCACGTTCCCTGTGTTCGAATCTGGACTTACTTATAAAACTATATTATATGATCAGGATAACACTTGCCTGAATTGTGTGATAGTATTATTTAGTATTTCCTTAATTAAAACTTGTGATTATAATTGCCTATACTTAGCACACATCAAGTTTTTAGCGCCGCTGCCGGGGAAGCGGTGTATTTTAATTTAAACTAACTATTTTCCCTGTAAAATAATTTTTATGCTTTGCAAAATCAATACGAAATATCGGCTCACCCATTGAGAGTACTAACAAAAACAAAGGTATAAGGAGAGTTCAGCCCTACCTTATTGATTTATCATATAAGAGGTAAGGTGCTTCTCGAAAGAAATAGGTTTTTAATATGCTTCGCGCTGACCTGTTTCTCCGCTTTTGTGAACAATCAATGGAGCTACCGAGATCTATTGACTAACTTGGTATAAGAATTTTAACAAACTAATTTTAACTTTAATTAACAACTAACTTGCATTACTAACAAATAGGAAAAAGTTGGGTTGGGGATATCTTTTCGAATATTTAATTTTGAATGTGTTTTATTATTAATTTTCGGAATTCATATACATCAACCTGATTATTTCTAAAAAAAAAAAAAAAATTATTACTAACATTCACTTTTGAATTTATGGTGCTACTAAAATTCTGTTCTTCTTTACAGATTGATGTATGACCCGGACACTTCATCCGGATCCTCTCAGTCCATTTGACGAACCAGAACGAGAATTTCATTCTAGAAAAAGATTATCATACGCACCGCCAAATTCACCAGAACACGAAATTTCACCAGAAGAAGATAATTTAGTTTTTCATAACAATTTAGCCAAAACGGCTGAATACGGTTATTATTCCGATTCAGAGTCGGGTGAAGATAAAACACCGTCTAGGCAACCTACAATATATCCAAGTGATTCTGAACCAGAGCACGGAATACAACCAATTATGGCAGACATAGCTGACATGACGCTTGAAGATTACACGATTCAAACTCGTGGAGATCCGAGACCGGGAGTGGTTAGGCCTGCCATAGCCAGAGAAGTAGAATTTGAGTTAAAGGGGCAATTTTTGAAAGAATTACGTGAAAATCCTTTCAGAGGAGAAGATAAAGAAGATGCAAATGAGCATGTTGAGAAAATTTTGGAGATTGCAGATATGTTTCATATTCCCAATGTTACAAGAGATCAGGTTATGTTACGAGTATTTCCTTTAACACTAAAGGATGGAGCTAAGAGATGGATCAATAACGAGCCAGCCGGATCTATTACTACTTGGGAAGATCTTCGCACAAAATTTCTAAAAATGTACTGTACACCTTCCAAGACCTCAAAGATGATTGATAAGATTAGGAACTTCAAACCGGAAATCCGATGAATCTCTGTATCAAACTTGGGAAAGATATAAGGAAATGTTACACAAATGTCCACAACATGATTTGAAAGTCCAACAAGAGATAACAGTCTTTTATAAAGGAGTTGATCGAGCAACACGTCAACAGTTGGATGCACAAGGTCCAGTACCTAAGAAAACTCCAGCAGTGGCAAGGGCCGGAATTGAAGAGTTAGCTAAACATTCTCAGTTATGAGATGATGGTTCATCTGGAAGAAAAAGGATATCTGAAGATAGTGATGGTCTAGCAGCTATAACAGCGAAATTGGAAAGTATGGGAAGAGATATTAAAAAAGTAAATGAACAAGTTCATGCAATCATGATTGGGTGTGAAATATGTGGAGGAAGTCATCTAAAAGAAGAATGTCCTAACACTGACAGCAAAATAAGTAATGAGGAGGTTATGTATGGGGATTTTCAAGGAAATCCAAATTATCGTCAAGTTTCTAATTATAGAAGAGTTAATCAATCAGGCCAACAGTATCAACAAGGAGCACCAGGATATTATGTCAAAACAGGACAAACTTCCTATAATGACAGAATGACGGTGATAGAGAATGCATTGGGAAAAATGGCTGAAGCAAGTAATAAAAGAGATGAAGAAAACGATACCAGAATGCGTAATAATGAAGCCTCGATCAAACAAATTGAGAGCCCAGTTCATCAAATTGCTAAAGCACTGCAGGAGAGATTTCCAGGAACATTGCCAGGATTTACTGAAACAAATCCAAAGGAACAAACTAATGCAGTAATTACCAGAAGTGGTAAGAATGTTGACTCTCCTATTATAGCTAATAAAATTGTTGAATCTAAGCAGGTTGAAAAGGAAACAATTGATGAAGACATACAAGCAAACAAAAAGGAGAATGGAGAAAATAAAGTTAAAGAAGTCATCAAAGACTATACACCCCCACCTCCATATCCAGCTGCTCTTAGGAAAGACAAAGAAGATGAACAATACCACAAATTTCTGGAAAACCTAAAACAACTTCATATTAACATTCCTTTTGTTGAAGCTATAGCTCAGATGCCAAAATATGCAAAATATCTTAAGGAGCTACTGACAAACAAAAATAAACTGGATAATGTGACGAAGGTGACAATGAATGCAAGATGCTCAGCAATAATGCAGAATAAATTACCTCCAAAAGTCAAAGATCCAGGGAGTATTACTATACCTTGCAAAATTGGTGAAATGACTATTGAAAATGCATTGGCAGATTTAGGAGCTAGTTTTTCATTAATGCCCTATACACTTTTTATGCGATTAGGATTAGGAGAACCAAAACCTATTCGTATGTGTATCGAATTAGCTGACCGATCTGTTCAATATCCTAGGGGAATAATTGAAAATGTTTTGATTAAAGTTGATAAATTTGTTTTTCCATGTGATTTTGTAATTTTAGATATGGTAGAAGACCCTAAAGTCCCTATTATATTAGGAAGACCATTTTTAGCAACAACACATGCCCTAATAGACGTTTTTGATAGAAAGATTACCATGAGATTAGGAGATGATAAAATTGTTTTTGAAGTTAATAACTCTATGAAATTTCCTGATTATGTTGATGATTTTTGTTATTATTTGAATGCTTATGAGTATCTAGATAACCCTTCTTTTCAAGATTTTATAGAAAAGGATCAAACAGATACTGGAATTCTTACAGAATGGACTGAAGAATTTGACACTGAAAAAGATTTGGCAGAATTTGATAAATTATTAGAGGAAAATGAAGATTCAGAAGTAACTGTGGTTCTTCAACAACATCCTAAAGTTGAATCATCACAGCCAATTGCTAAAATTCTCAACCAAGTATTATTACCAAATTCTGTCAATAATATCCCGTATTTGAAGGAAGAAATCTTCGAGTTCAAAACATCTATTGAAGAACCACCAGAATTGGAACTTAAAGAGCAACCAACACATTTAGAATATGCTTATTTACAAGGTACATCAGATTTGCCAGTTATAATATCTTCTAAACTATCAACAGCAGAAAAAGATCGCTTAGTGCAGGTTCTTAAATAACATAAAAAGGCAATAGCATGGAAGATTACGGATATCAAGGGAATCAGTCCTACTTATTGCACTCATAAAATCTTAATGGAAACGGATTTTAAGCCAGTTGTACAACCATTAAGAAGATTGAATCCGGATGTGAAAGACGTTGTTAGGAAAGAAATCATTAAATTATTAGATTCGGGATTAATCTATCCTATTTCAGACAGTCCGTGGGTAAGTCCAATACATGTCGTACCAAAGAAAGGTGGAATGACAGTTGTACCTAATGAGAAGAATGAATTAATTCCAACAAGGACGGTAACAGGATGGAGAGTTTGTATTGATTACCGGAAATTAAATGATGCTACCAGAAAAGATCATTTTCCATTACCATTTATTGATCAAATGATAGAAAGGCTAGCAGGAAAAGAGTTCTATTATTTTCTGGATGGATTTTCAGGATATTTTCAAATACCAATGGCAGTTGAAGATCAAGATAAGACAACATTCACTTGTCCGTTTGGTACTTTTGCTTATAGAAGAATGCCGTTTGGTTTGTGTAATGCACCAGCTACATTTCAGCGTTGCATGATCGCGATATTTCATGATATGGTGGAAGATTTCATGGAAGTATTTATGGATGATTTCTCGGTATTTGGGGATTCATTTGATGCTTGTTTAGAAAATTTAAAACGGATGTTGCAAAGATGTGAAGGTGCAAATCTAGTTCTTAATTGGGAAAAATGTCATTTTATGGTTCGAGAAGGGATTGTTTTAGGACATAAAATATCAAAGATAGGAATTGAGGTGGATAAAGAAAAGATTGAGGTTATTTCAAAATTACCTTATCCTACTAATGTGAAGGGAATAAGAAGTTTTCTAGGCCATGCCGGATTTTTTAGAAGATTTATAAAAGATTTTTCAAAGATTGCAATACCATTGAATCATTTGCTGGAAAAAGATGCAAAGTTCGAGTTTACAGATGAATGCAAACAGTCGTTTGATGCCTTAAAGGAAAAGTTGATATCTGCTCCAGTAATGATTAGTCCAGACTGGAATTTACCTTTTGAATTAATGTGTGATGCTAGTGATTATGCAGTAGGAGCTGTTTTGGGACAGAAAATTGATAACAAGTTTAAGCCAATTTATTATGCCAGTAAGACATTAACAGATGCTCAGGAAAATTATACAACTACGGAAAAGGAACATTTGGCAGTAGTTTTTGCATTCGATAAGTTTCGTTCTTATCTTGTCTTAACTAAAACTGTGGTTTATACTGACCATTCTGCATTGAAGTATTTGTTTAATAAGCAGGATGCGCGCCCTCGTTTATTACGATGGATTCTTTTATTGCAGGAATTCGATATTGAAATTAAAGACAAGAAAGGAGCTGAAAATGTCGCAGCTGATCATTTGTCAAGGTTGGAAAATCCGGAATTAGAAATACTAGATGAAGAGGAAATTCAAGATACATTTCCAGATGAGAAGTTGATGACTGCACAAGAAATAATGAATATACCTTGGTTTGCAAATTATGCAAATTATTTGGTTACTAAGATTTTACCAAGGATGGATTATCAAAAGAGAAAAAAATTCTTCTCCGATTTAAAGTATTATTTTTGGGAAGATCCATTTCTTTTCAGGTATTGTGCATATGGTATAATTAGACGTTGTGCACATGGTGAAGAAGCTCAGCAGATTATAAAGCATTGTCATGAAGGACCAGTTGGAGGGCATAATGGACCAAATTACACGGCAAAGAAAATATTTGATGCAGGATTTTATTGGCCGACGATTTTTAAAGACACATATGCTTTTGTTAGGAATTGTGATTCATGTCAGAGAGCTGGAAATATTTCTAAAAGAGATGAGATGCCACAAACTAATATACAGGTTTGTGAAATATTTGATATTTGGGGTAATGATTTCATGGGACCATTTCCTACAAGTCACGGTAATAAGTATATATTAGTTGCTGTGGATTATGTTTCCAAGTGGGCAGAGGCGAAGGCATTACCTACAAATGATGCAAGAGTTGTGGTAAAATTTCTTAAACAATTATTTGCAAGATTTGGAACTCCTAAAGCATTGATTAGTGATCGGGGTACTCATTTTTGCAATACTCAATTGGAGAAAGTATTAAAGAGATATGGAGTTAGTCATAGGATTGCTACACCTTATCATCCACAAACAAGTGGACATGTTGAAGATACAAATCGAGCAATAAAACATATTTTGGAACGTTCTGTTGGATCAAACATAAAAGAGTGGTCAGAGAAATTAGACGACGCACTTTGGGCATATAGGACCGCATTTAAAACACCTACAGGTTGTACTCCTTATAGGTTAATTTATGGGAAAGCTTGTCATTTACCAGTGGAAATAGAACACAAAGCATATTGGGCACTTCGGGAATGCAACATGGATACCGATGATATTGGTAGGCATCGCTTTTTACAGTTACATGAGTTAGATGAGCTTCGTTGGAATGCTTATGACAATTCAAGGCTTTATAAAGAAAGGACGAAGAAATGGCATGATGCGAGAGTTCGGGGAAATAAAGACTTTGTTGCTGGAGAACGTGTGCTTTTATATAATTCCCGTATTCGTTTATTTCCAGGTAAATTACGATCAAGATGGAGCGGACCATATGTGATTCACCAAGTACATGCTAATGGAAGTTTCGATTTAGTAGCACTCGATGGAAGTATTTTTAATGTTAATGGACATCGTTTAAAGAAATATTATGAAGGAACTGTGGAGCATTTTTCGGATATATCTTTGGAAGTATAGTTTACAGGATTAGGTCGAACTTACCGACATTTAAACAAAAGTGCTTCTCAGGAGACAACCTGTGTTTATTTTTATATATGTTATGATTTTTATTTTATTTTAAGGAATGAACTTTGTGGGTATGTTCCCTAGAAACCCTCACGAGACTATAACTCGTCCACTCGGGATACCAAGGGGTTTGAAGGCTTATTGCATATGCTAAATGCAATCGTGATTAACTACGAAACTGTGGATATTGTATATTATTTTTCAAGAGATCAAGGAATCAACCAAGGAGACTTTTTCTTAGCCAATGATGAATTTTGAAAATTTAGTCAGGGGAGTTTTTCTGTTCTATTTTTCTTTCCCTTACTCACTTTTGTTTATCATTTTTATACAATGAGGGCATTGTATAATTTAAGTGTGGAGATAGGGTTCGTAAGAAAAAGAATTTCTTTAATTAATTAATTAAGTTTCTATTGTTCTTAATTTTTACTAAAATTTAAAAATTTAAGTGTATAAATGAGTATTTATTAGTTAGAATACTTTTGTTAAAAGTTTGTTTTGTATTTAAAAGTTTAGACTTTAATTTGGATTAACTGTTTTGTATATATAATGAAAGCTACTTAATAAATATGTGATATATAGTTACATGATATGATGTACTAATAGGCAATCTATATGAAGATTTCTGAATTTTAAGAAATTAATATAAATAACTTGTTTATTATTTTATGGTACATAATATGATGTATGACATAAAAGTCTTAATTCTTAGATTTATCATGCGATAATTTTATATATCTTTATATTTATATAAAAACATTTGGGAGTCTACTAATTGTTTCCTCTGTTGTACGTAAGTACAGACCTGGTTTCTAATTAGTATTCTTAAATAAAGTAAAAGAAAGAAGAAATTATTGATAAAAAATGAATAAAAATAAAAATCAAACTATGTCGCTTTGTTGTACGGTTGTACAGACCTGTCACCGCTGGTTTGATTTAAAAATACTTTACCTGAATCAAGTTATGTCGCTCTGTTGCATGTAAATGCAGACCTGTCACCAATGTCTTGATTCTTAAAAATAGATTTTATATACTTATTTGGAATATAAAAGTAAATTGCATGATTAAGTTTAAGAGTATATCATATATGGAAATCATAAGTAATATACATAATAATAATAAAGATGTATTCAGAAGTATAAATATAGATTTATAGATAAACTTCACTAATCTTTTGGGTTTTTAAATTAAGTGATTATGTTTCATTAGATGTTAAGTAGCATTATAATTCAACCGACCCTGGAATTGCATCAATAATATGTTGATAGATCTTAATAAATAGTGATACTTTACATAACCTTTGACTGTATTGCTATATGAAAATTATCATAAGCTTTGAGATTCTCTACATTAGTAAATCACAATAATAATAGCCAACACGCAAATAGACATAAGTTGATATAATAAGTTTAATAAATAATAGTTTAAATAGTCATAATCTTCTATCCAATTGAGTATTCTTAAGTTGTTCCTTAAAACTTATCTATTAAAGAATTGGTATCAATTATAAATATGTTCGATCGGAACTAAAACGTCTCCCTATCTTATATATTATTGTATAAATTGTATATTGATTGTAATAATTGTAATTAGGATTAATAAATAGTTAGTTATAGATTAAATCACGTTCCCTGTGTTCGAATCTGGACTTACTTATAAAACTATATTCTATGATCAGGATAACACTTGCCTGAATTGTGTGATAGTATTATTTAGTATTTCCTTAATTAAAACTTGTGATTATAATTGCCTATACTTAGCACACATCACTTACGAACATTAGTTAATTTAAACTTCAACGTATTATGATCACATGATCATCTAACATCTAAGTTTACTATTAACTAGTACCTTACTTTACCGAACTTAATTTAACTGTTAAGTCCAGATATATTCACAAAACTTCGTACCATTCATAAGTTAAGACAGAAAATTCGTGTTATCATACCACCGATAACAATCGGGACATGCCGCTCGACTATGCTATGAGTCGAAAGACTTTCAATATGAATTAACCCAAAAGTTCTAAGTTATTACACATATTTAACTAAAGTTCATAAGCCTAAACGTGTAATAAAAGGCTAACTTGTAAATTATTTGTAACCTCAAGGTTCTCAAATCGAAAACAAGTCTAAAACAATGATTATGTAAACTAAATATCGAATAAATCGAACGTCCAATTTACAAATCAAATTGGAAAATTAAAACTTTAATTTTATTTTAAAAGTCAACAAAAGTCAACTGGCTCAACTCGCTTCGCAAGTGTTAGCTGCGAGTCGAGTCTCAATTCGCAGATCAACATGTGTCAAAGAATTTGATTCACTTCGCAAAGTAGATCTGCGATCCGAGTTTTAATATTGAGTTCGCTTCGCATATCAACCTGCGATCCGAGTTCAATCATTGAGTTCACTTCGCAGATCCATATGCGATCCGAGTTCAATCATTGAGTTCGCTTCGCAGATCCATATGCGATCCGAGTTCAAGTATTGAGTTCGCTTTGCAGGAGCGGGCTGCGAGGTGAGTTTGAATATCACTTCGGAGACTTCGCTGAGACTGCGATCCAAGTCCAAATGCATTGATCTAACTCGATATTAAGCAATTGAATTATGTATACATATGCACCATGCATCAATCAACAACCCTTAAAAGTTTCAAGTTTTATCGTTAACTCAATCATACAAAATTCATGAAAATGTAAACCGAAACCTTTCGAGACATAAAACAATCGATTACTCTATAAATACATAGTAAAATCGAATGAGATATACCTCAATAGATGCGTAATCGAGAGTTGTAAATGTTCCACGGAGTGAAAATCCCTTCCTCGTACGTGAAAATCAAAAGTAAACCAAAAATGTGGTTTGGTTCGCGTTGCAGAAAAGTCGCCTTACAGGGTGTTTGGGTTCGCTTCGCAGAATGAGTGGAAAGTGTGAGGGTTTGACTCGTTGACTTGTCACTTTTCTACCCAACCTCACTTCGCAGAATCTCACATCGCAGGGATGTGGATTCGCTTCGCAGAGGAAAGTGATGTTTGACTCATTTGACTTGTCCCTTTTATATTGTAATCTCGATTTGCAGGTTTGACTGGTCAACTTCGTAAGTTTTGACCACAAATGCGAATTTAGCTTTAAATATAAATTGAACTTGTATTTATTTTTACTAGTCAAACTTTTTAACTTCCTATTGCGTTTTTGTCACATTTATTCAACACAGAACAATAAAGTGCAGTTTAACTTAATTCCAAAGGATAACATAATAAATAAATTAAAGTAAACTTTATTTAATTATAATAACATAAACTTTTACAAAAGCAAAATGTAAACATACTTACTAAAAATAAATAAATCCTATGCTCAAATAATTAAGATTTTATCTGCTTAGGGATCATATTAGAAAGAATAAGCTAAACTTAATTGATTTTTAATAAGTCTAAGACGATTGTTAATATTCATACCTCATGAAATTCATATAAGCACAATAAAATTACAATTTTAACCAGTAATAAACTTATATTTATAAAATTCTATCTTATTTACCTTTATCCATACGATATAACATATTATTGAAAAATAACTTATAATTTCTTTAGAACTTATTCACGAAGGTGAATGTTCATTTGTCATAGACAGATCAAGCCGATTACCGATATTATGATCCACATAAACAAATTATACACAGATTTCTGAGCAAACCTTTTATTGTTAATGTGAACAATATCTAGTGTGTTCCACTATACAACATACCGAGGAACTCAAGTACAACTCATAATACTCTATCCTTTATTTATAAGGTAAGAGTTACTAAATGATGTCCTTTAGAAGCGTATAACTTACACTTGACACTAGATACTTTGTATCTTTCATATGTAAGGTAGAGGTTACTAAATGATGCTCTTTAGAAACATATAACTCATCTTTTAGTCTTTTGATACTTTGTATCTTTTTGTTTTTGTTTTAGATAACAGTGCATGGAAGTACTATCGTTCAACAATTAAGACTTGAGTCATACATGGTATAACAGTTTCACAAAAGATAAAACACATGAATTTAGAATTTCTTAACCGCTCGGAAATCTTAGCATAATCTGCCTATCAATATATCGTATGATGAAGCTGACTAGACTAAAGTTATTATTATCACTTATGAAGTAAGAGACATGTTATAATCAGTGGATATAGGTGTATAATAAGATAAATATAACTCAAGTCCTATTTAAAATAGTTATCTTAGGGTGACTTATAGGAATCTACTAACACATCGTACTTAATACTTAAGGTAATTATTCTTAAGCTTATTCTCCTAATGTACTATAATCTCCCAAGTTTTTGCAAATAAAAAATTAAATAATTTCTAAAAGAACTACTGTTGTTCTTTTATCGGAGGCGATTCCCCTAAGGTAACAAGAAAATGAATGCCATACGCCCCCCCCCCCTTTTTGTTTAATTTTAATATAAAAACTTAAACTAACATCTAACTATAACATATCCTTTGGAAGACTAGTTATTCTAGATTCCTCATTCCGTTCAGTTGAATCAATGTCTCAAAACGATTCCTGTGAAAAGCTTTTGTGTACAAGTCTGCCAAGTTATCCAATAATGTAACCTTGACTAACTGAATAAGCTTCTTTTCAGCACAGTCTCTTATGAAATGATGACGAATATCAATGTGCTTTGTCTTGCTGTGCTTTACAGGATTACTAGTTATTGATATGGTGGATTCATTGTCAATCATCATCGGAGTGTTGGTTAAGTTTAATCCATAATCTCTCATTTGCTGTTGAATCCACAACACTTGAGAGCAACAGCTTCCTGTAGCAACATACTCAACTTTACATGTTGAAATGGCTACTGAGGTTTGCTTCTTGCACTGCCAAGACATTAATCTTCCTCCTAGAAACTGACATCCACCAGTTGTGGACTTTCTATTTTGATTGCAACCTCCATAATCAGAATCAGTGTAAGCAATAAAATCCAAGTCTCCTCCAGTCGGATACCAAAGTCCGAGCTTCGGTTTCCCTCTTAGGTAATGAAAGATTCTGTTAACTGCTTGCATATGAGACTCTTTAGGAGAAGCTTGATATCTTGCGCAGATACATACTGCAAACATTATATCAGGCCTAGATGCAGTGAGATACATTAGTGACCTAATCATGGCCCTATAAAGAGTAGGATCCACATCTTTGTCACTCGATGTATCCGGTCCAAGTCCATGATTTTTTGGAATAGGAGTAT
The DNA here is from genome assembly GCA_963422505.1 of Pseudognaphalium luteoalbum. Classification (NCBI taxonomy): domain Eukaryota; kingdom Viridiplantae; phylum Streptophyta; class Magnoliopsida; order Asterales; family Asteraceae; genus Pseudognaphalium; species Pseudognaphalium luteoalbum. Next base: position 90,761,377 of record OY730193.1, on the reverse strand, counting down.
GATATATGCGTGTTTCATCCATCTTAAATCGTTTTAACAGTTCATAGGTGTACTTTGTTTGATGAATGAACATACCATCTTCTTTTTGATCAACTTGTAATCCTAAGAAGAAATTCAACTCTCCCATAGCAGACATTTCAAAACTTTTTCACATGACTTTCTCAAATTCTTGACACATCTTTTCGTCAGAGGACCCAAAAATGATGTCATCAACATATACTTGAACAAGCAGAAAGTCATTCTTCTTCCATTTAACAAAAAGTGTACTATCAATTGAACCTCTTGTAAGTCCATTCTCAAGTAGGTACTTTGATAGTGTCTCACCATGCCCTGGGTGCTTGATGTAATCCATATAGAGCCTTATTCAACCGATATACTCTATCTGGATAATCTGGATCAACAATCCCTGGTGGTTGAGAGACATACACCAATTATTGTACTTTGCCATACAAAAAGGCACTCTTAACATCTAACTGATACACTTTAATTTCCTTGTAAGTTGCAAATGATAAGAATAGTCTTATTGCTTCAAGCCTAGCTACAGGTGTAAACACTTCGTTATAATCTATTCCTTCTTCTTGATTGAATCCCTGAACCACTAAACGAGCTTTATTGCGAGTAATAATTCCCGATCGTCTCTTTTGCACTTCAAGACCCATTTAGTTCCAATAGGATACTCACCAGAAGGTAAGTCAACTAGCTCCCAAACATTCAGTTTTTTAAACTGAGTCAATTCTTCTTGCATAGCTTCTACCCACGAATTTTCTTTCAATGCTAGTTGAACATTTTTAGGTTCAACTTATGAGATAAAGCATGCATAAAGACATTTATTGGTGATCCCAGTTTCTTTAATTGACACATATAAGCTGGTGTAATCAGAAGCACTAGCTTTAGCTTGACTCCTCGTAAACATTGGAATGTTTTGATCACCAATGATATTTTCCACAGGATGATTCTTACTTGTTCTAGTGACAGTTACTAGTTCAACAAGTATCTCATCATCCAAATTGGTGCCAATATTTTCCAATGGTGGCATATCCTCATCAGTACTATACATCTCATCAGAAGTTATTCTTTCTCTCAATTCCCTTGTAGGGGTAAAGATATCATCTAATACCCTTTGAGTAATGATGCACCACCAACGGTCGATCGGGTTTTCACCCTGTCATCGGACCGTCCGTCAGCGGCGGCGTCAGTGGAGTTTTTTTAAAATTTGTTTTTTTTGCTGGGCCTAAGTATACTAAAGCTATGGGTAAGTACAGCGATAGGTATGACCTAGGGTCGTTCTTCAAACTACAACTGGCATGGGATCTAGGATTTTAATTATCTACGGGAATTTAGCTAGGGTTTAAAAGAGGTTTTGGTTTGTTTTGGTTTTAACTAACTACTAATTATCTAAAATTAAAATAAAGTAAAGTGGAGGGGAGGTGGCAACGAGAACTTATAGGTGAAGCGAGTGTTTACTTTGATAATTACTCATACTATTTAGGGGTAGTTAATGGGATAAAGCCTTAGTTAAGATGACATTAATATTTCCTAATGAGCCATAACTCCTAGCCTATTATCTATCTAACGTAGAGTTGTCCGCAATCAGATAAATAATATGTCACGCGGATAACAGTTATGGAATGTAAACTACACCGGAAGTTGTCCCAAATGTAGCAACCAATTTAAACAACAACCATCCTCGAGTCCTATCCCCCAATCTCGGACATTTGAGATATCCGAATCATGACATGAATTGTTGAATAAACAAAAACATGAACAGGGGTTTCCCACCGGGACAAGTTGGGATGGTCTGGTCTAACGGCTGATTAAATTGAACATCATTATTTCATATAAATCATTTTAACTATTCTATGCATGTTAAACTGGTATATGCCATTGATAAATATTCGAAAACCTAATCATGTAACTAATCAACATAATAGATACTAGCATGCAAACCTTAAGCAACAATCAAACAAGAACATGCAGAAAGGCAGCATAGCAAGGATCAAATTATGCAAAGTGACAGGTTACATGGTTAAGTCACAAGTGTCCCGAAAGTTCTCTCTAAGACACTTGTTAAATGGCCTGAATCTAATCTATCTCTAATCCTACGCTTCGTGTCTCCCTCTGGTAATATTTCAACCAGGAGAACACCGGCCATGTCGAGTTCAACGATCATCAGACATAGAATAATTAGTGGCATACAACTAGCAATTGGCCAAGCCTAGAAGGATGTTACTAACTACAGCATAAGTTGGATAGATAAACATTTGAGATTCAATTCATAGATTCAAATATAATTCAACAGCATACAGACAGATTAACAGCATGATTTAAGTATAACTACCCTAGCATGACAACTATCATAGCAAACACAGATTTGTCTAGCTAAGCATGGCAATAATCCTAGCAAGTAATTCTAAACAAGTATAGCAACAACACAACATTATTTAAAATAACAAGATAGAGATTATAATAGAACCTGACAAAGCGTTATTACAAATCGTGCAACACCACAGTCTCGGAGCACCTCCGTTACAATTAAGCTACTAATCTACTAGCTTAACTAATCTAATTAACTAACTAACTAATGTAGAAGTGAGGTGTAGAGTGTGTGAAAATGAAGGTGTGTTGAAATGATGAAATGAGGCTTGTATTTATAGAGATCGCACAGCCGTATCCGTAGACCGTATCTAAACCTCCAAACGCACAACCGTATCGCAAAGGCGAATAAAAATCAGATTTTTATCACCCAAACGCACGATACGGCTGAGCTGGACCGTATACGGCTGAACTGGACCGTATATAGCTGTGCATAGGGTAAATACGGCTGAACTGGGCCGTATACGGCTGAGCACAGGCCGTATACGCCCTGCACAGACCGTATATGGTCCAGGTCCATCCGTATACGGCCTGGACCAGCCGTATACGGCCTGGTTCAGCCGTATGCTGGTTCCTCGGTTCTTCGTTTCTTCGTTCAGGCGTAACTTCTTCGTCGTTTATCCATTTTGAGCGTTCTTTATATCCACGCGTTTGTATTTTCCTAACGAAGAAAATGACATAAGTTAGAGGTCATAATTCTTTGTGTAGCTCAAAAAGTGCTAGAACGAGTGAACGAGAATGCTTATGACCGTATTCGTTAGATTTATCGTGTTTTTCGACCATTTTAGTTGACTTTTGAAATATTGTCTATATTTTGGCCCATGTGACGAGTTTTAATGATAAAGTATCTATTTTGATTAGTTTCGTCACATATTGGGATAAAAAGGTGAGATTAATGTCCACGACACGCGATGGTTATAAACGGGAGTCGGTATCTCAAAGGACTACCTTTGTAGTTGTTACACAACTATATATGTCCAAATTACTATGATTTGGTTGATTATTTGGTTTGTGTTTTGAAAACGTGTACGGCCCGTTGGTGACAGATTTATAATAATAACCTTAACTATTATTATTATACTTTGATTTATCCATTTTTGCGTATTAATCGTATCGTATTTGGTTTGGTTATTGAAAAGTGATTTTTAAACACTTAGAATGTTTTTGGCTTCTGTTTTTGGGTTTTTGCGACACTAAATGCGACATAACCCTTGTGTTTCGCAACACAAAGCTTGTGTTCTGCAACACAAGGCTTGTGTCTCATGTCTGCGACACAATATGCGACACAATGCTTGTGTTCCGCAACACAAGGCTTGTGTCTTATGATATGCAACTTAATGCGACACTAAATGCGACACAATGCTTGTGTCTTATGTTTTGCGACACTAAATGCGACACAATGCTTGTGTCTTATGTTTTGCGACACTAAATGCGACACAATGCTTGTGTCTTATGTTTTTGCGACACTAAATGCGACACAATGCTTGTGTCTTATGTTTTGCGACACTAAATGTTACACAGTGCTTGTGTTCCGCAACACAAGGCTTGTGCTCCGCAACACAAGGCTTGTGCTCCGCAACACAAGGCTTGTGTCGCAAAGATGAACACCAGCCCAGAACCCAGCGGCTGTCGCGATTTTTCAACCCAAAACCCAAATCTAACTCATTTTTAGGCTGCAAAATCGTGTTTTCCTCATACATTTGGACAATACTAAGTTGTGTAAACATTATAACACCGAAATAATACACCAAAATGAGTAGATCTAAATATTTAGAGAATTTCTTACAATTGCAAATTGAGACAAACGAGGAAGAAAACGAGGGGGGTGCGTTTGTTAATCTTGTTCCTCTCTTGATGGTGATTCCGAAAATGTAACTTTTGTTGTCGGTTATGCTAGATCCGAAAATTTGGTGGTGATGGGTTTGAGAGTGTTTTTGTGGTGTGTGTGTGTGTGTGTTTTTTTTTGTTGAAATGGAAATGAAAGAAAGAGGGAAAGAGGTGGGGTGTAGGTGAAAGCCTCACCTTTTTCAGTCCCCGCAATCGCGCTCCGTGCGGTGTTCGGTTTACCGTTCGTTTAAACGTTAAATGTTTATTTTATACGTTTAAATATACGTTTTAAAATACGAATAATTACCCAATATTTTTGTTGAAGTATTTTACCAAATACTTAATGGTTGTGTTATCAAATATAACTTTAACTTGTTTCGATTTGTTTGCGCGTTTAATAATCTAATCGTGTAGTCCTTGTTTGTACGATACAAATTTGAATTGAAATATTATCTAAATAATATTTTGGATATAATTGCGTTATTAAATAATATTATATTATTTAATAAAATTTTCACCAACGTCCGTATTAATTGAATCGAATTGCATTCGTTTTGAAACTCGTACGATTTAATCAAATCGCATACTTGTATATATATTCATCAATATATATGTTGATACATTAATTAGCCTACACAGAACTTGATTAGGCACTAACTACTAGTCCTAATTTGATGGGTGTCACATTCTCCCCCTGTTAGAAGAATTTCGTCCCGAAATTTATGTTAAAGTCATGTTTGATGTTGAGTCAGTGAAGAGTTGAGGATACTTGAGTCGCATTTGGTCCTCCCGTTCCCAGGTAAATTCCGGACCACGCCGCGAATTCCACCTGACTTTGACGATGGGAATGCGACTTTGTTTGAGTTGTTTGACCTCACGGTCCATGATTTCGGTGGGTTCTTCAACAAAGCGAAGCTTGTCATCAACTCGAATTTCATCGAGTGGAATGATAAGTGTCTCATCAGACAGACATTTCTTCAAATTTGAAATATGAAAAGTGGGGTGCACACTGCTGAGCTCGGATGGCAGCTACAATCGATATGCCACTGGACCAATCCTCTCGAGGATCTCGAATGGTCCAATGTATCTGGGATTTAGTTTCCCTCGTTTGCCAAATCGGATTACGCCTTTCCAAGGCGATACTTTGAGTAGTACTCGATCCCCAACCTGGAATTCGAGTGGTTTGCGTCTCACGTCAGCATAACTTTTCTGACGATCACGTGCGGCTTTGAGTTTGTTTTGGATCTCGAAGATCTTTTCAGTTGTCTCGTGAATGATTTCAGGACCAGTGAGTTGGCTGTCTCCCACTTCGGTCCAACAGATAGGTGATCGGCACTTACGACCGTACAGTGCCTCGAAAGGAGCAGCCTTGATGCTGGTGTGATAGATGTTGTTGTACGAAAACTCGCACAACGGTAGATGTTTTTCCCAGTTTACACCAAAATCAACTACGCAAGCTCGTAGCATGTCTTCCAGTGTTTGAATTGTTCGTTCACTTTGGCCGTCGGTTTGAGGGTGGTATGTGGTACTCATATCAAGACGAGTACCCAATGATTTTTGAAGTGATTGCCAAAAGTGAGAGGTGAATCGACTATCCCTATCGGAGATAATCGAGATTGGAACACCATGTCGAGAAACAACCTCTTTGATGTAGATTTGTGTGAGGCGTTCCATTTTGTCGGTTTCCTTGATTGCCAGAAAATGAGCAGATTTTGTGAGACGATCGACGATCACCCAAATGGTATCGCAACCGCTCGATGACTTTGGTAGTTTGGTTATGAAATCCATGGAAATTTGTTCCCATTTCCATTCAGGAATGCTGGGTTGTTGGAGTAAACCAGAAGGTTTTTGGTATTCAGCTTTGACTTTCGAGCAAGTAAGACACTTGCTGACGTATGTAGCGATTTCAGCTTTCATATTCGGCCACCAATAAAATTCCTTGATGCCGTGATACATTTTTTCGGATCCAGGATGGAAAGAATATTTGGACTTGTGAGCTTCATCCATCACTAAGTCTCATAGGTTTCCAAAACTGGGTAACCAAATTCGGTTTGAGAAATACCTAATCCCGTTAGGTTTGATTTCGAATTGTTTGTCCATGCCTCGCAAGGCTTCGTTCTTGGTGTTATCGGGTTTCAGAGCTTCGAGTTGAGCAGTGAGAATCTGAATGTTTAGATCATTGTGAATAGTCATGCTGAGGGCTCGAACTCGAAGTGGTTTCGTTCGTTCTTTTCGACTGAGGGCATCGGCAACAACATTTGCCTTACCCGGATGGTATTTGAGTTCGCAGTCATAATCAGTAAGCAACTCGACCCATCGATGTTGCCTCATGTTGAGATCCTTTTGATCGAATATGTGCTGGAGACTTTTATGATCGGTAAAGATTGTGCACCTAGTGCCGTAGAGGTAATGTGTCCAGATTTTGAGAGCAAAAACGACAGCTCCTAGCTCGAGGTCGTGAGTGGTGTAATTCTTTTCGTGAATCTTGAGTTGTCGTGAAGCGTAAGCTATGACTTTGTCTCATTGCATCAGAACGCAACCGAGACCTTGATGAGAAGCATCGCAGTATACCACGTAGTGATCGGTGCCTTCGGGTAATGATAGAATAGGAGCACTGCAAAGCTTTTGTTTTAAAAGTTGAAATGCTGACTCTTGTTTGTCAGTCCAATCAAACTTTTTGTCTTTCTGAGTCAGGGTTGTGAGTGGTTGGGCTATTTTCGAAAATTTTTCAATAAATCACCGATAGTATCCGGCAAGACCCAAGAATTGACGTACTTCGGTTGGAGATGTTGGTGCTTGCCAGCACTTGATGGCCTCGATTTTTGATGGATCGACATGGATTCCTTGACTATTAACAACATGTCCAAGGAATTGAACGGATTGTATCCAGAACTCAAACTTGGAGAATTTGGCATATAACTCCTCGTGTCTGAGTAGTTCTAGGACGGTTTTGAGGTGTTGCGCGTGTTCTTGTTCGTTTCGTGAGTATATGAGAATGTTGTCGATGAAGACAATGACAAACTTATCAAGGTAAGGTTTGCACACCCGATTTATAAGGTCCATGAATACAGCCGGTGCGTTTGTTAAACCGAAGGGCATCACCTGAAATTCATAATGCCCGTAACGAGTTCAGAAAGCAGTTTTCGGGATATCGGTGTCGTGAACTCGAAGTTGATGATAACCTGACCGAAGATCGATCTTTGAATAAATACTCGACCCTTGTAGTTGGTCAAACAGGTCATCAATGCGAGGAAGTGGATATCGATTCTTGACGGTCAACTTGTTCAACTCTCGGTAGTCGATACACATTCTGAACGAACCGTCTTTCTTTTTCACAAATAAGACTGGAGCTCCCCAAGGTGAAGAACTCGGCCTAATGAATCCTCTCTCCAGGAGTTCCTGTAATTGGTTGGACAACTCCTGAAGTTCGGATGGGGCTAAGCGGTATGGTGCTCGGGCCGCAGGTGCGGCACCTGGCACAAGGTCGATTGAGAACTCAACCTGTCTTGGTGGTGGTAGACCAGGTAGTTCTTCGGGAAAGACTTCTGGAAAGTCTCGAACGATGGGCACATCTTCAAGTCGCTTCTCCTCCGACTTCTTCTCCATGATGTGTGCGAGGATTGCTTGATAACCCTTTCTCAGAAATTTCCAGGTTTTCAAACAAGATATAATATTGAGTCTCGTCTACCCGGTCTCCCCCTGTATGATTAAAGTTCCACCGGCGGTGAGGGGTATGCGAACGACTTTGTCATGACAGATAATTTCAGCCTGATGTTTGGACAACCAGTCCGTACCAATGATAACGTCGAAACTTCCATTTTCAACAGGCATAAGATCGATTGAAAAGGTTTCGTTGGCTAGGTTTAAAGTGCAATTAGGTATCACACTATCGGTTTCTATTAGTTTGCCATTTGCTAGCTCTACGGTGTACATAACATCTAAGGCCACGGGGGTGATGTCAAGTAGCGGGTAAAATTCATCAGAAATAAAGCTCCTATCGGCACCAGTATCAAATAGAATAGAAGCAGTTAAGTTGTTGAGGAGGAACATACCCGTGACCACATTCGGGTCCTGACGGGCATCCCCGGAGTTGAGTACGAATGCTCTTCCTTTAGCGTTGTTGTTGTTGTTGTTGCTACTTCGTTTAGGACACTCATTCCTGTAATGTCCAGCCTCTCCACATCCATAACAGGATTTGGGTTGTTGGTTGTTGCTGTTGTTGGATTTAGGGGCTCGGCAATCCTTAGATGAATGCCCGTACTTCCTGCAGTTGTTGCAGGGAGACTTGCATGGACCATGGTGATGATAGTTACACTTGGAACAGTATGGCCTGTCCCCAGTGTAGCTACGTTTGGGCTCGGAATTGGTGTTATAAACTTGGATGGTATTGGGCTTTTTGCTTTGGCTGTTGTGAGGTTCAGAGGATTTGCGTTTGTTGTTGTTGGAGGAGTTGTTGGATGTCTCACGGTTGACAACTAGTGCCATGAGTTCATGTGCTAGCCGGATAGCACTTTCGGTAGTGGTTAGTTTGGCCGAAGCGACATTTCCTTGAATGCTCTCAGGAAGGCCGCGGATGTACCTTTTGATGCCTTTTGTCTCCGGTTCAACCAATCCCGGACATAGTAAGGCAAACTGTTGGAACCTGGTGGTATAACTCTCAATATCGGTACCCTGCACCGTCAAGTGCCAAAATTCTTCCTCCAGACGTTGTAGGGCTTCTTCGGGACAGTACTTCTCCGTTAGCTTCTTCTTCAATTCAGCCCAAGGGAGTCGGTTTGCTATTTCGATGCCCACAGAGTTGGCGTGGGTGTTCCACCACGTAAGAGCACCTTCCTGAAAGGTGTATGCAGTGAACTTGACTTTGTTATCCTCCGTACAGTTACAGAGGTTGAAGACGGATTCCATACGTTCAATCCATCTGATTAGACCAATAGCACCTTCCGTGCCCTTGAAGTAGAGTGGTTTGCAGCTGAGAAAATCCTTGTAAGAGGAAGGCTTGATAACAGGGGTATTGACTGGGGTCTCACCAGTACTTCAGGAGTTTCGTGGTGAATCCCGAGCAGCCAAAGCATCGGCCACTGCTCGAGATACGACAGCAGCGAGTTCAGCGTCACTGTAACTTTTCCTCTTTGGCGGCATGATTCTTCTAGGAAGAAACAAGAGGCACATGAGAAGTTGTTCCAGAACGATAATTCGACAGATGTATATATATATTAAAGCGGTAATATACAACATCACAAAGAGAAAATTAACAATGTAAGATAGTCGAGAGAAATTGTCGATTGATATTACGATGTTAAACGATTACAGACAATTTCGAGTTATGAGTTTCAAAAGTTACTAACTTAGAAGGTTTTCAAAAGTTCCGGGAATTGTTACATCCAGTCGAATTACATAGGTCCTACGAAAGATAAAGTACAGATTTAGCCCTAACTAATCCTGTCGTAGATTGAGTTGTGGCAGCAGTGCGGTGAGATGGTCTACAGATTTTGCAAGTTTGCTAACCATTTGGAGGGCGTCTTCGGTTTCCCTTAGACGTGTCTCGCACTGATTCAGCCTTGACTGTAGGACGGCAATTTCATTTCGGTTGCCAATCACTTGGTTGTGGACAACCTCCATAGTTTCGATGGTTTCACCCAGACGGTTGTCAAGGGTGTCCATGTGGTTGATGGTATTTTCGTGATCTTCGGAGACTTTGTTGATTCGTTCGAGTGAAGTGAGTCTCCAGTTTTCGTTGGTTTCTTGGATTTCGATATCCATAGCGTTAAGTCGTTGCTCGTGGTGGTGTACTCTAGCGGCTAAATTCGGTAGAGTAGGGTGAGCAGGATATGGGCTAGCCCGAGGCGACCTGGGGTCCCTCCTAGCCACTCTTGGGTTTCGTGATCCATACGGATGACAGCATGATGAATTGGGTGGTGTGTTTGCCATTCTAAGATAAAGCGTTAGAAAGAATGAGGCCTATATCCATATTATACATATATAATATAGCCTAAGATATTGAGCTGGAGCGAGGCCTATCTATGTATATATATATATACCACATAATAGCCTATTGTATCTAGCACATACATGTTTGAGTCCCGATTCTCTCGAGGTCAGAGTCCACTAGTGTATCCTGTTCAACCATGACTCCTTTCAGATCTCACATCGTATTCCTTTAATTGTACATAGTTGATCAGGCTATGTTAAATTAAACCAATACAATGTAGTCATTGAACCTAATCATACTTAGTAAGGAATACTGCCTAACGGTCATAGTCTAGGCCCACTAAATGCAACCTAGTTCACTATAACCTTAGGCTCTGATACCAATCTGTAACACCCCCAAATTTACTGTTTAGCGGAAGCATACATTGGGTGTTACTAATCAATAGACAAGCACAAAGATATAATGAACGACCACTATAGAGTTACATTTGTATTAATAAAAACCAAAGTTTACATCAAAAATAGAGTTACATTATCTCGGTGGAACTTGAGAGATTTAAGTACATAATTAATCTATACAAAATATAATAATGCAGCTAAATCTCTGATTGTTTGCATGCTGACTCGAGCTAATTGATCTTGATTGTGCAATCCAACCTACTGCTGGTCACCTGTGATACATGCTAAAATGGGTCAGCGAAACGCTGGTGAGCTCACAGGTTTGTATGTCAACACATAATTGTATGAACCGCAAGATTTATAATTGAATTTATAAAGCAATTAAGCAAAATAAAAGTTATACAGCCATGAGCACATAGTCTGAGCTTAACATGAGTGTCAGGTCCAATTAAGGAAACCCAACTTGAATGCCTCCTACGAGTGCCTAATCCACACTCGTCTTCCGAAATGCTAATACGTCCATTTGTCCAGTTAGTGCGTGCTAACCCGGACGAGGATTGTCAATCCTATATGATATCATATACTAACATTCACGCTACTCCGTATTACCAGACTATGCTATGGAGGGCTTTAAATTGATTAGTTGAAGTAACTCATGTAGTATTTGATTTTGATTTGTACTTGCGTTCAACTTGTAAAACAAAACGAGCAATATTATCACACCCCTGATTGAAAAACAGTAAAATAGGGGCCATGAGACTCACCTGAGCCTTGAGTGTTTAAATTAATAAACTTGAATTGATTAGCCGAGTATCGATGTCCGAAGACTTGTAACCTGAGGGTGTCCACGACACGCGATGGTTATAAACGGGAGTCGGTATCTCAAAGGACTACCTTTGTAGTTGTTACACAACTATATATGTCCAAATTACTACGATTTGGTTGATTATTTGGTTTGTGTTTTGAAAACGTGTACGGCCCGTTGGTGACAGATTTATAATAATAACCTTAACTATTATTATTATACTTTGATTTATCCATTTTTGCATATTAATCGTATCGTATTTGGTTTGGTTATTGAAAAGTGATTTTTAAACACTTAGAATGTTTTTGGCTTCTGTTTTTGGGTTTTTGCGACACTAAATGCGACATAACCCTTGTGTTTCGCAACACAAAGCTTGTGTTCTACAACACAAGGCTTGTGTCTCATGTCTGCGACACAATATGCGACACAATGCTTGTGTTCCGCAACACAAGGCTTGTGTCTATGATATGCAACTTAATGCGACACTAAATGCGACACAATGCTTGTGTCTTATGTTTTGCGACACTGAATGCGACACAATGCTTGTGTCTTATGTTTTGCGACACTAAATGCGACACAATGCTTGTGTCTTATGTTTTTGCGACACTAAATGCGACACAATGCTTGTGTCTTATGTTTTGCGACACTAAATGCGACAGAGTGCTTGTGTTCCGCAACACAAGGCTTGTGTTCCGCAACACAAGGCTTGTGCTCCGCAACACAAGGCTTGTGTCGCAAAGATGAACACCAGCCTAGAACCCAGCGGCTGTCGCGATTTTTCAACCCAAAACCCAAATCTAACTCATTTTTAGGCTGCAAAATCGTGTTTTCCTCATACATTTGGACAATACTAAGTTGTGTAAACATTATAACACCAAAATAATACACCAAAATGAGTAGATCTAAATATTTAGAGAATTTCTTACAATTGCAAATCGAGACAAACGAGGAAGAAAACGAGGGTGGTGCCTTTGTTAATCTTGTTCCTCTCTTGATGGTGATTCCGAAAATGTAACTTTTGTTGTCGGTTATGCTAGATCCGAAAATTCGGTGGTGATGGGTTTGAGAGTGTTTTTGTGGTGTGTGTGTGTGTGTGTGTTTTTTTTGTTGAAATGGAAATGAAAGAAAGAGGGAAAGAGGTGGGGTGTAGGTGAAAGCCTCACCTTTTTCAGTCCCCGCAATCGCGCTCTGTGCGGTGTTCGGTTTCCCGTTCGTTTAAACGTTAAATGTTTATTTTATACGTTTAAATATACGTTTTAAAATACGAATAATTACCCAATATTTTTGTTGAAGTATTTTACCAAATACTTAATGGTTGCATTGTAAAATATAACTTTAACTTGTTTCGATTTGTTTGCGCGTTTAATAATCTAATCGTGTAGTCCTTGTTTGTACGATACAAATTTGAATTGAAATATTATCTAAATAATATTTTGGATATAATTGCGTTATTAAATAATACTATATTATTTAATAAAATTTTCACCAACGTCCGTATTAATTGAATCGAATTGCATTCGATTTGAAACTCGTACGATTTAATCAAATCGCATACTTGTATATATATTCATCAATATATATGTTGATACATTAATTAGCCTAACACAGAACTAATTACATGTAATAAAACTTGATTAGGCACTAACTACTAGTCCTAATTTGATGAGTGTCACAACCTACTAGTCGGCTCAAGGTGGTTCAAAGATATAGACTTCCACACCAGAGGGGAAATCTTCGATGTAGTGCTTTAAGCGATGACCATTGACTTTAAAATTACCGTCCGGGGCTTCTAGTTCGACTGCTCCGAAGGTAAAGACTCTTGATATAACAAATGGTCCACTCCACCTTGATCTGAATTTGCCGAAGAATTTCTTGAAGCGCGAATTGAAGAGAAGAACTTTGTCTCCGGGCTTGAACTTAGAATATTTGAGTTTAGCATCATGAGTATTCTTTGTTCATTCTTTGAAGTGCAGAGAGCTATCTTATGCTTGGTCTCTTAATTCGGCTAGTTCATTCAGTTGCATTTTCCGATATGATCCAATTGCAGAAGGGTCTAAATTACAACCTCTTAGCGCCCAGTGAGCTTTATACTCCAACTCTATCGGTAGATGACACGCTTTTCCGTAGACTAGTCTGTAGGGCGTGGTTCCTAGTGGTGATTTATATGCGGTTCTGAACGCCACAGAGCATCGTCTAATTTTTCAGCCCATCTTTCCCTATGATTAACAACGGTTCGTTCTAAAATTCTCTTGAGCGCTCGATTCGTCACTTCGGCTTGCCCATTCGTCTGCGGGTGGTAAGCCGTAGAGGTCTTATGGGTGACACCATAATATTGTAATGTCCTCATAAACTGAGCATTATAGAAGTGCGTGTCTCGATCACTAATGATCGCTTTTGGAGTACTGAAACGTGAGAAGAGCTACTTTAAGAATTTTACTACTACTTGGGAATCATTTGTAGTAAATGCTTGGGCTTCGGCCCATCTGGAGACGTAGTCGACAGCAACCAGAATATACTCTTTCCCATATGATTTTGGGAATGGTCCCATAAAATCCAACCCCCATATATCAAAGATCTCGCAAGCTTGGATGTTAGTAAGTGGCATTTCACTTCTCGATGAAATACTTCCAAACCTTTGGAAAGCATCGCAGTGTTTCACCAAGTCGTGAGCGTCTCTGAATATAGTAGGCCAGTAGAAGCCAGAGTCATATACCTTTCTTGCAGTAATATTTGCTCCGTGATGTCCTCCAGTTGGTCCGTGATGACTTTGGTGAAGAATGTTCCTTGCCTCCCTCTCGTCTGCGCATCTTCTAATGATTTGGTCCGGGCATACTTTGAATAAGTATGGATCGTCCCAATAGTAGTTCTTTACGTCTCTAAAGAATTTGCACTTTCTAGAGGTGGGCATTCCTTTTGGCACAATTCCTCCAACCAGATAATTTGCGTAGTCTGCATACCAAGGGTTGTAAGTGAATTGAGATCCCTTTTGGTATCCTCCGATATTCATGAGTTGTTCTTCAGGAAACTGGTCTTGAATCTCTTTCTCATCAAGCTTCTCCATCGACGGATTTTCCAGTCGACTAAGATGATCTGCTGCGACATTCTTGGCTCCCTTTTTATCCTTGATTTCTATGTCAAATTCTTGGAGGAGGAGAATCCATCTAAGCAGTCTTGGCTTAGCGTCTTGCTTTTTGAAGAGATACTTCAAGGCTGAGTGATCTGTATAGACAATAGTTTTGGACAATATTAAATAAGAACGAAATTTATCGAAAGCGAATACTACCACAAGAAGCTCTTTCTCTGTTGTGGTGTAATTCTCTTGTGCATCAGCGAGTGTCTTGCTGGCATAGTAGATTGGCTGAAACTGCTTCTCCTTCCTTTGTCCTAAGAAAACTCCAACAGCGAAGTCACTAGCATCGCACATGATTTCGAACGGAAGACTCCAATCGGGGGCGACCATGATCGGTGCATGTGTGAGCTGATCCTTTAAAATGTTGAAAGCTTTAAGACAGTCATCTGAAAAGACAAATGGAGTGTCCTTCTCGAGAAGGTGCGTCATAGGTCGAGAGATCTTAGAGAAATCCTTGATAAAGCGATGGTAGAATCCGGCGTGACCTAGAAAACTGCGAATGGCTTTAACAGAAGTAGGTGACGGAAGTTTGGCAATAGTCTCAACTTTGGCTTTGTCAACTTCGATTCCATATTTTGATATTCGATGTCCTAAAACTATTCCTTCTTTCACCATAAAGTGGCACTTTTCCCAGTTTAAGACAAGATTTGATTCTTCGCATCGGGTTAGCATCCTTTCAAGGTTGGAAAGACAAGATGTGAAGGAATCACCAAAGACTGAGAAGTCGTCCATGAATACCTCCATACACTGTTCAATCATGTCATGGAATATTGCCACCATACACCTTTGAAATGTTGCAGGCGCATTGCATAAACCGAATGGCATGCGGCGGTAGGCAAATGTACCATATGGGCATGTGAATGGCGTCTTTTCCTGGTCCTTTGGATCGAGAGGAATTTGAAAATAGCCGGAGAAACCATCGAGGAAGCAGTAATATTCATTCCCCGATAATCTTTCCAACGTCTGATCGATGAACGGCAGAGGGAAGTGATCTTTCCGGGTGGCTTCATTTAATTTCCGGTAGTCGATACACACCCTCCAGCCGGTGATGGTTCATGTAGGAATCAATTCATTATTTTCGTTAGCGATAACCGTCATTCCTTCTTTCTTTGGGACAACCTGAACTGGGCTGACCCATGGGGAATCTGAGATAGGATAGATCAAACCAGCGTCCAAGAGTTTGATAACCTCTTTCTTGACCACGTCTTGAATCTTCGGGTTTACTCTCCTCTGTCTCTGTATAGAAGGTTTGAAGTCGTTTTCCATGAGTATCTTGTGCGTGCAGTAATTCGGACTGATCCCTTGTATATCAGAAATCTTCCATGCAATCGCCTTCTTGTGTGACTTCAAGACCTGGATAAGTCTTGCTTTCTCTTTTGGTGAAAGACCTTTGGCAATTATGACGGGTAGGTGTGAGGTTCCTTCGAGAAAAGCATATTCCAAGTGAGAGGGTAATTCCTTCAGCTCCAATTCTGGCGGTTCTTCGATAGAGGGTTTCATTCGAGCGATCTCGTCTCTTTGTAACTCGTCATACTCCTTTTGGAACTCTGATTCTTCTGGAGATGAGTCGGCTGTAGTGGCTAATGCTATTTCTACTAGTTCTGTCTCATTGGAAAACGCGTTCTTCTTTAACTCGTATTTGCAGGTAGATGATGAAAAGGTTGCATTATCCTCAGTGATGATGACATCATTGGTGAGTGCGAACTTTTGAAATTGAGCTTTAGAAGAAGTACTTATGGTGATTTATGGATTTGATTTCTCACAACCTTCAGATAGTTGTGGTAAAGTACCGGAATCCATCTCCTCAAAAGATTTGAGAATTTCAGCTACAGACGGAGACGATTCGTGTATCGGAAAAAACTGATTTCTTCTTAAAAGTGGGATAGGGATGCCTTCGCCTAAAGGAACAGCAACAACAGAGTTGTTCGTGGGAGAGTAGTTAGGCGGTGCTAAAGGATTCTTCATTTCAGGTAATGGAAATAGCAGCTTTCTGGAAGGTTCTGATTGGTCGGAGATAGCTGAGCAGAGTCCGATGTCGTTTGGGCAAAGTCTTCTTTTGGTTATGACAGTGCTGGAGAAAGGTTCGTTACTGCTGACTGCTAGAATCTCCTCCAAATGCTCGTCATATATTTCCTGCATGGCATCCACAAGACCAAGATCTTCTCCCATAGGGTGCTTTATCAACTTATCGATATTAAAGGTGACTTCCTCCGCTCCAACCCTCAGTTTTAAAGATTTTTCGTTTACATCTATCACAGCCTTGGCAGTGTTTAGGAAAGGTCTACCAAGGATGAGGGGAACGTGGGCATCTTCCTCAATATCCATAATGACAAAGTCAACCGGGAAGATAAATTTACCGACTCGGACCATTATATCTTCAGCAATTCCTCGGGGGAGTTTAACTGATCTATCAGCTAATTGGATGGTCATTTGAGTGGTTAGCAGTTCACCTAATCCTAGTTTCTTATAGAGAGAGTAAAGCATAAGATTGACACTAGCTCCTAGGTCAGCTAAGGCGTTACTAACTTGGATGTTTTGAAGAAAACAGGGAATAGTGAAACGGCCAGTATCTCCTAGTTTGGGTGGAAGGCCATGTAACATGATTGCTGAGCATTCAGCATCTAAGGGTAAACTAACTATTTGTCTCAATTTTTCCTTATTTGAAATGAGTTCTTTGAAAAACTTAGCACAACTAGGCATCTCTACTAAAGCGTCTAATAGTCTATCGTTTAAGTGCAGGCTTTTAAACATTTCTAGATATTTCCCAAATTGTGCTTCCTGTTTCTCTTTCTTAAGCCTACCAGGGAAGGGTATCCTAGTTCGTGGAATGATTTCTGGGGCTTTAGGTGATACTAGATCTGGTGCAGTGACAGGGGTGTCACTAGGCACTGGATCAATGGTCGGTTCAGAGATAGGAAGTTGATTTGAAGAATTATCTGAGGATTTCTCATTTCTGGTTTCTTTACCTCCTCTAGTGATGACCATGATTCCTCCTTGGTTCTCAACTTTTAAAAATAGTTGTTTAAGACTAACTTCTAGGTTTTTGATCAACTCTTCTGATATTTTAAGTAAAGCATCAATTTTATCTTGAAAATCTGTTACTTGTCTGTTTATGTTCATTTGATCAACCATGAAATTAGTCAAAGTTTCATTATAGTGTTGTTGAGAATTTACGGGAGAATCTGACATATTAGGGGATAAAGGTTGCAGAAACTGAGTAAGTGGGTTATTGGTTGGCCGCTGAATGAAAGTTTTAGAATAAAAGTTCGATTCAGGGTTTTTAACAGTAGTGACAAGAATTTCTTCCGTACCTTTACAAGGTTGAGGTGTAGAAGATTGAAGATCCTTGAAGACTCTGGAGAGATTGTCCACTTGAGCTTGCAGAGCTTCAAAGGATAGGCTTGAAGTACTAGTTACTTCCTTATCCGATTCACCAAACTCCCAGTCATGTTGATGCATTGCTATCGTCTCAACTAGCTCCCAGGATTCTTCAGAAGTACGTGACATGAAATTTCCTTGAGAAGCAGAATCGAGGGTTGACTTGTGCTGAGGAGTCAGACCATTGTAGAATATGCAGATTAGGTTCATCTTACCCATTTGATGATTCGGACATCTGTTAAGCATCTTCTTAAATCGTTCCCATGCTAGATAGAATGACTCATTGGTTTCTTGTCGGAAACTGACGATATCATCCTTGAGCCTGGTTTGCTTGGAAGGAGGGAAAAACTTAGCCATAAACTTAGTAGCCAACTCTTCCCAAGTATGAATCGAATTGGGTTCGAGTTCATCAAACCAGGTTCGAGCACGCGAAGATAAAGAATAGGGAAAAAGATATAGTCGGGAGACTTCTCTTGAAATCCCTGATTGCTCACAGGAATCAGAAAGATTGATGAATCTATCCAAATGTGAATTTGGATCATCGAGCGGAAAACCGTGAAATTGGCAGAAGGTTTTGAGTAACTTGAAAACGCTAGGCTTAATTTCGAAGTTTTCGTCGGGCAGCACGATAGATCCTCCTCTTCCCTCCAGTAGTGGTGCACAGGTTGAGGCGAGAATAATACGATTCGTCATAGCTGATGAAGTTCGGGTTTGGTAGAAAAGAGAGTTTTGGAAAGGAAAGAATAGAAAAGGAACTTTTGGATGATATTGATCTTCCGAAAGGATCGCTAAATAACTAAGACAACTGTTGATGCATCTTTGAGTGTCTGTCAGTTGGTCTATTGAGTTGTAATAAGTGTCGTTAGTTAGTTAATTGAAATATAGCTTTTGTATAGTGCGACACTCGTGTTTTAGTTTAGGCGACACTTGCCTGAGTGACGCATAGCGACACTTGGTTAAGTGACGCATAGCGACACTTAGGTAAGTGACGCATGAAGGCGGCCACATGCGACACTTCCATAAGTGACGCATGTCGGCTGACTTTTAGTATAAATACAAACCTACGGGTTTCTGGCTAGGGTTGACGAAACCCTAGCACCATTTGTCGACTAAGCAACTTTGTAATCATTCCCAAACAGTTATACAAGCTGATATATACGGTTTCATTGTTGAAATACTTTTGTTCGGTTTGTGTTTGTTAGCCATACATGCAATTGATTGATTCCGCCTTTCAATTGTAGTCAATAGTCATCTAGATCCACGTTCAAGGGCACTCTCAACAACTAAATTCCTAAATCGGTCGTTGTAGTCCCCGGCAGCGGCACCAAAAACTTGACGCGCTACCAACGGTCGATCGGGTTTTCACCTTGTCGTCGGACCGTCCGTCAGCGGCGGCGTCAGTGGAGTTTTTTTTAAATTTGTTTTTTTTGCTGGGCCTAAGTATACTAAAGCTATGGGTAAGTACAGCGATAGGTATGACCTAGGGTCGTTCTTCAAACTACAACGCGCATGGGATCTAGGATTTTAATTATCTACAAGAATTTAGCTAGGGTTTAAAAGAGGTTTTGGTTTGTTTTGGTTTTAACTAACTAGTAATTATCTAAAATTAAAATAAAGTAAAGTGGAGGGGAGGTGGCAACGAGAACTTATAGGTGAAGCGAGTGTTTACTATGATAATTACTCATACTATTTAGGGGTAGTTAATGGGATAAAGCCTTAATTAAGATGATATTAATATTTCCTAATGAGCCATAACTCCTAGCCTATTATCTATCAAACGTAGAGTTGTCCGCAATCAGATAAATAATATGTCACGTGGATAACAGTTATGGAATGTAAACTACACCGGAAGTTGTCCCAAATGTAGCAACCAATTTAAACAACAACCATCCTCGAGTCCTATCCCCCAATCTCGGACATTTGAGATATCCGAATCATGACATGAATTGTTGAATAAACAAAAACATGAACAGGGGTTTCCCACCGGGACAAGTTGGGATGGTCTGGTCTAACGGCTGATTAAATTGAACATCATTATTTCATATAAATCATTTTAACTATTCTATGCATGTTAAACTGGTATATGCCATTGATAAATATTTGAAAACCTAATCATGTAACTAATCAACATAACAGATACTAGCATGCAAACCCTAAGCAACAATCAAACAAGAACATGCAGAAAGGCAACATAGCAAGGATCAAATTATGCAGAGTGACAGGGTACATGGTTAAGTCACAAGTGTTTCGAAAGTTCTCTCTAAGACACTTGTTAAATGGCCTGAATCTAATCTATCTCTAATCCTACGCTCCGTGTCTCCCTCCGGTAATATTTCAACGAGGAGAACACCGGCCATGTCGAGTTCAACGATTATCAGACACAGAATAATTAGCGGCATACAACTAGCAATTGGCCAAGCCTAGAAGGATGTTACTAACCACAACATAAGTTGGATAGATAAACATTTGAGATTCAATTCATAGATTCAAATATAATTCAACAGCATACAGACAGAGTAACAGCATGATTTAAGTATAACTACCCTAGCATGGCAACTATCATAGCAAACACAGATTTGTCTAGCTAAGCATTGCAATAATCCTAGCAAGTAATTCTAAACAAGTATAGCAACAGCACAACATTATTTAAAATAACAAGATAGAGATTATAATAGAACCTGACAAAGCGTTATTACAAATCGTGCGACACCACAGTCTCGGAGCACCTCCGTTAAAATTAAGCTACTAATCTACTAGCTTAACTAATCTAATTAACTAACTAACTAATGTAGAAGTGAGGTGTAGAGTGTGTGAAAATGAAGGTGTGTTGAAATGATGAAATGAGGCTTGTATTTATAGAGATCGCACAGCCGTATCCGTAGACCGTATCCAAACCTCCAAACGCACAACTGTATCACCCAAACGCACGATACGGCTGAGCTGGACCGTATACGGCTGAACTGGACCGTATATGGCTGTGCATAGGGTGAATACGGCTGAACTGGGCCGTATACGGCTGAGCACAGGCCGTATATGCCCTGCATAGTCCGTATACGGTCCAGGACCAGCCGTATACGGCCTGGACCAGCCGTATACGGCCTGGTTCAGCCGTATGCTGGTTCCTCGGTTCTTCGTTTCTTCGTTCGGACGTAACTTCTTCGTCGTTTATCCGTTTTGAGCGTTCTTTATGTCCACGCGTTCATATTTTCCTAACGAAGAAAATGACATAAGTTAGAGGTCATAATTCTTTGTGTAGCTCAAAAAGTTCTAGAACGAGTGAACGAGAATGCTTATGATCGTATTCGTTAGATTTATCGTGTTTTTCGACCATTTTAGTTGACTTTTGAAACATTGTTTATATTTTGGCCCATGTGACGAGTTTTAATGATAAAGTATCTATTTTGATTAGTTTCGTCACATATTGGGCTAAAAAGGTGAGTGTAATGCACGCAAAAACATGACTTTTTGCGTGTTTTCAAGTAAATTCTGATAACTTGTCTTACTCTTGAGGTTTATCCACAGATGGCTTTTTTGAAGCACTAGCAGAGAGATTATTTGCAGACGTCCCATACGAAGAAGCATTCGATGTATGTGTAGGGCCAGTGTCCCCATCACCGTACAATAAATGTTCCGGGATATCTGAATTAACCACATAGTCACTTATAGGGGCTTTAAATGACTTAAACAGATCTGAATAATCGAATTGCCAATCTAATCCCTTGTGTTTGTCATGAGTATGACTGATAACTTCAATGTTGAAGACAGTTTCCACACGTCCAGTGACTTTTTTGAAAACCTTCTAGTTTGGTGAATTAGGAATATAACCTAGGAAATATCCTTCGTTAGCCTTTTCCCTAAACTTAGGTTGATTGCTAGTCTTCAAAAGGGTGCATGATACACCAAAGGGCTCAAATCCCTTCAAATTAGGTTTCTTTTTGTTCAGAAGTTCATAACAAGTCTTGTTATGCTTCTTAACAGTTAGTACCCTATTTAAAACATGACATGCTGTATTCACTGCTTCTGCCCAAAAGATGACCGGAAGCCCTGAATCAACAAGCATGGTTCTTGCTGCCTCAATAAGAGTTCTATTCTTCCTTTCAGCAACACCATTTTGCTGTGGTTCATATGGTGCACTGAATTGATGTTGAATTCCTTTACTTAAGCAATAAAAATTCAACATAGAATTTTTGAACTCTGTTCCATTATCACTACGAATTCTCTTAACTCTCATGTTATAGACATTCTCTACTAAATCTAAGAACTCCATAAGCATTCCTGGAGTTTCATCCTTAGATTTCAAAAAGAATACCCATGAGAATTTAGAGAAATCATCTGTAACAACCAGACAATACCATTTGCCACCAATGCTTCTCTTGCTTATTGGGCCAAAAAGATCCATATGTAGCAATTCAAATGGCGAGGATATTGTGTTTTCTGTTTTAGACTTGTGTGGTTTCTTATGTTGTTTTCCTTTCAAACAGGAAACACACATGTCTTCAAACTCAAAACGTTTCTGTGGCACACCCAGAACTAAACCATTTTTGGTTATGTGATTCATTTTTCGAAAGTTCAAATGTGCCATTCTCCTATGCCATAGAATAGAATCAGCTTCTGAAGCCTTGGATAATAAATATGTAGACTCCATTGAAGTATTTGGAGCACCCATGTTAATAGCATAGATGTCCTTCTTCCTTGGTGCCCTCATTAATATCCAATCTTCGAGAATAACAAATCCCGGCTTCAGGACTAAGGCTTCCTTTTCATTAAAATGAACTGGATGACCTTTATCGCAAACTTGGGAAACACTCACCAAGTTGTGAGTTAGTTCTTCAACATAATTCACATCTTCAAGAGTCAAAGTTCCATTTGAAACTTTTCCTTTTCCCGTAATCACTCCTCCTTTATCACCAGCGAAATTCACTCGTTGTTTCAAACCACCTTTGAAGTCTTTCAATAGACTTCTTTCTTTTGTCATGTGTCTTGAGCATTCACTGTCTACATACCACCAGCTGTCTTTGTTCACAGTTTGCTCCTGCACATGATACGTTGTACACAGTTAGTTTTCAAGAAGGACCCAAGCCATTACGGTCTTGGGTTGTCCGTTATCATCCACAATCTGAACTTCCTTAATGTAACCATAACTATTCCCATCAGGAGTCTTGGTGACTTTTACTGGAGGTTGAGGTTGTTGATGATTTATAGTCTTATGCCTCTGAGGAGAGTGAGTAGAAAACCTCCTAGGCATTTGACTATTGTGTTATGCACGAGAAGTGGAACCATTCTCATATTGACTATGGTTTCTACTTGGTGTTCTAAACCTCGAGGGTGCCTTATCTATAGATTTAATGACAGAATTATTACTTTGAGAGTAAGGTCTCTTAGGTTTAGGTGGAGAGACACTACTAGTGTTGTCTCTCTTCAACATGTTCACAAGTTTGCTTCCCAAACCGGGTTTAGCACTAGACCTGTCTACAGGTTTTGGTTTCTCGTTATTCACCGGCTTATGAATTGCTTCCAACTTCTTATTAGGACAACAAGAAGCCACATGCCCCTTTTGATGGCATTTGAAGCAAGACATCTGCCTCCGTGACTTAACATCTTTTGTCTTAGTTTCAATCTGAGTCTTAGATACTAAAGGTGAATCATTTTGTTCTTTAATAACTTTATCATCTACTTTGGCATCATTCAGCATTCCACCCGATACAAATTGTACATTGGTGAAACCTGTTATCTTACCAATTTTAGATGATTGTTCTTTAGGAACATCCTTCTGTATCTTAGAGACTTCAGATTCTTCGGGTACTTTAACATCAAAATTAGCAATTACATCAATCATCTCTAGGTCAACATTAGTAGTAGTGTAATTAGCATTAAAAGGCGGAGGTACATCACTATAGCCTAAGCCAGTCTTGTCCTTTACACTACGTTGAGCGACAATTATATTGTTCATAGTTAAAGAAAATGTTCTATAACTCTCAAACTTACAATTAAGCTCAACTAACTTGACCTTAGATTCAACTAATTCTTTGTCCTTGTCAGCTATTCCTTGATTTAAGTCCTTTAGGTTTAAATAAAGACCATCTATTGTCACAGATTGTTCATTTATGGTATTCCTAAGTACAGTCTTATCAGACATATAGGACTTAATCTGTTTCTTAAGGTCTAGCTTGTCCTCACTTAACCTACGTACATCAATTTTGGCCAATTCTAGTTCAGATGTTAAAGCCTTATGTGATTCAGCAAAGACATTTACCTGGGCTTGTAAACTAGTCACTAATTGACATACATCTATAAGTATAGGAACATCAAGACATACCCGTTTCTTCTCAGTTTGGAGTTCAGCCATTTGTGCAACAAAGTCTTCTGGACATAGATCTTCAGTTGATCCCAAGTCCAACACATCATCTTCAGCTGCCAGCATCTTCAAATCAGGAATCTTCATTTGATAATCCTCAGCAGTAGGCATGTAAGATGATGTCTCATCAGTCTGAACTGGATCTTCAATTTCAGCCATAAGAGCTTCTTCAGTCAAAGCTCTCCAGTCATAAGAGTCATCCAGTTGTTGAACAACCAAGGCTTTAGAAGACAAAGTAGCACTTGATTTTTCTGGATTTGCTGATTTCTCAGTTTTGGGTCTTTGACATTCCCTAGCAAAATGTCCATAACCTTGATAGTTAAAACATTTCACTTTGGATTTATCAAACCCAACTTTATTCCCACCAGCTTTCTTCCAGTACGCTTTAAGAAATTTTTAACTCTCCTTGACACCATAGCAGGTTGCCACTGGAGATCCATTTCTTCTAAGTCGTCTGGGTCTACCTGATCATAATCCTCATCAAAAGTAGCTGGATCATTGATCTTACCCTGGATGTAGTTTTCGTATGAAGCAACAAATGAAGCAAGAACTGAAAGTTGTTGTTCAGCGGATTTCACACTCATGGGGATTTTGTGATGCTCTTGAGTTGACTTCCTAGTTGTCTTACTTTTTGCTTCACCTCCAGATGAGCTTATAAAGCATAAATCTTCGGATATTATTTCACCAGTTTCTCCAGTATCACCAACTAGTAAAGCAGTGGTCGAACTGGACGAACTATTAGAGATAGTAGATTTTCCATGATAAAGCCCAGGATCCTGTACCTGATCAGAATCAGTATCTCTTGATTTCTTTGTGAAATCATATCCACGGAGCTTATCAATTGCCTGCTCCAATGACATGGCTGCATAATGCTCATCGTTATCCTTGAGCATAACTCCACACATTTCCCATTTCGAAGGAAGACCCTCAATAAACTTGTCAGTCTTCTCCGTATTAGAATAGGTAATGCCGTGGTCTTCTAGCTCACTTAACAGATAGTAATATTTGGTGGTATATGCATCAAGATCTTCACATTTCATAGCTTTGAAGACTATGAATTGTTTCTTTAACAGATTACACCTACCTGCCTTAACTTGAGGACTTCCATCACACCTTTTCTCTAGAGCTTTTCATAGCTCTTTATCAGTATGAAAAGACTTCAACTGATGATTGATTTCTTTTGGAAGACTCATTTTAATTGATGAGTGAGCTTTATTTTCAATTTGATAATCTTTCTTTTCTTCATCACTCATTTGAGTATAGGTAAGTGCCACAGTTTTACTACCAACTTTAGCAAAAGGTGCAGTATATCCGTTCTTGATGCACATCCAAATAGACAAATCATGGAACCGACAGTGTGATTCAAACCTGTCTTTCCATCCATAGTAGTCTTCAAGTCGGAGCAATTTAGGTGGAACATTAGATTTTCCAACCTCATGTTCCATCTCAATCATCTTACTTATGTCAAACATTTTTGCAAATTCCAGAGATTAAAAAATAAACAGAAAGTTCAGTTCGCAGGAACTCAACTCGCAGAACCAACTCAGTTCGCAGACTAGAACTCAGTTCGCAGACAAACTCAGTTCGCAGATTGAACTCAGTTCACAGAGGAGAACTCAGTTCGCAGATCAAACTCAGTTCGCAGGACAGACTTAGTTCGCGGAATCTCAGTTCGCCAACTTTGTTTAGTTCGCAAGCTCAGTTCGCTTTGCAACTCAGTTCGTAGAATCAGCTGAAAACCATAAAAACGAAAATTTTAGGTTTTTGAACGTCTAAACCCTAAGATTTCGAGCGTAAACGAACCTAAAAGCTTCCAGAGACTGATTTTGATCGTTTTTATGCAACAAATCACGTACTAACAACCCCAAATCAACCGTTATTATCCGAATAACCTCGAACATACGCGATACGCGTATCTAGCCGTAGGCTCTGATACCATTGTAATTCCGTATGTATTAGGATCGATAACGATGTTATCTTTAGGTATTAAGGTGCGGAATCCCTTAATACTAAGTTTACGGATTGTAAACGGTTTGTTTCACAAGTATTAGTGAAATCGATAATCTAATATGTCTTGTATAGATTATAACAATTGTTAATCGATCAATACCTAACCTTTAGACTATGTTAAAAGCTCTCGAAACACAAATTCGTTCGTAATTAGCAAATGGCAAAAGTTAATTAGGTTTCAAACCTAATTTGTTTAAATACTCTTCTCGGTTCGCAGGTTCTGGGTTTTGCGGACCGACTCAGTTCGCAGCCCAACTTGGTCCAGCGAATCCAGTGGACTCGCTTCGCAGCCCTGCCCTGCGAACTCACTCAGTTCACATCGCAGGTCATTGGTCAAACATGGTCAACATTTTTCAGCATTTAACATTTAACTCTAAAATGTTTACCAACCAATATTTTCATTACAATTCAAAACCAATTTACAAACTTGATTACAATATTCTCTAGTATTATTACAAGCTAGATCTGTTGTCACAATAACATGTTCCAACACTCAGCTTGGCTTTTATCTCTTATATCTTACACAATTCTTAATATAATGATCAATATATCGTAACACACGATCTCTAGTAGGATTTCAAATCAGCCCTGAATTGAATATGACAAGCGCCGGACGGGAGGAGTGATGACAGAAAACCAATTTGAAGTGTAATGTTTAATTGATATAATATGATCAATTAATATATATTATTATTATTATCATTATGTTTTGTCTTTCATAAAATCGTGAACTAGGAGATCGAACCATAACAGACATGTACAAAACATCTAATCTATTTCGGTTGGGTTGGATATCCATATTCGAAATTTCGGGAATTTGGAAATCCAAAAATTCAAAATTTAGGATCCAGGTTCCCGATATCAATCCAAATTCACTATTTAATTTTTAGGTCAATTATCTAAAAGGTAGAATAGTTGATTATAAACACTTTAATCAATA
Organism: Pseudognaphalium luteoalbum; assembly: GCA_963422505.1. Taxonomy (NCBI): domain Eukaryota; kingdom Viridiplantae; phylum Streptophyta; class Magnoliopsida; order Asterales; family Asteraceae; genus Pseudognaphalium; species Pseudognaphalium luteoalbum. Next base: position 90,734,232 of record OY730193.1, on the reverse strand, counting down.
CACATGATTTTATAAACACCTTGTGTCTTTATTTTCTACAAGCTATACAACACTTAAAAGTGTAGAAATAATTTTGTAATACTCAATTTCTTCATGTTTCTTATTAAGCGTAAAGAAAATTGAATGTTACAAAATGATTTCTACATTTTTAAGTGTTGTAATTTTCAATTTTCTTTGACACTTATAAGTGTGAATATTATAAAAATATCATTAGTAGTTAAATTTCTTCACACTTAAACATGTGAGCAATTTGTACATATTTATAAGTGTGTACAACTTAATAATTAAGTTCACACTTTTTTTTTAATGCATTTTTTAGATTTTTGAATGGAATTTCACCGCATGCATGGGCACTCAACCGAAGACACTGTAACTATTACCTCTGACATGCGTGAACTACTTGCTACTATTGCAAACCATGCTGAAGTCCGATAAGTTTTTTACATTATATTATACATTATATTGAACTTCAAATGTTGACAACAAAAGATTTTCTTTTATTTGACAACTTTGAACCTTGCAAGGTTCTTAACTATATCCTTGGATGCATTCAGATAAAGTGTGCCGCAAATATGGGTAGAATGGTTTTATGGACCCGCTTTATAACGTGTATTGCAAGACCAATATTGTTAAATAATTTTAGTCACTGGACCATATGTACATTCATTATATTACTGAAGATGAATAGAACAAGAAGTTTGTGGCCAGGTTGACAAACACACCATAATTAGTTAACTACAAGAACTCCAAGTTACGAGCCATGACACCCATGTCAAATAAATGATGCTTAGTGAACCAGGTTACGAGCTATGACATCCATGTCAAGTTACGAGCCATGACATCCATGTCAAAGAAAAGTTTGTGGCCAAGTTTGACTAAATAGCGACTACGATTGAGAACTAAAAACAAGTATAGATCTACTTGTTTTAATCAATAATCAACCAGAAATCACAAGATCACAAATATGTATGAATAACTTCATAAACTATAACCGGTCAAAGACCAAAAACAAAACAAAATCCTCACTACAGACTCAAAACACTCAAGCAATCATTCATAAAAGGATGAACAATTGCTTCTCACAAATACTAGAGTCAATCGATGAACATAGAAAGAAATCGTGAACAATATGATACAGAACAAACATAATGCTAAAAACCCTAAAATATACAACGCTTATATACTCCAGACACTATTACAATATACAAAATAGTCCCTGAAGTTTCCTTTCTCTTCAGTCACTAAACTTTTTTTTATCTCAAATATATCCTGCATTTACAAAATATACACAAACAAAGTATATGCACATAATAACCAACTAAGATTGATACAAACATTTCATATTTTATCACTCCCCCTCAATCTTAGCTTGGAATAAATCTATCAAACCAAGTCTTTTACAAAAATAGTTATGTTGAGCTGTTGACAACCCTTTAGTAAAGATATCTGCCACTTGAGAATTTAACTCAACTTTTATAGTTTGAATAATTCCTGCACTAATTTTTTCTCTAATAAAATGAACATCAACTTCCAAATGTTTAGTTCTTTCATGAAATACAGGATTGACAACAATTTGTATTGCTGACTTATTGTCACAATATAAAGGAACATGCAATGCTGATTGAATTTTTAAATCATCAAGTATTTTTAGAATCCACATTACTTCACAAGTAGCATTACTCATACCTCTATACTCAGATTCAGCAGAAGATCTTGAAACAACATTTTGTTTCTTACTTTTCCAAGAAACAAGTGAATTTCCAAGATAAACACAATAACCATTTACTGACTTTCTATAAGAAATTGACTTTGCCCAGTCAGCATCAACAAAAGCACTTAAATTAAAGTTATCAGATTTCACAATTGAAACTCCTTTACCTGGAGACAATTTAAGATATCTCAACACATGCATTGCAAGTCTAAAATGTCACTGTAAAGGAGCATGCATAAACTGACTAAGACAATGAACAGCAAAAGAAATATCTGGTCTAGTCATGGTCAAATAAATCAGTTTACCAACAAGTTTTTGATAAGCAGTCACATTACTGAGCATTTTATTACTTGCAGATTCTTCCAAAGGAATAGACAAATTTTGATCAATTGGAGTTGTAAGAGGTTTACAACCCAAAAGATCAAACTCATTCAAGAGTTCCAAACAATACTTTCTTTGATTCATACAAACTCCATTGCTTATATCAAGCACTTCTATTCTCAAGAAATACTTCAATTTTCCAAGATCTTTAATCATAAAATTTGAAGACAAATAAACTTTGAATTTATCTATTTCATGACTACTATTACCAGTTATGATAATATCATCAACATAAACAAGTATAGCAAGAAATAGATCTTTATCAGTTTTAACATACAAGGAATAATCATTGATACTTTGAATAAAACCATTATTCTTAAGCACAAAAGTCAATTTCTCATTCCATTTCCTAGGAGCCTGCTTAAGACCATATAATAACTTTATTAACTTACAAACTTTATTATCATTAATCAAATAACCTTCAGGTGGTTTCATGTAAACATCCTCAACAATCTCACCATAGAGAAAAGCATTATTTATATCCAGTTGATACAAATTCCATCCATTTTGAACAGCTAAAGAAATTAGACATCTTACAGTAACCATCTTAACAACAGGTGAAAAAGTTTCCTCATAATCTATACCTTCTCTTTGATTAAAACCTTTAGCTACTAATCTAGCTTTATATCTTTCAATTTCACCATTAGATTTATATTTTATCTTATACACCCATTTACAACCTATGGGTTTTCTATTTTCAGGATCATCAACAATTTCCCAAGTATTATTTTTGTTCAGTGCTTCCATTTCTTTATTCATAGCATCAACCCAATGTTTATGCTTGACAGCTTCTAAGTAAGAAGTGGAATCTGTACCTTTATTTAGACTAGAAACAAAACAATAATTTTCTGAATTGAGTAAAGAATAATTAACAACTTTTTCTACTCCATATCTGACTTTCCCTTCAATCACATAATCACTAAATTTACTAGGCATACTTGCTGTTCTTCCTGACTTTCTTAATCCAGATGTTTCTGTTGAAACATGAGTTGGAACAGTTTCAGTTTGAAAAATGCCCTCAGGGTTATGACTATTCTCATCAGGTGTTGCACTAGACTCCTCTTCAAGATTATCACCTAAAGTGTAACTTGAAGAAGAATCCATGCCATCACTAACTTCAGTATTATTGTCTCATCCTTCATCCTTGGGACTACCAGGATTTTGGTTATCATTTTCTGAAAACATTTGATCAAAGAAATTTAAATGATTAACACTTTCTAAATCAGTATTAACATTATCTTTTAAAGACATTTTAAATGGAAACACAGTTTCATAAAATTTAACATCTCTTGAAAACAAAATCTTTTTTGTATCAAGGTTATAAAGTTTATAACCTTTCTTTACACAAGAATACCCAATCAAAACACATTTACTTGCCCTGCTACTAAACTTATCACTATTATTCAAAACAGTTGCAAAACAAAGACAACCAAAAACCTTCAAGTGAGAGAGACTAGGCTTAAAGCCAAAAACCAACTCAAAAGGAGACTTTCCTGAAAGAACAACAGTAGGCAACCTATTAATCAAATAACATGCAGTTAAAATACACTCGGTCCACATATTAAGAGGCAACCCCCCTTGAAACATAAGACTTCTTGCTACATTTAGCAGATGTCTATGTTTCCTTTCAGCAATCCCATTTTGCTGAGGTATGAAAGCACAAGAAGTTTGATGTAAAATTCCATTAGTTGCATAGAAACTATCCATCTTATTATTTACAAACTCAGACCCATTATCACTTCTAAACATTTTAATCACAACATTAAACTGAGTTTTTAATAAAGAATGAAAATATTCAATATTAGCAAACACCCGGTCTTTTGTTTTAATTAAGAATACCCACACTGCTCTAGAATAATCATCAACAATAGTAAGAAATGATTTATATCCTTCCTTACTTTGAATTTTATAAGGACCCCACAAATCCAAATGTACAAGTTCACCCAAACAGGTTGTTTTATGCTCACTTAAAGGAAAAGGTTCTCTAGTTTGTTTTGCCTTATGACAAATGTCACATGGTTCATTTCTTGACAAGTGTTTTAATTTAAGATTAGACTTTAACACATTTAACACTTGATCAGCAAGATGTCCTAACCTACTATGCCACAAATTTATAGATGCACAATCATACTTCACATTATTATCTAAAATATTTATACCTTCAAGACCAACTTTAAAATAATAAAGACCTCCAGACTCATTACCAATCCCCAGAAGTTTATTTTTCCTCAAATCCTGAATATAACATCTAATATCATCAAATCCAACAACCAACCTATTATCTTTTGCTAACCTATTTACAGACAAAAGATTAACACAATACTCTGGCACATACAGTACACCATACAAAATTATATTTTCATTTAATTTATAATTCCCATTTTTTTTTATTTTTGCTTGTGTTCCATTGGGATGACCAACAATAATATTAAGACCAGAAACATCTACTGTGCTAAACATTTTAATATCATTACAAATCATATGTTGATTTGCCCCAGAGTCAATAATCCAATCATTTATATGTGTATAAATCTTTTTATTCAAATTTGAACAAAAAAAATTATCAAAATTTTCATTAAAACATTGATTATTATTAACAAATATACCTACCATATTCACATTGACACTAGGAGCATACTCACTTTTCTCATTTATAAGATTCATAATCTTCATAATCTGTTCATTAGAAAATGGAAGACTAGATGGCACAGTAGAGTTAGCATTATCAGAAACATAATTGTTATTATTAGCTACAAACTTTGGTGCATTTTGATTGAATGGTTTCCTCTTGTAACCAGGAGGATACCCTACAATCTCATAACACCTCTCAATAGTATGACCTATCATGCCACATTGTGTACATTTAAGATTAGGATTTGGTCCTCTATTAGGCCCATAATTTGATCCTCTGTTATTACTAAACCTTCTATTATTATTATTATTATTATTATTATTAGGAAGTGGATCTCTACTTAGAATATTACTTCTTATAGGTTGATAAACATCATCTAATCCCATTAAAAACTGCATAAGTTTTAATAACTGATTATGATCCAAAAATTGTTTAGCAGCAGAACATGTACAAGTTGGTAATTTAACAAGAGCATCATATTGTTTCCACAAAGAATTCAACTTATGATAATATTCAGACACACTAGATCCACCTTGTGTTAATGAATTAATTTTATGATGTAGATTAAATGTAACAGAACCATCAATTTTATCATAAGTTTCTTTCAGTTCTAACCAGAAAGTAGCAGCATTATTAGAGAAGATTTGTCCCAAATACAACTCATCAGATATAGAAGTTAAAATCCATGTTAAGACTACTGAATTACATCTGTCCCATTGATTAGATAAAACTTCATTAGTTGCATAATCTTCTTTTAAACAAGTACCTTCAATAAAACCTAGTTTATTTTTAGTTGCAAGAGCAAGATACATTGCTCTACTCCACACATTATAATTCTATGTGCCTTTTAGTTTTATTGAAATCAAAGCAGTTCCAGTAGTATCACTAGCATGTAAATAGAGAGGATCTCCAAAATCAAGTTTACTAATCATTGTAACAGATGTACCAGCAGCTTCATCATCCCCAGATATTTTATAAATTTGATTACCAATTTTGATTATATAAAATCACAGACAAACAAATAACAAAGAATTCAATCAATTATCACAAGAAATAAAACAGCAGATAGATCACAGACAAACAAATAACAAAGAATCCAATCAATTATCACAAGATATAAAATAACAGATAGATCCTAGTAGGTTAGTCTAAACAATATCATAACAAGAAATAACAATATCACAACTCAAATTGCAAATACCACAGAATAAACAATCAATTAACACTAATATAGGAAATATAGAGATAAAAGGAACGCCTCACAGAGTACTCCGTGCAATAAGCAAGAAGAAGAAGATCACAGCGGAAGACTTCAGATAATCACTCTGGAACAGCCAAGAGTGAATCAACTAGCAACAGGTTTCAAGATGAAACCCTAGAAACCCTAATTTGAAAAATTAGGGTTTATAGAAGAAGAATAGCGAGCCGAATAGAATTCACCTATAAATCGATGAAATAATCACCACAGATCACAATCGAACCCAAATAGACAACCAGATCTTTGTAGAATCACGAAACCCTAATTTGAAATTCTAAATTCAGAATTTCAAATCGCACCACAATCAATCGACAGATCGAACCGTGATGGCTCTGATACCATGAAAACAAGTATAGATCTAATTGTTTTAATCAATAATCAACCAGAAATCACAAGATCACAAATATGTATGAATAACTTAATAAACTATAACCGGTCAAAGACCAAAAACAAAACACAATCCTCACTACAGACTAGAGTCATAAAAGGATGAACAATTGCTTCTCACAAATACTAGAGTCAATCGATGAACAGAGAAAGAAATCGTGAACAATATGATACAGAACAAACATAATGCTAAAAACCCTAAAATATACAACGCTTATATACTCTAGACACTATTACAATATACAAAATAGTCCCTGAAGTTTCCTTTCTCTTCACTAAACTTTCTCTTATCTCAAATATATCATGCATTTACAAAATATACACAAACAAAGTATATGCACATAATAACCAACTAAGATTGATACAAACATTTCATATTTTATCAAGAACTCGCCACCTGGTTGGGTAGATTTCAAAAACTACCTTGTGCACAAAGGAACTATAAAGTCTTTAATGGTCATTTTATTTTGTTTGTGATTAATCTAGATATCTACTACTGAACCGGTGGCAACATATTAATTAAAAATTCGCAACTTGAAACGTTTCACTATATATGCATTAATTCCATCAACATGGAATTCATGGAGCGTAACTTGGAGTTCTTGTGTTTGACTAATTACTAACGATCTTTAAATCTTACATTTGGAATTCTAATCTTTAAATCTTACATTTAGAACTATAAATCTTTAAAGCTACCACAACCTCTTGATCCCCACATGCATCTTCAGTATTGTATTCACGACCCGATGACTTATAATTCTTTGTATTGCAATGCGAATCATATAACGGGTCCACCAAGCCATTCAAACATATAGTTACACAACAAGAAATCTAAAAAAAATGCTTCCACAGATTTATCGCTTTCACGGCTTGAGTATCTCTAGCTTCATCATTAAGTTGGAGAGCAGATTCAGACAAGAACCATGCAAAGTTCATGGTTTTCAAGTATAATAAACATCTTTTGCTGTCAACGTTTAAAGTTCTATCTGGAAAATTTCTCTGAGTTTTTCTGCGTTCTATGCAACCATATTAACAAGCCGCACACACATCATAGATCGAGGTAATCGTCACATCAGAGGTCATGATCAGTGGCGTATTCATAGGCTGACTTTCCATTTTGAAATTGCAGTAAGAAATAGTAAAACAATCTAGCTCCTAAAAGTTCTTGAAGCAATTAATATAATTAACCCAAAAAATTTGTATAGGCAAAATAAAAAAGGAGAGCATGGAATCCTCAAGGCAAAACTGGTTTAAGTTTACGAGCTTTCCTTTTTTTCATTTTGTTTTACAATCTTTTAGCACACTGGTAGTCTCGAAACAAAACTGTTTCATATCGAAACATAATCTGATTACAAGAAATAGGTGGAAGAAAACAAAAAAATGTCTTCTATATATGTTCTAAAGCGAACTGTTTTTAAAACTTGTTATAATTAAACTTTGATTTCGTAATGTAATAACAGATTACAACGAAAAGTAAAGTAAATTCAGAAACAGAAAGATGTGAACCAAATTAAGAATGAATGACCGAAACTAGTGTTGAACATGTACCATTTCAGTAAAACAAAACTTCGAGTCTATATCCTATACTTCATCCGGTTGCGTATTGCCATAGATGATGATCATTTTCCTTTGAGAGTGAAAAATATTAGATATATGTCTTGAACCAAAGCCGATGCCACATGTTTGTTTATATAGCCATAATAATAAGTAACGTACATTTGTAATTACGATGTCATAACTCGCAATAAGCTATCATAAATTTGTTGAGCTAATTCAATTATATTAAGACACATTCAACCAATTTCATATGAATCAATTACAATTACTAGTAAATTGCTCGCACGATATTAATGTAGCGGTAACAACTAAAAAAAATGTAGAAGTGATCGATAACTTATAGCATTGTTAACGAAATAGATAGTGATACTTGTTGACGGTGACATAATGTTTATGAAATATACTGAAATAGATAGTTGTTAACGAAACTGTATAGTATAACTTATAAGTGTGTCATATTATTTTATGATTATTCTTTTCATATTTATAGTCCAATTAAGGGTCAATTGTAATTGATTTATAAGGAGATTTATGGAATAAGTATGTTTTAGTAGTTACCATATATATGAAGTCAATGATAATTAATAAGGGTATAATGGACATTTCACATCTTGAAAAATTAAGTTTATTAAGAAATGGGATAAACCTTTTATAAGGGAGTATAAATATATACAATATAAGTTACAAATTTAAAATCTGAGTCAACAGAAGATTGCAGGTTGTAGAAAATCGGCATGTGCGAGCCTAGAATTTTCAATTTGCATTCGTGTTCGTAAGTCGGACAGACTTGAATTGTGAATTCAATCTTGTATCAAGATTTTCTGTAAGTCTCTACATTACTACACAATCCATTATAGCCCACCCCTAATAGACCACGAAAATGGTGAAAATCACTTCAAACCCGTGATCTGTTTGCAAAACGTCGTGCATTTTTACTTTTCTTTTCACTGACCACGGCTCAAAGATTTAACGGGACATGGACTTGTTGTCGCACCCCAAAATTCGGGTTGCGGAAGCGAATCGGGTCGGGGCGCGACTAATCAATATACACAGCACAAAAGATATAATGAACGACCACTACATGCGTCGTTTTACATTGATATTGATAAAACAAAAGTTTACATCAAAATATTGTTTACATTAGCCCGGTTTGAAATTGAGAGATTTAAGTACATAATTAACCTATACAAAATATAATAATGCAGCTAAATCTCTGATTGTTTGCATGCTGACTCGAGCTAATAGTTCTTGATTGAGCTGTCCAACCTACTGCTGGTCACCTGTGATACATGCTAAAATGGGTCAGCGAAACGCTGGTGAGCTCACAGGTTTGTATGTCAACGCATATTTGTATGAACCGCAATATTTTATAATATAATTGAATTTAAAATGCAATTAAGCAAAATAAAAGTTATACAGCCATGAGCACATAGTCTGAGCTTAACTTGAGTGTCAGGTCCAATTAAGGAAACCCAACTGAGTTGCCTCCTACGAGTGCCTAATCTACACTCGTCTTCCCAAATGCTAATACGTCCGTTTGACCAGTTAGTGCGTGCTAACCCGGATGAGGATTGTCAATCCTATATGATATCATATACTAACGTTCACGCTACAGATGTATTACCAGACTATGCTATGGAGGGCTTTAGTGATTAGTTGAAAACAACTCATGTAGTATTTGATTGATTGGTACTTGCGTTCAACTTGTAAAATAAAATGAGCAATAATATCACACCCCTGATTGAAAAGCAGTAAAATAGGGGCCACGAGACTCAGCTGAGCCTTGAGTGTTTAAATTAATAAACTTGAATTGATTAGCGGTGGATTGATGTCTGAAGACTTGTAACCTGAGGGTGTCCAAGACACACAATGGTTATAACATGAGTAGGAATCTCGAAAGACTGCCCTTGTAGTTGTTCGTCCAACTTAGAATGTCCAAATTACTACGATTTGGTTGATTGAATTATCCAAATTACTACGATTTGGTTGTTTGACTTGTGTTTTGAAAACGTGTACGGCCGTCGGTGAATTGGTTGTTGAAATAATCTCATTATTACTTTCCTGATTTTGAAGTGTTATACTTAAAAGTAAGTTCCAATGTGTTTTAGAAGTCATGTCGCATTCGTGTTTGATGTTATACAAGTTTAGCACTTTGTGTGAAAGTTTAGATGTAACACTGTTACTCGTGACCCTAGGGTAAGGGCGAAGCCCGTTAATGATGGGGGTCCGGGGGCAGCGCCCCTGGTAGCGGGGTCCAAGGGGCGGCAGCCCCTGGCGGGGTCCAAGGGGCAGAGCCCCTGGCTGGGGTCGAGCTGAGATTGGTTTCTTGGAAAAATTTTATTTCTACTAAATTGCTATGGTGAAAAATGCATCTGGACTCGAATTTGGGTGAAATCGAGTGATAAAATTTTAGGTCTCGACACTTAGTAAAATTTGTGTTTTCTTGGTTCTGTTTCATGCGACATAGCGTGCGACATACGGCTTTGTGTCGCTAAGTGCGACATAGTCTGTTGTGTCGCAGATCATATCTGCGACATAAGGGCTTGTGTCGCTAAGGGCGACATCCGCAATTTAATGCGACGTATGGCGTTGTGTCGCTATATGTGACATCCGTAATTTCTGCGACATAACGATTTGTGTCGCTATATGCGACGTTCGTGATTAGTGCGACATAGTGGCTTATGTCGCTATATGCGACATAAGGTTTGATTTAGCGACATAAAGGCTTATGTCGCAGGTGGCCTGGAGCCTCTGCGACATAACGCGCGCTGTTGGCCAGAAAATGGGCCGAAAAATGGGCCGAAAAGGTGTTTTCCGGCCTCCGTTTGACCTGAGACTTTTACCCAACCCATTTTTGGACATTTTAAGCTTTAACCAACCATATACATGTAAAAATAAGTGAAATCGATGAGTTTCGAGAATTTGCCGGAAACTTACGAAGTGGCGAATCAAGATTCCGGAAAGTAGGAGTGTAGATCGTTGCGTGGTGATCGTTTTCTTCTAAATGAGTCTTGAGATTTATGGTGGTTTGGTGGTGTTATTTGGTGGAGGAAGGTGGTGGTGTTGTGGTGTTAGTTAGAGAGAAAAGAAGATGAAGGAAATGAAGAGAGAGAAAGGAAATGATAAGAATGAGGAGGAAAGAGGGGTTTTGGGGTAGATTTTTGGGGAGGGGGAAAAGGGTTTTCTCCCAACTTTTTTGTCCCCGTGTTTGCGCTCAGTGCGGTGTTCATTTTCCCGCTCGTTTAAACGTTAAATAATTATCTTATACGTTTAATTAGGAGTTTTAAAATATGGATATTTATTCAAAATTATATTTGAAGTATTTCATCAAATACTTAATAATTGGGTTATAAATTGTAACTTTAACTTTATTTCGGTTGTACGCACGTTTATTATTTTAATTGCGTAATTGTTGTTTGAACGACATGAATTTTGGAATATCACCTAAATAATATTTTGGATTAAATAGAGTTATTAAATAATGTCATATTATTTAATAAAATTGTTCACCAACGTCCGTATTAATTGAATCGAATTACATTCGATTTGAATTGCGTACGATTTAATCAAATCGCATAATTGTATATATTCATCAATATATATTTCGATACATTAATTAGCCTATCACAAAACTAATTACATGTATTAACAATTGATTAGGCACTAATTACTAGTCCTAATTTGACGGGTGTCACATTCTCCCCCTGTTAGGAGAATTTCGTCCCGAAATTTAGTTTGAAGTCGTGTTTGAAGTAGCGTCAGCAAATAACTGAGGATACTTGAGTCGCATCTGGTCCTCCCGTTCCCAGGTGAATTCCGGCCCACGCCGCGAATTCCACCTGACTTTGACAATGGGAATACGACTTTGTTTGAGTTGTTTGACCTCACGGTCCATGATTTCTGCGGGTTCTTCAACAAAGTGAAGCTTGTCGTCAATACGAATTTCATAGAGTGGAATGATGAGTGTCTCATCAGACATACACTTTTTCAGGTTTGAAATGGGAAAAGTGGGGTGCACGCTGCTGAGCTCGGATGGCAGCTGCAATCGATATGCCACTGGACCTATCCCCTCGAGTTTTTCAAAAGGTCCAATGTATCTTGGGTTCAGTTTACCGCGTTTGCCGAAACGAATGACACCTTTCCAAGGTGAAACTTTGAGTAGTACTCGATCCCCAACCTGGAATTCGAGTGGTTTGCGCCTCACGTCAGCATAACTTTTCTGACGATCACGTGTGGCTTTGAGTTTGTTTTGAATCTCGAAGATTTTCTCGGTTGTTTCGTGAATGAGTTCGGGACCAGTGAGTTGACTATCTCCCACTTCGGTCCAACAAATCGGTGAGCGGCACTTACGACCGTTGAGTGCCTCAAAGGGTGCAGCCTTTATGCTGGTGTGATAACTGTTGTTATATGAAAACTCGCACAACGGTAGGTGTTTTTCCCAGTTTACACCGAAGTCAACTACGCAAGCTCGTAGCATGTCTTCCAGTGTTTGAATCGTTTGTTCACTTTGGCCATCGGTTTGAGGATGGTATGCGGTACTCATATCAAGACGGGTACCCAATGATTTTTGAAGTGATTGCCAAAAGTGAGAGGTGAATCGACTATCCCTATCGGAGATAATCGAGATTGGAACACCGTGTCGAGAAACAATCTCTTTGATGTAGATTTGTGTGAGGCATTCCATTTTGTCGGTTTCCTTGATTGCCAGGAAATGAGCAGATTTTGTGAGACGATCGACGATCACCCAAATGGTATCGTAACCGCTTGATGACTTTGGTAGTCTGGTTATGAAATCCATGGCAATTTGTTCCCATTTCCATTCAGGAATGCCGGGTTGTTGGAGTAAACCAGAAGGTTTTTGGTATTTAGCTTTGACTTTCGAGCAAGCAAGACACTTGCTGACGTATGTAGCGATTTCAGCTTTCATATTCGGCCACCAATAAAATTCCTTGATGCTGTGATACATTTTGTCGGATCCAGGATGGATAGAATATTTGGACTTGTGAGCTTCATCCATCACCAAGTCTCGCAGGTTTCCAAAACTGGGTAACCAGATTCGGTTTGAGAAATACCTAACCCCGTTAGGTTTGATTTCGAATTGTTTGTCCATGCCTCGCAAGGCTTCATTCTTGATGTTATCGGGTTTCAGAGCTTCGAGTTGAGCAGTGAGAATCTGAATGTTTAGATCATTGTGAATAGTCATGCTGAGGGCTCGGACTCGAAGTGGTTTCGTTCGTTCTTTTCGAATGAGGGCATCGGCAACAACATTCGCTTTGCCCGGATGGTATTTGATCTCAAAATCGTAGTCGGTAAGCAACTCGACCCACCGGCGTTGTCTCATGTTGAGATCCTTCTGATCGAATATGTGTTGGAGACTTTTGTGGTCGGTAAAGATTGAGCACTTAGTGCCATAGAGGTAATGTCTCCAGATTTTGAGGGCAAAGACGACAGCTCCTAGCTCGAGATCGTGGGTGGTGTAGTTCTTTTCATGAATTTTGAGCTGTCGTGAAGCATAAGCAATAACTTTGTCTCGTTGCATTAGCACGCAACCGAGACCTTGATGAGAAGCATCGTAGTATACCACGAAGTCATCGGTGCCTTCGGGTAAGGATAGAATCGGAGCACTGCAAAGCTTTTATTTCAGAAGTTGAAATGCTGACTCTTGTTTATTAGTCCAATCGAACTTTTTGTCTTTCTGAGTCAGGGTTGTGAGTGGTTGAGCTATTTTTGAGATATTTTCAATGAATCGCAGATAGTATCCAGCAAGACCCAAGAATTGACGTACTTCGGTTGGAGATGTTGGTGCTTGCCAGCACTTGATAGCCTCGATTTTCGATGGATCGACATGGATTCCTTGACTATTAACAACATGTCCAAGGAATTGAACGGATTTTATCTAGAACTCACACTTGGAGAATTTGGCGTAAAGCTCTTCGTGTTTAAGTAGCTCTAGGATGGTTTTGAGGTGTTGCGTGTGTTCTTGTTCGTTTCGCGAGTATATGAGAATGTCGTCAATGAAGACAATGATAAACTTGTCGAGATATGCCTTACACACCCGATTCATAAGATCCATGAATACAGCCGGTGCGTTGGTTAGGCCGAATGGCATTACTTGAAATTCATAATGCCCGTAACGAGTTCGGAAAGCAGTTTTCGGGATATCGGTGTCGCGAACTCGAAGTTGATGATAACCTGACCGAAGATCGATCTTTGAGTAAATACTTGACCTTTGTAGTTGGTCAAACAGGTCATCGATGCGAGGGAGTGGATATCGGTTCTTGATGGTCAATTTATTCAACTCTCGGTAGTCCATGCACATTCGGAAAGAACCGTCTTTCTTTTTCACGAATAAGACCGGAGCTCCCCAAGGTGAAGAACTCGGTCGAATGAATCCTCTTTCCAGGAGTTCCTGTAACTGGGTGGACAGCTCCTGAAGATCGGATGGGGCTAATCGGTATGGTGCTCGGGCCACAGGCGCAGCACCTGGCTCGAGATCGATTGAGAATTCAACCTGTCTTGGCGGTGGCAGACCAGGCAGTTCTTCGGGAAAGACTTCTGGAAAGTCTCGAACGATGGGCACATCCTCAAGTCGCTTCTCCTTCGACTTTTTCTCCATGATGTGTGCGAGGATTGTCGGATAACCTTTTTTCAGGAATTTCTGAGTTTTCAAGCAAGATATGATGTTTAGTCTCGCCCCACCGGTCTCCCCCTGTATGACCAAGGTTCTACTGACAGCGAGAGGAATACGAACGAGTTTATCGTAACAAATGATTTCAGCGCGGTGTTTGGACAACCAGTCCATACCAATGATGACGTCGAAACTTCCAATTTCAATAGGCATAAGATCGATTGAAAAGATCTCGTTGGCTAGGTTTAAAGTGCAATTAGGTATCACACTATCAGTTTCTATGAGTTTACCATTTGCAAGTTCTACGGTGTAGTTAACATCTAGAGCAATAGGTGCAATATCAAGTAGAGGGCAGAACTCATCAGAAATAAAACTTCTATCGGCACCAGTATCAAACAGAATAGAAGCAGATAAGTTGTTGAGGAGGAACATACCCGTGACCACATTTGGGTCCTGACGGGCATCCCCAGAATTGAGTACGAACGCTCTTCCCCTTGCGTTGTTGTTGTTGTTGTTGTTGTTGTTGCCCTTGTTCTTGTTTTTAGGACATTCGTTCTTGAAGTGTCCTGTTTCTCCACACCCAATGCAGGATTTGGGTTGGTTGGAATTGTTGCGAGGGGTGTTGTTGTTGGATTTAGGGGCTCGACAATCTCGGGTCAAGTGCCCCTACTTCCTGCAGTTGTTGCAGGGAGTACTGCATGGACCGTCGTGGTGGTAGTTGCACTTGGAACAATATGGCCTGTCCCCGGTGTAAACACGTTTGGGTTCAGAATTGGTGTTGTAAACTTGGATGGTGTTGGATTTCTTTTTCTGATTGTTGTGATGTTCAGAAGGTTTGCGTTTGTTGTTGTTGGAGGAGGATGTATTGGATTTCTCACGGCTGACAACCATTGCCATGAGTTCATGTGCTAGCCGGATAGCACTTTCAGTAGTGGTTGGCTTAGATGAAGCGACGTTCCCCTGGATATTTTCCGGGAGGCCGCGGATGTATCTTTTGATGCTCTTCTCCTCCGGATCAACCAAACCCGGGCATAACAGCGCAAATTGCTGGAATTTGGTGGTATATCCAGCAATGTCAGTTCCCTGCATAGTCAGGTGCCAGAACTCTTCCTTCAACCGATGCAGTTCTTCTTCGGGGCAGTATTTTTCCCTTAGCTTCTTCTTCAATTCAGCCAGGGGAGTTGGTTTGCTATTTCGATGCCTACAGAGTTGGCGTGGGTGTTCCACCATGTAAGTGCACCTTCCTGAAAGGTGTAGGCAGAAAATTTGACCTTGTTTTCCTCAACACAGTTGCAGAGGTTGAAGACGGATTCCATACGTTCAATCCATCGAATCAGACCAATGGCACCTTCCGTGCCTTTGAAGTAAAGTGGTTTACAACTGAGAAAATCCTTGTATGAACAAGACTTGATGATAGGGGTAATGACTGGGGTTTCGTCATTACTTTGGGAGTTTCGAAGTGAATCCCGAGCAGCCAAAGAATCGGCCACTGCTCGAGATACGATAGAAGCAAGTTCAGCATCACTGTAACTTTTCTTCTTTGGCGACATGATTCTTCAAGAAAGAAACAAGAGGTATATCAGAAGTTGTACCGGAATGATAATTCAATAGATGTATATATATTTAAGCGGTAATATACAACATCACACAGTGAAAATTAATAATGTAAGATAGTCGAGAGAAATTGCTGATTGATATTACGATATTAAATGATTACAGAGAATTCCAAATCACGAGTTTCAAAAGCTACAGACTTAGAAGTTTTACAAAAGTTCCGGGAATTGTTACATCCGGTCGAATTACATAGGTCCTATGAAAGCATAATAAAGTACAGGTTCAGCCTAAGCTAATCCTAACGTAGATTGAGTTGTGGCAGTAGTGTGGTGAGATGGTCCACAGATTCTGCAAGTCTGCTAACCATTCGGAGGGCGTCCTCGGTTTCCCTTAGACGTGTCTCGCACTGGTTCAGCCTTGATTGTAGGACGGAAATTTTATTTCGGTTGCCAATCACTTGGTTATGGACAACCTCCATAGTTCTGATGGTTTCACCCAGACGGTTGTCAAGGGTGTCCATGTGGTTGATTGTATTTTCATGGTCTTCGGAGACTTGATTGATATGTTCGAGTGATGTGAGTCTCCAGTTTTCGTTGGTTTCTTGGAGTTCGATATCCATAGTATCAAGTCGTTGCTCATGTCGGTGTAGCCTAGTGGCTAAATCTGACAAATTGAAGTGAATGGGGTATGGGTCAGCTCGAGGCAACCTGGTGTTCCTCCTAGCTACCCTTGGATTTCGCGATCCATACGGATGAGAGCGTGACGAATTGGGTGGTATGTTTGCCATTCTGAGACAAAGCATTAGAAAGAATGAGGCCTATAGTCATATAATACATATAGAATATAGCCTAAGATATTGAGCATGAGAGAGGCCTATCTATGTATATATATATATATATGTATATATATATATATATATCACATAATAGCCTAAGTGTCTAACACAGACATGTTTGAGTCCCGGTTCTCTCGAGGTCAGAGTCGACTAGTGTATCCTGTTCAGTCATGACTCCTTTCAGATCTCACATCATATTCTTTTAATTGTACATAGTTGATCAGGCTATGTTAAATTAAACCAATACAATGCTGTCACTGAACCTAATCATACTTAATAAGGAATACTGCCTAACGGTCATAGTCTAGGCCCACTAAATGCAACCTAGTTCACTATAACCTTAGGCTCTGATACCAATCTGTCGCACCCCCAAATTCAGGTTGCGGAAGCGAATCGGGTCGGGGCGCGACTAATCAATATACATAGCACAAAGGATATAATGAACGACCACTACAATGCGTCGTTTTACATTGATATTGATAAATTAAAAGTTTACATCAAAATATTGTTTATATTAGCTCAGTTTAAAATTGAGAAATTTAAGTACATAATTAACCTATACAAAATATAATAATAAAGCTAAAATCTCTGATTGTTTGCATGCTGACTCGAGCTAATAGATCTTGATTGAGCTGTCCAACCTACTGCTGGTCACCTGTGATACATGCTAAAATGAGTCAGCGAAACGCTGGTGAGCTCACAGGTTTGTATGTCAACACATATTTGTATGAACCGCAAGATTTTATAATATAATTGAACTTAAAATGCAATTAAGCAAAATAAAAGTTATACAGCCATGAGCACATAGTCTGAGCTTAACTTGAGTGTCAGGTCCAATTAAGGAAACCCAACTGAGTTGCCTCCTACGAGTGCCTAATCTACACTCATCTTCCCAAATGCTAATACGTCCGTTTGACCAGTTAGTGCGTGCAAACCCGGACGAGGATTGTCAATCCTATATGATATCATATACTAACATTCACACTACAGATGTATTACCAGACTATGCTATGGAGGGCTTTAGTGATTAGTTGAAAACAACTCATGTAGTATTTGATTGATTGGTACTTGCGTTCAACTTGTAAAATAAAATGAGCAATAATATCACACCCCTGATTGAAAAGCAGTAAAATAGGGGCCATGAGACTCACCTGAGCCTTGAGTGTTTAAATTAATAAACTTGAATTGATTAGCGGTGGATTGATGTCCGAAGACTTGTAACCTGAGGGTGTCCAAGACACACAATGGTTATAACATGAGTAGGCATCTCGAAAGACTGCCCTTGTAGTTGTTCGTCCAACTTAGAATGTCCAAATTACTACGATTTGGTTGATTGAATTATCCAAATTACTACGATTTGGTTGTTTGACTTGTGTTTTGAAAACGTGTACGGCCATCGGTGAATTGGTTGTTGAAATAATCTCATTATTACTTTCCTGATTTTGAAGTGTTATACTTAAAAGTAAGTTCCAATGTGTTTTAGAAGTCATGTCGCATTCGTGTTTGATGTTATACAAGTTTAGCACTTTGTGTGAAAGTTTAGATGTAACACTGTTACTCGTGACCCTAGGGTAAGGGCGAAGCCCGTTAATGACGGGGGTCCGGGGGCAGCACCCCTGGTAGAGGGGTCCAAGGGGCAGAGCCCCTGGTTGGGGTCGAGCTGAGATTGGTTTCTTGGAAAAATTTTATTTCTACTAAATTGCTATGGTGAAAAACGCATCTGGACTCGAATTTGGGTGAAATCGAGTGATAAAATTTTAGGTCTCGACACTTAGTAAAATTTGTGTTTTCTTGGTTCTGTTTATGCGACATAGCGTGCGACATACAGCTTTGTGTCGCTAAGTGCGACATAGTCTGTTGTGTCGCAGATCATATCTGCGACATAAGGGCTTGTGTCGCTAAGGGCGACATCCGCAATTTAATGCGACGTAGGGCATTGTGTCGCTATATGCGACATCCGTAATTTCTGCGACATAACGATTTATGTCGCTATATGCGACATTCGTGATTAGTGCGACATAGTGGCTTATGTCGCTATATGCGACATAAGGTTTGATTTAGCGACATAAAGGCTTATGTCGCAGGTGGCCTGGAGCCTCTGCGACATAACGCGCGCTGTTGGCCGGAAAATGGGCCGAAAAGGTGTTTTCCGGCCTCCGTTTGACCTGAGACTTTTACTCAACCCATTTTTGGACATTTTAAGCGTAAACCAACCATATACATGTAAAAATAAGTGAAATCGATGAGTTTCGAGAATTTGCCGGAAACTTACGAAGTGGCGAATCAAGATTCCGGAAAGGTAGGAGTGTAGATCGTTGCGTGGTGATCATTTTCTTATAAATGAGTCTCGAGATTTATAGTGGTTTGGTGGTGTTATTTGGTGGAGGAAGGTGGTGGTGTTGTGGTGTTAGTTAGAGAGAAAAGAAGATGAAGGAAATGAAGAGAGAGAAAGGAAATGAAAAGAATGAGGAGGGAAGAGGGGTTTTGGGGCAGATTTTTGGGGAGGGGGAAAAGGGTTTTCTCCCAACTTTTTAATCCCCGTGTTTGCGCTCCGTGCGGTGTTCGTTTTCCCGGTCGTTTAAACGTTAAATAATTATCTTATACGTTTAATTAGGAGTTTAAAATACGGATATTCATTCAAAATTATATTTGAAGTATTTAATCAAATACTTAATAATTGGGTTATAAATTGTAACTTTAACTTTATTTCTGTTGTACGCGCGTTTATTATTTTAATAACGTAATTGTTGTTTGAACGACACGAATTTGAGTTGAAATATCACCTAAATAATATTTTGGATTAAATAGAGTTATTAAATAATGTCATATTATTTAATAAAATTGTTCACCAACGTCTGTATTAATTGAATCGAATTACATTCGATTTGAATTGCGTACGGTTTAATCAAATCGCATAGTTGTATATATTCATCAATATATATTTTGATACGTTAATTAGCCTATCACAAAACTAATTACATGTATTAAAAATTGATTAGGCACTAATTACTAGTCCTAATTTGACGGGTGTCACACTTGTATTCAAAGCCGTGGTCTCTAACACCCGGTCAAAAAGGGGAGAATTTTCGTGCCCAATTTAAACATTTATTACTCGTATTTAGTCACGTATTAATGTTAAATACTTAAAACTTTTATATGTAATTATACAACGTACGTGAATGATAAACGCCAAAATGTACTATATTTCAGTACTAATTACCCCCATGGTTAATAGGTTTCTAATGCATTTTATATGAATAAGATACTTATTTCGTTCATATTTGCATTTAGGAGTTAATTTGAGCTTGAATCGGAAAAGAAGCAGAAAACGAGCTTATTGCGAAGCAAAAGTTGCTAAGAGAATAAAACAATGGACAAGAGAAGCTTGAATCGGAAAGAGAAAGAAAGATGAGCTGAAAATGATGAAAAAATGGAAAATAGTCCTGAAATTCAATCCATACGCCGTATGGATTAAAAAGGTGGAGGTCCAATGTAACGCGGAGCTGGGCCGGGCTTGTTTTCAATCCATACGCCGTATGGATTATCCATACACCATATGGATCAATTTTTCAGATTAGGTTAAAATCTCATTTAATCTCATTTTAACCCTACTTTTACATACCCTAGACCAGAAGATACAGCCGACAAGGAGGGGGTTCTCCCCCATTTTTGGAGCAAATCGATGGCGGTTTGGAGGCGGAAAGGCTAGGATCATCCTATTGATTCTACTTCATTCGGTTCACGATTCGGATTGCGTATCATCTTCCGATTTCAATTCTAAACATTTTTGTTTTGAGATATGAATCTGATTTTGTATAATTGAATCATGAATTAGATTTATTGTTAATTGTTTAGTTTAATAATCTTTGATTATGAATGTTTGAAAATTATAATTGTGTTTTGAATCAATTGACTGATTGAAGATTGTTACGTTGTCTATAGAACCTTATTTATTGGTGATAATTAATTGCTACTTAACCTGGTTAATAGGATTATTGAGACTGAATTCCTTTGATACTATTGATTATTGATGATCATGAATTTAGGTTTATGATCATTGCTAAATATATTGAGTTTGATAGGTTAAGAGCATAGTAATTAATCAATCGAAAATGAATGAGCTAATAAGAGATTATTAGTAGGTATTGTTGAGTCATACCGTGAAGATTAATCGTAACAAGTCGTGAATACTTAATGCACAATCTAGGGAAAAGCACGCAAAAGAGCAACATTCTTGCGACGTCGGATCAATGTTTAATGTGGAACCCTAGGTTGTAGATATTAGTTGGACCCGAAATGTTGGCTAATATATATTTAACTTGGACTCTTTGATTAGTATCTAAGTTAATATAAAAGAAATCACAATCAGACAATCAAAGCACATGAACTGGATAATATGAATATGAGTGGAAGACTCTAAGCAATTAAATGTCTATCTCCGATTGTTTATCTTTTCCTCTTTATCTTGTTTTATGTTGTTTGGTTTAGTTATTTAGTTCATACTGAATGTTCGTGCGGAACTAAAACGTAACCCTTATTTTACTGCTTTATTAATAATTCCAATTTAATTGAATAACATCGTTCATGTGTTCCTTTGTTCGACCTGGACCTACCATAGCTATACTATTCCGATCGGGTATTCTTGCCTGGTTGTGTGATAGTAGTGATTGGTATATCCTGTACTTTATAAATAATAAAACTAGACGCTTTCACACGCATCAGTGAACATTTTTAAAATTTAATGTAACACGAGTTTGGGGGAAATCGAAATAGTACGAAGCGGAGACCCAAATGGGTCAGCCCAAACCCGCGAACCCAACCCCACCAACCCAAGACCCACCTCCCTTTTATTCCCACCCCTTCTTCATTTTCACTACATTTTCATTCTTCACCTCTCTCTCTACAAACCTAAACACTTTCCCTCATTTCTCTCACTAGGAAACCGGCCGCCGCCACCACATGTGACACCCGGTTAAAAAGGGTCAAAATTAGCGGCCAATTTAAACTTTAAACCTTAGTACTTAGTACAAGATAATACGAAAGTATTGGATATTATATATGTATATATATATATGTATATAAAACACAACGATTATTTAATCACGTACAAACAAATATGAAAGAACGCATAATCTTAAATATGGATGTTAGTGAAAAACATTTTCGAATAAAGTATTATTGTCAAGAATAATAATTATTTACTCCATTAGAAATCTAAATACATTTTGTACACTGAAAACTATCCGTCAAAATTAGTTGAAGCAAAGATATATTTTTATATCTCATAAAAGTATTTTTATAAGATACTTCGATTAAAAATATAAACGATTATATTTTTAGAAATTTATCATTTGAAAACATTATACTACTTTTTGATCGGGTACAAGAACACGGGTATTTTGTACCGTAAGCGGGAGCCAACCAACTCCAATAATTGGAGTTGGCCGGCTACATCAAACACACGCACATAACTCAGTCTCTTTCTCTGCACTCTCTCGGTCTCTCTCTTTTCTCTTCCAAGAACAACAACAACATCAACAATCCACAACAACATCAGTGCAAACATCATCATCATCATCATATTCATCTTCTTCTTCCTGATCATCATCATCCGGTTCATCATCATCAACCTCACACGGCTCCACTTTTAATACGTAAGAAAACTTCACAACTTTCTTTAAATTCGAGTTTAATATACCTGTATCATCATGTAATGTTGTTCCATTGAGTAGATTATGTCCAAAAATCGAATCTATAATCGTTTTCTCAACTGATTTCGCGAACAGACCTGAAAGTGGTACCTGAGCCGAACGGCTGGGAATCATCAGCCGAACGGCTGGATTTCATCAGCCGAACGGCTTGATTTCCTTAGCCGAACGGCTAGGACCTCCATAGCCAAACGGCTGGATTTCCTTATCCGAACGGCTAGGTCTTCCACAGCCAAACGGCTGGACTTCCATAGCCGAACGGCTGGACCCTTTATAGCCGAACAGCTGAAATAATCAAACAGAACCGTTTTTGTAAAAATGCCGAAGAATTTCACAAGTTTTTTTAGGGTAGCTTCTTGATGAAAAATTTATTATAACGGATTGGGCTAAAAGTCACACGGTCACTCGAAAATGGCCCAATGATCAAGGCTATGTGCCATAGCCTAGGCGGTTTTAGGCCTTTCGGGGTCGTCTAGGGGTCGAAAATGGCATATTTTAGTTTTCGGACCCGTACCAAATTTCGTAACTTATGAAATAAAATGTAACGGATGTGACGAACTTGAGTAACAACTAAACTTATACGATACGACTTACACACGAAACACATATACTTTTATAAGTACAACAAATCATGTATAATAATAATAGTTTGAAATTATTATTACAAACCGTCTCCAACGAGCCCTATACCTTTTCACAAACTCAAACACAAACACTTATACGGATGGTTTAGTTAAACATCCACTTACTCGTTATAATCTCACATGTTTAGGGCATTAGGAGAATACCATTGGAACAACTCACATACTTTAGGATTGCTTGCTCTTCAGGTGAGTCTCACGGCCCCTTTTTACTGCTTTTACTTTGGGGGAGATGCATTACCTGTTTTACTTGAATACATGAAACTACTATCTTTATTAAATTACTTTACAGACTTAATAGGTTACAGACTTGCTACTTTACGAACTGATTACTTTAAAGACTTGCTACTTTACGAACTGATTACTTTACAGACTTACTACTTTACAAACCGATTATGTTACAGACTTGCGACTCTACAAACATAATACTTACAGACTTAACTACTTACATACCTTACTGACTTGCAGACCTACAAACTTACAGACTTGCATGAGTTACGTCTTAATCCAATGAAGTCCTCTGAATCATAGTTGTTAGTTATGGGATAAGCGCGAGTTTTAGTATATGGATCCATATGGGACTGACAATCCCCGCCTGAGGTGGTAGCGCCACCACGAACCGTACTCGTATAAACAGGTGTTTTCTACTCGTTTCATATGAGTGTTTTTGGATTAGCACTCATGGGGGCAAATTACAGACTTGTTAAGCTTTGACTATGATGGCTCATGGCAGACCTTACTTACCTAATTACCTTGGCGTAATTGATACTTACTTACTGAATTACCGTGGTGTAATTGATACTTACTTACTGAATTACCGTTGCATAATTGATATTACTTACTTATTTACCGTGGTGTAATTGTTACTGCTTACATAATTACAATTGGTGTAATTATTTCTACTTATTGAAGTGTACTGGATTTTCTATTAATATATACTACAAACCTGTGAGATTCACCAACCTTTTGGTTGACGCGTTTTAGTAATGCATTCTCAGGTACGCAGCCACAGTAGGATGGCCCAGCAGGATCTACTTATATGCTAAACTAGTACGAGTTGCATGCATACACACTTATGAAGATTTTACTCGCATTATCTTTTGTACTATGATTATGTATTTAAATCTTCATATTCATTTAGCGAACTCACTAATGATGTATACTTATGACTTAAAACTTGTACTACTTTTGTAATGTAATGTATTTTTCAAAAATGTCTCATTTAGAGTCGTTTGCTTAATCTTTGTGCTTGATATTTGATTAGTCACACCCAAAAACAATCGCTTCCGCAAAGCATGAAATTGGGGGTGTGACAGATTGGTATCAGAGCCTAAGGTTATAGTGAACTAGGTTGCATATAGTGGGCCTAGACTATGACCGTTAGGCAGTATTCCTCATTAGGTATAACTGGTTCAGGGATTACATCATACGAATTTAATTTAACATAGCGTAGCTAACTATGTACAATTAAACATAGATGATGTAAGATCTGAAAGGGGTTATCTTGAACAGGAATGCATTAGCTGACTCTCTGACCACGAGAGAACCGAGACTTCTAACTGTTTTGTGATCGACATGACTAGGTGGATGTATAGGTATATATGATATATACACATATGATTAGGCTATTATGTGATATATGGTTATATACATACGTAGGCCTCGAATACATCCTACTCTCCAGGCTATTATATATTGAAGATATACGAATAGGCCTTATACGAGGATACTCTCGTTACTACCTACACCCCTATAACTGACAAATATAGCTACTCTAGCGTCCTTGGATATAGAGATCGGGACTCTGTTTTCACCTACTACCACCTACCTAATTATATGCCTATAACATCTTGCAACACACTCCACTGTACCGTTAGGTAAACACTAGGAAACTTGTTAGGTTTTCACAAACCAAACCCTATATCGCTCATATTGTTGATAACCTCGATTTCATCCGAACAAACCCCGAATCTCGATTTACAAATTCTTGATATCAATTGTAAACCCATATCCTGAAAACATTTGAAAACTCTCAGCCTACACCCAACCCTGTTGTCTACCGAATCATGATTTTCACTTGTGTTGTCGTATATTACCACATAAGTATATATACATATGTGATATGTCATGATTTGGTACCGACAACATACATATTCTCTCTTTGCTTTTACAAGGATCATGCCGCCGAGACGAACATATACTCAAGCTGAAGTTGACCAACTGGTTGCCGATGCATTAATTTCTGGGCAACGACGATCTGAAAGTTCTGAAACACCACCAAATCCCACTCCTGTTAAACCCTGCACCTATAAGGATTTCCTTAGCTGCCACCCTCTGAACTTCAAAGGCACTGAAGGTGCTATTGGCTTATTGCGATGGCTGGAAAAGACTGAGTCAGTCTTTCGCATCTGTAACTGCCCTGAGGACTCCAAGGTCAAGTTCTCCACCTACACTTTTATGGATGATGCTCTGACATGGTGGAACACTTATGCTGACTCTGTGGGCCAAGACATTGCTTTGAAAACCCCTTGGGACGAACTGAAGAAAATGCTCAAAGATGAGTATTGTCCCAGGGATGAGATCCAACAACTAGAGGCCGAATTTTGGCAACTCACTACCCAAGGCAATGACATTGCCGGCTACACCTCTAGGTTTAACCAACTAGCACACCTGTGTCCATCTATGGTTAGTAAGGAATCCAAGCGTATTGAACGCTATATCTGGGGACTCCCTCCACAAATCCAAGGGATGGTTACTTCATCCAACTCTCCTACATTTCATGGTACTGTGCGCATGGCACACAAACTGATGGCACATATTGTTCGCCAAGGAACATATGTTGTCAAAAGTACTGGAAATCACACAGGTGATAACAAAAGGAAACCTGAGGGAAATCTCAACATCCAAACCCAACCTGCCAAAAAGCCTACGACTGCCAAAGCCTATGATACTGACTCTGATGACAAGATAGGGTATAAAGGAAGTAAGCCCTATTGCGCTAAGTGCAGTCTCCATCACGATGGTTCATGCCCTTGCACCAAATGCAAGCGGTTCGGGCATGTAGCCAAGGATTGCAAGACATGCTTGACAAGTACTAACATCACTGCGCCCAAAACCTGCTATGAGTGCAACGGTACTGGCCACTTTAAGAGGGACTGCCCAAAGCTGAAGGGCAAGAACATCAACCCTGCTCGAGGAAGAGCCTATGTACTCAAAACTAGGGAGGATGACCAGGACCCGAGACTCATTGACTTGCTCAACACAGGTATGGTCACGCACTAATAAACCGACTGCCTTTATACTATTTACTTTGAAAAATCTTACTTGCTGCTTGGTATCTTCTATATTTTCCCTAGATTCTAAGTACACGATAGGGTTAGGGAAAAATGACAATTCAGTTTCTATATGAGATGAGGTTTAGCTAACATATGTATAGGAATAACATATCCTACACTATTTTATACCGGAAGACATACCGGTAAATTTTGTACACTGGGTAACATCCCACATAAAACTAACTTATGCTAAACCACTTAGTTTCTATAGGAGTTTGATAGAGTCTGATTCATGCTACGATGCTACTGTCCGTTACAAACTGTATGAGCACAGTGGAAGTTACTACCTTACTTTAGGCTACTAGTACAAAGTGTAGCTACACCTTAGTGACAGACTGACCGACTGAACTTGCTTCTTCAAATGAAATGTTTAAATGTGTTGAAACACACTTCCTCTATTCCTTTAGTTGTCAGTAGGGCACTAATCTAATAAGGGGAGGAAGGCAACATTAGATAGGTGATATACCACTCACAGTAAACTCAGACTTTCTTAAATAATGCACAGACTATTACGCTAACACACAGACAATTACTACGCATAAATTTCAGGAAGAAATTCTCCTAACAAGGGGAGAATGTGACACCCGGTTAAAAAGGGCCAAAATTAGTGGCCAATTTAAACTTTAAACCTTAGTACTTAGTACAAGATAATACGAAAGTATTGGATATTATATATGTATTTATATATATATATATATATATATATATATATATATATATATATATATATATATATATATATATATATAACACAACGATTATTTAATCACGTACAAACAAATATGAAAGAACGCATAATCTTAAATATGGATGTTGGTGAAAAATATTTTCAAATAAAGTATTATTGTCAAGAATAATAATTATTTACTCCGTTAGAAATCTAAATACATTTTGTACACTGAAAACTATCCGTCAAAATTAGTTGAAGCAAAGATATATTTTTATATCTCACTAAAAGTATTTTTATAATATACTTCGATTAAAAATATAAACGATTATATTTTTAGAAATTTATCATTTGAAAACATTATACTACTTTTCGATCGGGTACAAGAACACGGGTATTTTGTACTGTAAGCGGGAGCCAACCATCACCACCATCATCTTCTTCATCAAGATCTTCACCATCTTGTCTCGTTTTTGCTTGAAATTGACATTTGGTAAGAACACCCGATTTCACACCTTCAGAACATTTGATTTATGTTTATTAACACGATATTGACTCTACACAACAAGAATATATCCAAGAAATCGGTTAAAAAGTTTTAAATTGCAAAATCCGCACCAAAATCGCTAACAACCATCACTGCAAACTGAAATAAATCTTAGTTCGCAGATTTAAATCTCGGTTCGCAGCCTTATCCGGAACAGATAAGGTTCTGCAAAGCGAACCAAGATCTGCGAACGAAACATACCTGCGAACCGAATGGACTTGCGAAGTCAATTTGCGAACTGAACTTGCGAGTCGAGACTTGCAAATTGAATCACTTTGCGAAACCAATCTCAGCTCGACCCCAGCCAGGGGCTCTGCCTCTTGGACACCGCCAGGGGTTGCCACCCCTTGGACTCCTCTACTAGGGGCGCTGCCCCCGGACCCCCGTCACCAACGGGCCATACACTTTTACAAACATCAAATATCAACTTACACATTTATAATCTCGCGTGTTTAGGACACTTGGAGATTATGGTTTGGGACAATCAGTATGTTTTAAGATGACTAGCTCCCACAGGTGAGTTCATAGCCCCACTCTTTCAACTGTTTTACTGTTTTCGGGGTGAGAAGCATGCACAATTACTATTTTCGAATTATATTGATAAACTTTTATAATTCACACTTAACTATATTACTGTTACGTAATACAAATCATGTACTATCTAGAGATTACACTCATTATATTGTTGTAGAACAATATCACTGCTTAACCTAGATAGGTTACTGTTGTACACTATCATACTGTTGAAAAACAGTTATCATTACATAACTTGACTTGATTAACTCATCGTCATATTTTCGTGGGATAACACTGTTGAATATACTTGAACTAGTTAGACAACGCCTAGACCTTTTTACATGATTAGTTTTCCTCTTAAGAACTAAGACTGCATATACACTCCATGATTACTAGAATGGATTTGTACTTAAGTGAACATTTCTCCAGAGACCTCAATATACTTGCTAGGCTGGAGGCTAGGAGTATACTATAGTAACATACGTTAGTATAGTTCCTTATTCTAATACCAAATCACTAGGTGATGATTATTCATACCTAGGCTTCTTGTGCTACACCTAATATCAAAGTATTGTATATACATATTTAGATACAATAAATCACTATCACGTGTTACATGATACCCTGTTAAATGCATTTGTTGATTAAGACTTATATATATATATACATATACTTGTACACTATCTCATCTACGATTTACTTATGTATATTGATATACATACACTTATACAAACACGATTACTCTAGTCGGGCATGTCGTAGTACTGTCGGCTCTCAATTACTCCAGTCGGGCACGTCGTAGTACTTCCGGCACTCATATACATACATTGCTTGCGAGCAACACTGTTCGATATCACGGTTAGAGTGATACAAAATGATATCACGGTTAAGTGATACAAAATGAGATCACGGTAAAATGATTCAAAACGATATCGTGGTAAAGCTATACAAAAGACGGATAAACATACGAGTTGATACTCACACTCATTAACGGATCGGCGAGCTTACACTCGAGGTTGTTAACTCGGTATTTGGCTAAATACTCAATTATAGTTCTGTGGGACTACACTTACATGTTGCTTGGAGGCAACACACTGTGCCCAGGTGGCATACTAATATTTTACTACTGGATAAGTAATACTATTACTTGATATCATATGATTTGGTCATTCACATACTTGATTAGTACTTAGGCCTGTAATGCCTCACTTATGTAGACCTACTTATATCTGATAGGTAACTAGGCATGGAATGCCATCTTCCTCGATGTACTTAGGTACACAACACAACTACATAATATTACAAGTCTAAATCGTAGTCTTGAACTACTTTTCAAATATACGCAGTTTATACTCCATGTTTTCAACTAACATACCTATGAACTCACCAGCTTTATAGTTGACTCGTTTTAGCATGTGTTCTCAGGTGCCCAGCAGGATTAGGATTGCTACAAGATATGCTAGCTCGAGTCGCATGATTTCAAACACTTGAATTACCTTGCATAACTTTTGTACTACAACTTACGTATTGGAATTATTTTGTGAACTCGCAACAATGTAAACATTTATTTTGGAAATGTAACAATTGCTGTTCAAATATCCCATTTAGAGGTCGTTTGCTATGTATCTTATGCTTTTATTATTGATTAGTCACTCCCTAACCCGACCACTTCCACAACATGAATTTTGGGGTGTGATAGATTGGCATCAAAGCCTAAGGTTATAGTGAACTAGGTTGCATTTAGTGGGCCTAGACTATGAGCGTTAGGCAGTATTCCTCATTAGGTATAACTGGTTCAGGGATTACATCATACGAGTTTAATTTAACATAGTGTAGCTAACTATGTACAATTAAATAAAGATGATTTGATATCTGAAGGGGGTTATATTGGATCAGGAATGCACTAGTTGACTCTGATTGTTTTGTGCTAGACACTTTTGGCTATTATATGTATTGTAGGTGTATATGAATAGACCTTACTTATGTACTACTTTCTATGTACCTATATATATATATATATTGGATATATATAATACTCTCACGCGATAATATTCTCGCTAAACACTCGCACCATCGAAAATGCCAAGTATGGCTAATACAACGTCATTGGATGCAAAGTACAGGACTTGTTCTCACCTATTACCGCCTATCTATTCATACACGTGTAATTGCTTATAACACATTCCGTTGTACTATCATATACTCGCGAAGAGGCACATCACCATCTTCCTCATCATCACGACTCAACCCTTTCTCCATATGAATGCATAGGAGAATATTATACTTATCACTGAACCTCGGGAAGGAGGCATAAACGTTATCTATTAGAATAGAGACCCACGCATGCTAATCGTCCACAAAATTATAACAAACAATGACGTCACTACAAACAAATTATTCGAATGAGATCTACTTGAGGAGTTTACGTCTAAGGACAAACCAACGAATTCCTCATCTTATGAGAAATCATTACCAAGGCGCGTCACATCTACTCCTCTCGCATTATTTTCACTCGCTCTCATCGTTGGGCAGGCGATCACCAATTGAATTGGTCAACCGTAGCACTCGCATATGGGAATGTACTACCAACAGTTAATCTGAACCTAAACCACTTACGCATGCCTCGATTACAACATTGACCATACTGGCCACCGCTGGATTAGTGTTGTGAGGGACACTCTCAATGACTATGTCCACAAAATCATCTCAACCACAACCTGATCATTTTGATCATCACAGTACTTCGGTACTCACATGATTCAGTATTTCAGTGCTTACCTGGTCCGTTACCTTGGCACTTACATTTTAGCCTTTGTGCTACACATAGAAAACTACGTAACTTCAACACATTTTTGGCCTTAGGGATACACTTGAACAATGCATGGCACGTGGTTCTACGTCGTGCTTTAGGCACAACTCTGCTTCGGCACTGCACATGACACCGTGTGTAACACCTGGTCAAAAAGTCAATTTTCGCGCCAAATTTAAACTTTAAATAACGGTATTTTTATATGCGATTATAACAAAGTATTCAAAAATGTAAGTTGTTTTAATTTAAAACGCATTTTGGTAATCTAAAACTGCGCAAAAACAATCTATTAAATTTTAGTTTCAAAATAGTATTTTTATAAAATATTTCAACTAGAAAACATTTCAAATTAATATAAACGAATTTTAGAATTTAAAATACTATTTTAAATTACGATCGGGTACAAAAACACGGGCATTTTGTACTGTGGCTGGAGACCACAGCCCCTAAGATGGGGATCTGAGTTCTGACAAAAACCCAAACCCCCACCTCATTTCACCATCTTTTTCTTCTTCTTCATCTATCTTTCTCTCTAACACTAAAAACAACAACAACAACAACAACCAATAATAACATCAACAATAATCAACAACAACATTATCATCATCACCATCATTTTCGGAATCATCATCAATGAGAGCAACAACAAGCATCCATCACCATCATCTTCATCTTCTTCATCTTCTTCATCTTCAAGATCACCGTCATCATCCTCAAACCCTTGATCTTCAAATTGTAAGGAATTACACGCTTTTCTTTGTTATTTCTTGTTAAAAACACTTAATATATCATGTATTAACATTATAACAACAAGATTCGGCCTAAAAATGGGCTAGATTGCGTTTTTGGGTGAAAACCCATCGAACAGACGGAAGTGTCACCCACAGACCTGCAGTGTAGCGTCACTTGCCTAAGTGACGCATGTAAGTGTCGCATATTAGTGACGCATCTTAGTGCCGCATGGAAGTGTCGCTTTTAGTGACGCAGATAGTGACGCCTCTAAGTGTCGCCCTAAGTGACGCCCCTTAGTGACGCCCGTAGCGTCACTTCCCAAGTGACGCCAATCTTAAGTGTCGCCTATAGCGACACTAGCCTAGTGTCGCTAAAAACAGAAAATACACATTTTTTTTCACTAAGTGTTAAAACTCAAATTTTATCGCCTAATATTACTCCGAAATGAAATTTGCACAAACAGGGGCTCTGCCCCTTGGACTCCGCCAGGGGTTGCCACCCCTTGGATCCCGCTACCAGGGGCGCTGCCCCCGGACCCCCGTACATAGTTTTAAAACCTGAGCGACGAACGAATATTTGCACAAGTCGCTTAGACAAATTGATTTGTCTCTTACTTATATAACCTCACGTGTTTAGGACACTAGGAGGATACCCATCGGACGACATGCGTATCTTAGGATCGTTGAAAACTCACAGGTGAGTTTCATAGCCCCACTATTTCAACTGTTGTACTATTTTCAGGGTGAGACGCATGCTCAACTACTGTTTTCGAATTATAATAATAACTTTTTATAATTCACACTTATCTATATTACTGCCATGTAATACGAAATGTGTAATACTTAGGAATTACATCCATCATTTTGTCTTGGAACAATATCAATACTTAGCCTAGATAGGTTATAACCGTACACTGTTAGATTGTTGGCAAACAATTATCACTACATAACTTGACTAAGTTATCAATTATACACGGACCATATTGTCACGAGACAATGTTATCAAACACACTAGGACTGTTTAGTCCTACCTACTCAAGGCAACAACTAGACTTTTACAGGATTAGTCTTCCTCTTAAGAATTAAAACTGCTCATATATATATTCCAGGACTTTTAAATTGGAATTGAACTCAGGTAAACAACAACCAAGGATCTCAACATACTTGCTAGGCTGAGGCTAGGAGTATACAATAGAAATATATGTTAGTATGGATCTCTTATACTAATACCAAAACAACTAGGTGATGATTTGTCATACCTAGGCTTATTGTGACACAACAGATAGTTAAGTTAAGTACTGTACATACATACTTAGCTACAATATATCAATTTCATGTGCTACATGATACCCCATCTGAGGTATTTGTTGGTTTAATTTATATATATATATCTATATATATACATACATTCTTGTACTTCATCTCGAGCACTTGGTGCCACTTACAATTTAGTTATGTATATAGGTATACATACACGCATACAAACACAATCGAACTAGTCGGACATGTCGTAGTACTATCGGATCTAAATTACTTAAGTCGGACATGTCGTTGTACTGTGGGCTCAATTACTCAAGTCGGACATGTCGTTGTACTGTCGGCTCAATTACTCAAGTTTGACACGTCGTTGTACTGTCGGCTCAATTACTTAAGTCGGGCATATCGTAGTACTGCCTGCTCAATTACATACTTTGCTTGTGAGCAATTCGGTCGATGCCAGATAGGAACAAAACGATGCAACGGTAGAGTGGGCACAAGTACGATATCACGGTAAAGCGATACACTCGATGGATGGGCGAGCTTATGCTCGTGATCCACACACATATACAGATGGGCGAGCTTATGCTCGTGATCCGTATAATTAACGGATTGGTGAACTTTCACGCGAGGTCGTTAACTCAGTATTTGATTAAATACTCAATCATAGTTCTGTGGGACTACAAATTTCATGTTGTTGGAGGTAACACAATATGCCAAGGGGGCATACCAACCTATCACTTATTATCATATGACGTGGTCATACATTACCCGAGTGATACTTAGGCATGTATTGCTTCGCTTCAATAAAATTACACCATACCTGATAGGTATCAAGGCATGGAATGCCTCACTCTTTATGTACTTAGGTACACACCGCTATCACTTAGGTATTAGATACCTCGTTAGATGTATACACATTGGTGTTACAACTTTATAACAATTCATATCAAAATCGTAGATTTTGAACTACTTTTCAAAATATATAAGGATTTATACTTTATGTTTCAACTGACAATCCGATGAACTCACCAGCTTTATAGTTGACTCGTTTTAGCATGTGTTCTCAGGTGCCCAGCAGGATTAGGATTGCTACAAGCTTTGCTAGCTTGAGTCGTATGTTTTCAAACAACTGGATTTCTCTGCATAACTTTTGTATTACAAATTATGTATTGAAATTATTTTGCGAACTCGCAACTTGTATACACTTTTATTTTGGAAATGTATAACTATTTTCAAACGTCTCATTTAAAGTCGTTCATTATTTACCTTTGTGCTTGTGATATTTGATTTGGTAACACCCGACCCGACCGCTTCCACAACCCGAAAATTGAGGGTGTTACACCGTGGGTGTCATACTTACCAACACATCTGGCTACATCGTACTTGGGACACAACACACAGCATAGGGTGTTGCATTTCACGGTACTTCGGTACTGCATTTCACGGTACTTTGGTACTGCATTTCACGGAACATTGGTACTGCATTACGGTGCTTCGGGCGCTGCATTACGACACGTGGTGCTGCATTTCACAGTACTCCGGTACTACATTCCGGTACTTTAGGTACTGCATTTTGGCTCATTAGAGCTACACTCCTAGTACGTTGGTACTACATTATTGTCCATTGGACTACCACAACAACATAGCCTTGGTGACTACATTGAAAATGCTATTTTACGTTGATACTACGACTTAATAAACCACAAAAAGCAGAAACATGTCTGCCACACACGATATTAAAGACTTCAATACCAATGGGCACATGATCCCATATCACTTATTGTAAAAAAAACGTGAACTATTCACGTCATGACAACCCAAAAGTCTGAGGACTTATAAACACAAACCTTAAGTGGTTTCTGATCTTCATCATTTTAAATCAACGGTTGCCACGTTGCACAGCTGTGCAATGCTTCCTTATGTAAGCATCTGTAATAATCATAATCTTTGAATAAAGATCTCACATCTTGTCATTTTATTCTTATCATTTAAGAATCATGCCGCCTAGATGACAACTATTCACTCAAGCTGACCTCGACCAATTTGCTGAACAAAGAGTGGCTGAGGCTCTAGGTACTCGAAACCTAGCGAAACCCTGCACCTATAAAGAGTTTCTGAACTGTAAACCACTAAATTTCGCTGGAACCGAAGGGGCGGTTGGATTAATCCAATGGATCGAGAAAATGGAATCTGTATTTCGCATTAGCAACTGCCCTGATAGCTACAAGGTTAAGTACTCCACCTACACTTTTCAAGATGGTGCCCTTACCTGGTGGAACTCCTACACCCAAACTGTAGGAGTCGACACTGCTTACCAACTTGCGTGGGAGGAACTGAAACAATTAATGAGGGACGAGTATTGTCCTAGTGAGGAATTACAACAACTCGAGGATGAACTTTGGCACCTCACCATAAAAGACAACCACATCATGACATACTCCAATCGCTTCCACCAACTGGCACTTCTTTGCCCAACTATGGTGAACCCTGAATACAAACGAACCGAAAGGAACATCGGAGGACTTTCGATGCAAATTGAGGGAATGGTCATAGCTTCCAAACCCTCCACTATTCACGACGCTGTTCGCATGGCCCACAAACTAATGACATAGGTGGTTCGACGTGGAACACCTACAACTGAAAACCATCAAGGAAAATGGAATAGAAATTCCAGCACTAGTCATAATCCAACAAATCAACCCGAACCCTTGAGGTCCTACATTACCAAACCCAAAGAAAAATGAGGCTATGCAGGAAACAAACCGTTTTGTCATGGTTGCAAACGTCACCATGATGGTACATGTGGCATACCTTGCGAGAGATGCCAACGATTTGGACACAAAATTTGGGACTGCAGAGTTCCTGCAAATCCTGACTCATAAAGAACATGCTTCAAGTGTGGTGAACTCGGACATTACAAGAAAGATTGCCCGAAACTGAAGGGAAAGGTCTACATGATCGACACCGGACGAAACCCCAACAGTAATATAGGTACGCTTTTCCTAGAGCACTAAAATCTTTAATTGTAGCTAATGCTACATACACATTTGTCATTTTCCAATACCGCTTTTACCTATTTAACGCCGAGTGCATCATAGAGCTAATTAACCTAGGCCCATGTAAAACTCAAAGTTTGTTGTCAGCAGACAGATCAACTGAACGTTCACCAACCATTTAGTCCTGATAGGAATACTCTCTAAACAGTCACCTTGTGACAACTATCTAGTCCTGGATGGACTTCCACGTAAATGGTTACTTTGTAACCATGACTTAATAACAATCTGAATGAACGAAATAGTCAGGATCTGACTACTGTGGTGAACCACGACATAGTCATGGATTGAATGCTTTCAAACTCAACATAGACGTCGTATGTCTACCATCTACTCGATGAACTTCTCATACATACACTTCTTCCCGGATACCACGCTACTTCACTTGAAATTTCAGGATGAAATTTTCCTAACAAGGGGAGAATGTAACACCCGGTCAAAAAGGGGCGAATTCCCGCGCCCAATTTAAACATTTATTACTCATATTTAGTCACGTATTAATGCTAAATACTTAAAACTTTTACATATAATTATACGAATGTACTAACAATTTTTAAAATTTAACTTAACACGAGTTTGGGGGAAATCGAAATAATAGAAAGCGGAGACCCAAATAGGTCAGCCCGAACCCGCGAACCCAACCTGTCGCACCTCCAAATTCGGGTTGCGGAAGCAAATCGGGTCAGGGAGAAATAAAAGGTACATGAGAGGTGGTACCAGAATAATAAGTACGATAGATGTATACATATAAAAGTGGTAATATACAACATCACATGGCAAAATCACAATGTAGAAATAACGGGAGAAATTGTCAATTCATAATACGAAGTCGAATGATTACAGACAATTATTATTACAAACAAATCACCAACAGGCCGTACACGTTTTCAAAACACAATCGAATTAACCAAGTCTTAATAACTTGGACAAGTTAATCAACCAAATCGTAGTAATTTGAACATCATAGTTGAACAAACAACTACAAAGGTAGTCTTTTAAGATACCTATGCAATTAATAACCATCGCGCATATTGGACGCCCTCAGGTTGCAAGTCTTCGGACATCAATTCGCAGCTAATCAATTCAAGTTTATTTAAAGAAACACTCAAGGCTCAGGTGAGTCTCATAGCCCCTATTTTACGGTTTTCATCTGGGGTGTGATTACATTGCTCGTTTTATTTTACAATATGAACGTAAATACAATACAAATCAAATACTACATGAGTTATTTTCACTAATCATTTCAAAGCCCTCCATAACATAGTTTGGTAATACATCTGTAGCGTGAATGTTAGTATATGATATCATATAGGATTGACAATCCTCATCCGGGTTAGCACGCACTAATTGGTCAAACGGACGTATTAGCATTTGGGAAGACGAGTATAGATTAGGCACTCATAGGAGGCAACTCAGTTGGGTTTCCTTAATTGGACCTGACACTCAAGTTAAGCTCAGACTATGTGCTTATGGCTGTATAACTTTTATTTTGCTTAATTGCATTTTAAATTCAATTAAATCTTGCGGTTCATACAAATATGTGTTGACATACAAACCTGTGAGCTCACCAGTGTTTCGCTGACCCATTTTAGCATGTATCACAGGTCTCAGCTGTAGGTTGGCTGCCCAATCAGGAATCATTAGCTTGAGTCCGCATTCAATCAAATCAGAGATTTAATTGCATTATTATATTTTGTATAAAGTAATTATGAAATGTAAGTCTCTCAATTTCAAGGAACTGCGATAATGTAAACAATATTTTGATGTAAATTTTGATTTTATCAATACAATGTAAAATGACGTATTTAGTGGTCATTCATTATATCTTTGTGCTTGTGATTATTGATTAGTCGCGTCCTGACCCGATTTGCTTCCGCAACCTGAAATTGGGGGTGCGACACAACCCCACCAACCCAAGACCTACCTCCCTTTTATTCCCACCCCTTCTTCATTTTCACTACATTTTCATTCTTCACCTCTCTCTCTACAAACCTAAATACTCTCCCTCATTTCTCTCAATAGGAAACCGGCCGCCGCCACCACACCACCGCCGAACCGACGCCACCACCGCTGTCGGGATCACCACCATCATCTTCTTCATCAAGATCTTCACCATCTCGTCTCGTTTTGGCTCTAAATCGACATTTGGTAAGAACATCCGATTTCACACTTTCAAAACATTTGATTTATGTTTATTAACACGATATTGAGTCCACACAACAAGAATATATCCAAGAAATCGGTGAAAAACGGTTTAAATCGTAAAATCCGCACCAAAATCGCTAACAGCCATCACTGCGAATTGAAACGAATCTCAGTTCGCAGATTTGAATCTCGGTTCGCTGCCTTATCCGGAAAAGATAAGGTTCTGCGAAGCGAACCAAGATCTGCGAACGAAACAAATATGCGAACAGAATTGACTTGCAAAGTCAATTTTCGAACTGAACTTGGGAGTCGAGACTTGCGAATTGAATCACTTGGCGAAACCAATCTCAGCTCAACCCCAGCCAGGGGCTCTGCCCCTTCGACCCCGCTAGGGGTTCCCACTCCTTGGACCCCGCTACCAGGGGCACTGCCCCCGGACCCCCGTAACCAATGGGCCATACACTTTTACAAACTTCAAATATCGACTTACACATTTATAATCTGGCATGTTTATGACATTAGGAGATTAAGGTTTGGGACAATCAGTACGTTTTAAGACGACTAGCTCCCACAAGTGAGTTCATAGCCCCACTCTTTCAACTGTTTTACTGTTTTCGGGGTGAGAAGCATGCACAATTACTGTTTTTGAATTATATTGATAAACTTTTATAATTCACACTTAACTATATTACTATTATGTAATACAAATCTTGTACTATTTAGGGATTACACTCATTATATTGTTGTAGAACAATATCACTGCTTAATCTAGATAGGTTACTGTTGTACACTATCGTACTGTTGAAAAATAGTTATCATTACATAACTTGACTTGATTAATTCATCGTCATACATTGGTCATATTGTCGCGGGACAACACTGTTGAATATATTTGAACTAGTTAGACAACGCCTAGACCTTTTTACAGGATTAGTTTTCCTCCTAAGAACTAAGACTGCCTGTACACTCCATGATTACTAGATTAGATTTGTATTTAAGTGAACATTTCCCCAGAGACCTCAATATACTTGCTAGGCTGGAGGCTAGGAGTATACGATAGTAACATACGTTAGTATAGCTCCTTATACTAATACCAAATCACTAGGTGATGATTATTCATACCTAGGCTTCTTGTGCTACACCTAATATCAAAGTATTGTATATACATATTTAGATACAATTAATCACTATCACGTGTTACATGATACCCTGTTAGATGCGTTTGTTGATTAAGACTTATATATATATACATATACTTGTACACTATCTCATCTACGATTTACTTATGTATATTGATATACATACACTTATACAAACACGATTACTCTAGTCGGGCATGTCGTAGTACTGCCGGCTCTCAATTAGTCCAGTCGGGCACGTCGTAGTACTGTCGGCTCTCATATAAATACATTGCTTAAGAGCAACACTGTTCGATATCACGGTTAGAGTGATACAAAACGATATCACGGTTAGAGTGATACAAAACCAGATCATGGTAAAGTAAAGTGATTCAAAACGATATCGTGGTAAAGAGATACGAAACACGGATAAATATAAGAGTTGATACTCGCACTCATTTACGGAATGACGAGCTTACACTCGAGGTTGTTACCTCAGTATTTGGCTAAATACTCAATTATAGTTCTGTGGGACTACACTTACATGTTGCTTAGAGGCAACACACTGAGCCCAAGTGACATATTAGTATTTTACTACTGGATAAGTAATACTATTACTTGATATCATATGACGTGGTCATACACATACTTGATTAGTACTTAGGCCTGTAATGCCTCACTTATGTAGACATACTTATATCTTATAGGTAACTAGGCATGGAATGCCATCTTCCTCGATGTACTTAGGTACACAACACAACTACATAATATTACAAGTCTAAATCATAGTCTTGAACTACTTTTGAAATATATGCAGTTTATACTCCCTGTTTCAACTAACAAACCTATGAACTCACTAGCTTTATAGCTAACTCGTTTTAGCATGTGTTCTTAGGTACCCAGCTGGATTAGGATTGCTACAAGATATGCTATCTCGAGTCGCATGATTTCAAACACTTGGATTACCTTGCATAACTTTTGTACTACAACTTATGTATTGGAATTATTTTGCGAACTCGCAACAACGTAAATATTTATTTTGGAAATGTAACAACTGCTCTTCAAACGTTCTATTTAGAGGTCGTTTGCTATGTATCTTATGCTTTGATTATTGATTAGTCATGCCCTGACCCGACTGCTTCTACAACCCGAATTTTGGGGTGTCACATGGTTAAAATCCCTGAATACACAAACCACGGTTACATTCGACGAGGGGTGGTCTATGTTTTTAATAAGGACCACGGTTCCTAACTACAAAGCGAAGTTAACTTAATTAGACTATGACTTTTAATCTTAAACCTTGGTTCTTTCGAAATGAACTCATGACCCAATTGTACTGTAAAATGTATTTCCATGTGGGCCGTGGGCTGTGGCCTTTGTGCCAAGATGTAAGTTGTTTGGATCAATATGTACGTACCATATATTGAATTAATTTTCTAATACAACCGCGTGTCGGTTGTGTGAACCGTTGTCCTTTTGGATGTAGCCATGTTGGTGATCGTTAATTATTTTTTGATCTTAGATAGTTTGAAAGTTGCATTTAATTTTGAAATCAACAGGTGAAATTTATTGCAAATTTATTGCTAATAGTATTCTCATTCTATATAAAATTTACAAAATTTACAAAATTCTCTTTTCTTATATTTACAATATTTACACCAGTACCATATATATCTCTTTTCTATACACAAAAAGAAAAATTGCAACTGAAGTTGAACAATATGTGCTGGGTAAGAAATTTGACCTACTGATCAAGATTGAAAAAAACATTCTTGAGTCACTTGAAGGAACTCTCAAGAACTTGAATGAAGCAACTCGGAAAATCGATAAATGGAGCAAAGAACTAAAATCTAAACGTGATGAATTTAATTGTGAACTTTCCAAACCTGAGATCGAATTTCTTGAAAAGTGTGAAGATCGTGATCCTGAATTCTACACAGTCCATAAAGTATCGATCCAGTGTCTGAAATCACGTTTCGAAGATCATCATAAAATTCATAAGTATTGGAAAAAGATTATGCTTAGAGGAGACGATGAAAATTAATTTTGTACCTTCGAATTTGATTCTTTAGTTTGTTTGAATTTGATTAGCAATATGAATTTGATAGCTTCCGTTTCGTATTCGTATTTGTTTATTTCTTAGTATTCGTTCGATATATCTCTAACACACACACACACACATACACACACACACATACACACACACACACATATATATATCGTTATTTACTTTTACTCTCATATCTGTTATTGTTATCGAAAATTGTGATGTGATTTTGTTTCTAAACTTACTAGCTCTTATATTTTTTTAATTTGTGTTAAATTAAACATTTAAACTAGTAAAATATAAGTAATGAAATATATGGTTCAATGTCTTAAAACTAAAGGCGCGAAGTAGAGTGGTAAAAGGAGAGGGAAGAGGCCAAAGATTTGGATCCCACCTCTCTTGTTGCTCGCTTGTTTAAAGTTCACAATAAGCGGGTGTTTACATACATTAGGACTCGATGTGGAGTCAATAGCCGAAAGCAACTACTTATACCTGAGGGTTTTGTTCCTATTGTGAAGGAATTGGTAACGTCAATTGTGTATGGTTACATATTTTATAAAACTTATTATTATTTATAAACAATTACAATTTAACTATTTATTGGTTGTAACAGATTCATAAGGACCGAGAGTTATGTGCAGATCCGGATTCCAATGACAGAGATGCGATATGGGATGTAGTGGGAAAAGAGCACCCAGGTAGGACTAGGGCGGTGGGCCACACAATCGGCTCTACAAAGGCAGTCTCAGGTTATGAGAAACAATCAAGGGCAAACAAAAAGAAGGAGGAAAATGAGAGTTTAGAAAGAAGGGTGGCTGAGCTAGAGAGGATTGAGATGGGAAGGAGGGATGTGACAACAACGCATGCATCAGGGGATTTGGGTATATCTGGAGCATGTCTCGATATGAGGTGGAGTAGTGTTGGGTCAGGGTTTTATCCTTTTGAGGATTTAACGGTATTCAGATTTAAATATTATGTTTTTACCAGCTGGAGGAATTATATATCACTTTTATATTTTTTCATAACATATCATTGCAGACCCCCACCGCATGTAACTTGCTCGCTGATTTTGGGTTCGAAAGGGTGAAAGTTGCTAAAGGAATGGCCTATCCTCGAGGGAATGGGCAGGTACACGGACAACATATGTCACCAGACTACCAAAAGGTACAGGTTGATAAAGTTGATGATCAATGTAGGAACATGAAACTTTCTAAGCCAGTTGGTGGAATGACTGCTTTGGGAGAAGCCAAAAACAGTTTCATTCCATGGCCAAGTTCGTTGATTGAATATACTGATGTACGTGCCCAATATTTATCTATAAGTAAATCGTATGTACTTTAATAATTGTATTGAAAACCTAACAAATGCATGTTTTCGATTTAATTTGTTACTAGGATGAGACATATTTTTTGTTCCATTCAGAAGATGTTGCGTATCAAAGGCAGAAAATGGGTACACCTACAAAACAACTGGTACAAGATGCTACAACTCAAAAAAAGCGGGCCCAGACACCCGTAAATGATCACGGTATGCCACAAAGGCAGAAAATAGGTACACCTACAAAACAAACAGTACAACCTGCTCCAAGTCAGAAAAAGCGGGCCCTTATACCGTTACCTGACCAGCCTAAAATTTTTGTCAAGCGGGTAGGAAGTACAGAACGGGTTTCCAAGCAGAGTGGCTGTTCAACCCAAGAACCGGGGACGTTAAGTAAAACAAAGTTGTTGCTAGCAATGGAAGTCAACCCCCAACGAAACAAAGGAAATGCCAGTCGACAAGTCAACCCACAAATAACTACAGGAAGGAATGTGGATAAATGTGTGTTAACTACCGACCGGCAGAAAGATGTTTCGGGTCATCAGCCTCCGGTGGTAATTCATCTATGGAGAAAAGTGATAAACGGGTACAATTTGGATGTAAATATCCCCGCTGGATTATTAGGTGCAAACTCTATCTTCTTACAATTGGATGATGCAGATATCAAATAATTACTGACGAATGGGGAAATCGATATTACAATCCTCACTGTTTTCTTGACCTAAGTATTCTTTTTGAATGTATACTGTATTACATTCCTGGAACAATTATCATGTATTTTTCTAACGATTTAATATGTTCTTAGGGGGTTATCACGAACTCTCAGAAAGTCCCCAAAAACAGATGCGCATTCGTCAATCCCTCTAGGATTACTAGTGATATCATTGCATCCAAAAAACAAACGGTTACAAGCTTCATCCTTGAATGTATGGGCCTATATTTTCCTTCAATGTCCATTCTCTTAGCACCATATTGGCAGGGGTATGATCAGTGTTAACCTAATCCTTATTGTTTTGTTATATATGTTTATTGTTATATACTAACATTAATAAAATATAATAGTAAACACTGGGTATTGTATATCTTATTCCCTGTGGCCGCTCGGTGTACATACTCGACTCCAAGGTCTCCCTAAATGATAAAACCCCCAAAGAAGATCATTAACACCTCACGGACTGTGTTAACGAGTAAGGATTTTAGTAAACATATAAAAATATATAAGCTTGAAATGCATCTTATTATAATTTCTAACACCACCTAATTTCTTCATTATGTTTAGAGCATTTTTTGTAAAAGTTCCGTTATCAGTCAAAATACAATATGGTTGACTGTAATCAACAACGAGGAGGATGAGAATGCGGGTACTATGTCATGAAATTCATATTCGACTTCATGTGGAAATATCAGTTTGCTTTTCCCAAGAATGTAACAATCATTTTTATCATAATGTACATTGATATAAATTTGTTCCTTTCTATCTTATACTGGAACACCCCCAAAATTCGTTGATTGAGCATAGCGGAAGCATTTAGTTAAGTATGGAGAGTGACACAATACACAGTACATGTATACGTATCAGAGCTTATGATTATAACAGAACATAATATATTAAGATGCCAAATGTAATAGTTACAAAGTTTACGATTAGTCAAATCGTACAAATGTAAAAGTTATTAAGTTTACAAAAGTAGATTTCGTAAATATGACTAAAATCACTTTAGTTATACAAAAGAAATCCAAAAGTTTCAAAAGTTGGCATCCTAAAGCTTCGCGGGTCGCCCTAGTTCCGTATGTGCAGGCGGTTCTTATGTGCGCAACTAATTCCCTGAAAAATATAGTAAAACAACGAGGTTGAGTGAATTCACAGGTTTTATGTTTGCAATAGTTGAATCAAGTTTGTAAGCACAGTTGTTAAAACCAATATGTTCACAAATAGTTATTGCCATAATAGTTAAGT
This sequence comes from Pseudognaphalium luteoalbum, assembly GCA_963422505.1. Classification (NCBI taxonomy): domain Eukaryota; kingdom Viridiplantae; phylum Streptophyta; class Magnoliopsida; order Asterales; family Asteraceae; genus Pseudognaphalium; species Pseudognaphalium luteoalbum. Next base: position 90,689,438 of record OY730193.1, on the reverse strand, counting down.
AAACATTTTGTGAAATGTTATCCAAATATAGTTCGGTTGGGATGTTGCCCAAAGTACAGTTTGCGTGGGATGTTACCCAAAATACTGTTTACGTTGGATGTTACCCAAAACACACTTTGCAATACGTTGTTGGTTGTTCTCCAGCGTTTCCAAAACAATACCGGTCGTTCTCCGGTAAAAATAAGCACGGGTCGTTCTCCTTTCCAACTCGGCCAGTCGTTCTCTGGCAATAAATACTGCTGGTCGTTCTCCAGCGAAACACAGTACCGGTCCTTCTCCGATCAAAAGACGCACGGGTCGTTCTCCCATCCACTTGGCCAGTCGTTCTCTGGCACTAAAATACGTTGATGGTCGTTCTCCAGCGTTTACATAAAAGTACCGGTCGTTCTCCGGTTTACCAAACAATGTTTAACAAGTTTATAGTATGAAAATGTTGTTTCATAAATACCAGTTTTGTGTAAGAGTTCAACAGTTTACAGTACTCTAATCGTTCGAGTAAAACAAGTATACAATCATGTAAGTAAAAGCAGTTATGGCAATCAATAAAGCAGTTGGCTATGTTTCTCACCCCAAGTTGAAAACAGTAAAATAGTTAAAAGTGGGGCTGTGAACTCACCTGGTGAGCTAAATATGTTCGAGTGCTAGCAAAGCCTAAGCCCGGGTAAGGTCCTTAACGTCCTGAACATATGAGGTTATAAGTATAAATACGTGGATGTCTTAGTTTGACCATCCATGCTAGTGTCCACGCAACTAGATTATGTCCAAAGTGTTTGTTTGTCGTTTGAGTTTGTAGTTTTAGATATGTATACGATTTGTTGGTAACAGTTTGTAATAGTAATCTCCGAAAACATTTTTTTTTATATTCGTTTCATCGTGTTTCATAAAGTATGAAATTCTGTACGGGGGTCCGGGGGCAGCGCCCCTGGTAGCGGGGTCCAAGGGGTGGAAACCCCTGGCGGGGTCCAAGGGGAAGAGCCCCTGGTTGAGGTCGAGCTGCCAAGTCAGCTTGAAAAATTTCAATTCGTTAGTTTCAGCTCAAAAATTTTGATCCGCAAATGTCAGTTCGCATGTGGGTTCGCATTTCAATTCGGCTCGCAAGTTATTCGGCTCGCGAGTCAGTTTAGTCCGCGACTCGGTTCGGCTTGCAAGCGTCAACTTGCAAGTCTTGACTCGCGGTCGGTTCGCAGGTCAATTCACAAGTCAGTTTGCTTCGGCGTTTGAATTCGCGAGTTCAGGGTTTTCGGTTCGCTGGTTTCGGTTCGGTTCGCTGTTTGGCTTCACGAGTCGAGATCTTGGTTTCCCTCGCAGGACGAACTGAAATCTGGGATCTCAACTCGCAGGACGAACTGCTCGTATTTTAGGTTTTTAAAAATGCATTTTTTATCGTTTTTGGACATAATCTGGTTGGGTAAACGTTCTAGCATGCAAATATAAGATTTCTAATACCTTTAAAATGTTATAACGTTTCGTACCACTAAATCAAGAATGAAGGAGATGAAGATGATGATGAACAAGATGAATCGGAGGTGATGATGATGATGTTCCTTTTCCTGCTTCCTCTCTTATGGTGGTGATGATGATTCCGAAAATGATAATGAAGGTGGTGGTGTTTTTGGAGGTTTTTAGAGAGGGAGATTTGTGAGGGAGGTGGGTGTATGTGTGTGTGAAATGAGATTAAGTGAAGAAAGAAAATGAAAGAAAAGGGGAAATGGGTGGGTCGATTTGGGTTTGCGGGTTTGGGCCGACCCATTCGGGTCTCGGGCTCGCGTGTTCTTGTTTCCCAATTGTCTCATCCCGAGCCCCGTTCGTTTAGTCGCGGAATATATTTGAATGATAAATTTGAAATTATGAATTCGTTTTAATTTAGTTTGACGGATATGTTTTATCGCGCGGATTACATTTTATACGATGCGAAATACTTTGTAAATATTATCAACATAATATTAAACAAATAATAACGTTATTTAATAATTTCCTATTATTCAATATTTTTGTCCACCAACAGTCGTATATTTTTGTCGCGTTGTTTAACTCGTTCTGTACATAATTACAACTAATTATGAATAAGTAATACTACGCGTATTAACTAGTTGAGTTTTGCTAGACTTACCTTTAAAAGTAGTTTTGAATTCACTCTAAGTTAGGGAATTAGCCTAAAATGCAAATGTTTAATGTACATAATTATGTCAAAACTTGCGGGGTGTCACATTCTCCCCCTGTTAGAGAAATCTCGTCCCGAGATTTAAAATGAAGTCGGAACGCCCATCGCGTATGTTTTCTGAAAAGTTATGTCGTTAATAAAAATAATAGTTTGCATGGTGCTCTATGTTGCCACAAAGTTCTATCGGTTCATGTATACCCGCGGTATAGTTTGATAAGTAGTGTGTTCGATAAGTGGGCAAAGTTTATCAAGTGTTAGTTTCGAATCGACATTCGAATAGCGCAACGTTTAAGTGTAATAGTTTGTAAAAACGTACCAATGTTGGCGTAGGGATCTGGTTGTGCATCCCTTGACCCTATGATGTATGCGCATCCGTGAGCATTTTCGGTGTTGGCGAGGCGGTTGTTGTTCTGATTGTTGTTGGCATTGTTGAGCTGTGGGCACTGGTTTCGGTAGTGTCCTGGTTCACCACATTCAAAGCAGCCCGTATTTTGTTGCCCAGGGTTTGTTTAAGCGGGAGGGTTTCTTTTACATGAATGGGCTCGGTGTCCCCATTGGCTGCATTTTCCACAAATGAAACATTCACCCTCGTGGTGCCTTCCGCACTTATCGCATTTCGGCTTGTTGCCAAGATAGGGCTTGGATCCAGTTGCGGTGGTGGCAATGTACGCTCGGGTGTTCCCTGGGTTTCTATTTTGCTGACTTTGTCGGTCATTACCCTCACTGTTCCATTTTCGCTTGTTTTGACCTGAATCACCAGCATCAATACGGTTGGGTTCACTTTTCCCCATAGTAGTTTTCAGGGTTCCAATCAGGACTGCATCATCAGTCAAGCTTTAAGCCAGATTAACTGCTCTCCTAAAGGTAGTTGGTTTGGAGGACATTACCATGCCTCTGATTTGTGAGGCCAAACCCCTGATGTATCGTTTGATGCGTTCCTTCTCAGGAGTCACCATGTGGGGCACAAGACGTGCAAGCTCTTGGAATCTAGTTGTATAACCGGTAATGTCAGCGTCGGTCATTTAGATGTTCCACAGTTTAGTCTCGAGTTTCTGAACCTCGTTGGGAGAGCAAAACTCTTCTGTCATCATCTGTTTCAAGGTTTCCCATGAGATGGAGTAAGCAGTTGTGCGTCTGAGGATTTGGACCTGAGAGTTCCACCAGGTCAACGCCATTTCAGCGAGAGTACACGTGGCTTATTTCACCATGTTGTTGGTAGCGTAGTCGCTGATATCGAAGAACGATTCCATTTTCTCGATCCAGTGAATTAGGCCAATGACCCCTTCAGTCCCGGTGAAGGTGCTTGGTTTGAAGGCCTGAAAAGTTTTGTATGAACACCCCTGTTAGGTATTCACCGGGGCTTTGCTGTTGACCGGGGTGGCTCCACCGTTGTTTGCCACATTGTCTCGATTTCGGCTTGCCTCATACTGGGCAATAGCTTGAGCCATGCATTGTTCGATAATTTGCTCGGTTGTTTCAACAACAGGAGGTGTTGTTTCTCGGTGGCTGTTTCGGGTATTTCTTCGTTCATGCGGCATGATGAGGTTCTGCGATGAAGGAGTGCATAAGTCAATGCCAATGAAAAGGATGCGAAGAATAAAGTTTCACATGTTTTTAGTTATAGAACATCAAAAAGGATTGACAAGATCCCCATCATGTATCTTGCGACTATGAAACGCCCATATGTACTTAGTATTATATAATCACGTTGGCCAGGCGTCATTATATGATGCTTAATACATACTTCTTTTCATCAACCCCTTAATACGATCAGGTTCACATGAGATCAGAATGAGTTTGAACGAATCAAATGTAGCACGGTTCAAATAATGGATTGCTCGTATCGATGAGTCGTAGATTAGTTAGACGTATGCAAATGTGTGTACGCATGTGCGTTCTAGCCTAGGCTATAGTCTAGGTCTCTAAGGTCTCTAAGTCACCTAAGAAATCTATTTCGCTATAACCAATGTCTCTAATACCAATCTGTAACACCCCCACAATTTGTTGATTGAGCTTAGCGAAAGCATTTAGTTAAGTATGGGGAGTGCCACAATACACGGTACATGCATACGTATCAAAGCTTATGATTACAACAGAATATAATATATTAAGATGCCAAATGTAATAGTTACAAAGTTTACGATTCGTCAAATCGTACAAATGTAAAAGTTATTAAGTTTACAAAGTAGATTTCATAAATATGACTAAAATCACTATAGTTATACAAAAGAAATCCAAAAGTTTCAAAAGTTGGCATCCTAAAGCTTCGCGGGTCGCCCTAGTTCCGTACGTGCAGGCGGTTCTTACGTGCGTAACTAATTCCCTGAAAAACATAGTAAAAGTCAACAACGAGGTTGAGTGAATTCACAGGTTTTATGTTTGCAATAGTTGAATCAAGTTTGTAAGCACAGTTGTTAAAACCAATACGTTCACAAATAGTTATTGCCATAATAGTTAAGTAAACGTTTTGTGGAATGTCATCCAAATATAGTTCGGTTGGGATGTTTCCCAAAGTACAGTTTGCGTGGGATGTTACCCAAAATACTGTTTACGTTGGATGTTACCCAAAACACAGTTTGCAATACGTTGTGTGTTGTTCTCCAGCGTTTCCAAAACAGTACCGGTCGTTCTCCGGTCAAAATATGCACGGGTCGTTCTCCTTTCTAACTCGGCCAGTCGTTCTCTGGCAATAATTACTGTTGGTCGTTCTTCAGCGAAACACAGTACCGGTCGTTCTCTGATCAAAAGACGCACGGATCGTTCTCCCATCCACTTGGCCAGTCATTCTCTGTCACTAAAATACGTTGATGGTCGTTCTCTAGTATTTACATAAAAGTACCGGTCTTTCTCCGGTTTACCAAACAAAGTTTAACAAGTTTATAGTATGAAAATGTTGTTTCATAAATACCAGTTTTGTGTAAGAGTTCAACAGTTTACAGTACTCTAATCATTCGAGTAAAACAAGTATACAATCATGTAAGTAAAAGCAGTTATGGCAATCAATAAAGCAGTTGGCTATGTTTCTCACCCCAAGTTGAAATCGGTAAAACAGTTAAAAGTGGGGCTGTGAACTCACCTGGTGAGCTAAGTATGTTCGAGTGCTAGCAAAGCCTAAGCCCGGGTAAGGTCCTTAACGTCCTGAACATATGAGGTTATAAGTATAAATACGTGGATGTCTTAGTTTGACCAACCATGCTAGTGTCCACACAACTAGATTACGTCCAAAGTGTTTGTTTGTCATTTGAGTTTGTAGTTTTAGATATGTATACGACTTGTTGGTAACTGTTTGTAATAGTAATCTCCGAAAACATTTTTTTTTATATTCGTTTCATCGTGTTTCATAAAGTATGAAATTGTGTACGGAGGTCCGGGGGCAGCGCCCCTTGTAGCGGGGTCCAAGGGGTGGCAACCCCTGGCGGGGTCCAAGGGGAAGAGCTCCTGGTTGGGGTCGAGCTGCCAAGTCAGCTTGGAAAATTTCAATTCGTTAGTTTCAGCTCAAAAATTTCGATCCGCAAATGTCAGTTCGCAAGGTCAACTCGCAGGTGGGTTCGCATTTCAATTCGGATCGCAAGTTGTTCGGCTCGATAGTCAGTTTAGTCCGCGACTTAGTTCGGCTCGCAAGCCTCGACTCGGAAGTCTCGACTCGCGGTCAGTTCGCAGGTCAATTCGCAAGTCAGTTTGCTTCGCCGTTTGAATTCGCGAGTTCAGGGTTTTCAGTTCGCTGGTTTCGGTTCGGTTCGCTATTTGGCTTCGCGAGTCGAGATCTCGGTTCGCCTCGCAGGACGAAATGAAATCTGGGATCTCAACTCGCAGGACGAACTGCTCGTATTTTAGGTTTTTAAAAACGCATTTTTTGTCGTTTTTGGACATAATCTCGTTGGGTAAACGTTCTAGCATGCAAATATAAGATTTCTAATACATTTAAAAGAGTTATAACATTTTGTACCACTAAATCAAGAATGAAGGAGATGAAGATGATGATGAACAAGATGAATCGGAGGTGATGATGATGATGTTCCTTTTCCTGCTTCCTCTCTTATGGTGGTGATGATGATTCCGAAAATGATAATGAAGGTGGTGGTGTTTTTGGTGGTTTTTAGAGAGAGAGATTTGTGAGGGAGGTGGGTGTATGTGTGTGTGAAATGAGATTAAGTGAAGAAAGAAAATGAAAGAAAAGGGGAAATGGGTGGGTCGATTTGGGTTCGCGGGTTTTGGCCGACCCATTCGGGTCTCGAGCTCGCGTGTTCTTGTTTCCCAATTGTCTCGTCCTGAGCCCCGTTCGTTAAGTCGCGTAATATATTTGAATGATAAATATGAAATTATGAATTCGTTTTAATTTAGTTTGACGGATAGGTTTTATCGCGCGGATTACGTTTTATACGATGCAAAATACTTTGTAAATATTATCAACATAATATTAAACAAATAATAACGTTATTTAATAATTTTCTATTATTAAATATTTTTTTCCACCAACCGTCGTATATTTTTATCTCGTTGTTTAAATCGTTCTATACTAATTACAACTAATTATGAATAAGTAATACTACGCGTATTAACTAGTTGGGCTTTGCTAGACTTACCTCTAAAAGTAGTTTTGAATTCACTCTAAGTTAGGGAATTAGCCTAAAATGCAAATGTTTAATGTACGTAATTATGTCAAAACTTGCGGGGGGTCACATATACGTACTCCGACATATTTTCTTTCAAATAAATTTGGATATAGCTTTCGGAGATGAGGTCCAATAATACTTCACTTACGCAACCCGGGCAGGATAGAATAGTTGCCGCGTTGTGTTCGTTGTTTGACCAGACGGTTCTGCATCCTGGACAGCTGAAAATTAATTAACTAGGTGAATATATGTTATTTCTTTTACTATTAGTTACTCCGTATTATTTTTATATTAATAAGAGGCATGCATGAATGCTTAACTGCTTATGTGCTGTGTGCTTGTATATATATTTAATTATATACTTAGTTGTTGAAAATGCTTAGATGTTGATCATATGCTTTAGTTCAGTTGGTTTCAAATTTACCATGATGAGATGCTCAATGATGAATAATAACTACTGGGTGTCCAAGAGGTTGAAAAAAGATAGTGTGAGGTGGTTTCAATGGTTGCAAGATCCTGGATCATGCAGTGTTAATGTGAGTCCAAGAGGTTGAAAAAAGGCTATTTGAGGTGGTTTCAAGATCAATGATGAATAAAATTAAATTCAGAAGGTTGTGGTTGTGTGAGATCGAAAAGGCTGAGATATTTCAGAAGGCTGTGATTGTGATATTTTTTTCAAATTCGCATTGTGATGTCTGTATAGTTTGGATCATGTGTATATAGTTTGCAGGATTTAAATTTTGGAGTCTAGGTTGGAATTTTTAGCAGATGCCCAAATTGCGGGGCTTAAGTTTTTTCTAACAATGCTAATAAGGGTGAGTAAGTGGTAGGTATGACCTAGAGTCGTTCTTCAAACCAACTAAATTGAAACTAAGGTGTGGCAGATGAGGGCTTTCAAACTAGTGAATAGTTTATAAAATAGTGAGGGATTTTTGGTTTTTCTATTAACTAACTTAGGCAAGTATATAAAAAAAAGAGAAATTAAAATAAAAGATAAAGCAGATAAGATAAAGATAGTGTTTACTGAGACTTCGTTAATTAAGTTATGAGATGATGTTTGGAGAAACTATTGTAAAGGATGCTCGTTAATTGTTACTCTTAGATACTTGTGATGTAAACACTAGATTCCCTACTAATTAAAATCCCATTAGCATGTCATACCAGGAACTAGGTTATGGTGACATCACAAAGTATTTAGAATAGTAAGAAAGATCTTTATTTAAGTTTAATTTTACTTTCTTATGAATGGAGACAAAATCTAAAGGTAATAGACAAATTGAATCATATAACGATTCCTTGTCATCCTAAGAGATTCATGTATTTAGAAAGTTCATTTATGACTTTAAACCAGTCCTTAAAGTGGTTCCTTAAGACTACCCAATAAATCTCCTAATTATCCACACCGTTCCTCACTTAAAGTGGTTCCGCTGCTTCAAACATTGGCCATGTCTTATCCTACGGTAATCCCCCATATAGTCTTGCGATTCCATGGTTTCATACTTTTGACAAATTATGTTGACATAGATGAATAACTACCTTTTAGTTGGACGTCATTAAAAAGGTGTAGTAATCACGTTTACTGGTGGAAAGGCGATAGATTAATTTAAAGTTTAAAAGTCTATTTAGAAAGATTAATTAAACTAGGAATCTCATTTTATATATTAGTCCGTAATATAACTACCTTTGGTCGTTACGCAGCTTCCACGTATTTGTACTACACCTAAAGTGTTTTCAACACTATACTGCATAACAGTCGAATAGGGCCGTCATATTACTTCGTAATATTATACCGTTTCGTAGTATGACTACCTTCGGTCGTTCATCGACTTCCATACATTTGTAACATTCGAATAGGGGCCGTCAAATTACTTTAATATTTAATTATAAATCATCTCAAAATTAACTAACTACATCGCAAGCAAACACAACAAGTATACTACTCACTAATCATGGCAATAACTAAATCTAGCATAATCAATATAAACGTAATTATTAAAGATATAAAAGGATAGAAAGAACCAGGATTAAATGCGAGAGATAATAGACTTGAGTTAATTGACGTAACCCCAAGCATACACCAAAGATTATAGCACGTTCCTTGCCTTCATTCTATTCTAAAAAAGTTCCCTAAACTAGCCTAATACTAATTTGGAATAAAAAAATAGAATGAGTAAGTAGAACTAATAATTAGAGTGTATTATTAGCCTAAAGAAATATATGGAAGGTGTGTCTTCGAATGAGGCTTTGGTAGCATTTTTGTACTTAAATCCGGTGTAAGTTTGCAAATTGAGGCTTACGTTAGAAATCTTGAGGGGGCGGTACGGTACCATTCTCGAAAAGGTGTGGCACATGTACCATGAAAGGACAAAAAAGGACAGAGGGATGGAAGGCGGTCGTGCGACGTCGTCCGGCGGCGGTCAGAAGCCAGCCGTCCCGGCTCGTCGTCTTTCGTCTGTTTCTTGTTTCGTGCGTATCTTTGTCGCCGTGCGTCCGTTTTTGATGATTCTTTTTGCATTGGAATCAATTTTCAGAAACGAAGACTTTGATATAAAGAACTACGCTAGATGTTTCTCCAATCTTTAAATGTCTTGTATCGAATATTTTGAATCTTCATACGTTGCAGAATCTTCATTCTTCATCCGTTTTCGTTGATTCTTCTTCTATTAGATTCGTATTTTGAAAATGAAGACTTTGGATGAGATAGACCTCGGTGGTGGATATTTTTTCTCTAAATCTCATCTTGGACGCCTTAAATCTTCAAACGTGTGTGGAATCTTCATTTTTCGTTCGTTTTGCTTTATTTTTCTAGTGCAACTTCATTTTGACCTTCTTGACAAAGTTTCATTGATTTGTGTATTATTCGAGTCCCAATGCCAAGTAATTTTCTAAAATGAGATAGATATCGGTAGTAAAAACGTGACTTTTTACGTGATATCTTGCTTGTCCTTAAGCAAACTCGAATTTCAAGCATGGTCAGAGATAAGTAGACTATGAAATATTTTAGGGTAGAACTCTTTACCAAAGGGTTTTGAAAAATAAATTATTCATGCTTTTGAAAAGGTTGGGTTGTAATCTTTGGGAGCATGCTTTTGATCTTTGATCTTGGATACATGACTAGGTGATCCTCTCAAGGTGGTCACTCCAATCACTCCTAGTGTTTAGGGTTTCCTATTCTAGTATTATTAATCACTCAGAACGCCAGTCATGTATCGTTTATCATCATAGGCTTGATCGAGAATCAAATATTTACCTTTTTGGTGAGCGCAAAGTCAATCTAGCCACAATCATTCTAGGAGGAGTGATGTAAGGTTTTTGGGGTGGAGTGTGGGTGATATGAGAAGGGGTTGAGTTGGGTTTTTTTTTCATGGGTTTCTTTTTGGTGAAGAGGAAAGATGGAATTTTTGGGAGTATTGACGCCCTTTTCTTACGATTTTTGGTAGGAGTCTTTTTCCACTTTTGGTAGGAGTCTTTTTGGTAGGATTGATTTTCTTTTCTTCGAATTCTTTTCTTTGATTTTTTTTTGACGTCATATATTCTTGTAGCTTCTCTTCTTTCATCTTTGGAACTTATTATGGAGTTTGGGGGATGCTTTTCAGAGGGTAGGGATAACATATTTCTTTTTGGGTGTACAGATGGGTTTAAGAATGATGTGATTCAATCTCCTTTTTACTCACCAGTTCAGGTTCGAAATGCATAGCAGGGGCAAGTTCTGGTTCTAAACGCATACATCGGCACACTCAAGAATCGAAGAAGTGAAGCTAAAAGTGAATGCTTTATATGGCTCAAGATACCTCACGAATCGAAAATTGGTTTGTTATGTGCCTAGTCATGTGATTCTCTTTATGGGATTACTATTCTAATTTTTCAAAGGAATTCATATTTTATTTATACTTCTTCCCTAAAGTAAATCATTCATTGTTTAAAATTTTCATTTTCAACATGTATTTAACTCAATTTTGAAAAAAATTGTGTAAAATTTTCGAGTTACTTTTTTGGAGAAGGATGGTCTAAAGAGCAGCGAGTTTAGAATCAAGCATATACCACTATCCATTTTACAAAAGTGTATACTACTGCTATCACATACTTAAAGGAACATCGTCCTAGATGTTATTCTAAGTTCTGATTGGGGTAAAGATCCCACACTTAGGATTTGAAACATCTAAGACGTATTATTTTAGCAGTGTGTGTTGGGTTTGAATCCCACACTTTATGATAGGCATAGTGGATATGGTTTATTTATAACGAAATAAGGAGATTGGTATAGAAGTACTCCCCAATAGTTGCAGTGTTCCATGGTATGCGTTTGCCGAACTTCGTCTTATTAGGTTCACTGTTGATCAAGTCTATTTGTGATTGGTCTCGTAGGTGTGAACACATTGGACATACTTTCTTTATTTCTGACGCTGAAAACTTGGTGCGTCGGACAGTTCTTAAAACTTCTTCGTATATCCAAGTGTGAAAGATAGTCGGAGATTTCATCACTTCTTAGAATGTAAAATTGCGGAAATGTAAAATACGGGTTGCCTCGCGAATAGCGCTCTTTTAAAGTCGAGAGCTCGACTTCTTTTCTTCTAGCTAGATGGAGATAAATGCATCCCTGGGGTCCATTGTGTTGATGTTGTGGGCCCTAGGTTGCGGGAAAATATATCAAGGTGGATAGATTCTCATGAAATGATTGACTATTGTTGTAATCAATTCATATGGACTATCTCTCGATTCTGCCTTGTAGTTCTAAAGATGCTCTGAAGTTTTCCTCGCAAGTCCGTGAAGTCCGAAGGTAATGTAGTCAACTGCTTTAGGTCCACTAGGGTCGGTCATGGTGGTTGTGTCTGTTATAACAACCTCTCTTGGTGGTGAGTTTTGCTAGAGAGAACATACAAATGCCAAGAATTCCAGTTTATGTCTTCATAATTCTCGGTCTTAGGGTCTCCATTGAATCTTCTGATGGACGTGCACATGTCCTGTATTTTCCGATGTTGATGGTTGTTGAATGGAAAGTCGGATTCTGAAAAAACTAGAGTAAGCTGACGAAGTATCTCCTTGCATCCTGAGTGGAATATGAACTTTGTTCTAGAGTTACTTTTCCGTTGTTGAATCTCCCATGGATGGATCGTAACAAAAGTAGCGATTTTCAAGTGGTGATTCATATGTAACCCGAAAGGGTTGTTCGCGCCTTGATTCCTCCCAAACAAGATCACTAAGTTCTTCAATCATTAACTCAGTTTGTTTTTCCATAGTGGAGTTGATAACCATAGATCCGCTTTCCTTCGAACTGAGGTGATCTTCTTTACTTAGCCAGTCAAGCAATGATGTGAGGTCATTCATCATCAAGATGCCGGCACGACTGCTCGGATGTCCGGTGGTCTCTTTCATATGCGCTCTAATGGATCCTAGAATCTCCCATTATGTTGAGATGAATGGGATACTACATCTTTTAAGGGCATCCTAGTATACGTCCGTTTTTGTTGTTGATAGAATTGTAGTTCAGCAGGAGAAAGGGTAAGCAAGTTGACTACGCTTCTTATTCCTCCTACCGCTTTGTCGAATCCTTGGGTGAATTCATTTAGTACTTTGGGATATGTGATGGTTTGTGGTTGGTATCTAGTCCCTTTAGAATGTTCCTCCATTGTTTCTCCTCTCGTAGGATGGTTGTAGTTACTTCCCGCCATTTCTTCAGTGGTAAACGGATTAGCTGGCGGTATGCTTCTTTTGTTTTCTTCTTCCATCTTTCTCATCCCAATTTTTTCCATCATTGAGTGTTTCACTTATGGAGATGCATTTTTCATCTCTTATCCTATTCTTCGGAGGTCAATCGGGAAATATGGCGTGATTACCATTTCCTTACTAGATTTACTTTCACTTGTTGACCTTGCAGTTTCTTTGTCCTCTGTGGTCTTGTTCATGGAGATCATGTACATATAGGCTTGGTCTCCAACATTAGGATTGTCTATATGGAAAGTGACAGTTTCTCCCTGAGACTACAAGCTGATGGTTTATGCAAAAACGTTGACGATTACCTTGGCCGTATTCATGAAAGGTTTTCCTAGTATGATTGGGATGTGTACGTCTTCCTGCATATCCATTACTACAAAATCTGCTGGATAAAGAAATTTGTCAATCCTAACTAAAACATTTTGAGCTATTCCCCTAGGGTATTTGACCGAGTGGTCAGCAAGCTATATGGTCATTTTGGTAGGTCAAAGATTTTCTAACTCAAGCCTCTTGAAAAGCAAGTATGGAATAAGGTTAACACTAGCTCCTAAATCGGCAAGAGAATATATGATGCCTGAATTGTAGATAGAACAGGGGAGAGTAAATCGTCCGGTGTCTCTAAGTTTTTAAGGAATGGTATTTTTCAAGATAGCTGAACATTCCTCATTCAGCGGGACATTGGGTACTTCGGGTACCTTATCGTTGGTTGTAAGAAGCCTTCTGAAGTACTTTTTGGAAGGAACTTCATATACGGTATCTAGGAATATCCTACCAAGCTTAAAAGTCTTAAGCTTGTCGGGTCGTTGTTTAAGATGAGCCGAAAATAGAATGTTTACTTTCCTATTTGGTATAGACTCTAAATCCATTGTTTATGGGACAATAGGTGGTTCCTTCACCGGAGAAGAAACCGAGGGTGAGCTATGTGCTACTTGAGAGTCTTGAATATGGGAAGGCTCCTTATGGCAACTAGTTGGACAATCATGAGGTTTAGCGTTAATACATTGTGCTAATTGCCCTAGTTGAGATTCGAAAGCTTTTAACAAAGTCAAATGGTCTCTTAAGAAGAGATCAGTTTGGTCTTGTCTTGCTGAGATTCCTTGAATGGCCTGTATCAGGGTGTCGTCAAAACTAGAGATTTGTGAGGAAGAGGGTTGAGAAGGTTGAGGTTGGTAAGTTAGTGTGCTATTCCTAGGTGGGTTAAAGGAAGGGTTAGTATTGGGAGGAGTTAAATGAGACAGAGGAATTTGGGCTGAGTGGTTCAGATTAGCTCAATTAAGGAAGGTTTGAACTTGACAGACTTGTTGTTGTTGACTTTTCAATTCCTTAATCTCCTTAGTTAGGTCTGCCACTTGCTGAGCGAGAGTTTTGATAGCTTCATTTCCGAGTGTAGTTGGTGGATTTACTATTGAGGAGTGATTTTCACTGTTCCTATCATGGTGTGTATGGTCATTTTCTTAATAAGGCTCCAAGCTTCATTTGCCGTACAGTCTATGAAACTACCTTGAGAGGCGGTATCAAGTAAATGACGGTGATGTGAGAAGAGACCATTGTTGAAAATGCGCAGCTAGTCTGAGCACTCAAATCGATGATTTGGATGTTTCTAAAGAAATCCCTTAATGCGTTCCCATGCATCATAGATTGATTCATCATGCACTTGATGGAAGTTTATGATGTTGGTCCTAAACGTGGCTTGTTTTGAATTTGTAATTGTATCCAAAAATTTGACCAAAAATTTGGTTGGTAATTCTATCCAAGAGGTTATAGAGTTAATCTCTAGTTCCTCAAACCAGGTTCGTGCATTAAGAGTGAGTGAGTAGAGAAATAGGTAGAGGTAGACTATGTCCTGGTTAACCCTAATCAGCTTAAAGGAGTTGGATAAAGGAAATGAATTTGTCAAAGTGAGAGTTGGGATCATCATTTGGTATGCCACGGAATTGACAGAGGTTTTGGACTAACTGAACAATATGGGGCTTTAATTCAAATGAGGATCCATCGGTTTCTGAATAGACGATTGGTCCTCCTCGACCTTCAATCAAAGGTTTAGAGTCTTTAGCGAGAGTGATACGTGCAACTGTCATAGTCTCGTTGGTGGTAATTTCTAAAAGTAGTAAAAGGAAGGAAAAACAAAGAAATACGTAGGGGTTTAAGGAATTCTAAAGGTTCACTAGTAAGTAAGTTCTTCTTAACGCCTAAGGATCGTACAATTGGTTCCCAGGTAGCGGCGCCAAAAACTTGATGTGACCCCTAGACGTCACGTGTCATTCCGTGAATGTTTAGTCGCGACACCAGTGGGTGTTTTAAATTTGTAATTGCGGGGCCTAAGTTTTTCCTAACAATGTTAATCCTAAGGGTGAACATGTGGTAGGTATGACCCAGAGTTGTTCTTCAAACCGACTGAATTGAAACTAAGGTGTGGCAGATGAGGGCTTTCAAACTAGTGAAAGATTTATAAAATAGCGAGGGATTTTTGGTTTTTCTATTAACTAACTTAGGCAAGTAAATAAATAAAAGTGAAACTAAAATAAAATTTAAAGCAGATAAGATAAAGATAGTGTTTGCTGAGACTTCGTTAATTAAGTTATGGGATGATGTTTGGAGAAACTGATTTAAAGGATGTTCGTTAATTGTTACTATTAGATACTTGTGATGTAAACACTAGATTCCCTAATAATGAAAATTCCATTAGCATGTCACACCAGGAACTAGGTTATGGTGACATAACAAAGTATTTAGAATAATAAGAAAGATCTTTATTTAAGTTTATTTTTACTTTTTTATGAATGGAGATAACATCTAAAGGTACTAGACAAACTGAATCATATAACGATTCCTCGTCATCCTAACAGATTCATGTATTTAAAAAGTTCATTTATAACTTTAAACCATCCCTTGCTTAAGACTACCCAATAAATCCCCTAATTATCCACAACGTTCCTCACTTAAAGTGGTTCCGCCGCTTCAAACCTTGGACATGTCTTGTCCTACGGTAATCCCCCATGTAGTCTTACGGTTCCATGGTTTCATACCTTTGACAAATTATGTTGACACAGATGACTAACTACCTTTTAGTTGGACGTCATTAAAAAGGTGTTGTAATCTCATTTACTGGTGAAAAGGCGATTGATTAAATTAAAGTTTAAAAGTCTATTTAGAAAGATTAATTAAACTAGGTTTCTCATTTTATATATTAGTCCGTAATATAACTACAGTCGGTCGTTACGCAGCTTCTACGTATTTGTACTACACCTAAAGTGTTTCCAACGTTATACTGCATAACAGTCGAATAGGGGCCGTCATATTACTTCGTAATATTATACCGTTTCGTAGTATGACTACCTTCGGTTGTTCCTCGACTTCCATACGTTTGTACTCCACCTTGAAGTGTTTCCAGTACTATATCGAATAACAGTCGAATAGGAGCCGTCAAATTACTTTAATATTTAATTATAAATAATCCCATAATAAACTAACTACATCGCAAGCAAACACAACAAGTATACTACTTTCTAATCATGGCAATAACTAAATCTAGCATAATCAATATAAACGTAATTAATTAAGATAGATAAGGATAGAAAGAACCAGGATTAAATGCGAGAGAGAATAGACTTGAATTAATTGACGTAACCCCAAGCGTACACCAAAGATTACAGCATGTTCCTTGCTTTCGTTCTATTCTAAACAAGTTCCCTAAACTAGCCTAATACTAAATTGGAATAAGAAAATAGAAGGAGAAAGTAGAACTAATAATTAGAGAGTATTATTAGCCTAAAGAAATATATGAAAGGTGTGTCTTCAAATGAGGCTTTGGTAGCCTTTTTATACTTGAAATCTGGTGCAAGTTAGCAAATTGAGGCTCACGTTAGAAATCTTGAGGGGGCGGTATGGTACCATTGTCGAAAAGGTGTGGCACATGTACCCGAAAGTACGGAAAAAGCATGAAAAGGTGTGGCACATGTACCCGAAAGTTTAGAAAAAGCATGAAAAGGTGTGGCACATGTAGCCGGGCGACGTCAGTCGGTGGCTTTGATATAAAGAACTCCACTGGATGTTTCTCCAATATTTAAATGTCTTGTATTGAATCATTTGAATCTTCGTAGCATGTAGAATCTTCATTCTTCATCCATTTTTGTTGATTCTACTTCTGTTAGATTCGTATTTTGAAAACAAAGACTTTGGATGAGATAAACCTTGGTGGTGGATATTTTGTTTCTAAATCTCGTCTTGGACACCTCGAATCTTCAAACGTGTGTGGAATCTTCATTTTTCATTCGTTTTGCTTGATTTTTCTCGTGCAACTTCATTTTGACCTTCTTGACCAAGTTTCATTGATTTGTGTATTATTTGAGTCCAAATGCCAAGTATTTCTCTAAAATGAGATAGATATCG
This sequence comes from Pseudognaphalium luteoalbum, assembly GCA_963422505.1. Classification (NCBI taxonomy): domain Eukaryota; kingdom Viridiplantae; phylum Streptophyta; class Magnoliopsida; order Asterales; family Asteraceae; genus Pseudognaphalium; species Pseudognaphalium luteoalbum. Next base: position 90,672,563 of record OY730193.1, on the reverse strand, counting down.
GTAGTAAAAACGTGACTTTTATGCGATATCAGAGAGAACTTGTGAAGATAATAGTGACGTGGTTTCCTCCAAAGCCCGAACCCTGGACTCTAATGTATCAGTCATAGGAGGTGTAGCAGTGGGGTTAGAAGGTTGAGCGGTAGAAGGTTGAGTGGTAGAAGGAATAGGCGGTGTGAGATGCTGAGCAACTGCAGAGGCGATCCCAGAGATTCGCCTAGCCACTGCTCTACTAGACTTTGTTGTCATATGTTGTTCAGGACGAACAATAGCAGCAAGCAACTCTGCCTGTGTAGTTAGATAATATACAACAATAATTGTTACAGAAGAATCTATCTCATTCTATGATTTAATCAACAACACAAACATTAATTAAACTTGTATCTCATACCTCAGTAGGCCTAGATACCTTATCAGCAGTTTGTGAAGCCGTTTCCACTAGAGTCCTATCTAGAGCAACTATTCTAACTCCTGATTTACACCCAGTTCAGATTGACTAAAATAACTAAAGCTAATATGTGCTTGGAGTATGACCGATTGTCAACTAAGAACTGGCAGCCCTAGCACGCTTTCTTGAACGAGTTTCAAGAAGCTCATCTTCCTCATCAGTCAGCTCATCAATAAGATTGAAATCAGGATCCTTATTATCAACTTTTCTCTTTCCCTTCAGAGATGGATCCGGAATATATTGAGAGCGATAAGGAATCATCCCAGCAGGAGGTCATGGAGGACTCGGAGTATCGTCATCATCATCATAAGCTGTATCTCCGTCACCTCCACCAGAAGGACCAACATCAGGTGTCTTTCCTTTTATCCTGCTCACTCTCAGGTCTTGCAACCTCCGAGTCAGCATCCTCCTGAGCATAATTATATAAAAACTTTATGATTAGCATGAAGCTCTATCATCTAAGTTTCGATATCATTATAAAATAAACTTAAATAATATATATCTGAGCAGGTGCATCATTCTGATCTATTGCTTGTAAAACCGGATCAGTAGCATCTTCATTGTGACCCAACACCTCTTGAACCAACTATACCGCAATCTCAGGCACACTTGCTGTCCGTGCTGACCAGCCTGAATAAGAACATCTTCAATAAGCTCCTGTGGCTCCGGATGTGGAACCACATCAGCAACAGGCGCAACAGCTGCAGGCTCAGCAACAACACCAGCACCAGCACCAGCAACGTCATCCAGCCAACCATTGTTCGGTGGTGCAACGTAATGTGGATGAGCCATAAATCCAAAAAGATCTCGTGTAGGCGGCCTAAGATGAGAAGGTCAACGAGAATCGACATTAAAAGCCGCATTATACCTACGTAGCCCAATTGTATCAACAAAAATCGTAAGTTGAACTGTTAGAAGATCATGAAGAAAATGTCGAATGACCAGCATGCAAAATCGCGGATATAACATAAAGGTCGATTTGACCTCTCCCGTAATCTGTCCTCAAATATTCTAAAAAGTATAATAAGAAAAGTTGTATGGTTTATTATAAACCAGGGACAGTACGCCAGACTTCAACGTTGGCGCAACTCATCAAAACCACCCTTCTTGGGTGCAAAAATTGTAACAAGCATGTTTTAAAGGAACCTCCATTGCCTAAACACGAATGCCTTCAAGAACTGAAGACCATGTGTAGGGCCAACATAACCCATCGTGCCCAGAGCTCCCTCAATAAAAGACGCAGGAAAATCTATTCGGGCCGTTCTCCTGCTCCTCTGTGCCGAGAAGTAATATCTCGCACAGATCACCATCAGAGAATACTATAGGGCGGCCATCAACGGTTGTCCGTATCACCAGTGGGTTGACAAAAGCATCATACGTGATGTCTGTCCAAAAATCCGTCAAGATATCTGAAGAAAACGATGGAGATGCAGTAATAGCATGTCTAATATGAGACCATGTAAGAAATGTAAGAATATCTGCCACCCGAGGTGCTCCCTTCCTCATAATATCTAAGTCAAAAAGTATGTTGTGAGTACTCGCAAACAGTCTAGCTGCCATATCTGTAATAACATACACAAATGACAGATAATCAGTTTATGAATATCATAATATACTGAACTTAATTGACCGATTGAATACACGCGGCTCAATCATCAATTATATTCTATAAATATAACGATCATATAGTAATACGAATTTAACTTGTTAATTATAGTAATTCGCAAGTTAAAACCAAATAAGTTATATTTAGAGAATTTGACCGCCAATTAAAAATCAGTACACACAACACGACTACACAATGAGTCAGGAGTCTTTCTATCAATTAGTCTACGTTACTTGTATTAACATATAGCACTTAAAAGTGTTTAAAACTTATTTAACTTGTTAAAATAAATGTCAAGTTAAATACGGATGAAAACAATTTTAAGTAACCAAGTACTTATACCCATTAGACCGTAAGTGAAAACGTGTGTTAAATAACTTGTAAATTTGTCACAAGTCGCAAACGATACAAAATTTTTTTAAGAAAATAATAATTAAGTCACAGCCTGTTAAGGTCGCAAGTTGGTTCTAAAGACATTTTAACTCGCAACGCAAGTCAAAGAGTCAATGAACTATACTTCACTTCGCAGTTCAACTCGCAAGACTAGTGCTCAACGAGTCAACGCAAGCTCATCTCGCAGACATTTCAACTCGCAAGGGTGCGAGTCAACAAGTCAACATGAAACCAAGCTCAGTTCGCAGATTAATTCAACTTGCAGGTCAACGAAGTCAACGTCTCAGATCGCAAATCAACTTTGCAACGTCGAGCTGCGAACCGAGATTGAGCTCGGTTCACAGACGCTTCTGCGAGTTCAAAATCAAACACAATCGAAAATCTGCGAAGTTTTAATACAATCCAATGATTTGTTCGTGATCTATATAGTTCTTTTAACATAATCTTAAGATTTTAATCCACTAAACCATAGATAATCTAACGACGATGTAATCCTAGGGTTTCGAAAAAAATTCGAGGAATTTCTCGTTAATTACGCGGTGAAATCGAGTGTATTATACCTGTTGAGTCACTGGTCGCTGACCAACTCAATGACAACGTATTCGATGAAGGAAATGATTAAATCAAAGTTGTTGTTGCTGAAATTTGTACTCACTGGTCGCTGTTCACTCTACTCAAGGAAACTTATATGCTGAGGGGGATTGAGACTCAACTTTATGTGTCGCTGACTCCTAGACTAGCAGCGAGAGTTTAACATCTTCAAATGAATAAAGGCAAAAGTCACTGCCCTATTAAAACTAGTTGTTGAAGATATAAAGTCCAAGTCATTCTACAAGAGCACGAAAGCTCATAGTAAGTGGGGAGGATTATTACATCTTCAGAGACCACATAAATAAAAGTTTCTTTACAAGTACAAGTTGCTCCTCATACATAAGTCAGCAAGTGTTCCTCGTACTTCAAAATATTTGTGGAATTACGTGGCAACAATTGATTGGTGTTAAGGAAGAAATATTCATTGTAAGATAATTGGGGATCATAGAATGTTGGTTCACAGAGATCAAGCCAATCAAGCAGCGACACATGTCATCCCAGATTTGATATCTACGGGATTGTTGGCCTATAAATAGCGCAGTACTGTGTACTTTATTCGTTTTCATTTACGTACATGTAAATCACTTGCGTGTTCAGAGAGTAGTCTGTCTAAGCACGTATCAGTGACCAGCGAGTGAGCAGTTAGTGTGTTTGTCCACTACTGCACATCTCTTTTGTCATAGTTTAGCTTGAAGTGTTTGATTTGGATTAGCTTTGGCTCTTCCATTCCGAAATCAACACTTAGTGAGTTTATGATTAATAAAATCCACAGTTCAGCTATTATTACTTCTTTGTTGATTTATATTCTTGCTATTATAATACTCCGTTTTACTTATGTTCTTTAAATAACAATTAAAACTGGAATTAATAACTTAGATAATTGCGAAACAGGGTTTTCATTGTATTCAACCCCCTTCTACAATTAAACTTTACTTATTGAGATTCCAAATCACTAATCTATAGTGATTAAAGGACATTCAATTGGTATCAGAGCAGAGTTGGTTTAAAATAATTAACCAGATCTGCGATGGAATCCGTAAAGTACAGTTGTGTGGACTCTGAGTATCAAAAGGGAAATGGTTCTACTACAAAACCTCGAGTATTTGATCCTTCTAGGATTGAAACCCGGACGTCCCAGATGATGACGTTTTTAGATCTAGTTGTTGATCGTTTATGTGATACAATAACCAATGGTCCTCATGTTCCAACCACAATTGTTCCTGCTATTGCTGCTACAGCAACTATGCCAGCTATACCAGAATTAGATGTTCCAAAAAGGGAGGAACAATGGTCTGATGAGGATAAAAGGTTGGTACATTTGGACAAACAAGCTAAAATCTACATAGGCATGTCACTTCCTGATGAAGTGTTTGAATCAATTAGACTTTGTAGGACAGCTAAGGAAATGTGGGATACCTTAAGGAATATTTATATTGGAACTCCTTATATTATTCGCTGCAGGGAGGTGAATCTCACTCGACAGTATGAGTTGTTTGCAATGGAACCAAATGAGTATCTAGCCTTTACTTATACCGAATATCAGTCAGTCGCTGATAAATAAAATGGAAAAGGTTGGTATAGGTAAAGATCAGAGGTTTATTGTTGAAAAATTCCTGGAACTTTTGCCAAGAAAAATCTGGAGAACCATTGCTACCTATACAAGACAGGGGAATGATTATATTACTCTTAATCTAACTCAAGTCTATGGTATTGTGCTAAACTGGGAGCAGTCTAAAAAGCAAGCTGATCAGAGTGAGCACATTCATGCAACACTTGGTAGTCAAAAGATTTTGAATGCCCTTGTAGCTGAGCTTGAGGAAATTGATCAGAGAAAGAAATCAAAGATTTCCAAACAGAATTCAAAGTCACTAATAGCTGATGAAGAAGGTGAAAGAATTGAGGAACATTCATAGTATGATTATGATGAAGGTTTAGAGAAGCTGGAAAGAGACATCGCAATGATGGATGCCACGTCAGTTTTCATTGTAGGCCACAAATACAAAGGTTTTAAATCGTTATACATCTTGGTGCTTCCTGGGTGTACTGATAAACGAGACTTGTGGTCCTCAGTTAAAATCAAATTTTGAAGACCACCAATTAATGGAACCCAAACACGAGATCGAAAAGTTTTCAACCCGCGAGAATCATCAATTAACAAGTCTGTCATTCTAATCATCATCTCAAATTTGAAGTTATGATCTAATAATGCCTCCAACTTTGCAGCTTTCAATTGATTTACCAAATCAGGGGAAACATCTAAATGCATAAAATAAAACGTGTCAGAAGTGCTTTTTCAACTCAACGCGTCTGCCACTACATTTGCTTTACCTGGATGATATCGAATTTCGCAATCATAGTCTTTGATTAATTCCAACCACCGACGCTGCCTCATGTTTAATTCTTTCGGAGTAAACATATATTGAAGACTTTTAAGGTCAGTACAAATCACACACTTAGTGCCATATAAATAATGCCTCCATATTTTCAACGCAAATTCGAAAATTATATGTAGGATAATTTTTCTCATGTGTTTTCAACTGCCGAGAAGCATAAGCAATTACTCGATCATGTTGCATTAAAACTGCACCCAAACCAGCATAAGAAGCGTCGCAATAAACAACAAAATCCTCAGAACCATCAGGTAATGCCAAAACTGGAGCCTGACACAACAACTATTTCAAAGTCTGAAAGGCTGATTCCTGCTGATCACTCCACTGAAACTTTATTTCTTTTCGAGTCAATTTAGTCAATGGACCCGCAATTTTAGAAAAATCTTTAATAAATTTCCGATAATAACCAGCAAGCCCAAGTAAACTTTTTATTTCTGAAGAATTTTTTGGTGCATTCCAATTCCTAATTGCTTCGACTTTAGATGCCATTTTTACTCCATCCTCACAAATAATGTGACCTAAAAACTGAACTTCTCGAAGCCAGAATTCGCATTTGGAAAATTTTGCATCAAGATGTTCTCCTTTCAATGTTTCAAGAACAAAACGCAAATGCATTGCATGATTAAATTCAGATTTAGAATAAATCAAAATATCATCGATAAATACTGTCACAAATTTATTCGGAAAAGGCCGACAAACCCGATTCATTAAATCCATATAACGGAGGGAGCATTAGTGAACCCAAAGGGAATAACCAAGAACTCGTAATGACCGTACCTGGTATGAAAAGCTATTTTAAATATATCTTCCTCACGAACCCGTACCTGGTGATAACCTGATCTCAAATCAATTTTAGAAAAATAAGATGATCCTTGTAACTGATCAAACAATTCATCAATTTGAGGCAAAGGATATTTATTCTTAACGGTTATTTTATTCAACTCCCGATAATCGATACACATACGAAGGGTACCATCTTTCGTTTTAACGAACAGAACAAGAGCACCCCAGGGAGAAGAACTTGGTCTAATAAATCTTTTATCTAACAATTCCTGTATTTGATTCATCATTTCCCTAATTTCAGAAGGAGCTAATATATAAGGAGACTTAGCTACAGGATTCGAACAAGGAATCAAATCAATTCTGGTATTCTACATCACGTACATAGGGGAAAATGGGTAATTCATCTGGAAATACTTTCGGGTATTCAGAAACCACCCGGATTTTTCTTCTCTAATTTAGCATCTACCACATATGCCAAATAAGATTCTCAACCCTTAGCTATAGATTTTCTAGCTTTCATTAAGAGAATAAAAAAAATATGGCCACTTTCCCGTTCTCCTCGAGCCACTATATATGACTCATCAGAAATTGGGATTTTCACAAGTTTCTTATAACAGTTAATATTTTCCTTATAATGACCCAACCAATCCATACCCAAAACCGCATCAAAACCCGGAATAGGCATTAACAAGAAAGAAACCGGAAAAGTATAGCCCTCTATCAAGATATTAGCCCCAGTTACCGAAGTGGTAATAGGAACCATTTTACCATTAGCTATTTCAACTTCTATAGGATTGGTAATCATAAAGGGAATCAAATTCATTTTATCAATTGCTTCAGAAAAAGAAGATTTGTTGCAATGTAGCTCCATAAGAACCATAAATAGAAAGACGTGAAATATTAGCAGAAATAGAGATTTTAGGCGCAATAGAAAGGAATGCTGTAACAGAAGCCAATAGATATAAATGAGCAATTTGCTCCAGAATCAAATAACACATGTGCTGGTACTGAGTTTATAAGAAAAGTACCAGTGATGAAATTGGTACTGAGTTTATAAGAAAAGTACCTGTGATGATAGTCATCTGAAAAGCAAGACTTGTTGCAGGTGGCAGATTCTTTCGCTTCTGCCCAGATGATGACGACCCACCAACCACTCCTGATCCTTCTGTTCTCGCCTCAGGACATTGACCAATCCGATGACCTTCTTTATGACAATTCCAGCACACGTTTCTAGGATATGTGCAACTCTGAATATCCTGACCAAAACCTCCACATTTAACACATCGGACAGTTTGTGGAGTACAAGGTCCAGTATGACGAGCCTTACAATTATTGCACCAATTCGGTCAACTACCAGAACCACTTCCTGTATTCTTTCCCTTATTTTGTGATTGAACTTTCCATTTCTGTTTTCCCTTCCCGAAGTATTACTTTTTGACCGATGTAAAAACTTTTCTTTATTCTATAAAGTTCTAGTTCGAATATCACCGTCAACTGCATGAGCTAAATTAAATGCTTGTGGAAGAGTAGCAGCGAGTCTCATAGTGGTACGGTAATGTGGTGGTAGAGTTCCAACAAAGTGATCAATCCTATTTTTATCGTCGGGAACCCATTTCTCAGAAAATTGATTAATAAGATCATCCATTGACATTTGATCCGTCAGTTGTAAATTTATAAACTCTTGTCGAATTCTAGACATATTAAAGTAAAAGCAAAACTGCTTACAAACCTCAGCATGAAAATCTGTCCATCTATTTGAAGCTTTTTGTTGTGGGGTTAGACTTGTAGTAGCACAATCCCACCAAGACATGGCGAGAACCTTTAACAACTGAACGGCATAGGGAACCTTAAACTCTTCTTCACACTGAACTACCTCGAATTTCCTCTTGATAATGTCTGTAACAACTGTTGTTAAGATCTTGCCTGTTGATCTTGAAAATACTGTTGTCGCAAAGCACATCCTCTAATTTCATCATATATTCATTCTGATCCGCATTACCTCCAGCTGAAAAAGATGTACCTGTCTGACCCTGATTTCCTGGAGGTGCATCAGTCCCTGAAGTATGGTTATGGGTGGTGGTCGGTTGTTCATTATCTACCATCTATTTTAAAAACAACAAACTCACAGTTTGTTAATTGTTAGTACCTAACATACTAACCAATTACTACACCGTAACTAATCCCAACACCATAGAATGTTTGGCTCACTTAATTAGGGTTGGGATTGAACACCTTACAAATGTGCAATTCGTCCAAACCTATGCTCGGATACCAACTTATAACACCCCTCATTTCAAAACCTTTTTTTTGGAAGCGTTGGTTAAAACATACATTACATCTATGATATATAATATAAAATTCGCTGTACATTACATTGTACCAAAACATAATATATAATGATTACTCCAAGCATCAAAAAACTAAAGCTGAGTGTTATAGTAAAAAAAACATCATTATTAGTTATCCCAAAGGACATCAAAGTGCTAGTTGCCAAACATTCTTCAGAACCCAGAACTTCTTGATCCGATCATATCATAAAACATAACCTGCAAGATGTTTAATTGGTGGGATTAGCACGAAGCTAAGTGAATAGATATGTGACTAACAATCCAACTTAGCAATAACAATTCAGTTTACATCAAACAATATGGTAAACACACTATTAGAGAGGATCGGTGGTTCTTGAGGAAACCCTCTTGCCGCGGTGGCCCCCAAGAACGCTTATCAACGAATGTATTTGGCCAGTACAGGAAACCGATAGCTTATGTACTACTTACCACTCAACACAGATTCCATTAACAACACATGTACAAGATCCTGTGTTGACCAATTAATACTAACCTTAAGCCCAAACCATATTAACCTCTCAATAAACACATATATTTAAGCACAAAGGCAATATAGCACAGAATCTATAATAACTAGTTGTTATAACAGACAACAGTATAATAATAATAAACCATGTTACCCGTTGTAACCTTGATTGTTACAACTAAATTATACTGATAGGCACAGATCCACTCACCTGTCTGTCCCAAGTTCCAACTCAAAAGTCTTATATTATTGAGTCTTCGGATTATTTGGAAACACAACAAAATAACGAGTTAGCAACTCATTTAAAAAATACAACTTATCCCAAAATATATCATATAATGATAATAATTACAATTATTAAACATACATCTTTACTTTATAATCAAAACATTAAGAATTATAATTATCATGTTATTAATGTATCATTTCTTAGTTTCCTAAACATATTTAAACATTGTAAGTACAATGAAATATCAAAACAGGTTTGTCCCTGTTTCACCCCATACCCGATCAGCTTAAACTCCCTAGCCGGTCGGCTAAACACACTTACCCGATCTGGTCTCCTCATGAACCGATCGGCTAACCCATTATTTTCTATGTTTTTGTTTCAATGAAATGTTATGTAAGTAATTTGTTCTAATCTAGCCGTGTGGCTCAGTTTACCCGATCGGTTGAGAGGCAATAACCGATCGGCTCACTAGCTATATCCGATCGGCTAAGTAGTAAATTTCGAGGCTTTTCATTCCAACGCAAACTTCTGTAAATGTTTTGTTCTAACTTAGCCATTCGGCTTAATTTACACGATCGGTTAGGCATCATATACCCGATCGGCTCACAACTATAGCTGATCGGCTATGAAGTGCAGACCCAGATGCCTAATTCCTTTCTGCAAAATCTCAGCATCGAACCAAACTCAAATTTAACACAAATTAAGAATTATATACGATTATGTGTAGTATTTAACCTCACATATACTCAAAAAACATAGTATAATAATTAACAACTTCATCAAGTTCCAATTTCTACACACAGTGATTGCCCTAATCACCATAACCAACTCAATTTGAGCTATTCTATAACTTGATTTTACTACTACTTGAAATCATCATACATCTTTCACTAGCAAGTATAATCAATACTAATCTAAATCAAGCAACAATTTCATATACTTATTACTAAATCACATGATTCTTGCATAAACTGATTTTATAAAAAAATTGCAAGAATACTTACAATTGAAAGGGGATAATACACAAGAGGAAGATGATGATGATGAAGGTCTGAGATTTAAATCCAAGCTACAATCACAACCTTTTTGTTTAAATTCAAACTTTCAATTTAAGTATTAAGGTTTCTTTGTTCTTGAGTTAGGTCACTACACTGAGTAAACCAAATATGAAGAAAATAAGGTCGTGAAGGTTACAACTAACTCTCAATACTAGTATAAATTATATCCCTTCTAAACCTATTGTCTGGAACCAAAAAATATTTACGAGAACACTATTTTATTGTACCGTCAACTACAATTATTTAAAACGAGTAATAATGTACTAGTCACAATTAGTCAATTTACAAAATTCCTAAGTTTTCATATAAGACATAAAATACACATAATTATTTATAACATATTAAATAATAATAATATAAAGTAAGGGAATTTACCAAAATATCCCTAGGCCCAAAGAGTGGGTGTTACACATACACAGTCTTCTAAGGGCCAATTGGTTGCTCTTTTTCCATGGTAGATGGCCCCTAGGTCCCAATTGCACCCCTCGATTGCTTGTTACCCCTCGATTGAGATTTTATGCTTGTTCTGATAATATAGGGCACTTAGATCCTTAATTACAATATCATTATAGCCCTTATGCTTTCCAAACTAATCAATATCAGCCTTACTATCCTGAACCACTCAATGTCTACCCACACTCATCCTACCCTATACATGAACCACTACCATATGAAAGTTTTAACTTGGGAGATACGCCCATAGCTTATCTCAGCAGTAATACTACTCTTTCTCCCTCTTACAACCCACTTGAACAATTATTAAAACAACAAGACGCCATGCTTAAAAGATGTATTGATAGGCTGTCTAAAATACAAATACTAGTGCAAGTGAATAGTAATGGAATTAGGGATCAAGTTACAACTTATTATAGGCTACAGGAAGATGATAGGCACCTACACACCACATCTACATCATTTGACAAAGACTTTCATTCTCATGAGCCTGGTTGCAAAGTTCCTTGAAACACTTCACCTACCCAATCTTCTAAATCCTCACTTCCACCCATCCTTAACCTATCTATGTCCGAGACCGACGATGAGTTCATTCTAGAGGAACTTTCTGAACCACTGCAACTCGAAGCTACTGGCCAGGGTGACGGGTACGACTTGGTGGACAAAGAAATAGAAATGGAGAACCCGAAGGAGGATATCTACACGGAAGACTCAGCTTCAGAAGGACCGAAGGAATACGCACCAACTCTGAGAAGTAATCTCATTCCAATTCAAACAGATGTGGTTGACTTCATCCCGCAACAAGTTGTGGTTGATGATGTCCCAACTATCTTTCTGAATGAATCACCCCCTGATCTATTTAAACCTTCAAATGCCATAGTAACTGTCACCCAAGTAGTCGATGAGAATGTTGCTACAAGATTGGAGACAATAACGGATACTGTCCCACCTCCATGCCCAGAGTACAGCATTATCATTGACCAAAAGACCATAGGAAGCAAGTTAGGTTATGCGCCATGGTTTCCCTTCAAACCATCTCTCCACCATATAATGTCTTATACATAGTTAAAAGGTGAGGATTCCTTTGACCAAACCATTCTGACAATCCAACCCAAGGAGGTATTAGAAGTTGAAAGATTTGTGATACCTCCAGTAGAACAATTCTCTCACTTTGAACTGTCTCCTTATATTGGACATACCTTAGCTTTAACCTGCCATAAACTTTTAGGTATGTACCAATATTACTACTTTTGTTTACTAATGGATGCAAGGAAACCCCTAGGATTGCCTGAGAAATTATGCTAGAGTCAAGCTAGAGACTCAAACAAAAACAAACGCTTCTCAGAAGGCAACCCGTGTCTAACGTAGTAATGGTAGTTGAGTAATATGCTAACCCAATATGTAGAAAATGAACCCTAAAATAAATGTTCCAGGTCTTCTTTATATTTATGAACAATAGGATGGTTTGCAAAATTACTTCATTAAAAGTCAAATTTTTGTCAAACTTTAAAACTTCCTACTCCCGCTTATTTGAACTTTATTGCAACATTCATTTTTGACCATTATCTAAGATCTCAAGTTCTTATGTCCCCTTCACTCACAAACTTGGAAACCTACTAGAATTAGAATTACGAATCTTAGTCATCTTACACCACCCATTCGCATATTTCGAGCATTGGAGGTACTTACATATGTTTCGGTGAACATACATATAAGATATTTAAATAATTTATCTGAAAACCGGATTTATATGTTGATATGTGTATTATGCTCGAACTCGTTTAAAAATATGTGCTTTGGAAATCTTTATATTTGGTTACCTAATTTAAATACTCATGCTGGTATTTCCATATCTGCTGTTTGTGCTACGGTGAAATCATAGGCAACTAACACTCTTTCTGTGAGATAAGACTCCAAGTCATACACTGGTTTGTTTCATCTTCATAGCACTCACTTTGATAGGCCTTCGCAAACCAGTGAATCTAAGATTTGAAATTTAATCACTTGTTTGTTAAATCATGTTATTTGTTTTATACAAATGCATAACAGATAGAGATTGATGCCTATGGATAAAAAATCTTTGAGAATAATGGAAAGACAACAAGGGGAGCTTGCAGTTCATTAAATCTATAAATATTTGGAGCATTGCTTTGCAGGGGATAAGAGATGACACTTCCGAACATGAAGATGATTTCTAGTTGTCTATGACTAGTTCATCAAGTTAATCAGCTCAATACTCACAGCATGTACCGATATACTCCAAACCCTATAGCTAAACCTTACCATATAATGGAACCCGAAACCATCACTACCATACACCATCACCATATCCACCCGCATTCACCCATCCATCCACCCCTTCACACTTATAACCATCACGATCGATGACCATTCATATAAAGGAATAGATACGGAACTAATTTGGAAGCTGGAGATCTCAGCCGATAAAAGAACAACATCAGATTCATTTCATCAGTTTGTCGTCGCATATCTCGGGAGATAAAGATTTTTCGGTCATTGGATTCAGCACTCTCAGATCATTAGGAGCAGTTAAGTTAAAACGGCAGCCCTTGATGATTAGGATCTTTCTCCATTTACATATATCCAACATTTGTTGTTTATTAGTTGAATATGCTTGTGTCCGGAGGGCGACATCACTTCACTTCATGATATCGGGTAAAAAGTCACGATTTTACTACCGATATATCTCTCATTCTGGAACAATACCTGGCAAATAAACTCAGATAATGTACAAATCAATGAAACTTTGCCAAGAAGGTCAAAATAGAGTTGCATGAGAAAAATCAAGCAAAACGGACGAAAGATGAAGATTCCACACACGTTTGAAGATTCAAGACATCAAAACAAGATTTAGAGAGAAAGTACCCATCACTGAGATTACTCTTATCCAAGATATTCGTTTTCAAAATACGAATCTAACAGAAGAAGAGTCAACAAAAACGGATGAAGAATGAAGATTCTACGTACACCGAAAGATTCAAATGATTCGTACCAGACATCCAAAAATAAGAGACACTTTTCTGGGATTTCTTTTTATCAAAGTCTTTGTTTTTGAAAAACGAATCCAACACAAAAATAATCGACAAAAACGGACGCATAACGAAGAAGATACACGCGAGTTAAGAAACAAAGCGAATTACGACGAACAGGGGCAGGAGCATGACAGCCGCCGCCGGCCACCATGCAGCCGCCGCCGGCTGCACTCCTCCGTCCCCCGGCCTCTTTTTCGTCCTTGCTCCTACTTTCATGATACATGTGCTAGACCTTTCCGTAACTTTATGGTACATGTGCTAGACCTTTCCGCGCTTTAGGGTACATGTGCTAGCAACTTGACCTCCTTTTGCTAACATGTTCCCCTAGTTGCTAAAATGCACTGGATTTCAACTATAAATAGGTGCCCCATGGCTTCATTTCAAGACACACCTTCCCTACACCATTCCTATCACACATTTCTTAGGAAAATACCTTCCATACTTTTCTTTAGACTAATAATATTCTCTAATTATTAGTTCTACTTTCTCCTTCTATTTTCTAAATCCAAATTAGTTAGGCTAGTTTAGGAAACTTGTTTAGAATAGAACGAAAGCAAGGAACGCATTGTACTCTTCGGCGTATGCTCAGAATTGTGTCAATTAATTCAAGTCTATTCTCTCTCGTATTTAATCCTAGTTCTTTCTATCCTTTCTATCCTTATCTATCTTAATTAATTATGCTAGATTTAGTTATTGTCATGATTAGAGAGAAGTATACTTGTTGTGTTTGCTTGCCATGTAGTTAGTAAATTATGGGATGATTTATAATTAAATATTAAAGATCGGTAGTAGTGCTTTGATCGTCTTATTGCACGTTCTTGTTTGATTGTTGCCTTAGGATCATCATAGTGGTAAAATATAAACGGTCTTAATTATCGTAAAGTAATATGATGGCCCTTATTCGATTGTTACTCGATATAGTACTGGAAACACTTCAAGGTGGAGTACAAATGTATGGAAGTCGAGGAACGACCGAAGGTAGTCATATTACGAAACAGTACAATATTACAAAGTAATATGATGGCCCCTATTTGACTGTTAATCGATATAGTACTGGAAACACTTCAAGGTGGAGTACAAATGTATGGAAGTCGAGTAACGATCGAAGGTAGTTATATTACGGACTAATATATAAAATGAGAAACCTAGTTTAATTAACCTTTCTAAATAGACTTTTAAATTTCAAATTAATCTAATCGCCTTTTAACCAATAAACGTGATTACAACACCTTTTTAACGACGTCCAATTGAAAGGTAGTCAGTCATCTGTGTCAATATAATTTGTCAAAGGTATGAAACTATGGAACCGCAAGGCTACATGGGGGATTATCATAGGACAAGACATGGCCAAGGTTTGAAGCGACAGAACCACTTTAAGTGAGGATGCTCTGGATAATTAGGGGATTTATTGGGTAGTCTTAAACAAGGGCTGGTTTAAAGTAATAAAAGAACTTTTTTTTTAATATACGAATCTGTTAGGATGACAAGGAATCGTTATATGATTCAGTTTTGTCTAGTACCTTTAGATTTTGTTACCGTTCATATGAAAGTATTGGTAAACCATAATTAAGATTTTGCTTATTATTCTAAATACTTTGTAATGTTATCATAACCTAGCTCCCGGTGTGACATGCTAATGGAACTTTAATTAGTAGGGAATCTAGTGTCTACATCAGAAGTATTCAAGAATGATAATTAACTAATATCTATCAAAACAGTTTGTCCAAATATCATCCCAAAACTTAATTAACGAAATCTCAGCAAACACTATCTTTATCTTATCTGCTTTATCTTTTATTTTAATTTCTCTTTTATTTATTTACTTGCCTAAGTTAGTTAATAGAAAAACCAAAACTCCCCCACTATTTTATAAAGCCTTCACTAGTTTGAAAGCCCTCATCTGTCACGCCTTAGTTTCAATTCAGTCGGTTTAAAGAACGACTCTAGGTCATACCTACCACTTGCTCACCCTTAGGATTAGCATTGTTAGGGAAAATGTAGGCCCCGCAGTTACAAATTTAAAACACCCACTGATGCCCGTTTCCAGTAGCCGGTGCAACGACATGGGTAAAATCCTTACCGACCGCTGGTGACGCATCAAGTTTTTGGCGCCGCTGTCGGGGAACCAACTGTACGATCCTTAGGCGTTAAGACGAACATACTTACTTGTGAACCTTTAGGATTTATTAAACCCCTACTTTTTTCTTAGTTTTTCCTTCCTTTTAGTACTTTTAGAAATTAACCCCCTATCCATTCAACTAGTCAACCACCTGTCAATGAAACTATGACAGTTGCACGTATCACTCTGGCTGATGACTCTAAACCTTTGATTGAAGGATGAGGAGGACCAATCGTCTATCCGGAAACCGATAGAGGATCATTTGAATTAAAGCCCCATATTGTTCAGTTAGTCCAAAACCTCTGTCACTTCCATGCCTACCAAATGATGATCCCAACTCACACCTTGACAAATTCATTTCCTTATCCAACTCCTTTAAACCGATTGGGGTTAATCAGGATCTATACCTATTTCCCTATTCACTCACTCTTCATACACAAACCTAGTTTGAGGGATTATAGATTAACTCTATAACCTCTTGGGTAGAATTAGCAACCAAATTTTTGGCCAAATATTTCCCCCCATCAAAACAAGCCACGTTTAGGACCAACATCTTAAACTTTCGTCAAGTGCATGATGAATCAATCTACGATGCATGGGAACGCTTTAAGGGATTGCTTAAGAAATGTCCAAATCATCATTTTGAGCACTCAGACCAGTTACACATTTTCTACAATGGTCTCTTCCCACATCACCGTCCATTACTTGATACCGCCTCTCGAGGCAGTTTCATGAATTGTACGACCAATGAAGCTTGGAGCCTTATTGAGGAAATGACAATGCACAACCATGACTGAAATAGTGAAAATCACCCCTTAATAGTGAATCCACCTACTACAATCGGGAATGAAGCTATCCAAACCCTCACTCAGCAAGTGGCAGACTTAACCAAGGAGATTAAGGAATTGAAATGTCAACAACAACAAGTCTGTCAAGTTCAAACCTGCCTTAATTGTGCTAATCTGAACCACTCAGCCAAAATTCCTCACTCTCATCTAACTCCGCCCAATACTAACCCTTCTCTTAACCTACCTAGGAATAGCCCACTAACTTACCAACCTCAACCTTTGAAACTCTCTTCCTCACAAACCTCTAGTTTTGACGACACCCTGATACAAGTCATTCAAGGAATCTCGGCTAGACAAGACCAAGCTGATCTCATCTTAAGAGACCAACTGACTTTGTTAAAAGCTTTCAAGTCCCAGTTAGGACAACTAGCACAACATATTAACCTAAACCTCATAATAGTCCAACTAGTTGCCATAAGGAGGCATCTCATATTCAAGACTCTCAGGTATCACATAGCCCACCTACGATTTCTTCTCCAGTGAAGGAACCACCTATTGTCCCATCGACAATGGATTTAGAGTCTACACCAAATAGGAAAGTAAGCATTCCATTTCCGGCTCGGCTTAAACAACGACCCAACAAACTTAAGTCTTTTAAGCTTAATAGGAAATTTCTAGATATCACATCTGAAGTTCATTCCAAAAAGTACTTCATAAAGCTTCTTACAACCAAGGATAAGGTACCCGAAGTACCCAATGTCCCGCTGAACGAGGAATGTTCAGCTATCTTGAAAAATACCATTTCAGAAAAACTCAGAGACACCGAACGTTTTACTCTCCCCTGTTCTATCTACAATTCAGGCGTCATCTGTTCTCTTGCCGATTTAGGAGCTAGTGTTAACCTTATTCCATACTTCCTTTTCAAGAGGCTTGAGTTAGAAAATCTTCAACCTACCAAAATGACCATATAGCTTGCTGACCACTCGGTCAAATACCCTAGGGGAATAGCTGAAAATATTTTAGTTAGGATTGACAAATTTCTTTACCCAGCAGATTTTGTAGTAATGGATATGCAGGAAGACGTACACATCCCAATCATACTAGGAAGACCTTTCATGAATACGGCCAAGGAAATCATCAACGTCTTCGCACAAACCATCAGCTTGCAGTCTTAGGGAGAAGCCATCACTTTCCATATCGACAATCGTAACGCTGGAGACCAAGCCGATATGTATATGATCTCCATGAGCAAGACCACAGAGGACAAAGAAACTGCAAAGCCAATAAGTGAAAGGAAATCTAGCAAGGAACTGGCAATCACGCCATATTTTCCGATTGACCTCCGACGAATAGGACCAAAGATGAAAAATGCATCAGCAAACAAACCAACGATGGAAGAAATAATCGGAAAGAGAAAGATAGAAGAAGAAAACAGAAGAAGCAGACCGCCAACTAATCTATTTACCCCTGAAGAAATGGCGGGAAGTAACCACGACCATCCTATGAGAAGAGAAACACTGGAGGAATATTCTTAACGCACAAGATACCAACCGCAAAACATCATAGATCACAAAGTGCTCGAAGAATTGATCCAAAGATTTGACAAAGTAGTAGGAGAAATAAGCAGCATAGTCAACATGCTTACTCTTTCCCCTGCTGAACTGCAATTCTGTCAACAACAGAAACGGACTTACGCTAGGATCTACAATGCCCTTAAAAGATCTAGCATCCCATTAACCTCAACGCAATGGGAGATGTTAGGATCCATTAGAGTGCATATGAAAGAGACTACTGGACATCCGAGCAGTCGTGCCAACATCTTCACAATGACTGACCTCACATCATTGCTTGACTTGCTAAATAGAGAAGATCACCTTAGTTCCAAAGAAAGCGGATATATGGTTATCAACTCCACTATTGAAAAACAAGTTGAGTTATTGATTGAAGAACTTAGTGATCTTGTTTGGGAGGAATGAAGGCGCGAATGACCTTTTAGGGCCACACATGAATCACCACTTGATATCGCTACTTTTGTTATGATCCATCTATGGGAGATTCAACAACGGAAAAGTAACTCTAGAACGAACTTCATATTCCACTTAGGATGCAAGGAGATACTTCGTCAACTTATTCTAGTTTTCTCATAATCCGACTTTCCATTCAACGACCATCAGCATTGGCAAATCAAGGACCTGTGCACATCCATCAGAAGATTCAAAGGAGACCCCAAGACTGAGAATTATGAAGACATAAAACTGCAATTCTTGGCATTTGTATGCTCTCTCTGGAAAAAATCACTGCCAAGAGAGGTTGTTAAGACAGAAACAACCACCATGATCGACCCTAGTCAGACTGTCACTAAGCAGTCGATTACATCACCTTCGAACTTTACGGCCTTGCAAGGACAACTTTAGAGCATCTTCTGAACTACAAGGAAACATCAAGAGATAGTCCACTTGAATTGATTACGACAATATTCAATCATTTCATAAGAATCTATCCACCTCGATACACTTTTCCGCAACCTAGGGCCCACAACATTAGCATAGTGGATCCCATGGATGAATCCATCTCCATCTAGCCAGGAGAAAAGAAGTCGAGCTCTCGACTTTAAAAGAGCGCTTCTCGGGAGGCAACCCGTGTTTTAAATTTCCACAATTTTACATTCCAAGAAGTGATGAAGTCTCCGACTATCTTTCACACTTGGACATACGACGAGGTTTTAAGAACTGTCCGACACATCAAGTTTTCAACGTCGGAAATAAAGAAAGTATATCCAACGTGTTCACACCTACGAGACCAATCACAAGAAGACTTGATCAAGAGTGAACCCAACAAGATGAAGTTCGGCAAATGCATACCTTAGAACACTGCAACTACTGGGGAGTACTTATATACCAGTCTCTTTCCTTCGTTATAAATATACCATATCCACCATGCTTATCACTAAGTGTGGGATTCAAACCCAACACACACTGCTAAAAGAATACGTCTTAGAGGTTTCAAATCCTAAGTGTGGGATCCTTACCCCAATCAGAACTTAGAATAACATCGAGAATGATGTTCCTTTAAGTGTGAGATAGCAGTAGTTACACTACTGTAAAATGGATAATGGTATATGCTTGATTCTAAACTCGCTGCTCTTTAGACCATTCTTCTCCAAAAAGTAACTCGAAAATTTAAACAAAATCTTTCAAAATTAAGTTAAAAATATGTTGAAAATGAAAATTTTAGACAAAGAATGATTTACTTTGGGGAAGAAGGATAAATAAAATATGAATCCCTTTGGAAATTTAGAATAGTAATCCCATAAAGGGCATCGAATCACTAGGCACACAACAACCTAATTTTCAATTCGTGATGTATCTTGAGCCATAATAAGCATTCACTTTTAATGCTTCACTTCTTCGATTCTTGAGTGTGCCGATGTATGTGTTTAGAATCAGAACTTGCTCTTATTATGCATTCGAATCCGAACTGGTGAGTAAAAAGGAGATTGAATCACATCATTCTTAAACCTATCCGTACACCAAAAAATAAATACGTTATCCCTACCCTCTCAAAAGCATCCCTCAACCTTCATAGAATGTTCCAAAGATGAAAGAAGAGAAGTTACAAGGATATGACGTCGAAAAAAAATCAAAAGAAAAGAATTCGAAGAAAAGAAAGTCAAATGGAGAAAAAGACTCCT
This sequence comes from Pseudognaphalium luteoalbum, assembly GCA_963422505.1. Classification (NCBI taxonomy): domain Eukaryota; kingdom Viridiplantae; phylum Streptophyta; class Magnoliopsida; order Asterales; family Asteraceae; genus Pseudognaphalium; species Pseudognaphalium luteoalbum. The sequence continues at coordinate 90,652,150 of OY730193.1, read as the reverse complement.
ACCAAAAATCATGAGAAAAGAGCGTCAATCCTCCCAAAAGATTCTAGCTTTCCTCTTCACAAAAATAAAATAAAAAAAAACCTATGAAAAACCCAACACAACCACCTCTCATATCACCAACACTCCACTCCAAAAACCCTACATCACTTCTCCTAGAATGATTGTGGCTAGTTCGACTTCGCGCTCACTTAAAAGGTAACGATTTGATTCTCGATCAAGCCTATGACGATAAACGATACCTGACTGGCGTTCTGAGTGATTGATAATATTAGAATAGGAAACCCTAAACACTTTGAGTGATTGGAGTGACCACCGTAAGAGGATCGCCTAGTCATGTATCCAAGATCAAAGATCAAAAGCATGCTCCCAAAGATTACAACCCTACTTTCTCAAAAGCACAAATATTTTATGTTTCCAAAACCTCCTCGGTAAAAAATTCCGCCTTGAAATATTTCATTATCTACTTATTTCTAACCATGCTTGAAATTGGAGTTTGCTTGAGGACAAGCAAAGTTCTAAGTGTGGGATACTTGATATCGCGTAAAAAGTCACGTTTTTACTACCGATATCTCTCTCATTCTGGAACAATACTTGGCAAATACACTCAGATAATGTACAAATCAATGAAACTTTGCCAAGAAGGTCAAAATAGAGTTGCCCGAGAAAAATCAAGCAAAACGGACGAAAGACAAAGATTCCACACACGATTGAAGATTCAAGACATCAAAACAAGATTTAGAGACAAAGTACCCATCACTGAGAGTACTCTTATCCAAGATATTCGTTTTCAAAATACGAATCTAACAGAAGAAGAATCAACAAAAATGGATGAAGAATGAAGATTCTACGTACACCGGAAGATTCAAATGATTCGTACGAGACATCCAAAGATAAGAGACACTTTTCAGGGATTTCTTTTCATTAAAGTCTTCGTTTTTTAAAAATGAATCCAACGCAAAAAGAATCGATGAAAACGGACGCATAACGAAGAAGATACGCGCGAATTAAGAAACGAAGCGAATGACGATGGACAGGGGTAGCAGCATGGAAGCCGCCGCCGGCCGCACTCACCCCGTCCCCCGGCCGCTTTTTCGTCCTTGCTCATACTCTCATGGTACATGTGCTAGAGCTTTCTGAAACTTTACGGTACATGTGCTAGACCTTTTCGCGCTTTACGGTACATGTGCTAGCAACTTTACCACCTTTTGCTAACATGTTCCTCTATTTGCTAAAATGCACCGGATTTCAACTATAAATAGGTACCCCATGGCTTCATTTCAAGACACACCTTTCCTACACCATTCCTATCACACATTTCTTAGGAAAATACCTTCCATACTTTTCTTTAGAATAATAATAATCTCTAATTATTAGTTCTACTTTCTCCTTCTATTTTCTTATTCCAAATTAGTTAGGCTAGTTTAGGAAACTTGATTAGAATAGAACGTAAGCAAGGAACGCATTGTAATCTTCGGTGTGTGCTCAGAATTGTGTCTATTAATTTAAGTCTATTCTCTCTCGTATTTAAACCTGGTTCTTTCTATCCTTATCTATCTTATTTAATTACATTTCTATTGATTATGCTAGATTTAGTTATTGCCATGATTAGAGAGTAGTATACTTGTTGTGTTTGCTTGCGATGTAGTTAGTTATTTATGGGATGATTTATAATTAAATATTAAAGATCGGTAGTATTGCTTTGATGGTCTTATTTCATGTTCTTGTTTGATTGTTGCCTTAGGATCATCATAGTGGTAAAATATAAACGGTCTTAATTATCGTAAAGTAATATGATGACCCCTATTCAATTGTTACTCGATATAGTACTGGAAACACTTCAAGGTGGAGTACACATGTATGGAAGTCGAGGAACGACCGAAGGTAGTCATATTACGAAATAGTACAATATTACAAAGTAATATGATGGCCCCTATTCTACTGTTATTCGATATAGTACTGGAAACACTTCAAGGTGGAGTACAAATGTATGGAAGTCGAGTAACGACCGAAGGTAGTTATATTACGGACTAATATATAAAATGAGAAACCTAGTCTAATTAACCTTTCTAAATAGACTTTTAAATTTCAAATTAATCTAATCGCCTTTCCACCAATAAACGTGATTACAACACCTTTTTAATGACGTCCAATCGAAAGGTAGTCAGTCATCTGTGTCAATATAATTTGTCAAAGGTATGAAACTATGGAATCGTAAAGCTACATGGGGGATTATCATAGGACAAGACATGGCCAAGGTTTGAAGCGACGGAACCACTTTAAGTGACGAACGCTGTGGATAATTAGAGGATTTATTGGGTAGTCTTAAGCAAGGGCTGGTTTAAAGTCATAAATGAACTTTTTTTAAATATACGAATCTGTTAGGATGACGAAGAATCGTTATATGATCCAGTTTTTTCTAGTACCTTTAGATTTTGTTCTCGTTCATATGAAAGTATTATTAAACCATAATTAAGATTTTGCTTATTATTCTAAATACTTTGTAATGTTACCATAACCTAGCTCTCAGTGTGACATGCTAAAGGAACTTTAATTAGTAGGGAATCTAGTGTCTACATCACAAGTATTCAAGAATGATAATTAACTAATATCTCTTAAAACAGTTTCTCCAAATATCATCACATAACTTAATTAACGAAATCTCAGCAAACACTATCTTTATCTTATCTGCTTTATCTTTTATTTTAATTTCTCTTTTATTTATTTACTTGCCTAAGTTAGTTAATAGAAAAAACAAAACTCCCCCACTATTTTATAAACCCTTCACTAGTTTGAAAGCCCTCATCTGCCACGCCTTAGTTTCAATTCAGTCGGTTTGAAGAACAACTCTAGGTCATACCTACCACTTGCTCTCCCTTAGGATTAGCATTGTTAGGGAAAACTTAGGCCCCGCAATTACGAATTTAAAACACCCACTGATGCCCGTTTCCAGTAGCCGGTGCAACGACAAGGGTAAAATCCTTACCGACCGCTGGTGACGCATCAAGTTTTTGGCGCCGCTGTCGGGGAACCAACTGTACGATCCTTAGGCGTTAAGACGAACATACTTACTTGTGAACCTTTAGGATTTATTAAACCCCTACATTTTTCTTTGTTTTTCCTTCCTTTTACTACTTTTAGAAATTACCCCTATCCATTCAACTAGTCAACCACCTGCCAATGAGACTATGACAGCTACACGTATCACTCTGGCTGATGACTCTAAACCTTTGATTGAAGGCCGAGGAGGACGAATCGTCTATCCGGAAACCGATAGAGGATTATTTAAATTAAAGCCCCATATTGTTCAGTTAGTCCAAAACCTCTGTCACTTCCATGCCTACCAAATGATGATCCCAACTCACACCTTGACAAATTCATTTCCTTATCCAACTCCTTTAAACCGATTGGGGTTAATCAGGATCTATACCTATTTCCCTATTCACTCACTCTTCATACACAAACCTAGTTTGAGGGATTATAGATTAACTCTATAACCTCTTGGGTAGAATTAGCAACCAAATTTTTGGCCAAATATTTCCCCCCATCAAAACAAGCCACGTTTAGGACCAACATCTTAAACTTTCGTCAAGTGCATGATGAATCAATCTACGATGCATGGGAACGCTTTAAGGGATTGCTTAAGAAATGTCCAAATCATCATTTTGAGCACTCAGACCAGTTACACATTTTCTACAATGGTCTCTTCCCACATCACCGTCCATTACTTGATACCGCCTCTCGAGGTAGTTTCATGAATTGTACGACCAATGAAGCTTGGAGCCTTATTGAGGAAATGACAATGCACAACCATGACTGAAACAGTGAAAATCACCCCTTAATAGTGAATCCACCTACTACAATCGGGAATGAAGCTATCCAAACCCTCACTCAGCAAGTGGCAGACTTAACCAAGGAGATTAAGGAATTGAAATGTCAACAACAACAAGTCTGTCAAGTTCAAACCTGCCTTAATTGTGCTAATCTGAACCACTCAGCCAAAATTCCTCACTCTCATCTAACTCCGCCCAATACTAACCCTTCTCTTAACCTACCTAGGAATAGCCCACTAACTTACCAACCTCAACCTTTGAAACTCTCTTCCTCACAAACCTCTAGTTTTGACGACACCCTGATACAAGTCATTCAAGGAATCTCGGCTAGACAAGACCAAGCTGATCTCATCTTAAGAGACCAACTGACTTTGTTAAAAGCTTTCAAGTCCCAGTTAGGACAACTAGCACAACATATTAACCTAAACCTCATAATAGTCCAACTAGTTGCCATAAGGAGGCATCTCATATTCAAGACTCTCAGGTATCACATAGCCCACCTACGATTTCTTCTCCAGTGAAGGAACCACCTATTGTCCCATCGACAATGGATTTAGAGTCTACACCAAATAGGAAAGTAAGCATTCCATTTCCGGCTCGGCTTAAACAACGACCCAACAAACTTAAGTCTTTTAAGCTTAATAGGAAATTTCTAGATATCACATCTGAAGTTCATTCCAAAAAGTACTTCATAAAGCTTCTTACAACCAAGGATAAGGTACCCGAAGTACCCAATGTCCCGCTGAACGAGGAATGTTCAGCTATCTTGAAAAATACCATTTCAGAAAAACTCAGAGACACCGAACGTTTTACTCTCCCCTGTTCTATCTACAATTCAGGCGTCATCTGTTCTCTTGCCGATTTAGGAGCTAGTGTTAACCTTATTCCATACTTCCTTTTCAAGAGGCTTGAGTTAGAAAATCTTCGACCTACCAAAATGACCATACAGCTTGCTGACCACTCGGTCAAATACCCTAGGGGAATAGCTGAAAATATTTTAGTTAGGATTGACAAATTTCTTTACCCAGCAGATTTTGTAGTAATGGATATGCAGGAAGACGTACACATCCCAATCATACTAGGAAGACCTTTCATGAATACGGCCAAGGAAATCATCAACGTCTTCGCACAAACCATCAGCTTGCAGTCTCAGGGAGAAGCCATCACTTTCCATATCGACAATCGTAACGCTGGAGACCAAGCCGATATGTATATAATCTCCATGAGCAAGACCACAGAGGACAAAGAAACTACAAAGCCAATAAGTGAAAGGAAATCTAGCAAGGAACTGGCAATCACGCCATATTTTCCGATTGACCTCCGACGAATAGGACCAAAGATGAAAAATGCATCAGCAAACAAACCAACGATGGAAGAAATAATCGGAAAGAGAAAGATAGAAGAAGAAAACAGAAGAAGCAGACCGCCAACTAATCTATTTACCCCTGAAGAAATGGCGGGAAGTAACCACGACCATCCTATGAGAAGAGAAACACTGGAGGAATATTCTTAACGCACAAGATACCAACCGCAAAACATCATAGATCACAAAGTGCTCGAAGAATTGATCCAAAGATTTGACAAAGTAGTAGGAGAAATAAGCAGCATAGTCAACATGCTTACTCTTTCCCCTGCTGAACTGCAATTCTGTCAACAACAGAAACGGACTTACGCTAGGATCTACAATGCCCTTAAAAGATCTAGCATCCCATTCACCTCAACGCAATGGGAGATGTTAGGATCCATTAGAGTGCATATGAAAGAGACTACTGGACATCCGAGCAGTCGTGCCAACATCTTCACAATGACTGACCTCACATCATTGCTTGACTTGCTAAATAGAGAAGATCACCTTAGTTCCAAAGAAAGCGGATATATGGTTATCAACTCCACTATTGAAAAACAAGTTGAGTTATTGATTGAAGAACTTAGTGATCTTGTTTGGGAGGAATGAAGGCGCGAATGACCTTTTAGGGCCACACATGAATCACCACTTGATATCGCTACTTTTGTTATGATCCATCTATGGGAGATTCAACAACGGAAAAGTAACTCTAGAACGAACTTCATATTCCACTTAGGATGCAAGGAGATACTTCGTCAACTTATTCTAGTTTTCTCATAATCCGACTTTCCATTCAACGACCATCAGCATTGGCAAATCAAGGACCTGTGCACATCCATCAGAAGATTCAAAGGAGACCCCAAGACTGAGAATTATGAAGACATAAAACTGCAATTCTTGGCATTTGTATGCTCTCTCTGGAAAAAATCACTGCCAAGAGAGGTTGTTAAGACAGAAACAACCACCATGATCGACCCTAGTCGGACTGTCACTAAGCAGTCGATTACATCACCTTCGAACTTTACGGCCTTGCAAGGACAACTTTAGAGCATCTTCTGAACTACAAGGAAACATCAAGAGATAGTCCACTTGAATTGATTACGACAATATTCAATCATTTCATAAGAATCTATCCACCTCGATACACTTTTCCGCAACCTAGGGCCCACAACATTAGCATAGTGGATCCCATGGATGAATCCATCTCCATCTAGCCAGGAGAAAAGAAGTCGAGCTCTCGACTTTAAAAGAGCGCTTCTCGGGAGGCAACCCGTGTTTTAAATTTCCACAATTTTACATTCCAAGAAGTGATGAAGTCTCCGACTATCTTTCACACTTGGACATACGACGAGGTTTTAAGAACTGTCCGACACATCAAGTTTTCAACGTCGGAAATAAAGAAAGTATATCCAACGTGTTCACACCTACGAGACCAATCACAAGAAGACTTGATCAAGAGTGAACCCAACAAGATGAAGTTCGGCAAATGCATACCTTAGAACACTGCAACTACTGGGGAGTACTTATATACCAGTCTCTTTCCTTCGTTATAAATATACCATATCCACCATGCTTATCACTAAGTGTGGGATTCAAACCCAACACACACTGCTAAAAGAATACGTCTTAGAGGTTTCAAATCCTAAGTGTGGGATCCTTACCCCAATCAGAACTTAGAATAACATCGAGAATGATGTTCCTTTAAGTGTGAGATAGCAGTAGTTACACTACTGTAAAATGGATAATGGTATATGCTTGATTCTAAACTCGCTGCTCTTTAGACCATTCTTCTCCAAAAAGTAACTCGAAAATTTAAACAAAATCTTTCAAAATTAAGTTAAAAATATGTTGAAAATGAAAATTTTAGACAAAGAATGATTTACTTTGGGGAAGAAGGATAAATAAAATATGAATCCCTTTGGAAATTTAGAATAGTAATCCCATAAAGGGCATCGAATCACTAGGCACACAACAACCTAATTTTCAATTCGTGATGTATCTTGAGCCATAATAAGCATTCACTTTTAATGCTTCACTTCTTCGATTCTTGAGTGTGCCGATGTATGTGTTTAGAATCAGAACTTGCTCTTATTATGCATTCGAATCCGAACTGGTGAGTAAAAAGGAGATTGAATCACATCATTCTTAAACCTATCCGTACACCAAAAAATAAATACGTTATCCCTACCCTCTCAAAAGCATCCCTCAACCTTCATAGAATGTTCCAAAGATGAAAGAAGAGAAGTTACAAGGATATGACGTCGAAAAAAAATCAAAAGAAAAGAATTCGAAGAAAAGAAAGTCAAATGGAGAAAAAGACTCCTACCAAAAATCATGAGAAAAGAGCGTCAATCCTCCCAAAAGATTCTAGCTTTCCTCTTCACAAAAATAAAATAAAAAAAAACCTATGAAAAACCCAACACAACCACCTCTCATATCACCAACACTCCACTCCAAAAACCCTACATCACTTCTCCTAGAATGATTGTGGCTAGTTCGACTTCGCGCTCACTTAAAAGGTAACGATTTGATTCTCGATCAAGCCTATGACGATAAACGATACCTGACTGGCGTTCTGAGTGATTGATAATATTAGAATAGGAAACCCTAAACACTTTGAGTGATTGGAGTGACCACCGTAAGAGGATCGCCTAGTCATGTATCCAAGATCAAAGATCAAAAGCATGCTCCCAAAGATTACAACCCTACTTTCTCAAAAGCACAAATATTTTATGTTTCCAAAACCTCCTCGGTAAAAAATTCCGCCTTGAAATATTTCATTATCTACTTATTTCTAACCATGCTTGAAATTGGAGTTTGCTTGAGGACAAGCAAAGTTCTAAGTGTGGGATACTTGATATCGCGTAAAAAGTCACGTTTTTACTACCGATATCTCTCTCATTCTGGAACAATACTTGGCAAATACACTCAGATAATGTACAAATCAATGAAACTTTGCCAAGAAGGTCAAAATAGAGTTGCCCGAGAAAAATCAAGCAAAACGGACGAAAGACAAAGATTCCACACACGATTGAAGATTCAAGACATCAAAACAAGATTTAGAGACAAAGTACCCATCACTGAGATTACTCTTATCCAAGATATTCATTTTCAAAATACGAATATAACAGAAGAAGAATCAACAAAAATGGATGAAGAATGAAGATTCTACGTACACCGGAAGATTCAAATGATTCGTACGAGACATCCAAAGATAAGAGACACTTTTCAGGGATTTCTTTTCATTAAAGTCTTCGTTTTTTAAAAATGAATCCAACGCAAAAAGAATCGATGAAAACGGACGCATAACGAAGAAGATACGCGCGAATTAAGAAACGAAGCGAATGACGATGGACAGGGGCAGCAGCATGGAAGCCGCCGCCGGCCGCACTCACCCCGTCCCCCGGCCGCTTTTTCGTCCTTGCTCATACTCTCATGGTACATGTGCTAGAGCTTTCTGAAACTTTACGGTACATGTGCTAGACCTTTTCGCGCTTTACGGTACATGTGCTAGCAACTTTACCACCTTTTGCTAACATGTTCCTCTATTTGCTAAAATGCACCGGATTTCAACTATAAATAGGTACCCCATGGCTTCATTTCAAGACACACCTTTCCTACACCATTCCTATCACACATTTCTTAGGAAAATATCTTCCATACTTTTCTTTAGAATAATAATAATCTCTAATTATTAGTTCTACTTTCTCCTTCTATTTTCTTATTCCAAATTAGTTAGGCTAGTTTAGGAAACTTGATTAGAATAGAACGTAAGCAAGGAACGCATTGTAATCTTCGGTGTGTGCTCAGAATTGTGTCTATTAATTTAAGTCTATTCTCTCTCGTATTTAAACATGGTTCTTTCTATCCTTATCTATCTTATTTAATTACATTTCTATTGATTATGCTAGATTTAGTTATTGCCATGATTAGAGAGTAGTATACTTGTTGTGTTTGCTTGAGATGTAGTTAGTTATTTATGGGATGATTTATAATTAAATATTAAAGATCGGTAGTATTGCTTTGATGGTCTTATTTCATGTTCTTGTTTGATTGTTGCCTTAGGATCATCATAGTGGTAAAATATAAACGGTCTTAATTATCGTAAAGTAATATGATGACCCCTATTCGATTGTTACTCGATATAGTACTGGAAACACCTCAAGGTGGAGTACACATGTATGGAAGTCGAGGAACGACCGAAGGTAGTCATATTACGAAATAGTACAATATTACAAAGTAATATGATGGCCCTATTCGACTGTTATTCGATATAGTACTGGAAACACTTCAAGGTGGAGTACAAATGTATGGAAGTCGAGTAACGACCGAAGGTAGTTATATTACGGACTAATATATAAAATGAGAAACCTAGTTTAATTAACCTTTCTAAATAGACTTTTAAATTTCAAATTAATCTAATCGCCTTTCCACCAATAAACGTGATTACAACACCTTTTTAACGACGTCCAATCGAAAGGTAGTCAGTCATCTGTGTCAATATAATTTGTCAAAGGTATGAAACTATAGAATCGTAAAGCTACATGGGGGATTATCATAGGACAAGACATGGCCAAGGTTTGAAGCGACGAAACCACTTTAAGTGAGGAACGCTGTGGATAATTAGAGGATTTATTGGGTAGTCTTAGTTTCAATTAATAGACCCCCCACTATTTTATAAACCCTTCACTAGTTTGAAAGCCCTCATCTGCCACGCCTTAGTTTCAATTCAGTCGGTTTGAAGAACAACTCTAGGTCATACCTACCACTTGCTCTCCCTTAGGATTAGCATTGTTAGGGAAAACTTAGGCCCCGCAATTATGAATTTAAAAAACCCACTGATGCCCGTTTCCAGTAGTCGGTGCAACGACAAGGGTAAAATCCTTACCGACCGCTGGTGACGCATCAAGTTTTTGGCGCCGCTGTCGGGGAACCAACTGTACGATCCTTAGGCGTTAAGACGAACATACTTACTTGTGAACCTTTAGGATTTATTAAACCCCTACTTTTTTCTTAGTTTTTCCTTCCTTTTAGTACTTTTAGAAATTAACCCCCTATCCATTCAACTAGTCAACCACCTGTCAATGAAACTATGACAGTTGCACGTATCACTCTGGCTGATGACTCTAAACCTTTGATTGAAGGATGAGGAGGACCAATCGTCTATCCGGAAACCGATAGAGGATCATTTGAATTAAAGCCCCATATTGTTCAGTTAGTCCGAAACCTCTGTCAATTCCATGGCCTACCAAATGATGATCCCAACTCACACCTTGACAAATTCATTTCCTTATCCAACTCCTTTAAACCAATTGGGGTTAATCAGGACATAGTCTATCTATACCTATTTCCCTATTTACTCACTCTTCATGCACAAACCTGGTTTGAGGGATTAGAGATTAACTCTATAACCTCTTGGGTAGAATTAGCAACCAAATTTTTAAAGAACGACTCTAGGTCATACCTACCACTTGCTCACCCTTAGGATTAGCATTGTTAGGGAAAACTTAGGCCCCGCAATTTAAATTTTAATACACCCACTGATGCCCGTTGCCAGTAGCCGGTGCAACGACAAGGGTAAAATCCTTACTGACCGCCGGTGACGCATCAAGTTTTTGGCGTCGCTGCCGGGTAACCAACTGTACGATCCTTAGGCGTTAAGACGAACTTAGTTACTAGTGAACCTTTAGAATTTCTTAAACCCCATCGTTTTTCTTTGTTTTTCCTTCCTTTTACTACTTTTAGAAATTACCCCCTATCCATTCAACTAATCAACCACCTGCCAATGAGACTATGACAGCTGCACGTATCACTCTGGCTGATGACTCTAAACCTTTGTTTGAAGGCCGAGGAGGACCAATCGTCTATCCGAAAACCGATAGAGGATCATTTGAATTAAAGCCCCATATTGTTCAGTTAGTCCAAAACCTCTGTCACTTCCATGCCTACCAAATGATGATCCCAACTCACACCTTGACAAATTCATTTCCTTATCCAACTCCTTTAAACCGATTGGGGTTAATCAGGATCTATACCTATTTCCCTATTCACTCACTCTTCATGCACAAACCTGCTTTGAGGGATTAGAGATTAACTCTATAACCTCGTGGGTAGAATTAGCAACTAAATTTTTAGCCAAATATTTCCCCCCATCAAAACAAGCCACGTTTAGGACCAACATCTTAAACTTCCGTCAAGTGCATGATGAATCAATCTACGATGCATGGGAACGCTTTAAGGGATTGCTTAAGAAATGTCCAAATAATCATTTTGAGCGCTCAGACCAGTTACGCATTTTCTACAATGGTCTCTTCCCACATCACCGTCCTTTACTTGATACCGCCTCTTGAGGCAGTTTCATGAATTGTACGACCAATGAAGCTTGGAGCCTTATTGAGGAAATGACAATGCACAACCATGACTGGAACAGTGAAAATCACCCTTTAATAGTGAATCCACCTACTAGAATCGGGAATGAAGCTATCCAAACCCTCACTCAGCAAGTGGCAAACTTAACAAAGGAGAGTAAGGAATTGAAAAATCAACAACAACAAGTTTGTCAAGTTCAAACCTGCCTTAATTGTGCTAATCTAAACCACTCAGCCAAAATTCCTCACTCTCACCTAACTCCGCACAATACTAACCCTTCTCTTAACCTACCTAGGAATAGCCTACTAACTTACCAACCTCAACCTTTGGAACTCTCTTCCTCAAAAACCTCTAGTTTTGATGACACCCTGATACAAGTCTGTAACACCCCGCAAATTTAAACGCGATTACGTACACTAAACATTTGCATTTTAGGCTAATTCCCTAACTTTAAGTGAATTCACAACGCATTTTAGAGGTAAGTGTAGCAAAGCCCAACTAGTTAATACGTGTGGTATTACAATTCATAATTAATGTAATTATGTACAGAACGATTTTAACAACGCTACAAAAATATACGACTGTTGGTGAACAAAATTATTTAATTAGATGAAATTATTAAACAACATTAACATTTATTAAATATTATGTTGATAATATTTACAAAGTATTTTGTAACGTGTAATCTGAAACAACTCGAAACACATCCGTAAAACAAAAATAAAACAAGTTATATTTTTATAACTCAACTAAATTATTTCTATAAAATATCTATAGTAAAAATATATTCGTATACGTATTTAAAATCTTACCAATTAAAATATTTTAACATTTAACGACCGGTACTTTTATGTAAACGCTGGAGAACGACCAACAACGTATTTTAGTGCCAGAGAACGACTGGCCAAGTGGACGGGAGAACGACCCGTAAGTCTTTTGACCGAAGAAAGACCGGTCCTGTGTTTCGCTGGAGAACGACCAGGAGTATTTATTGCCAGAGAACGACTGGCCGAGTTTGGACAGGAGAACGACCCGTGCGTCTTTTGATCGGAGAACGACCGGTACTGATTTGGAAATGCTGGAGAATGACTAGCAACGTATTGTAAATGGTATTTTGGGTAACATCCCACGCAAACTGTATTTTGGGCAACATCCCAACCGAACTATATTTGGATAACATTCCACAAAATGCTTACTTAACTATTATGGCAATAATTATTTGTGAACGTATTTGTTTCAACAACTGCACTTACAAAGTTGATTCAACTACTTGCAAACATAAAACCTGTGAATTCACTCAACCTCGTTGTTGACTTTTACTATGTTTTTCAGGGAATTAGCTGCATGTAAGACATCCTACACACATGGAACGTAGGCGACCCCGAAGGAATAGGATGCCAACTTTTGACAACTGGATATCTTTTATATAACTAAGCTGTTTAGTCATATTTACGAAATCTACTTTTGTAACTTAAATAATTTTCAACTTACACGATTCGATGAATCGTAAACTTTGTAACTATTACTTTTGGCATCTTAATATATATTATGTTCTGTTGTAATCATAAGCTCTGATACGTATGCATGTACCGTGAATTGTGGCATTCCCCATACTTAACTAAGTGCTTCCGCTAAACAAAATCAACGAATTTGGGGGTGTTACAGATTGGTATCAGAGCCATTGGTTATAGCGAACTAGATTTCTTAGGTGACTTAGAAACGTTAGAGACCTAGACTATAGCCTTGGCTAGAACGCACATGCATACACACATTTGCATACGTCTAACTAATCTACAACTCATCGATATGAGCAATCCATTATTTGAACCATGCTACATTCGATTCGTTCAAACACACTCTGATCTCATGTGAACCTGATCGTATTAAGTGGTTGATGAAAAGAAGTATGTATTTAGCATCATATAATGACGCCTGGCCAACGTGATTATATTATACTAAGTATATATGGGCGTTTCATAGTCGCAAGATATGTGATGGGGATCTTGTCAATCCTTCTTAATGTTAAGTAACTAAAAATATGTGAAACTTTATTCTTCACATCCTTTTCATTGGCATTGACTTCTGCACTCCTTCATCGCAGAACGTCATCATGCCGCCTAAACAAAGAAAAACCCGAAACAGCCGCCGAGAAACAACACCTCCTGTTGTTGAAACTACCGAACAGATCATCGAGCGACGTGTGGCTTAAGCAATTGCCCAGTATGAGGCAAGCCGTAATCGTGATAATGTGGTGCACAATAGTGGAACCACTCCTGTCAACAGCGAAACTCCTGCGAATACCCAACAAGGGTGTTCTTACAAAACTTTCCAGGCCTGCAAACCGAGCACCTTCACCGGGACTGAAGGGGCCATTGGCCTAATTCACTGGATCGAGAAAATGGAATCGGTCTTCGATATCAGCGACTGTGCTACCAACAACATGGTGAAATACGCCACGTGTACTCTCGTCGACAAGGCGTTGACCTGGTGGAACTCTCAGGTCCAAATCCTCAGACGCACAACTGCTTACTCCATCTCGCGGGAGACTTTGAAACAGATGATGACAGAAGAGTTTTGCTCTGCCAATGAGGTTCAGAAACTCAAGACTGAACTGTGGAACATCCAAATGACCGGCGCTGACATTAACGGTTATACATCTAGATTCCAAGAGCTTGCACGTCTTGTGCCCCACATGGTGACTCCTGAGAAGGAACGCATCAAACGAAATATCAGGGGTTTGGCCCCACAAATCAGAGGCATGGTGATGTCCTCCAAACCAACTACCTTTAGGAGCGCGGTTGATCTGGCTCAAAGCTTGACTGATGATGCATACTACGGGGAAAACTGAACCTACCCGTACTGATGTGGGCGAATCTGGAAACAACAAGCGAAAATGGAATAGTGAGGGCAACGACCGATAGGGTCCGCAAAACAGAAACTGGAGGAACACCCGAGCGTACGTTGCCACCACCGCAACTGGACCCAAACCCTATCTTGGTAACAAACCAAAGTGTGATAAATGCGGGAAGCACCATGCAGGCGAATGCTCCTTTTGCCAAGACTGCAGGAACTGGGGTCACTTGGCCCAAAACTGTAAAACCAACCCTCCCGCTCGAACGAACAATGGTGCTTTGAGTGTGGCGAACCCGGGCACTACCGAAACCAATGCCCACAACTCAACAACAACCGCAACAATCAGAACAATAACCCCGTTGCAAACATTCCACCAGCTCATGGATGCGCATACATCCTTCGTGCACGGGATGCACCAGAGGATCGCTAAGACAACCTTGGTATGTTTTAACAAACTATTACACTTAAAAACGTTACACTATTTGAATGTCAATTCGAACCTAACACTTGCTAAACTTTGACCACTTAACGAACACACAACTTATCAAACTATACCGCGGGTATACATGAACCGTTAGAACCTTGTGGCAACATAGAACGCCACGCAAACTATTATGGTTATTGTTAATGACATGACTTTTCGGAAAAACATACGCGAAGGGCGTTCCGACTTGATTTTAAATCTCGGGATGAGATTTCTCTAACAGGGGGAGAATGTAACACCCCGCAAATTTAAACGCGATTACGTACACTAAACAATTGCATTTTAGGCTAATTCCCTAACTTCAAGTGAATTCACAACGCATTTTAGAGGTAAGTCTAGCAAAGCCCAACTAGTTAATACGTGTGGTATTACAATTCATAATTAATGTAATTATGTACAGAGCGATTTTAACAACGCGACAAAAATATACGACTGTTGGTGAACAAAATTATTTAATTAGATGAAATTATTAAACAACATTAACATTTATTAAATATTATGTTGATAATATTTACAAAGTATTTTTTAACGTGTAAACTGAAACAACTCGAAACTCATCCGTAAAACAAAAATAAAACAAGTTATAATTTTATAACTCAACTAAATTATTTCTATAAAATATCTATAGTAAAAATATATCCGTATACGTATTTAAAAACTTACCAATTTAAAACATTTTAACATTTAACGACCGGTACTTTTATGTAAACGCTGGAGAACGACCAGCAACGTATTTTAGTGCCAGAGAACGACTGGCTAAGTGGACGGGAGAACGACCCGTGCATCTTTTGACCGGAGAACGACCGGTACTGTGTTTCGCTGGAGAACGACCAGCAGTATTTATTGCCAGAGAACGACTGGCCGAGTTTGGACGGGAGAACGACCCGTGCGTCTTTTGATCGGAGAACGACCGGTACTGATTTGAAAACGCTGGAGAACGACCAACAACGTATTGTAAACGGTATTTTGGGTAACATCCCACGAAAACTGTATTTTGGGCAACATCCCAACCGAACTATATTTGGATAACATTCCACAAAAGGCTTACTTAACTATTATGGCAATAACTATTTGTGAATGTATTTGTTTCAACAACTGCACTTACAAACTTGATTCAACTACTTGCAAACATAAAACCTGTGAATTCACTCAACCTCGTTGTTGACTTTTACTATGTTTT
This sequence comes from Pseudognaphalium luteoalbum, assembly GCA_963422505.1. NCBI lineage: Eukaryota > Viridiplantae > Streptophyta > Magnoliopsida > Asterales > Asteraceae > Pseudognaphalium > Pseudognaphalium luteoalbum. The sequence continues at coordinate 90,636,089 of OY730193.1, read as the reverse complement.
TTAGGGAATTAGCTGCATGTAAGACATCCTACACACATGGAACGTAGGCGACCCCGAAGGAATAGGATGCCAACTTTTGACTACTGGATTTCTTTTATATAACTAAGCTGTTTAGTCATATTTATGAAATCTACTTTTGTAACTTAAATACTTTTCAACTTACACGATTCGATGAATCGTAAACTTTGTAACTATTACTTTTGGCATCTTAATATATATTATATTCTGTTGTAATCATAAGCTCTAATACGTATGCATGTACCGTGCATTGTGGCATTCCCCATACTTAACTAAATGTTTCCGCTAAATAAAATCAACGAATTTGGGGGTGTTACAAAGTCATTCAAGGAATCTCGGCTAGACAAGACCAAGTTGATCTCATCTTAAGAGACCAACTGACTTTGTTAAAAGCTTTTGAATCCCAGTTAGGACAATTAGCACAACATAATAACGCTAAACCTCAGAATAGTCCAACTAGTTGCCATAGGGAGGCTTCTCATATTTAAGACTCTCAGGTATCACATAGCCCACCTACGATTTCTTCTCCGGTGAAGGAACCACCTATTGTCCCATCGACAATGGATTTAGAGTCTACACCAAATAGGAAAGTAAGCATTCCATTTCCGGCTCGGCTTAAACAACGACCCGACAAGCTTAAGTCTTTTGAGCTTGATAGGAAATTTCTAGATATTGCATATGAAGTTCATTCCAAAAAGTACTTCAGAAAGATTCTTACAACCAAGGATAAGGTACCTGAAGTACCCAATGTCCCGCTGAATGATGAATGTTCAGCTATCTTGTAAAATATCATTCCAGAAAAACTCGGAGAAACCGAACATTTTACTCTCCCCTGTTCTATCTACAATTCAGGCATCATCTGTTCTCTTTCCGATTTAGGAGCTAGTGTTAACCTTATGCCATACTTGCTTTTCAAGAGGCTTGAGTTAGAAAATCTTCGACCTACCAAAATGACCATACGGCTTGCTGACCACTCGGTCAAATACCCTAGGGGAATAGCTGAAAATGTTTTAGTTAGGATTGACAAATTTCTTTACCTAGCAGATTTTGTAGTAATGGATATGCAGGAAGACGTACACATCCCAATCATATTAGGAAGACCTTTCATGAATACGGCCAAGGCAATCATCAACGTCTTCGCGCAAACCATCAGCTTGCAGTCTCAGGGAGAAACCATCATTTTCCATATCAACAATCCTAACGCTGGAGACCAAGCTGATATGTATATGATCTCCATGAGTAAGACCACAGAGGACAAAGAAACTGCAAAGCCAATAAGTGAAAGGAAATCTAGCAAGGAACTGGCAATCACGCCATATTTTCCGATTGACCTCCGACGAATAAGGCAAAAGATGAAAAATGCATCAGCAAACAAACCAACGATGGAAGAAATAATCGGAAAGAGAAAGATAGAAGAAGAAAACAGAAGAAGCAGACCGCCAACTAATCTATTTACCCCTGAAGAAATGGCGGGAAGTAACCACGACAATCCTACGAGAAGAGAAACACTGGAGGAATATTCCAAAAGCACAAGATACCAACCGCAAAACATCATAGATCACAAAGTGCTTGAAGAATTGATCCAAAGATTTGACAAAGTAGTAGGAGGAATAAGTGGCATAGTCAACATGCTTACTCTTTCCCCTGCTGAACTGCAATTATGTCAACAACAGAAACGGACTTACGCTAGGATCTACAATGCCCTTAATAGATCTAACATCCCATTCACCTCAACACAATGGGAGATGTTAGGATCCATTAGAGCGCATATGAAAGAGACTACTGGACATCCGAGCAGTCCTGCAAACATCTTGACAATGACTGACCTCACATCATTGCTTGACTTGCTAAATAGAGAAGATCATCTTAGTTCCAAAGAAAGCGGATATATGGTTATCAACTCCACTATTGAAAAACAAGTTGAGTTATTGATTGAAGAACTTAGTGATCTTGTTTGGGAGGTGTAACACCTGGTCAAAAAGTCAAACTTTCGCGCCAAATTTAAACTTTAAATAATTGTATTATTATATGCAATTACAACCAAGTGATCGAAAATTTTATATATTTTTTATATAATAGACAAGGATTATTTAATAATCACAATTGAAACGAGCTGAGACCAATCTACATTTTTGTAATTCAAGTGAAATAATTTCATTTAAAATATTTACGAATTAGTTTGAAAAAAATTATAAATATAACATATTAAATTTGTTTAATAATCGGGTATGAATATATGGGTATTTTATACTGTGAATTGGAGATGAAGTGGGGGAAAACCCCCTCCCCTTTTCCCTTGGTCGGCCAAACCCCAAACCCCTACCATTTCCCCTCTTTGTTTTCAATAAACACAAAACACACACATCTATACCTCTATCTCTATCTCTTTCTCTTTTCTTTCATACCACCAAACAACAACAACATCATCATCATCACTATTATTTTCGGAATCATCATCAACACGAGCAACAACAAGCATCCATCATCATCTTCAACTTCATCTTCTTCATCAAGTTCTTCACCACCACCATCAAACCCTTGAATCTTCAAATCGTAAGGATTCCTTCACCTTCCCTTGTTATTTCTTGTTAAAAACACTTAATATATCATGTATTAATATTATAACAACAAGATTTGGCCCAAAAATAGGCTAGATCGCGTTTTTGTTGAAAAATCGTTCGAACAGGCCCTGATGTCGCAGGGACCAAAAACAGTGCTGCGACGTCGCAGGGACCAAAAACAGTGCTGCGACGTCGCAGGGACCAAAAACAGTGTTGCGACGTCGTCAACGTCGCAGCCCAATGTCACAAAAACACCACGATGTCGCCTGATGCGACGTCAGCCACAATGTCACATGAGATTGCGAACGTCGCATATAGTGATGTCGACCCTTATGTCGTACTAGACCCTGATGTCGCATATAGCGACGTAGACTCCAACGTCGCAATACAATCGCACTGCGACACAAACCTAACGTCGCACTTAATGTCGCAGGTCACAGGACCTTTAAAACCTATGTTTTTCACTAAGTGTCGAGACCAGATTTTACCACTTGATTTTATTCCGAAGTGGGATTTCGGATGCGTTTTTACTAAAGCAATGTAATAGTACAGCTCGACCCCAGCCAGGGGCTCTGCCCCTTGGACCCCGCCAGGGGTTGCCACCCCTTGGACCCCGATACCAGGGGCGCTGCCCCCGGACCCCGTACACAGTTTTCAAACCTGAGCGACGAACGAATATTGGCACAACTCACTTAGACAAACTAATTTGTCTCATACTCATATAACCTCATGTGTTTAGGACACTAGGAGGTTACCCACCGGACGACGCGCGTATCGTAGGATTGCTAACTCCTCAGGTGAGTTTCATAGCCCCAACTCTTTCAACTGTTTTACTGTTTTCGGGGTGACACGCATGTTCAATTACTGTTTTCGAATTATAATGCTAAACTTTTATAATTCATACGTTTCTATATCACTGTTTGGAAATACGAATGTGTAATACTTAGGAATTACACCCAATATATTGTTGTGGAACAATATCACTGTTTAACCTAGTTAGGTTACCATTGTACACTATTAGATTGTTGTCTAACAATCACCGGGACCTGACTTGGTTAAGTCACTATTATACATTGATCATATTGTCACGGGACAACCTTATTAACTACAATAGAACTGGTTAGTTCTACCAATACAGGATTAGTTTTCTTTTAGGAACTAAGACTGCACATACGTTCAGGATGTTGAAATTGGAATTGAACTTAAGTAAACAACAAACCCAAGATTTCCGTATACATGCTAGGCTGAGACTAGGAGTATACGATGGTATCGTATGCTAGTATAGATTCGTTACACTAATACAGAACACTAGGTGATGATTAGTCATACCTAGGCATATTGCAAAGCACATAATATTTAAGTATTGTATACACATATTTAGATACAATACGTTACTCTCATGCGTTGCATGACTCAAGGTTACATGTGTTTGTCTGATTTGACATATATATATATATATATATATATATATATATATATTTTTATATTTATATATGTATACACATATTTGTACATAATATCGAGCACTTGGTTCTACATACAATTTACTTATGTGTATAAGTATACACATACTCTGACAAACACGATCATACTAGTCGGACAAGTCGTAGTACTGTCGGCTCAATTACTCAAGTCGGGCATGTTGTAGAAATGCCGGCTCAATTACAAACTTTGCTTGCGAGCAATTCGGTCGATGCCAGATAGGCACAAAACGATGCCACGGTCTTGCAGTGGGCACAAGTATGATATCGCGGTAAAGCGATACACTCGATGGATGGGCGAGCTTATGCTCGTGATCCACACACACATGCGGATGGGCGAGCTTATGCTCGTGATCCGTACAATTAACGGATCGGCGAATTTTCGTGCGAGGCCGTCAACCCAGTATTTGTTTAAATACTCAAACATAGTTCTGCGGGACTACAATTAACTGTTGCTGGATGCAATACACTATGCCAAGTGGCACACCGATTATTACACAACATCATATGACGTAGTCATACAATTACCCAATAGTCTTTAGGCATGTTTGGCCTCACATTGATAGATTACTTAATACCCGAGAGGTATCCAAGCATGAATGCCTCAATGTTACGTACATAGGTACGCATCACTGTCCCTTAGGTATGAGATACCTTGTAGGACGTATACACATTGGTGTTATAACTTGATAACAATACATATCAGAATCGCAGATTCTGAACTACTTTTCAAAACATCAAAGGTTTTATACTTTATGTTTTAACTAACAAACCAATGAACTCACCAGCTTTATAGCAGACTCGTTTTAGCATGTATTCTCAGGTGCCCAGCAAGATTATGATTGCTACAAGATAAGCTAGCTCGAGTCGCATATTTTCAATCAATGGGGACCACTCTGCATTTACTTTTGTATTTTCAAATTATGTGATTATAACTTCTATTAAACTCGCAACGTTGTAAACGTTCTACTTTGGAAAATGTATAATTATTTTCAAACGTCTCATTTAGAGTCGTTCATTATGTATCTTATGTTGTGATATTTGATTTGGTAACACCCGACCCGACCGCTTCCGCAAATCCGAAATTTGAGGGTGTTACAGGAGGAATCAAGGCGCGAATGACCTTTTAGGGCCACACATGAATCACCACTTGATATCGCTACTATTGTTACGATCCATCTACGGGAGATTCAACAACGGAAAAGTAATTGTAGAACGAACTTCATATTCCACTCAGGATGCAAGGAGATACTTCGTCATCTTATTCTAGTTTTCTCATAATCCGACTTTCCATTCAACGACCATCAGCATTGGCAAATCAAGGACCTGTGCACATCCATCGGAAGATTCAAAGAAGACCCCAAGACTGAGAATTATGAAGACATAAAACTGCAATTCTTGGCATTTGTATGCTCTCTCTGGAAAAACTCACTGCCAAGAGAGGTTGTTAAGACAGACACAACCACCTTGACCAACCCTAGTCGGACTGTCACTAAGCAGTCGATTACATCACCTTCCGACTTCACGGCCTTGCAAGGACAACTTCATAGCATCTTTTGAACTACAAGGAAACATCGAGAGATAGTCCACTTGAATTGATTATGACAATATTCAATCATTTCATAAGAATCTATTCACCTCAATACACTTTTCCGTAACCTAGGGCCCACAACATCAGCACAGTGGATCCCATGGATGCATCCATCTCCATCTAGCCAGGAGAAAAGAAGTCGAGCTCTCCACTTTAAAATAGTGCTTCTCGGGAGGCAACCCCTGTTTTACATTTCCACAATTTTACATTGCAAGAAGTGATGAAGTCTCCGACTATCGTTCACACTTGGACATACGACAAAGTTTTAAGACCTGTCCGACACATCAAGTTTTCGACATCGGAAATAAAGAAAGTATATCCAATGTGTTCACACCTACGAGACCAATCACAAGAAGACTTGATCAAGAGTGAACCCAACAAGATGAAGTTCGGCAAATGCATACCTTAGAACACTACAACTACTGGGGAGTACTTCTATACCAGTCTCTTTCCTTCGTTATAAATATACCATATCCACTATGCTTATGACTAAGTGTGGGATTCAAACCCAACACACACTGCTAAAAGAATACGTCTTAGAGGTTTTAAATCCTAAGTGTGGGATCCTTACCCCAATCAGAACTTAGAATAAAATCGAGGATGATGTTCATTTATGTGTGGGATAGCAGTATTTACACTATTGTAAAGTGGATAATGGTATATGCTTGATTCTAAACTTGCTGCTCTTTAGACCATCCTTCTCCAAAAAGTAACTCGAAAATTTAAACAAAATTTTTCAAAATTAAGTTAAAAATATGTTGAAAATGAAAATTTTAGACAAAGAATGATTTACTTTGAGGAAGAAGGATAAATTAAATATGAATCCCTTTGGAAATTTAGATTAGTAATCCCATAAAGAGTATCGCATGACTAGGCACACAACAACCTAATTTTCGATTCGTGATGTATCTTGAGCCATAATAAGCATTCACTTTTAATTCTCCACTTCTTCGACTCTTGAGTGTGCCGATGTATGTGTTTAGAATCAGATTTTGCTCCTGTTATGCATTTCGAATCCGAACTGGTGAGTAAAAAGGAGATTGAATCACATCATTCTTAAACCTATCCGTACACCCAAAAATAAATACGTTATCCCTACCCTCTCAAAAGCATCCCTCAACCTTCATAGAAAGTTCCAAAGATGAAAGAAGAGAAGTTACAAGGATATGACGTCGAAAAAAATCAAAAGAAAAGAATTCGAAGAAAAGAAAGTCAAATGGAGAAAAAGACTCCTACCAAAAATCATGAGAAAAGAGCGTCAATCCTCCCAAAAAATTCTAGCTTTCCTTTTCACAAAAATAAAATAAAAATAAACCTATGAAAAAACCAACACAACCCCCTCTCATATCACCAACACTCCACTCCAAAAACCCTACATCACTTCTCCTAGAATGATTGTGGCTAGATCGACTTCGCGCTCACTTAAAAGGTAACGATTTGATTCTTGATCAAGCCTATGAAGATAAACAATACATGACTAGCGTTCTGAGTGATTGATAATATTAGAATAGGAAACCCTAAACACTTTGAGTGATTGGTGTGACCACCGTGAGAGGATCGCCTAGTCATGTATCCAAGATCAAAGATCAAAAGCATGCTCCCATAGATTACAAACCTACTTTTTCAAAAGCACAAATATTTTATTTTTCAAAAACCCCCTCAGTAAAAAGTTCCGCCTTGAAATATTTCATTATCTACTTATTTCTAACCATGCTTAAAATTCAAGTTTACTTGAGGACAAGCAAAGTTCTAAGTGCAGGATACTTGATATCACGTAAAAAGTTACATTTTTACTACCGACATGTCTCTCATTCTGGAACAATACTTGACAAATAAACTTAGATAATGTACAAATCAATAAAACTTTGCCAAGAAGGTCAAAATAGAGTTGCACGAGAAAAATCAAGCAAAACGGACGAAAGACGAAGATTCCACACACGTTTAAAGATTCAAGACATCAAAACAAGATTTAGAGACAAAGTACCCATCACTGAGATTACTCTTATCCAAGATATTCATTTTCAAAATACAAATCTAACAGAAGAAGAATCAACAAAAACGGATTAAGAATGAAGATTCTATCTTAACAACTAATCGTCTTTCCACCATTAAACGTGATTACAACACCTTTTTAACGACATCCAATTGAAAGGTAGTCAGTCATCTGTGTCAATATAATTTGTCAAGGGTATGAAACTATGGAACCGCAAGGCTACATGGGAGATTATCGTAGGACAAGACATGACTAAAGTTTGAAGCGACGAAACCACTTTAAGTGAGGAACGCTGTGGATAATTAGGGGATTTATTGGGTAGTCTTAAGCAAGGGCTGGTTTAAAGTCATAAATGAACTTTTATTAAATATACGAATCTGTTAGGATGACGAGGAATCATTATATGATTCAGTTTTGTCTAGTACCTTTAGATTTTGCAATTAAGATTTTGCTTATTATTCTAAATACTTTGTAATGTTACCATAACCTAGCTCCCGGTGTGACATGCTAATGGAACATTAATTAGTTGGGAATCTAGTGTCTACATCACAAGTATTCAAGAATGATAATTAACTAATATCTATCAAAACAATTTCTCCAAATATCATCCCATAACTTAATTAACGAAATCTCAGCAAACACTATCTTTATCTTATCTGCTTTATCTTTTATTTTAATTTCGCTTTTATTTATTTATTTGCCTAAGTTAGTTAATGGAAAAAACAAAACTCCCCCCCCCCCTATTTTATAAACCCTTCACTAGTTTGAAAGCCCTCATCTGCCACGCCTTAGTTTCAATTCAGTCGGTTTGAAGAACGACTCTTGGAAATTCCTACCACTTGCTCACCCTTAGGATTAGCATTGTTAGGGAAAACTTAGGCCCCGCAATTACAAATTTAAAACTCCCACTGATGCCCATTTCCAGTAGCCGGTGCAACGACAAGGGTAAAATCCTTACCGGCCGCTGGTGATGCATCACTTCATTTTCTACAATCTATCCTTTTAGTCTTTGTTATTTTCGAGAGAAGTTGGTGATTTGATTGGATAATGAATGACTAAGAAGATATAAGAGATGACGAGCATCAAAGGAAGATAGTGGTGTTAAAGGCAGACAAACAAGGCTTACCCACCTGCGAACCGCGAAACTTAAACACATCTCTGGAAGGAGCGTGAACTATCTTCTTCCGAAACCCGTACGTGTCGAAGATCTTAGTGTGGGATCTTAACCCACACTGCAACCACTCAGCAAGAATCGTCTCCAAATCTTAAACACTAAATTGTGAGATTCACTAATAAGAATCTCCACTTACTTGATGAAACGATTCTCTGCTAAGTACGGATATAAGGCACTGTGCACCAGATCGATACGTCCGAAGCTGAACCGTTCTTCATGAAAATAGAGGAGCAAGATCCACATCATCTCCTCTTATTTACCGTTCTCAGCTTCATAACGATAATCGTTATCAAGGGAGTTTGTTAACCTTTACTCTGCTTTCATAATTTTATTTCGCTTTGTTAGCTGTTAAAATTACAAAGTAATCTATACTCTATCCTAAACTTATCACTAAGTGTGGGATTGCAGCCCAAACCAAACACTTGAGAAACATTTTCTATATGTTCAAACTCTAAGTGTGGGATTGTACTCACAATACAATCTCAACTCAAGAGAACATTAGGGACAATGTTCCTTTAAGTGTGAGATAGCAGGTATAAAATTTTCAAACTTTTACAAAAAAATGTAACAAAAATAATAAAGTATGGGCCAAATCATCCGATTAGCTCTACTATTTTTGAGTTATAATATCTTTCAAGGAGGAACCATTTCTAATATGAGTCAGTTGTTCTGAAATATTAGGGAAATTAAAGTACAAATTTCTTAAACAATAATTGATAATCTAAAAGGGTCATGGCTAGACACATAAAACCCTATCTGCAGTGAGGTATCTTGAGCCTTACAAGCATTTATCTTAAATGCTACATTATTCATTTCTTGTGTGTGCCGATGCCAGTGTCTCTGAATTAGAACTTGCTCTTGACATATGCTTCAAAACCACTTTGGTGAGTACCGTACGCGATATAGGTGCAATTAGATGACCTTGACATTCCCTAGAAATTAACCCACTTTTTAGCCCACTTGTCAAGCCCAAAACCCTTCCGATACTCATTTTTAGTATCGATAATCCACTTGGAAACCCTGTTGAACCTAAACCTTTCATTTCTTCAAAACCCTGATATAAAACCCTACTTCTTCAAATTCCCAAACCTTATCTTAGAATTTTTAAGGTTATGAAAAACATCTTGAAGAATTTCCTTCGGTATTATCTTACTCCTTCGTGTTCACCGAAAAGTCATATCTATTGAAGAAAATATGTGTGCGAAAAATTGGCACCAAGAAAAGACTCGAAGAAGTTTAGAAAAGAAAGAAAAGAATTCCGAAAGAAAAGAAAAAATATCCTTGGAAATTCTCTGGCAAAGAAATTCTGTAGAAGAAAAAGAAAATACAAAACAGAAAAAGAAATAAAAGAAAAATAAAATAAAATAAAACAAAGTGCTTAAAAGTATCGACCATTCAAGGGAAGATCCGATAAGTAGCTATCACCTCCGTTCTACAAATAAGTTTTTCATGATCTTAAGATGCCTAAGATAAGCAACCCTTATAACCAAAAATTATCACTATCCATACCCCTTAACCCTCATAGACATTACAACCCTCATGAATGTCTTGGGATAATTAGCACCGTCCTCGTCCTAAGTGGTGGAGATCCGATTCTCGATCAAGCCTATGACGATGAGTGTTGCATGACTAGCTTACTGAGCGATTTCAATTGTTCTAGAATGATAGGAAACCCGATACACTTTGAGTGAATTGAGTGACCACTTTTATGAGATCGCCTAGTCATGTATACTCCAAGATCATGAGATTTGGAAGTATGCCTGGGAAAGTCAAATACTTATTTCATTTCTAGAAGGATCATTTTAACTTTCCCTGTATTCTCAAAATAAGTATCTCACATGACGAAGTGGTAAAACTTTGGAAATATTTTAACTCACCCAACCGGACTTAAAAATTTTTTTTTTTCACGGAATATAAGTGAGTTGTTGCTTGTAACACCCCCAAATTTACTGTTTAGCGGAAGCAAGCTTTGGGGTGCTACTAATCAATAATCAAAACACACAAGGCATATAATGAACGACTCTATATGCGTCGTCTTACATATACATTGATAATATAAAGTTTTACAATGTATAAATGTTTACAAAAGACCAATAATTACAATGTTTAGAGATTAATCGGCGTAACTTAGTTACAAAATGTAGTAATGCAAAATAATCTCCTGATGTGTATGCTGACTCGAGCTATGGGCATCCTGAGTGAACATGTCCTACTGCTGTTGGGTACCTCGAGAACACATGCTAAAAGGTCAGCTAACGCTGGTGAGCTAACAGGTTTGCATAATAAATATGTAAGTGTGAACCACATGATTTAATGATAACCGTTTGAAATGAATCAAATGATGTATATGTCTGCCATGAGGTCATAGTTTGCGCTTAACGTGGGTGTCAGGATCACAATAAAATACCTGATCGTGGGTGCCTTCGGGCGAGTGTCTAATCCACACTCGTATGAACAAAAGTTAATGCGTCCGTTTAACCAGTCAGTGCTTGCTGACCTGGACGAGGATGGTCATTCCTATATGGTACCATATACTAACATTCGCGCTACATAAAGTATTACCAGAACTATGATCGTAGAGGACTTAAAAGTGATTAGAAAACAGCTCATGCACGATATAGCAAGTTTTATACTCGTGTTCACATGTAAAAGAAGGTAAAGCATGTATTCTCACCCCTGGGTTTTAAAACAGTAAAATGAGGGTCTATGAGACTCACCTGAGCCTGAAGAGTTGCAATGAAGCAAATGTGGTGAAGTAAAATGGGGTGTCCGAAAACCGTAACCTGTCGGGCGTTTACAATGCGCAAGGTTGATTATAATAAGTAGGTATCTATAAATACTACCTTTGTAGTTGTTCGTCCAACTAGAATGTACAAATGATTACGATTTGGTTGATTTGATTATGTTTTGAAAACGTGTACGGCCCGTTGGTGATCGGTTGTAATAATGATTTCATTATTATTATTATTATTATTATTTTCAAGTGTGTGTGTTCATAAATGTATCTCGATGTGTCTTAAAAGTTGTATCGTATAAGTGTTTAAAGTTATACAAGCTTGACACTTAGTATAAGGATAGTTTGTAAACATTCTATTTTTAGCATCACTTATAGCGACACTTAGGGTTTATGCGTCACTCAAGAAGTGCCGCATATAATGGAAAATTCGGAAGTATTAGTGTCACTTGAGGAAGGGACGCATAAGAGGCGACACTTAAGCAAGTGTCGGGTGTGAGTGTCGGATAAAGGTGTTAAGCGTCACTAGGCAAGTGACGAGTCAAATCATAATTCGATTATAGGCGTCACTTAGGCAAGTGACGCTAGAAGTGTCGGTTGGGAGTGTCGGGTATTGAATTTGCGACACTTAGGCAAGTGTCGGGAAAAAGGGATTTTATGCGGCACTTAGGCAAGTGATGCAAGATTAGGGTTTTTAGCGACACTTAATGCGTCACTTAAGGAAGTGACGCTATACTAGATCTGGCCTTGCGTCACTTACTTCTGGCCAGATCCGAAGTTTGTCAAAAACGTGTTTAACGACCACCCCTTGTTCTAATTCTTTTACCCAACCCTTATTTTGGTTCATTGAGCTTATTAAAACCCTTACTTTGTGTTGAAAGTCGTTTTGAGTGTCGTTTTCACAATTTGGCCAAAACCGACATTTTCTGACAAAGGTTCAAAACCAAATTTTAATCACATATTTGGACACTACAAAGTTAGGAGAACAACATATAAGCAAGAAAAATCGAAATACAAGAGATTTTCGGAAGTGTCGGGTTTCTTACAAGTTAACGCGAGGGAAATCCGAAAAGATGGTTGCGTAGCTCTTGTCATCGTGAACCTTTTTCTTCAAATGAGCTTGATGATTTAAGGTTATTTAATGGTAGTTTTTGGTGGATGGAGTGGTGGTTTGAAGGTAGGTGGTGGAAGTATTTTGAGAGAGAGATGGAAAGATGATGATGATGTTGTTTATGAGTTTTTGGTCAAAGAAGGAGGAAAAAAGGGGGGAAGGGGAGGGGGCCGGCCCACATGTGCCCCACCCATGTGTGGTTGGCTCCAAATTTTTAATCCCCATGTCCGCACTCAGTGCAGTGTTCGTTTTCCCGATCGTTTAAACGTTTAATTAATTTTATACGCGTTTAAATGTACATTTTAAAATGCGAATGTTTATTCAATATTTTTGCTAAAGTAATTTTACTAAATACTTGTAATTGAGTTGTAAAGTATCTCTTAAATTGTTTTGTTTGTTCTCGCGTTTAACGTTTTAATCGTGTTGACGTCTATTAATACCATACGAAATAATTACGAAATATTATCAAAACAATATTTTGGGTATAATGGTTGTATTAAATAATATTATGTTATTTATTAGAATGGTTCACCAATGTCCGTATTCATTGAACCGAAATCCGTTCGATTAAAAATGAGTATTATTTAATCGAATCGCATAATTGTATATATTCATCTATATAAAATTTGATAAACTAATTAGCCTAACACAGAACTAATTACATGTATCAATAGTAGATTAGGCACTAATCACTAGTCCTAATTTGGCGGGTGTTACATTCTTCCCTTGTTAGGAGAATTTTGTCCTGAAATTTAAGTCTGAGTAGTCGTGTGAGTGGAATCGGAGAAAAAGTTGTGGATATATGAGTCACATCTAATCCTCCCATTCCCATGTGAATTCCGGACCACGCCGCGAATTCCACCGAACTTTGACAATAGGAATACGACTTTGACAATGGATGACGCCTTTCCAAGGCGATACCTTGAGTAGTACTCGGTCTCCAACCTGGAATTCGAGTTGTTTGCGTCTCACATCAGCATAACTTTTCTGACGATCACGTGCGGCTTTCAACCGTTGTTGGATACCAACGATTTTCTTGGTGGTTTCATGAATGATTTCAGGACCGGTGAGTTGGCTGTCTCCCACTTCGGTCCAACAGATGGGTGATCGGCACTTACGACCGTAAAGTGCCTCGAATGGTGCAGCTCCGATACTGGTATTGTAGCTGTTGTTGTATGATAATTCACACAAGGGTAAGTGGGGTTCCCAATTTGTACCGAAATCAACTACGCAGGCTCGTAGCATGTCTTCCAGTGTTTGAATGGTTCGCTTACTTTGGCCGTCGGTTTGTGGATGATAAGCGGTACTCATATCGAGGCGAGTACCCAAAGATTTCTGTAATGATTGCCAAAAGTGTGAGGTGAAATGACTATCCCTGTCGGAGATAATCGAGATAGGAACGTCGTGTCTGGATACGATTTCTTTTAGGTAGATTCGGGTGTGGCGTTCCATTCTATCGGTTTCATTGATGGCGAGAAAATGGGCAGATTTGGTGAGACGATCAACGATTACCCAAATGGTATCGCAACTACTTGACGTTTTCGGGAGCTTGGTGATGAAGTCCATGGTAATCTGTTCCCATTTCCATTGGGGTATGTCCGGTGGTTGAAGTAAGCCGAAAGGTTTCTGGTGTTCGATTTTGACTTTTGAGCACGTGAGACACTTACTGACGTAGGTGGCGATTTCAGCTTTCATGTTCAGCCACCAGTACAGTTCCTTGACGCCATGATACATCTTGTCAGATCCAGGATGTATAGAGTACTTGGATTTGTGGGCTTCGTTCATTACTAAGTCTCGGAAATTCCCGAAACACGGTAACCAGATTCGGTTTGCGAAATATTTAACCCCGTTGGGTTTGGTTTCGAATTGTTTCTCCATGTTTTGTAAAGCTTCGTTTTTTATATTTTCAGGTTTTAAGGCATCGAGTTGAGCATCATTGTGGATTGTAATGCTGAGGGCTCGGACTCAAAGTGGTTTTGATCGTTCCTTTCGGCTGAAGGCGTCGGCAACAACATTTGCCTGACAGGGTGATATTTGATCTCACAGTCGTAATCGGTAAGCAACTCGACCTAGCGACGTTGCCTCATATTGAGATCTTTCTGATCGAGAATGTGTTGGAGACTTTTGTGGTCGGTAAAGATCGTGCACTTAGTGCCACAGAGGTAGTGTCTCTAGATATTGAGTGCAAACACTACGACTCCCAGTTCAAGGTCATGAGTGGTGTAATTCTTTTCATGGATTTTGAGTTATCGGGAGGTGTAGGCAATGACTTTGTCTCGTTGCATAAGCACGCAACCGAGACCTTGATGAGAAGCATCGCAATATACCATGAAGTCATCGGTGCCTTCGGGTAGAGATAGAATAGGTCTTGGAGAGCTGACTCGTTGCATAAGCATAACTTTTGTTTCAGGAGTTGGAAAGCTGACTCTTGTCTGTCAGTCCAATCGAATTTCTTTTCTTTTTGAGTGAAGATCGTGAGAGGCTGGGCTATCTTTGAAAAGTTTTCAATGAAACGTCGATAATAACCAGCGAGACCCAAGAATTGGCGTACTTCGATTGGCGTTGTCGGCGCTTGCCAACATTTGATAGCCTCGATCTTTGACGGATCAACATGAATTCCTTGACTATGTACAACGTGTCCAAGGAATTGAACGGTTCGTTTCCAGAATTCACACTTAGAGAATTTGGCGTATAACTCTTCGTGTTTGAGAAGTTCTAGAATGATCTTAAGATGTTGCGCGTGTTCTTCTTCATTGCGCGAATAGATTAGAATGTCATCAATGAATACTATAACAAACTTATCGAGATATGGTTTACACACTCGGTTCATGAGGTCCATGAATACAGCCGGTGCGTTTGTCAAGCCGAAGGGCATGACTTGAAACTCATAGTGCCCATAACGAGTTCGGAAGGCAGTTTTCGGAATGTCAATATCACGAACTCGTAACTGGTGGTAGCCGGATCGTAAATCAATTTTGGAATAGAAACTTGACCCTTGAAGTTGGTCGAATAGGTCATCGATTCGTGGTAATGGATAACGGTTCATGATGGTTAACTTGTTCAATTCCCTGTAGTCGATGCACATGCGGAAAGAACCGTCTTTCTTTTTGACAAACAAGACCGGAGCTCCCAAAGGTGTAGAGCTTGGTCTGATGAACCCTTTGTCCAGGTGTTCCTGTAACTGAGAGGATAACTCTTGAAGTTCGGATGGATCTAAACGGTACGGTGCTCGTGCCACGGGTGCTGCTCCGGGCACAAGATCGATGGAGAACTCTACCTGCCTAAACGGTGGAAGGCCGGGTAATTCCTCGGGAAAGACTTCTGGGAAGTCTTGAACGATAGGCACATCCTCAAGTCGTTTCTCCTCCGACTTGTTCTCTATAACGTGTGCAAGGATTGCCTGATAACCTTTTCTTAGAAATTTTCAGGTTTTCAAACAAGAGATGATGTTCAACCTCATCTCACCGGTCTCCCCTTATATGGCTAGAGTACCACCGAAGGCGAGGGGTATGCGGACAATTTTATCGAAGCAAACAATCTCAGCACGACCCTTGGACAGCCAGTCCATGCCGATGATGATGTCGAAACTCCCAATCTCGACATGTATAAGATCAATTGAAAACAATTCGTCGGCGAGGTTTAAAGTGCAATTAGGTATCACACTATCGGTTTCAAAGAGTTTGTCGTTAGCTAACTCTACGACGTATTTAGCATCTAATGCAACAGATGTGATGTCAAGTAGTGGACATAATTCATCAGATATAAAGCTTCTATCAGCACCAGTATCAAATAGAATAGAAGCAGATAAGTTGTTGATGAGGAACATACCTGAGACCATATTCGGGTCTTGGCGGCATCCTTTGAGTTCAGGACAAAAGCTCTACCTTTAGCGGTGTTGTTGCTCTTGTTCTTCAGTTTGGGACATTCATTCCTGAAGTGCCCTGGATTACCACACTCAAAATAGGCTCTGGGTTGACTGGTGTTGGAGTTGGTGGTAGATTTGCAGTCCTTAGCCATGTGCCCAAATCTCTGACAGTTCGAGCATTGGGTACTACAAGGACCATCATGGTGACGGTGGCACTTAGAGCAGAAGGGCTTGTTTCCAGAGTAGCCCCTTTTTGGTTCAGACCCAGAAGAATAGGCCTTGATGGTTTCGGGTTTCTTGGATGATGAGGTATTGTCGTTGTTGTTTCCCGACCATTTGTGTTTGTTATCCCTAGACTGGTTCGGATTGTTGACAACAGATGTTCCTTGACGGACCACCTGTGCCATGAGGTTATGTGCCATTCGGACGGAAGCTTGGATAGTGGCGGGGTTGGAAGCAGTGACCTAACCCTGAATGCGTGGGGGAAGTCCCCAGATGTATCGCTCGATCTACTTGTATTCCGGATCAACAAGAGATGGGCACAACAGTGCCAGTTTGTTAAACCTGGTCGTGTATCCGGCAATGTCATTGCCTTGGGTGGTGAGGTGCCAGAACTCATGTTCTAGCTGTTGAATCTCGTCTCTAGGACAGTACTCATCCTTCAGCATCTGTTTCAACTCTTCTCACGGAGTCAGATAAGCAGTATCGATGCCCAAAGTCTGAGCATAGGTATTCCACCAAGTCAGAGCACCATCCAGAAAAGTGCAGGTGGAATATTTGACCTTCAAGTCCTCCGGGCAGTTACATATGCGGAAGACTGACTTGACTTTCTCCAACCAACGTAATAATCCGATTGCACCCTCAGTGCCTTTGAAGTTTAGCAGCTTGCAATTCTTAAAATCTTTGTATGAACAGAGCCTAGGTTGTGACCCGTTGGCAGCCGTGTCTTCGCTACCAGAATTTGTATCGTCTGGGCGATGAGCTGGGCGATTTCAGTATCGTTGAATGTGTATCGTCTCGGAGGCATATTGCTGAATCAGGAAAAAGAGCAAGTGAGATATCTGTAGGACATTATGATGTATCACAGTTGTATATGTGGTGAAATATACAATGATAACATAAAATGATAATCATAATCCATTTAGATAATTAAGTTGGATACAAGGCGCGAGTTCCAAAATATACAGAACATAAGGGTTACAAAAGATACCGGGAATTGTTTCATTCGGTCGAATTAAAATGATTTTTACATAGATACTAGAAAAGTTATAAGGTAAGGCTACACTAATCTTGATGCAGGTTAATTTGTTCCATTAACGCAACAAGATGATCCACGGTGTTTGCAAGGCTGCTGGCCTGTCGGGCGTTGTCTTCTGCCAAGACTAGTCGTTGCACTAGACCACGGGCGTACTCTCCAGTATCCCGCAAGCGTTGCTCACATTCTTCCATTCTGTTCCGTAAAAGTGCGGATTCCACGGTTAAATCTATCACTTTGTTGTACAGGACATCCATATTGTTAACGGTGTTTTCATGTTCTTCACCAACATTATTGATACGTTCCAATGCTGTGAGTCTCTAGTGCTCGCGAGTTTCCTGGAGTTCGATGTCCATATCGCGTAGTTATTTCTCGTGACAGTGTACTCTAGCAGCCAGGACAGGTACAGTGAAGTGAGCAGGTTCTTGAGTATAGGGAGAGACGTCCATGTTGGAAATTCCTCCGTTCGATGTGGGGAGTTGGATTCCTTCCTCATCCCTCCAGGTGTTAAGTTGGTTTGATAACCATCGCCATTGGCTAGTTGTTGTTTGCCTTTGGGACTGGTTATTGAGTTGGTTTTGAACATGGTATGGGCTAGCTCGAGGCAACCCAGTGTTCCTCCTAGGCACCCTTGAGTTTTGTGATTCGTACGGATGAGAGCGTGACGAGTTTGGTGGTGTGTTTTCCATTTCTAAGACAAAGCGTTAGAAAGAATGAGGCTTATATTCATATCATATCATATAATGTACAATAGCCTAGTAAGTGTCTAGCATAAACAAGTATAAGTCCCGGTTTCTCTCGTGGTCAGAGTCAACTAGTGTATCCCTGTTCACTATTGTCGTTTCAGCTCTTACATCATCTTTATTTATTGTACATAGTTGATCAGGCTATGTTAAATTAAACTTGTATGATGTAATCCCTGAACCAATTTTACCTAATAAAGGAATACTGCCTAACGGTCATAGTCTAGGCCCACTAAATGCAACCTAGTTCACAATAACCTTAGGCTCTGATACCAATCTGTAACACCCTCAAATTTACTGTTTAGCGAAAGCAAGCTTTGGGGTGCTACTAATCAATAATCAAAACACACAAGGCATATAATGAACGACTCTATATGCGTTGTCTTACAGATACATTGATAATATAAAGTTTTACAATGTATAAATGTTTACAAAAGCCCAATAATTACAATGTTTAGAGATTAATCGGCATAACTTAGTTACAAAATGTAGTAATGCAAAATAATCTCCTGATATGTATGCTAACTCGAGCTATGGGCATCCTGAGTGAAAAGGTCCTACTGCTGTTGGGTACCTGAGAACACATGCTAAAAGGTCAGCTAACGCTGGTGAGCTCACAGGTTTGCATAATAAATATGTAAGTGTGAACCACATGATTTAATGATAACCGTTTGAAATGAATCAAATGATGTATATGTCTGCCATGAGGTCATAGTTTGCGCTTAACGTGGGTGTCAGGATCACAACAAAGTGCCTGATCGTGGGTGCCTCCGGGCGAGTGTCTAATCCACACTCGTATGAACAAAAGTTAATGCGTTCGTTTAACCATTCAGTGCTTGCTGACCCGGACGAGGATTGTCAGTCCTATATGATACCATACACTAACATTCGCGCTACATAAAGTATTACCAGAACTATGATCGTAGAGGACTTAAAAGTGATTAGAAAACAGCTCATGCAGGATATAGCGAGTTTTGTACTCGTATTCACATGTAAAACAAGGTAAAGCATGTATTCCCACCCCTGGGCTTAAAAACAATTAAATGAGGGGCTATGAGACTCACCTGAGCCTGAAGAGTTGCAATGAAGCAAATGTGGTGAAGTAAAATGGGGTGTCCGAAGACCTTAACCTGTCGGGCGTTTACAACGCGCAAGGTTGATTATAATAAGTAGGTATCTATAAATACTACCTTTGTAGTTGTTCGTCCAACTAGAATGTCCAAATGATTACGATTTGGTTGATTTGATTATGTTTTGAAAACGTGTACGGCCCATTGGTGATCGGTTGTAATAATGATTTCATTATTATTATTATTATTATTATTATTATTATTATTATTATTATTATTATTATTATTATTATTATTATTATTATTATTATTATTATTACTATTATTATGATTATTATGAATTTGAAGTGTCTGTGTTCATAAATGTATCCCGATGTGTCGGTCGTTTTGAGTGTCATTTTCACAATTTGGCCAAAATCGACATTTTCCGACAAAGGTTCAAAACCTAGTTTTAATCACATATTTGGATACTACAAAGTTAGGAGAACAATATATAAGCAAGAAAAATCGAAATGCTAGAATTTTCGGAAGTGTCGGGTTTCTTACAAGTTAATGCGAGGAAAATCCAAAAAGATGGTTGCGTAGCTCTTGTCGTCGTGATCCTTTTTCTTCAAATGAGCTTGGTGATTTAAGGTTGTTTAATGGTAGTTTTTGGTGGATGGAGTGGTGGTTTGAAGGTTGGTGGTGGAAGTATTTTGAGAGAGAGAGATGGAAAGATGATGATGATGTTGTTTATGAGTTTTTGATCAAAGAAGGAGGGAAAAAGGGGGGAAGGGGAGGGGGCCGGCCCACATGGTCCCCACCCATGTGTGGTTGGCTCCAAACTTTTAATACGCATTTAAATGTACGTTTTAAAATATGAATGTCTATTCAATATTTTTGCTAAAGTAATTTTACTAAATACTTGTAGTTGAGTTGTAAAGTATCTCTTAAATTGTTTTGTTTGTTCGCGCGTTTAACGTTTTAATCGTGTTGACGTCTATTAATATGATACGAAATAATTACGAAATATTATCAAAACAATATTTTGGGTATAATGGTTGTATTAAATAATATTATGTTATTTATTAGAATGGTTCACCAACGTCCGTATTAATTGAACCGAAATCCGTTCGATTAAAAAAGAGTACGATTTAATCGAATCGCATAATTGTATATATTCATCAATATAAAATTTGATACATTAATTAGCCTAACACAAAACTAATTACATGTATTAACAGTAGATTAGGCACTGTCTACGTGTTTGAGGACAAGCAATGTCTACGTGTGGGATACTTGATGTAACGTAAAAAGTCATATTTTTGACGTACATATTTCTATACCTTTTAGGCTATTCTTAAGTAAAAACATTTCAAAACAATCATTTTTCACTAAACATCACTAAGGTGGTCTAAATTTAGACGTTGCAAAAAAAATCAGTAAAAACGTCCAAATAACACGCAAAACGAGGCAAATACAGTCACCTCAAATACTCCATTCTTGATTATCTTATGAAAATAGATCTTAATCCATATTTTATAAATCCATAGGAAAAAACAAGATCAAAGGTGAAAGAATCATCGAAAACAGGTGAAGAATGAAGAAGATAGAGCGCTTACAGTACAACCGATCGTCACCCGGAACACGCGAAAGCTATCCACCTCCAAATTTGGCCAACTTAAAGTCATTAGAATCGTAACAGAAAAATGAATCCAACGATGCAAGAATCAAGCTAAACGGACATAAAACGAAGAAGATACGGCGAAATAAGCATCGAAACAGACGAACGGGGCAAGTGGAAGACAAAAGCCACCCCCCCCCAAGGGCCGTATACGGAACCTTAATGGCCGTATACGGCCTTCTAAGGGACAATTGGTTGCTCTTTTTCCTTAGCAGATGGCCCCTATGTCCCAATTGCACCCCCGATTGCTTGCTACCCCCCCCCCCCCCCCGATTGAGCTTTTATGCTTGTTTCTTGTGCTTTGTGGCTTATACCAAGCATCCACCCTTTCATCTATAAATACCCACCTCATTTCTTCATTTCAAACATCCCTCAGTCTCATTTCTTCTCTATCTATCTCTCTCTCTAGGTTTTCTTTAGTTGTTTCTCTCTCTAGGTTCTCTCTATAGTTATTCTCTCCAGTTTCTTGCTAGGGTTTTAAACCCTTGGACTAGTGAGATGATTAGGGAGGGAAACCTTTTCGTTTCTTTAGATTAATCATGTAGTTAATTATTAGAGGCTAGCTTATGTAATGTTTGGATATTATACGAATAAATACAAGTGTTATTCTGCTCGCAATTCGTATTGGTATTTTCTATCCTTTCTATTATTTATTTGTCATATTGTTCTTCTTTGATGTATGTGATTTATTAATGTTAGAAATGTTTATTGGTAAGCTTGTTGAGTAGTTGCTTGTATGTTTGCCATGATTTAGATAGTAGTGGTGATGTTACTTTAAATATACTATTGAAAACTCGGTGTACTATTAACTATACATTTATGATTTTAAACTAAACTATCACATTTCCTCAAATAAACGTGGTTAAAACCTTTATGACAAAGGAGTCATGAACCATTGATCAAACGGTAATTACCTATCTATGTTTTCCAAAATAAACCTGGTCTGATTCTGAAGCTGTTGAAATACCGCCTAACCTATCGTATTGTACACCGTGAATTAATTAGGGATTTATTAGGATTGAATTATGAAGTGAACGGGTTGTTTAACTATCGTAGATGGTTTTACTGTAATACAATCTTAGATATATTGAGTTCAGATAGCCGCAACGTATGTAATCCAGGATATAGTCCTAAAACATCCGAGTATCCGGTATAGCGTTGGAACCACCAGATTATGAAGTACAAACATGTGAAAGCTGAGGAAAGGCCGTAGGCTGAATACTGTATTACATCCTGGTATAATCTGTGATCTAGGAAAGACCATAAAACAGGTGATGACACTATATAGCGTTGGAAACACTTTATGTGCAGTACAAATACGTGGAAGCCATGGGAAACCTGTAGGTTGAAGCCTGTATCACAGTGGGAAACGCTGAACTCATTCATAACCATTAATGTATAAGTTAATAGTCACCACCTGTCTTAAATT
Organism: Pseudognaphalium luteoalbum; assembly: GCA_963422505.1. NCBI lineage: Eukaryota > Viridiplantae > Streptophyta > Magnoliopsida > Asterales > Asteraceae > Pseudognaphalium > Pseudognaphalium luteoalbum. The sequence continues at coordinate 90,613,401 of OY730193.1, read as the reverse complement.
TTAAATGCCTTTCCTATCTTAGATAACTTGTATGTGTTAAAGAAATGTCAGTGGATAAATTGCGGAGTGTCACCCTATTCCTGCACCCCATCTAGAGGGTCACTTGGTCTCATTTAGAGACGGTGTGGAGGGTTTCAAGATAGTCCGATCTGATCATAATCTTGATAGCCTAGTACTCAGTGACATACTGATAGGTTACTAATATCAGTAGGGTGCTAGTGTTTACACTACAAGTTATCTACGTGAAAGCAAGACACAAATCTTTAAAAGAAGTTTTCCAACTAAAACATCTTCGCAGCTATCCTAAGTCATGGTGAAACATCTCTGTTATTCTTAAGTGTTATATATGCTAACCTCCCTTTAGTTTTTTGCTATATTAGTTTAGTTGTTTAATTAGATAAAAACCCAAAAACAAACACCCTTCTAGTTATCAAAACACTAGCTTATTTAATGGCTTATTCAAACTAGCTCTGTTTCAATTCTACTATCGTGAGGAACGACCCTGGATCATTCTTACCACTTACTCGTATCAGGTATTCATACCAGTTTCAATAGGTAGTACGAAGGATCAGGCTCCCCCCGACTATTATAAATATTAAAACTACCACCGTCGTCCGTCAGTAGCCGGACTAACGACCGGAGTAAAATCCGACCGACCGCTGACAGCGCGACACTTCCCAGAGCTCTTTCGCAGTGTGAAAAGATTTAAAATGTGATTGACTTCCCTTGGGAGACACATTATAATACAAGAATGAGCTCGGTTTTCAGCCTCATAGCCTTTCTTTTGTTCCTCATTCATCCGGATATATGGAATAACCACTTGTTTGTTTTCAACAGTAGTAGTGGGTGCAGTATATATCCATTCTTGATGCACATCTAGATAGTCAAGTCATGGAACCGACAATATGATTCAAACCCGTCTTTCGATACATAGTAGTCCTATAATCGGAGCAGTTTCGGTGGAACATTAGCTTTTCCCACCTCATGGTCCATTTCAGTCATGCGGCTAAGATTAGACGTCTTAAAATTGTACAAAAATCACTTAAAGTAAAAATCAGTCGATATTGCGAATTCAGTAAGTTCAGTTCACAAACCTCAGTTCGCTTCGCAACTCACAATTCACTTCGCAAATCTCAGTTCGCAAGTACAACTCAGTTTCAAAGTCGGTTGGGTTCGCAAACTCAATTCACTTCGCAAGCTCAGTTCACTTCGCAAGTTGTTCGCAAAGTCTAACTCAGTTCGCAAAAGAAGTCTCAATTCGCAACTATGACCGTAAACCCTAAAAATGAAAATTCTAAGTCTTTTTACGTTTAAAATAGAAGATTTCGAACGTAAATAAACCTAAAAACGTACAGAAACAATTTTTGGTCGTAAGACTCACATAAAACAACCCAAAATTGTTCGTTACTAATCGCAATAACCTCGAACCACAACGTATTAAGCCCGAAAGCTCTAATACCAATTGTAAGTCCCTAGTTGTATGGATCGATAACGAGGTTATCTTAGATATTAAGGTGCGGAATCCCTTAATACTTAGTTATACGGATATAACTATTGGTATCACGATATATTTGTGATTAGAATTGTCAACTAGCTTTAATCTTGATTGTCAATAACGTTAACCTATCAAGAACGAAACTCAAGATGAAAATATACTTAGAAATTCGTAAGGGTTTTGTTTGCTGAAGAAAATCGCAGATTATCAAAAAGTTAGGGTTTTTCCAAACCAAAATTACATATGTACTCGGTTTAGTTCGTAGGTCATGGGTTCTGCGAACTGACTCAGTTCGCAGCCCATAAGCCCAGCGAACTGACCTTATTTGATTACCACCTTGCGAACTGACTTGTTTTAGTTCGCATCTCAGTTTGATTTCGCAGTCTACATTATTATCAAATACTTATATATTTATAACAAAATGTTAATCACAAACTAATGTCATTTCATCAAGTAAGATCAACATACAAAACTTGATTACATCTAAATACTATTACAAGCTATAACTGTAACCACACAAATATGTCCCAACATTTTCGACAAAAAGAAAATACTAGACAACATATATATGTATTTATGTGCGTATAAAACAAATACTTCAGAATTAATCATATTGTGGTTTAAAAGTTCTCAATTCGCTTTCAATAACCACTACTAGTAACTTATCCTTCAAAACTTTGATGTTCTGACTCCACAATCACTTCCATTCATTCCTCTCATTTAGCTTTCAGAATTAAAAAAAAAAAAAAAAAAAAAAAAATTGAAGTAATTTATTGCAGTATCGCTACGTTAGAAAGTTTACATATAAAGTAAATTAGGTTTGTACAATTTACACACCTAATCTAAACAAAGAAGTGGTGAACGCAAAAATAAGATTTAATTTTTTTACTTAACATAAATGTCGATCAATGGAGGATAATGCAACATATACATCAAACTTTCAAGTATTTGACAAGTGGAAAGTGAATTATATATGAGAATAAAAGGCAATAGTTGAAATTGATGGGGGCACGTAGAATGTGACAAATAATTAATTATGATTATTTTCCGATCTTGGCACTTTGCTACACCATTTTCATAGTTGACGGGGAATATAAATGGTCCCTGTATATATATTGAAATGTCACCTATTTGATCTAAAAGATGATTCAAGAAACATACACCTATCACATTCAGGTCAATTTCGTCTAAGCTTTTCGCAACCAACATGGACTTGTAATGGTCCACAAATAGCATTTTGTGGAATAAATCCTTTCTTGGATTAAATTTTTCAAAATTCTTATTATAAAGATAAATGGCATAAATGCATATATGATATTGTGATTAAACAAAGTGGATATTAACTATTTTTTATTCAAAAGCAAAATAATTTTTCATTACTACTATAGAGCCACTTTTGGGCCTAAAACGGAGTCCGGTACCCAAGTTATGGCCTTTTTCGTGCAGCCCTCTTTGTCACACAATCTTGGACCTCCAGAAACAAAAGGACCCGCTTTTTAATACATGGACCTCCATCACTATATATATATATATATATACACGTGTATATATATATATATATATATTACAAGGGGAAATATTACAGTGGGTAATCAGTTTGGAAGTGATTAGGAAGTTGGTGCCATCTGTTGCATCACTTCTTAACCACTTAACATTTAAATTTTAAACCATTGCAAATCGGTAGAATATGGACACAAACCGTCGAATAATACAGACATTATCATTTTTTTGGGGATTACGATCACATTAATAATGCATTACCGCTGCATTGCTCGGTTTACCAACTAGTATATATATATATATATATATATATATATATATATATATATATTAAACTTGTCTTTTCTGGTAATTTTTTAAGTTCAAGCTCAACTTATTTATCATACGATATTATATTATTATTTTATTTATATGTAACACCCGCCAATTTAGGGCTATAATTAGCAGCTAAACTTGTAATTACGTGTATTTAGTTTTGTTATAGGCTAAATATATGTGACATTTTGTGTAATTACATACACGCGTACGCGATTTTATTTAAGTCGTACACTTATGAAACGGACGAGTTCTGACACTACTTGGTATGGACGTTGATGACAAAACTTTTAAATAATGTGGAATTATCCAAACAAACATTATTTAAATTAATATAAAATTCTCCGAACGCGACGATAGCACACGAAACACGCCCAACAAAAGAAAATAAATCAAATCATATTTTTATAACTCATTATTAAGTATTTCGATAAAATACTTCGGTTAAAAATGTTTCGGATAAACTTTAACATAAAACGCGGAACAACATTTAAGTAATCACGAAATGTAACATAATCGAGGAACAAGTAAACGAGCTCGAGACCCGCAAGTGGGTCGGCCCAAACCCGCGGACCCGACCCACCGACCCATTCCCCTTTTATTTCTTTCCTTTCCCCTTTCATTCATTTTACACACACATCTACATCCAAATCTCTCTCCCTTCTCTCAAATTGCAGCTCCCAAACCACCCAAAAACACCCAAAATCTTCATCTTCTTCGTTTTCAATTTCGTGGTATGAGATCTCTTAACTCTTTTAAATTACTTATAAAGCTTTGATTTACATGCTAGAACATTTACTCAACGAAGTTATGCCCAAAAACCAAGTCGAAATGCATTTTAAGACCCGATTTGTACTTACAGCAGCGTCTGCAAACTGAGATACGTCTCAGCTCGCAGATCGAGCTGCGAACCAAGAATTACCTACCAAAAACTGAACACGCGAACCCAAACTGCAAACTGAACTGACCTGCGAACTGACCTGCGAGTTGACCTGCGAAACGACCTACGAGTCGAGATTTGCGAACCGAATCTTATGCTGCGAACCGAACTAAGTTCGCAGCCTACTGCCTTGCGAACTCAAACTCAGTTCGCATCGCGAACTCAGTTCGCATAGCAATTTCAGTCCGCGGCCAACCTTAGTCGATTTTTCCGAAATTAAAGTTCAGATGCGATTTCTAATAAAGCAATGAAGTTCATGAGACATCATGTCCCCACACTCGCAACATCAAACCTCAAGTTTGATAACGCTCATCTATTCCTTTTGAATGGGATCGCAAAGAATAAAGAACCAGAATCCAAAACCTAGATTCCAAAACTATCTCCGCAACAAACTTGATGCGTCACCAGCGGTCGGTAAGGATTTTACCCTTGTTGTTGCACCGGCGACTGGCGACGGACATCAGTGGGTGTTTTTGAGAGTTCACAGAATCACACGATTTGGAATTTCGATTAAATTGCGAAAGAAGTTAATCGAATGATAACAAGTAATATCGGAATGAACATGTAATGAAGAACACATATGGAATAAACTCTTCGTATATTAGCTTGTTTTTACAGGAATACTCAAACTCTCTCTCTCTCTTTTAAAATGATACAACGTGAAAGTCTCCCCTTTATTCCACCGACTCAAGTGGTATATTTATACACATATACACGTGACTTATTCCATGCGACAATTCCATGCGACAATTTTTAAAGGATTGCGACAATTAACTCTCGGAATATATACATATACATTGTCGCAAACACAAATTGTCGTAATTAAAACTAATCAATCTAGCTAAATGTTTATCCAAGTTATTGTCAAAAAATGATAGAACTTTTTGTTCTAACAAACTCCCCCTTGACAACAGCTTGGATAAGTCTTCGAATCTTCAATATTTGCTTTGATTGATGAGCTTGATGAGAGAGAGAATTATCTTTGAGCATCTAACCTTCACAAAATCTAACTGTTCCCTATTCTGATAACATCAGAATATATCATAACTCCCCCTGAACAGTAGATTTTATCATCCTTTGTGTTGTATCAATCAAGTAGCAACAACTTTAGGAACCCACTTGAGCATAGTTCCAACAGGTTTAGACAGCCCTGACAGCCATCGATAAGTTGTGTCTACATAATCTAAGGATATCAAATTCCATCTAGAAAAGAAACGCGGTGTTTAAGATCTAAACTGTTGACATGGAATTGATCGTGACGGAGTTCGCCTTTGGGAGAAAGGAAAAAAATCTGGAGGTTGCTTTGACATTGTACAATGACATCGTGAAGGTACAAATGCAAACATCTGTGCCCGTGTGTATGCACAAGATTTTGGTTGTCTTGATTCTGAAAAAGATCGTATCGGTTCTGAAGAAGCTCTTTTTGTCTTCTTTTGATGTCCTGAAACTGATTTGTTGACATGCTTGACCTTTACAGAATCCCAACAATCAACATTTTTATGAACGAATGTTCTAGTTGATTGAGATTTCTTAGAATACTTTTTATTCTTTTGTAAAGAATAATTAGTAAACTGAGAAATCTTTTTCTCACATGAAGATTTACTTGTGTAAATCTTTTTCACAACCTTTGCAGGTTGTATAACCTTTTCAGGTTGTTTTGCAGAGTGAGAGTTTCGAGAGAGTTGACCACGAAGATCTTGAACAGTCTTCAAAGCAAGACTATGATCTTCTTCTAGCTTGATTAGCTCCGTTTGTTGACTCTGAAGTTCTAGAATCTGTTCTTCCATTTTGACAATCTTTGAGCACATTTCGTCACGTTCATTCTCCATAATGAGTTTTTGAGTGTGAAGAACTTTTATTTCATCTTCTTTCTTTACCAATTCCTCCTTAACCTCTGCATCAAATCCTTTTGATTTATCATTTCTTTTCCAAGCTTGTGAAAGAGCATCCCACAAATCAAATGATGTTCTCATATTTTTGTACCACTGAACTTCAGCAGTTGGTAAACATGCCAAAATTGAGTCAAACAATTCTTTGTCCATATCATAACTCTTGCGTTCTTCAGCTGATAGTTTATTTACAACTTTACTTCCCTCATAAGGCTCAGTAATAAAAACCCATGAATTTGGATTTTTCAAGAAAACCAAATCTTCAAAGATACGTTGCCATCGATCAAAATCTTTGTAAAATAACATTTGAAAATTTGTTTTCATACTCCCTTTCAAAAACTGCATTTTGAATCGTGAATTTTCCTTTAAAAATTGACCTGATACAGTTGATGATGCACAATGTACAACCTTTGATGCACAAGGCAAATAAAAGTCTCTTGAACCCTTAACAATCTTGACCTTCTTTAATTGACCCTTTTCTTGAACTCCTCCTTTTTTAACTTCTTGAATTTGAACCCTTTAAAAATTGTTGAAAGAATCCTTTTTCTTTTGGCCTTTGTACAACCTCTCTAGCACATGGTACAATTTATATTTCTTTTGACCTTCTTCTTCATCAGTCACCCTAACACACGTCACAAACAATCTGCAACCTTTTTATCTTTCGTTTTCTACGACAATACAAACAAAAATTTCTATATTTCCATGCAAGAGTTTGAAAATACAAAAGTCTAAGTTTCACAGTGTTAAAACTTTCGCAAAGAATTAACTCTCGCAAAAACTTTCCAATTCTCGCAACAAATAAAAAAATTATTTCAAGTGAACTCTCGCAAGAACTTTCGCACAACTGAGATGATTAATACTCTCGCAAGAAAACGATTATCTTCAAGAATTGTCGCAGATTATGAACTCTAGCAACAACCATAGATCACGCAACTCACGGAATTCAAGATCAACTCGAAATCGATTCAATGAATGACTAATCATCTCTAATCTTGATCGGAAAACTTATCAAAATGATGAACACAAACCTTCAACTTGATCGGAAATGACAATCAATTAATATGACAATTTAAATCCGAGAATATGATCCGAGTATAATATTCCGAGAGTAGTACACTTAGCAGGAATACCCCAATCCGAGAATCACTAACGTCCGTACACTTCCGTATTGTGTTCGTACTCGTCACTTAATTCGAGTGTAATTCTTGAAATTAATCCAGAAACTGATGGATTAATCTTCATAATATGATTGCAAACTCTCGTAAACACTCGTAAATAACTAAATCAATTCGAATCAAGCGTATATGCTTCCGAAACAAAACCGGAACTTTCCGAAATATTCCGTAACTTTTCGAAACTTCAAATTAATTCAACAAAATGATGAATTAGTCTTCATAAACTGTTTACGAATACGCGTACATACAAAATGAATCGAAATCCAGTAGAAATTTGCAATCACTCAATCGAAATTCGATCCGAAGCTTATTCGAAATGTCGACGTAACATCGACGTTAACTCTTCACAAAACTCGATCGAAAAACTTTTTGTAACTCTTCCGAATTATTGTGTCCCTCTCTGATACCAATTGAGAGTTCACAGAATCACACGATTCAGAATTTCGATTAAATTGCGAAAGAAGTTAATCGAATGATAACAAGTAATATCGGAATGAACGTGTAATGAAGAACACGTATGGAATAAACTCTTCGTATATTAGCTTGTTTTTACAGGAATACTCAAACTCTCTCTCTCTCTCTTTAAAATGATACAACGTGAAAGTCTCCCCTTTATTCCACCGACTCAAGTGGTGTATTTATACACATATACACGTGACTTATTCCATGCGACAATTCCATGCGACAACTTTTAAAGGCTTGCGACAATTAACTCTCGGAATATATACATATACATTGTCGCAAACACAAATTGTCGTAATTAAAACTAATCAATCTAGCTAAATGTTTATCCAAGCTATTGTCACAAAATGTTAGAACTTTTTGTTCTAACAGTTTTAAATTTGTAATTGCGGGGTCTAAGTTTTTCCTAACAATGTTAATCCTAAGGGTGAGCAAGTGGTAGGTATGACCTAGAGTCGTTCTTCAAACCGACTGAAAATTGAAACTAAGGCGTGGCACATGAGGGCTTTCAAACTATTGAAGGGTTTATAAAATAGTGGAGGAGTTTTGGTTTTTATATTAACTTAGGCAAATAAATAAAAGTGAAATAAAAGTAAAAGCTAAAGCAGATAAATAAAAATAGTGTTTGCCGAGACTTCGTTAATTAAGTTATGAGATGATATTTGGAGAAACTGTTTTGATAGATATTAATTAATTATCATTCTTGAATACTAGTATGTAAGCACTAGATTACCTATGATCGCGACCCAACGCTCGGTCAAGGAATCGCTCCCCTGTCGTTGCCGACCTTCTAGTTGGAGGCGGGTGATCAGTGGGTTTTAAACTTATAATGTTGGGAAGCCTAATTTTTATTACTACCTACTGCTCTAAGGGTATTTAGGGTAGTAAGCGGTAAGTCTGACTCAGGTGTCGTTCTTAAAATTGGAGCGAATCGAAATGAAGTGAATACCTTAAACAATAGAAGCTAATAGGATGGGTTTAAAAGAGCAGGTAGGTTTTTTTTTGGTATTTTCTAAATTAACTACGATACAGAAAAGTAAATACTAAATTACAGATAGGGTAAGCAGATAGATAGAGATTGTGATTGCTGAAGTTTCAATATTCAGGTTTCAGGATGATGTTCATTATAAAAGATGATTGGAGACTTTCCTTTAATAAAATTAACAGAAGTTTGGTGTCAACACTAGTATCCTACGATTTAAGTGGAAAACCTAAGTCGCATGTCACTGAATACTAGGTTATCATGAGTCTGATCAGATCAGGCTGCTCAGTCCCCCAACACTGTCCGATGAGGACTAGTGACCCGTCTTGGAGTTTGTTCCTGGGCGCATGAATAAGGCAATAGACCGATACTTAATTTCTGACCTTTCTTAACACCTAACTCTAATTGATATTATTAAGGGTCGTACTATTGCTTGCTAATGTATGTTAAACTGTCAGTTATGTTGGATCAAGGGGTTTAAGCATCCTACACTACAGCTGAATGTTTGCTTTCTTTTCAAGATCCCTTAGATTTAATCGAGGAGCACAAATACTTCTGTCAAGGTGTAGACCCTCCTTTGCGATCAAACGTTCATCCCTAGGTTCGTTTCACGGTGTATACTACGTTTTTCAGCAGTTCCACAGCTTTTATATATACCTAGACCATGTTCAGGAAGGGTGACTTCCTGGTATCCACGGTGTCATATGCTTACGACCGGTCCGTAGCTTCCACGCATTTGTACTCCACCAGCGGTGTTTCTAGCGCTATACTAAGTACTGGACCGTTTTACAGCATGTGGACAGCTTCATACAAAAACACAGATAACTATCTACTGACACTAGGGTTGATCAGGTCCTAATACGAAAGTAATAGTCACGTGAAAACTTGGAAAGGGTGGAATGGGTGGTTTAGATCTACCGCTTGAAAAGTTTAACCCGATACATAACATAACAATTTCCAGTCACATATTTAATTAAAGATTAATTTAACATCATCCCTACTCCTAAATATCTACATTTCAACAATCACAATATTACACTACTCAATAAACATGGCAATAAGTAAAGCACATACCATAATATTACGCATGGATAAATCAGACATAATAACAGTATGAGGGAATAGATATCACCGGATAATAGAGCAGCGTAACAAGAGAATAGAACTTGCAATCCTTGAATAAAAGCTTGAACACCAATACTCCTTGATTACAAAAGCTAATCTCTACTCTAATCTACTAGCTACCCACTAACTACTCTCTAACCCTCTAGAGAGAGAAGTTAAAGAGAGAAACTAACTAAGAAATGAAAATACAAGAGAAATGTGTGTGAAAGTGTAAGAATGAATTTTGTTGTGATGGATTTGAATTGATTAGAAATGAGGAGGTGAAGGCCTCTATTTATAGGCTTACAAGTTACAATTTTACACTCAACACCCTCGCTTCCATTTAACACTGAAATACACCCCCGAGCTATGAAATTTGACAACAAAAGGGGCGTATTCGATACCAAAATGGGCGTATTCGGTAGCAAATAGGGTTTATTCGATAGCAAACGGGGCGTATCCGGCACCATAGAGGGGGTATACCACCCCTAGAGGGGGTATACCACCCCAATAAGGGCGGATACGGCCTTGTAGAGGGGGTATATGGCCCCTTTAGGGGGGTATACGGCCCCTAGAGGGGTGGTGAACCCTGGGTCGTGGTCTCGTGTGCTGGATCTTAAGTCTTGTATGCTGGATCGTAACTCGTTTGGCCCTATCTTCTTCGTTCTTGATCCGTTTCTGACGATCTTTATATCCTCGCGTTTGTATTCTCCAGACCTACATTTGAAGATACTTTTCAAGTCCCAGATTGGAGTTTTACGATAAAATAGCATGTCGAACGAATTATGCCTTTTTAAGTGTGTTTTTCGTCCATTTACCGTTGTTTTTGAAATACTTATAAAGTTTTGACCTTTATAACAAAATGTGGTAATTGTGAACTTTATTGGCATGATTTTGTTAATTAAGTTCTAAATATGAGGTAAAAGATGTGCGTAAAACATGACTTTTTACGTCAAATCAAATATCCCACACTTAGACTTTGCTTGTCCTCAAGCAAACCGTATCTCACTTCGCTCAAGGTTTTGAGAAAATGGATCGGTTAATGAGAACAGATATTTCCTAAGGACATCAACTCCTCAAAATAGGTAAATTATTTCATAAAGTAAGTATCAATAGAATAAGAAATCTTAAAACTGAACTGGTTGTCCCTTTATCATACTTTGCAACTCTCGAAATGTAGAAGTACATGACTGGGTGATCCTCACAGGTGGTCACTCAAGAAGTGTATCGGGTTTCCTAACATTCTAAACAAACGAAATCGCTCAAAGCCAGTCACGCAGCGCTTATCATCATAGGCTTGGTCGAGAATCGCATCTCCACCACTCCAAATGAGGACGGTGCTAATTATGAAAAAGGGTTGTTTCAAGGTTTAAAGGGTATGCTTATCTTAGGAATTTTCAAATTTTATGAAAAACTTTATTTAGATATGCTTTTTAATGAAAATGGAAACGGATAACGGTAAGGAAGGAAGATAGCTATTTTGACGTCTATCTTCTTGAAAACACAAGGAAGATTTACGTCTTTCAGAGATCAGAGTTTTCGGGAGATTTTGAAGCACTTAGCTTTATTTTGATGATAGATTTTTTGTTTAGAATTTATTTGCCAAAGAATTTCTAAGGCTTTTTCTTTCTTACTGCCTTTTGAGATCCTATCATATTTTCATTTTTCACACTCTTTTTTTTTTTTGATATTTCGAATTTCACTTGGTGCCAATTTTTCGCACCTCAAGATTCTCGATCTTTTAAGATTTGATTTCTGAAACGCATGCGAGAAGTTTTTGAGTAAAACACGGATTTTTTTATTTTTAGATTGAAAGCAAAAAGAATATCTAAATAGCATTTTTTAAAAATTTAAATTTTTTAAGATAAGGTTTTGGTTGGTATGGAAGGTAATGGGTCTTAAAAATTTGGGTTTTTTTAAGAACTGAAAAGGTTAAGGCTCAACAGGGTTTACTAAGCGGATCATCGATACTAAAATTGAGTATCGGCAGGGTTAGGCTTGAAGAGATATGAGAAAATGGGTTTAATCCTAATAAATGCCAAGATCCGCTAATTGCACTTATACCGTGTACGGTACTGTTTGTTATGGTCTCGAACCGTATACCAGGAACAAGTTCTAATTCTAGGACGCATGCATCGACACACACACAGAAATGAATGGTGAAGCATTAAAAATGAATGCTTATTAAAGGCTCAAGTTCCTCACACAACAATATAGGGTGTATGCGCCTAGTCATGCGATGCTTAGAAGATGACCATTTCATTTTTAAGGGATCCTTATTCTGCCTTATCGTACTTTCCAAAGTAATTTATTTATTCTGAAAAAGTGATTATTATCCTTAAAAAGTATTATTCTGAACAAAAGATCAAAGGATTTACAAAAGTTGACTGATAAATCAGTCAAGTTTTTGAAAAAGCAGGAAACGAGTTTCAAGTTAACTTTGGAGGACAAAAGGTCAGAAAACTTTACAGTATAACATACCGTGTATCCCACACTAAAAGGAACATTATCCCTAATGTTCACTACTAAGGCGGAGATCTTTAGGGGGATCCCACACTTAGAGTTTGATTATAGGATATGCTCACTTTATCATGTTTTGAAGATGGTGGAATAAAATCCCATACTTAGAGATTAGGCATAAAGGATATGGTATGAATATTTCGGGAAGACAACGGAAAAGAACGAAAAACTCCCCTCATGGATTCACGAGATAAAAATGATTTGGCTGAAGAAGGATGAATTGCTTGCTAGAGATTTCAGCTTGTTTCCGTCTAAGAACAGCCTTCTGGTTTAGTGCGTGTCATCTAGTTGTGAATCGATCCCATCATTCTCAACAATCACTTCAACCACATTTTATTCTACAATAATAATAATAATAATAATAATAATAATAATAATAATAATAATAATAATAATAATAATAATAATAATAATAATAATAATAATAATAAAGTACTAGAGATGAGAAAGTCTAAGGACGAGGAGACCCCTGATCAGTCACATGAAGATCAAATGCAGAAGTGGAAGGGTTATTTCCTGCAGCCGAAAGCTCTCCACTAGTGGCTCTCCCTGATACAGTCTCTGATGTAATAAGCATGTGTTGCCTCAAAACATCCCTCAAGACTTTTGTCGGCAAGTCATCTACAGATTCAAAACCCCACTATTGTAGGCATTGAGCTGTCATGCGTGCCTCCTCAAGTAATATCAAGTAACCTCTCCTAATGTCATTCTCATTTAGAAGCTCATTTTCTGGAATAGCATCAAAGTTGAGCATCCCTGAGAATCCTGAGAATGTAAGGTCGTCAGCACTAGTGGTGGGCATGACTAGGCGATAAACATTTGGATCATCAGGCCTCGGGATCTCATAAAATAGAGATAAGACATGGGTAGCTGGGGATGGTTGTCGTGAGGTAGATGGAGCAACTAAGTTGTGTATGGAATATACTGTCTCATAGCGAGATGTGGTGGGCATGGTGTATGATGGAATAGTGGTGGTAACTGGGGAAAAGGTGGTGGTGACTGGTGGAAATGTGGCTGGTGGTGTCGCACATCTATACATCAGTGGCTCTGGTATCGGCAATCCAAATTTGCGAGCTACATTTATGTCATGAGCATGTCTAACCTGAAGTGCGTGAAAAATCCAATACTGAGAAAGTGGAGTCACTGGTGTAGTCCAGTCAACAACACTCTGAACCCTAGATGTAGAGCCAGGTGCCCTAGTATCCTCCTGCGATGCTCTAACATCTCTATCATCATCCTCAACATCCATGTCTCTCTTACTACTCTTCTTCTTCAGAACACAACCAAGAATGGCCTGTTTGGTAGCTCTCCAAAATGCCTGCTCGTTCGAATCAGTAGATATCAACCATATAGTGCAGAAGTACTTGATCGGCACCCAACGGTCGGTCAAGGAATTGCTTCCTTGTCGTTGCTGACCTCCCAGTTGGGACCACGCGATTGGACGGGTGGTTTTATATTTATATAGCTGGGGACCTAAGTTTTACTATGGCTAAGGGCAGTTAGCGACAAGTAATGACTTAGGGTCGTTCTTAAGATCAACCGTATTGTGAAACCAAGCAGTCAAGATGATCGATTCGATTTAGTAGGGTTTGTAAATAAGAGTTTTGATTTTGGGTTTTTAATTAGGTCCTAAATTAAACTAAATAAACAACAAAATAAAATAATAGGTGATAATCAGTATGGAGAGGAGTGTTTGTTGTGATTTCATTAGCCTAAAGGGGAGATGATGTTTGGGTTTGATATTTTGAAAATGTTTTTTCTAAGTATTTGTGTTCTACTGTTTTAGGTACTTTATGGTATCAACACTAGCACCCTACTATCTGATTCCATAGATAGCATGTCACTGAGTACTAGGTTGTCATGATTCTGATCAGATCAGGCTGCTCTACCCCCAACACTGTCTGTGAAGACTAGTGACCCTTTTTGGAGTTAACTCCTGGGCGCATGAATAAGGTAAGAGACCGATATTTAATTTCTGACCATTCTTTGATACCATAAAGTATTCTAATTCAAATAGAGCATTTAAGAACTAATTCGGAAAGCGTCTGTTAACTTTTCATCGATGGTTTGTTAGGTTCAGAGCTGGTGGATGACGAAGTGCTGCTCAGAATGTATACACCGACGTCCATTCCATAGCTTGGGTGTATGGGAACCATTCCCAAAGGATGGTTCCGACACTTACACGAGGTACTAAGATGTTTTATGGCATTCCATGCCTTGCACACTAATGCAAGTTAGGGTGTATATACCGATGACCATTCCGTAGCTTCCATGTGTTTGTACTACACCAGAGGTGGTTCCAGCACTATACTAAGTAATAGGTCATTTAACGGTATTCCACACATGTTGCACATTCAGGTCACTCTGAACCCTGTTAAACTTAGTTTGTATTAAAGCGTACCCATCTATGATATAAACCCATCCCTCACTTAATATTACCCAATAAATCCCTGATTTATTCACGTTGTACTATACATTTGGTTTAGCGGTATTTTCAAAGCTTCAAAATCAGACCATGCATAGATAGCACAGATAATTAGTTACCCTCGGAACAGGTTCACGACTCCTTATCTTTTAGGGTTTTAACCACGTTTATTGGAGGAAAGGTGATAGTTTGATGAAAAGTTTATAATCATAGATGAAAAGTTAAACAGACATAGTTTTCAGTTATATATTTAAATTAACATCATCCCCCATTATAGCAGCTAACTACATCACAACAAACACACAAGCTAACTACTCACTAATCATGGCAATGAATCCTAAATCTAGCATAATAACAATAGCATGCATTATAACAGATAAGGAAAGAGATAACCGTGATAAATTTGTAGTTTAAATATAAGCTGAAAGATTACAACGAGCAGAGCCTGGAATATTACAAAAGCACCCCTCCAAGTATCTCCAACAAATATTACAAATAGCCCCTCCGTTAGTCCCATAAAATATTAACGAGAAACTAACTACTAACTAACTAACCTAAACTAGAGAGAAAGTGTGTATGTATGTGAAAGTGGTGAATGGATTGATTGATGTGAATGGTTTTAATGGTGAGAAATGAGGAGGTTTAAGCCTCTATTTATAGACTTCAAGTTACGATTTTACACTTAACACCCCTCGCTCCAATTTAATACTGAAATACACCCCCGAGCTATGAAATTCGACACCAAAGAGGGCGTATTCGACACCAAAGAGGGCTTATTCGACACCAAATAGGGCGTATTCGGTAGCAAACGGGGCGTATCCTGCACCGTAGAGGGGGTATACCACCCCTACAGGGGGGTATACGGCCCCAATAGGGGGTATACGACCTCTATAGGGGCGTATACAGCCCCTAGAGGGTGGTATACGGCCCCTGTGGGGGTGGTGTACCCTGGGTCGTGGTCTTGTGTGCTGGATCGTAAGTTTTGTGCACTGGTCGAACTTCGTTTGACAATAACTTCTTCATTCTTGATCCGTTTTTAGCATTCTTTATATCCACGTGATCGTAATTACCTGAAGATCATAATGAACTAATCAAAGAATAATAATAAGGTAATATGCTAAAAAGTGCTCGTAGAACGTGATCGTATCGTTTATGCTTTGTTTTGTACGTTATTTAGCCATTTTACTTGATTTTTGAAGCAATGCCTTATTTTTAGCCTTAATAATGAATTTTGGTGAAAAAGTATTGATATTGAATGATTTCATCCATTTTGGGGCTAAAAGGTGAGGATTATGTACGCAAAAACGTGACTTTTTACGTCCAATCAAATATCCCACACTTAGACATTGCTTGTGCTCAAACAATACTTCAACTATCCTCACTCTAAAAAGATGTTTTAGGTCCGATTTTTGCGAATTAAAATATTTCTAAAAACAACCATTCTTCATACAAGTAACTTGTTTCAGAAAATCGAGGCAAATAAGATATTTGTTCCAGAAATAAGAAATGAATATCTTTGGGCATGCTTCTGATTCTCGTGATCTTTGGCATACACATGACTTGGGCAATCTCACCAGGTGGTCACTCAATTCACTCAAAAGTGTATCGGGTGTCCTATCATTCTAAATAAATGAAATCGCTCAAAAGCCAGTCATGCAGCATTCATCGTCATAAGCTTGATGGAGAATCATATCTCCACCACTTAGGTCAGGACGGTGCTAATTATCCCAAGACATTCATCGGGTTGTAGTATGAAGTGAGGGTTAAAGGGTATGGATAATGGGATGTTTTTAGGTTTAAAGGGGTATGCTTATCTCAGGACTTTTAAACTTATGAAAAACTTTATTTAGATATGCTTTTTAATGAAAACGGAAACGGATAACGGTAAGGAAGTAAAGATAGCTGACTTCTATCTTTGAAAACACACAAAATATATATATTTTTCAGAGATCGAAGTTTTTGAGAGATTTAAAGCACATAGCTTTATTTCTATGATATATTTTTGGCTTTGAATTTCTTTGCCAAAGAGATTCTAAGAGATAAAAAAAAATTCTTTTCTGCCTTTTGAGATCCTTTCTTACTTTCATTTTTTCAATCTTTTGACATTTTGAATTTTACTTGGTGTCAATTTTTCACACCTTCAGACTTTCTCGGTCTTTTTGAGATTTTAATTTTTGAAACGTACACGAGAAACTTTGAGTAAAACACGAAATTTATGATTTTTGAGTGAAAGCAAAAAGAATACCTAAATAGCATTTTTCAAAAATTTAAAATTCCAAGATAAGGTTTTGGTGGGTATGGAAGTGAGTGGGTTTTAAAACTTGGGTTTTCAATAAACGAAAAGGTTAAGGTTCAACAGGGTTTACTAAGCGGATCATCGATACTAAAAATGAGTATCGGGAGGGTTAGGCTTGAAGAGATATGAGAAAAAATGGGTTTATTTCCTAGGGAATGTCAAGGTCATCTAATTGCACCTATACCGCATACGGTACTCACCAATATGGTCTCGAAATGCATACCATGAGCAAGTTCTAATTCAGAAATGCATACATCGGCACACACAACAAATGAATAGTGAAGCATTTAAAATGAATGCTTATATAGGATCAAGACACCTCACTGCAATTAATATGGGTTGTATGTGCTTAGTCATGCGCTGCCCCTAAGATTATCATTTCTTAATTTGAGAAATTCCTACCTTATTTACACTATTCCAAAATAATTTACTCATATTTAAAATGGCTCCTCTTAGAAATATTAAAATTCAAAGAAATAAAAGAGCTAACTGAATGAGTAGCTATCTACTGTCGAAGTTAAGCACATGTTTTTCTTTCTTTGATGCAAAAATTTTAAAATTTTTGATCAATTTTTAAAGTGAGGAACATTTTCTAAGTTACTTTTTGAACACAAATATCTATCTAAGGTATTCTATACCGCTATCCCACACTTAGAGGAACATTGTCCCTAATGTTCTCTTCAGTGGAGATTTTAATGGATGTAAAATCCCACACTTAGAGTTTAAACATATAAGAAAAAGTTTCTCAGGTTTAATTTGGGATGGAATCCCACACTTAGTGGTAAGCTTAGGATATGGTATAGATTACTTTTATTAATTAACTGTACTCAATAGAACAAAAAGATAGAAACAGAGAAAGGATGAAGAAACTCCCCACATAGCTAAAAGCTGAAGGTCTGAATATGTGCCGATAAGAAAAGTCTTTCTTTTGCAGCAGCTCCATGAGGATTATTCAGCTTTTAGGGGGATTGCCTTTAAATGAGAACCTTGCCTTCCATTTCAACCATCATTTGTGAATCAATCTCTTAAGTGTGAACACGTTAGATATACCTTTTAACTCTCATCTTCATATTTTTTCAAAAAGAGAATCACTATCTCAGAATGAAAAGATGTTTTCTATTACAAATCATTTTGTAGAACATATGTTTTTTAACGAGTTCTAGCGTAATGCATAAAAGTAGTATGAAAGTACCTCAAATGCTCGAAACATATGAACTAATTTTTGAAAAGTGTTTCCTATTTATCTGAGACAAGTGATTTTGCAAAAGATGAGTTTTTTGACTTTAAAATATTTTGAAAATATTTTTGAGGTATATCCAAGTGTGAAGGATATTCGGAGATTTATCTTCACTTATTAACACACAATCAACACACGTTTTATTACTCGGGTTGCCTCTCGAGAAGCGCTGCTTTTAGAGTCGAGAGCTCGACTTTCCTTCCTTCAGAATCAGTGGGTGGTGAAACTTCCAGGGTCAATGGTGCTGGAAGGTGGGACCCTGGAATAGAATCTCAAGAAGTGGCGGGTGACAACCTGAGTGATGTTTGGGATCCTTTCCACATGAAGAGGGAAGCTGTCAAAGTGTTTTTCAGCTACCCTTTGCAAGTGAAAAAGATCCCAAGTGATATCAGCGACTGACTTTGAGATGATTCCGTTGGGATCAAAGATGAGGGACCCATTGGATATGATAACCTCACGCTCAGGACGTTCTCTCCTTAAAGAATCCATGAAACTGAAGAAACGTAGATGTATGTCTTCATGATCGTCTGGGTTTCTTCTTAATGTATGGAGGGATTCTTGAATACCCTGGAGAAGCTGGTTTTGGTGACTGGAGTACGTGAGGTCAGAGTTCCTAAAGATGTTTAAGATTCTGTAGTAGACTTCACGTAGACCGTCATGAAATAGCTGCCTGGGCTCTTCTGAAGGAACAGTACCAAATATTTCTAAGAGACGTTCCGTGACAAAGTTCGTAGTGTTGACCATTGTTCCATCTGGGATGGAATAAGGAATGGCACGCGCTCTTTCGTCGAAACTCACGTATTCGAGCCTCTCGATAATCTTGTGGGCATGATGTTCAATTGTGAAGTCGATGTAAAACCTATGTGGTGAGGTATCATCAATATGGTCATTACCGGCTATGGAATCCATCAATCCTCTAAGATCATTCATCATCTGAATGTCTATTTCCTCCTCAGAGTTCCCAGATGCATAGTTCAAATTATACCTGTAAGAATGTAGCAAACTCATCTGTTGGTTAGAGTATAGAAATGCGGACCTGATTAGGGTTTCATAAACCTTGCCATATATGACTTTTCATTCCTTGAAGAACTCTAGCTCATCTGCAGAAGGAGTCTCATCAATATGGTGTTCTTGTAGAAGCTGACTCGCTAGATCTTCGGCGAAGGCATGAATGCGGTTTTGTAGAAATTGAGGACTCCTAGAGTTATTAGCATGATAGACCATACACTCAGCATTGATTTCCTCGATTAACTCTCTCTGTCTTGGAGTGTACTCATTAGTCGAGTCTCTAATGACAGCCATGATCATACGAAAATCATCCTCAAATCTTTCGAGAGCACTGATCATCCCTTCATGTGTAGAGACGACCTGAACCAGGATGATCTCGAGAGGAGGATAAGGAATAACTGGAGATGCACGAAGGTGGATGGAGCGGACATCTATTGGAACATCTATAAAGACGATGTCATCCTCGTCACAGTCCGTTACCGGAGTGTCCGTTTTCTGTGAATCAGGGAACTCAATAGTATCAGATGGTGCTTGAGTTGATATGGGCTGAGAAGAATCCATTTCAAAGTCATTTTCTTCACGGCAGGAGTGATCAATCAGTTGGCATTCATCTGAATCGTCATCTGACAGAGTGATTGGAATATATTCAAGCTGCATGATCTCTTCTGTCGGATGCTGAGAATCAGGAAAGTATTCGTGAGGTGGTGTGGATTGATAAACGTCCTCGTCTTGCTCTTCTGCTGCTGGCTCATCCTCTTCTTGCTCCTCTTCAGATTCTTCCATCTCATTGTCTTCTGACTCTGAGTCTTCCATCTCTTCTGTCTCGAATTCAGATTCTTCTGTGGATAAGATGAGACAGGTATGATTATCGGGTACATATGTGATTGAAGGACCTGATTCGGATGTATCATCATCAGATGTGACTTTGCCAGTGGATATGGTGTATATCTCAGCATGCTCTAGACGAGAACTATCAACCTGATCAACATGGAAGGATACAGTCTCTCCGTTGGCTCGAAGGCTTATAATCTGTGAGTATACATCTATGATAGCGCGGGTAGTGTTCACGAAAGGTCTGCCTAGGATGATTGGTATATTGATATCTTCATGTATATCCATCACAACAAAGTCAGTGGGAAAAAGGAATTTATCAACCTTAACCATTATATTTTCGACTATTCCTCGTGGATATTGGATCGACTGATCGGCAAGTTGCACGCTCATCTTTGTAGGCTTAAGGTTTCCTAATTCTAATCTGACGTATAGAGAGTAAGACATGAGATTGATGCTGGCTCCAAGATCATCCAAGGAGCGAATCACGCCTGACTGATAGATAGAACAGGGTAGTGTAAAATGACCAGTATCTCCTAATTTTTTGGGCAGGTTGCTTACGATGGTTGAACATTCCGTGTTCAGTGGAATAGTAGATACGTCGGGTATCTTATCTTTGGTGGAAAGCATTCGCCTAATGTGCTTGGTACTGGTAGGAATTCTAGACACGGTGTCTAAGAATTTAGCATCGAGCTTGAAGGAGTTAACCTTATACCTTTGCTTAAGACGATTAGGGAATGGGATTCTCACTTCTCTAGCAAGAGTGGGTATGGATTGTGTCTCAACTGTCTTCGGGATAGGAGATTCTTTCTTCACTGGAGAAGAAGTATTAGGCTGGCTCGGTGCCACCTTTGGGTCCTTGGAGGTTACTTGTTTGGCCTCTTCCATGTGTGGGTTGTGAATAGTATTGCTTGGAAGGGTTCCTTGGGGTCTAGTGTCAAGACGCTGAGCCAACTGACCGATTTGGTTCTCAAGGTTTTTAAGAACCGAGAGTTGGTTTCTAAGGAACAGGTCAGTCTGGTCTTGTCTAGCGGTGGTTCTCTGATTGAATTGTGTCTGACCCTCAATAAATTTGATGAGATTATCATCTTGACTAGTGATAGGCACAATGGTCTTTGTGGTATCACTAGGTGGGCTGACATCTGGTGCGGTTAAGGATAAGGGTTGGTTGTAGGTAAGTGGGGTTGTTGTGTATAGGTTGGGTATCTTGGTTGGTATTTGGGTTGGAAGGTTGGTTGGGTGTTTCGTGGAGGAAATTGAGCGCCTCGTGTCCTAGGTAGAGAACTTCGTGCGAAACCAGGCGGATTTTGTGGTCGAGCTGGGAATTGTGCGTAGAAGACCGTGCCGTCAGCTGGATCTTCATACTCAACTTAATATTCTTCCGTGGGAAGGTAAGCACAGTTCTGGCAAGCCTGAACTTGGTGGATCTGCTGCGGTTGCTTCTTTAGCTCTCCTAGCTGTTTCGTCAACTACTCAATCTGCTCACTCAAGGATTTGATTGTCTGAGGTTGGATTTGGTTGTAGGAGGATAGAGGTAGTGATGACGATTGCTGTTGGTGCATTTTGTGTGTCATTCACTTGGTCAACATTTGTACTTGTCAAAATCAATTAGTCTTAGTAATTAGTGTGTATATTCGAGTCTGTAAATGAAATGTAATTATAGAATATACAAATGAAATGTAAGTTGGGCTTGCGACATTGGCAATGTCGCAAGGGTCTACGCCCGCGACATTAAGGCTTATGTCGCAGGTAGGTTAAGTGGTGAGTATAAATAGAGAGTTAGATTTTCATTTGAGGATCAATCAAACCCTAGAGAGTGAGAGAGGCATGGTCAGAGAGAGAGGCAGAGATATTGAGTTTGTAATATTGTTCATCAATTGTTAATACATACAATAGATTATAGATATTGTGTTTGTTTGATTCGTAAACGTTTATATATTCGATTGTTTGTATTCCGCACATTCAATTGAGGTGACGATCTGATTAGATCAGTACAGGGAACCTACAAGTGGTATCAGATCCGTGAATCAATGATTCAACAGTTTCGGATCGTGTTTAGAACGTTTTCGGTTTGATTCGCGAAGGTTTTAATGTTTAATCTTCGTTTCTGGGTTAGTTTGCTTGAAGATTTCATTTTCTAAAGAGTTTTTATGGGTTTGTTCGTCGATTTTCGTTCGAAATTCGTTAGGGTTTCGAAAATTTTCGATTTTTGGGGTTTTGGCCGCTGCAGTCGTGATTTTGCGACATCAGCTGCGACATCATCTGCGACGTCGCCTGCGACATCATAATTTTTGACCTAATTTGGTCTTTGCGACATTGTGTTGCGACATCGTTAGCGACGTCCTTATTTTGACCTTAATTGGTCTTTGCGACATTAGTTGCGACGTTGCTTGCGACTAAGTATTTTGACCTTAATTGGTCTTTGCGACATTAGTTGTGACGTTGCTTGCTTCTGCGACATTGTGAGCGACATTGTGTGCGACATTGTGTGCGATATTAGCACTTGTGTCGCTAATTTAATATTCTCTGATTTTAATTAATCTTGCGACGTTACCAGCGACATCCGTTGCGACATATCCTTGTGTCGCTAGATTCAAAAAAAAAAAACAAAAAGTGTTCAATTTTTGCCTGGAAAAAGTTTTTAACGTTTTCAGACGAAATTTTGACGGGAAAAATACGAAAATTTTGGTAATTTTAAATTTTGTTTTTAAGCTTAAAAGAGCTTAATTTTACTGTCGGGAAAGTTTCGCCATAGTCGGAAAAGTTTCGCCATACTCGGAAAGTCGTCGAAATTTCCGAATTCAATTTTTGAGGGAATGGCTATGTATACGAAAATGCCTCCTTCTACATCTTTGTTCTATAGTGATTTTGCTAACTGGAAGATTAAGCTATGCAATTTCATTAAACACAAAGATCCAAAGTTGTGGAACTGGTTTAATATTATTGATCGATATGAGCAACCAAGACTCAATGAGGTGCTTAAGTCAAGAGCACAAATGTCGGTCAAGGAATGGGAAGACTTTGACAAAGACAATAGAGCATATGAGATGATTACCATGTGTTTGACAGAAGTTGTGATAAGTAAATTTGAGAATCAAGCAACTTCTACAGAGTTATGGGACGCTCTTATAGAGGCTTATGGTCAAAAGAAAATAGTGGTAAATAAAGAAGAGGATCAACATACTGCAATGGTGGCTCAAATAAAAGACGTTGATTCTAATACACCCGAGGTACATGATGAACCCGAGAAACCTTTTACTTGCATATCGTGTATTACATTAACTGCTTCTTTAGAGATTTGTTAAATAGAGAATGTAGACTTGAGAGAAAAAGTTGGCAAACTTACTGAATCAAACAATTTTCTTAAAGCTAATGAGAAACTTTATGATAAGAAAATTGAGGCATATAAGTTAGACACACAGAATTACAAATCAAAAGTTTTTAGTCAACAAGATGCTATTAACAGCTATCTTACTGAAATCGAATTGTTAAATAAAGAGCTCTATGATTTAAAAAGTGAGTACGATAACCATAAAAGCAAAATTTTAGGTTCTTCATCCGCAACTTTTGTCTTTAATGAAATCGTTAATAAGCAAGGGACAGGCGGTAAAAAGAAGGCAGGACTTGGTTATAAACAAGTCCCACCACCTTCCCATGCTGAAAATTGTCCTGCGCCTGTTAAGGAAGGCCTTGAAGAGGTTCCAGTTGATTATACGAAGCTTTATGTTATTAAAGCTAAAGAATCTAAGCAAAACAAACAGGCAAAGGAGAAAACCAAAAGGCCAGAGTATCCCTTTCCTAAGTTTGTTAAACCTGAAAGTCAATCTCAAGTTAGTGTTGAGGAGATTTTTGAGGTAGAAGACATACCAAAAGAGTATACCATTAAGGTTGAGAAAATAAATGTCAAACCTGAAAACTTCATCATTACAAATGAAAATGATGAACATTTTAAATGCAAAGGCAAAGCTAAGGTTGACAACGAATCTCTCCATGTTAAAAATGTTAAAAAAGGATTCAAAATTTACTAACTCAACCTCAGGAACATCTACTTCAACATGTTCACCTAAGAGTGAATGTTCAACAAATGTTCCTGGCCATAGACCTTCTGTGTATTGTCCTCCACCGAAACGATTTGAGGGAACTCATTGGAATACATCTTTTGTGGAGCGTCGTTTTTGTTATCGTTGTGGTCAATAGGGCCATATTATTAGGGATTGTAAGTTATAATCCCTAGATAGGTTTGGTAGAGGGATGCCAAGAACTTCCTCTTTCATGAATTCTTTTTCAAAATCTTTTTCAAGGCTTCATTCGTATATGCCTGTATCTAGTTGTGCATCAAACTCTCCAAAACCTATGGCAAGATTCTAGTAGACCTCAAGTTCAACAGCACAACATTGTTGAAAACAAATCATCTGAACCTAAACAGGTTTGGAAACCCAAATTCACAAACAACGCATCAATGACATCTTCTGAGTTTTTAAAATATCATAAACTCATTGATGTGATGATTATGGATGACCATGGACAACCCAAGTCTATCAAGGCTTGGGTGTCCCATAAGTACTAACATTTGATTGTTTGTGGTGATGGAGTAAGTTTCTTGTAAAGTAATATTTTCTAGTGATTGCATGGATGTGGATATTGTTGGAAGAATGTTATGATGATTTGTGATTGGAAGAAATTTTTGAAGTTTTGTGGTAGTAAAAGTGCTAAAAGGCATTTGATTTGACTTGATATGTGATTTTGATACTTTTCTTTTAAATTTTATTAATATTGCAACAGCCATTCTTTATACTTTTTAGTATCAAAGAAATGCAATGTTGCGAAATATCTTAAATCAAAAATTACAAAAATATGTTTAATGTTTAAGGGGAGTACCTTTGAATTGGATTTTTGAAGAGAATTTGTTGTTCAGGGGGAGTAAGTAAATTCTGATTATTTGGATCAGAAATGTGAACAACAAGATTCTTATTCCTCAAAAAGATATTGGATTGTGTCTGTAAACAACATGGGAAATGATTGTACATCAGATGACATGACATGCACAAAATGGAAATTTTAAGGTTTATGTTTGATGTGTCAGTAGGTTTATTTGGCATGTTTAAAATAGCTTTTATAAACATTAGCTTCATCATATGATGTACTGGTAGGCATGATACACACCGGTTTCTGGGTTCTTAAGAAGTAATTCTAATACGTGTCTATGATCTTGTGGTAAACACCATATGATGTAAGACTAAATGTCTTAATTCCTTAACGTATCATGACATATTTCTATACCTGAGGTTTATCTGAAATCATTTGGGGGTATATACTGATTATTTCCTCTGTTGTACGTAAGTACAGACCTGGTCTCAATTACTAGATGCTTAAAAGTTAAGCAAACGCAAGTCAATGAACTTGAAAAAGTCTTAAACCATAAGATACCTAACAAGGTCACAAAAATGGTTTGACCAAGTCTGGTTTTGCTTACACCTGAATCAAGTTATGTCGCTTTGTTGTACGTTTGTACAGACCTATCACCGCTGACTTGATTCTTAAAAATGATACTCTTACAATCTCTCTGGATTTGGAAGCAATGCTCATGTCTGGGTTACAGGGGTATGTCATAGGTGGGGACTATGGAGAAATATTCATACTAACAATAATAGGTTAACTTACAGACCCGGATGTAACATGTTTAAGTGGACAAAAAATACCAGTAATCATCTTGAAATAATTTTTATAAAAGGTGCTTTAAGTATGCTAAGTAAATTTAAAGTGGACAAATATACTGATAATCGAAATAACACTTACTATTTCCTAATAATTGCATGTTGGCCTGATATGATCCCTAAACAGACTTAAAACAATCCTATCCCCAAATTCAATTTTTTTATGTAGTCTTTACTTTTCATTTATAGAGCAAAATTACCAAAAGATTTTATTTCTATGTTATTTTCTCCAAATATCACATATGTTGTTAAAGTCAAATATTGAAGATGTAAAGGATGTTGGGTATTCTCCGAAGACTGTGAAGATAAATTCTATTGGAGATGCTACTGATGATTGAGAGATGGTCTGATATTGAAGATCTTATTGTATGATAAATGTGTGTCAGTCACATGAATCTAGACATCAAGTTTTTATTGAAGACCATGCTATCTCAATGGGGGAGTTTCTGATTGTTGAAGACATGAAGAAGTTTGTTGGTGAAGACTAATTGAAGCTTATTTGACCAAGATGATGACATGGGGGAGTTTGTTGGTGCATTTTGTGTGTCATTCACTTGGTCAACATTTGTACTTGTCAAAGTCAATTAGTCTTAGTAATTAGTGTGTATATTCGAGTCTGTAAATGAAATGTAATTATAGAATATACATAGAATATTAGGCGACATTAGCTTCAATGTCGCACCAGCGACATTGTAAGTTGGGCTTGCAACATTGGCAATGTCGCAAGGGTCTGCGCCTGTGACATTAAGGCTTATGTCGCAGGTAGGTTAAGTGGTGAGTATAAATAGAGAGTTAGATTTGAGGATCGATCAAACCCTAGAGAGTGAGAGAGGCGTTGTCAGAGAGAGAGGCAGATATATTGAGTTTGTAATCTTGTTCATCAATTGTTAATACTATATAATAGATTATAGATATTGTGTTTGTTTGATTCGTAAACGTTTATATATTCGATTGTTTGTATTCCGCACATTCAATTGAGGTGACGATCTGATTAGGTCAGTACAGGGAACCTACAATTGCTCATCCGTCTTCCAGTCGTGATGGTGCATCATCATATTCTCGATCAAGTTCCAAGCTTCTCCATCCGTGAGTTGCATGAAGTTTCCTTGAGCAGCGGCATCAAGGGTGATGCGGTGGTTTGGAACAAGATCGTTATAAAACGTACATAACTGGGCAATCTATTCGAGTTGGTGGTTTGGACATTTCTTCAGAAGGATCTTGAATCGTTCCCATGCCATATAGATAGTTTCGTCACAAGCTTTGTGGAAGTTTGTGATGTCATTCTTGGACTTGGTTTGTTTGGATGGAGGGAAGTATTTAATTCGGAATTTGGTAGCCGTATCCGTCCATGAGGAGACTGAGCCGGTCTCAAGTCCCACAAACCATGTCTGGGCATGTAGAGCGAGAGAATAGGGGAACAAGTATAGGCGAACTATATCCTGCTCAACCCCGTTCTGCTTGTAAGAGTTAGAAATCTGAATGAATTTGTCGATGTGGGCGTTGGGGTCATCACGGGGTAAACCGTTGGTGTTTAAGTTCGAAAGATGCGCCTTCGATTACCGGATAGCTGATGGGTCCTCCTCATCCTTCGATAGTATCACACCCCGCCAAACGGTAATTACAATTAGTTATGATTAGTTTGCGGAAGCTTTAATGATGTGGCGGGGCTGCGAACAGTATATTGAACCAATTAATACATACTTACTCAGAGCATATGGTTATCGCACAACTTTATTTAACGAGGATGCCAAGTTTAACAGTTGTTACAAAAGTAGTACGACTATGTAAGTCGTAGCAGTAGTAGTGGAGTTTAAAACATTTTAGTTTTAACAATAACACATAAGTTTAAAATAAGATTTCATAAGTATGACCGCAATGTCGGCAGTTATACAAATGAAATCCCCAAAAGCGGTCCCAATAGTGTGTGGAATCCTAAGTAGTCCAGGGTTGTCCATCCTGAATACATGCGATTACTTACCCAACTAATTGTTGAGTGAATTTACAGGTTTGTATATGTACGTGGTTAGTTAAAACAAGTTGGTAGAAATGAATTGTTATTCATTTATAAAATACAAGTTATGTAGGGTTGTTACCCTAAAGAATAGTTTTATGTGGGATGTCATCCCAAAAATATGTTACTTGTTGTTTACCAGTGTAAAATAAGTTACCGGTATGTTTTCTGGTATTTAACAGTTGTAGGATTCGTTCTTCCTAAAAGTATGTGGAAATTTACTTAGACTATGATCCCCTGAAAGGTGAGCTAAACCTCGCAGGTTAAAGTAACGCGACCTAACCCTATAACCAAATCACAACCAGAACTTATGTTGTTTGCCTAAACGGACGTTTAAGTATACGCTCCACCGTAGGAGGGTCGTCACGGAATAGTACTATCCGTATACTCAGTGGCTAGAGTCACCTAGCTAATGGTTACAGTAGCATGTCATGAGGTCTTTTCATGCACACATTTCAAGTCTGGGTCCGTACTAGGATACTTTGTCTAATTCCCAAAATAACAGTGAATATGTAATATCACAAATCAACAGTTGTATAAAAGCAATAAAGCGTTCATAGTTTGATTTCATGTGTTGGCATGCAATTTCTATGTTGTTTAAAAGCAGAAAACATTTAAAAGTAGGGGCTGTAAACTCACGGTGTTTTGCTCGGTATGAATGCTAGCAGCTGACAGATAATTGCCCAAGGTATGTTAACCTATATACAATAAATGTATTAACATAAGTACGTTTGATTTGTTTAATCAACTTATGTTAACAGTTTGTTAGTTTGAAGAAATTGTTGATTTCTTAATAATGTAAGTCGTTAAATTTGTTGGTGACGGTGTGTTGAAATATTGTTATTATTTCCCACGTCGGATACTTTGTTAAACGTTTATACACGTATGTAGTCGTATATATATATTTGAACGTCGTTTTGTTCCCTTTGTACATATACTCGTTCTATATATGTATACTGGTGTAAGTATACTTGTTGTATATTATTAAATCATACGTTTGTTAAACATGTAGTCCATATATGTACATATGTGTATATATATATATATATATGTGTGTGTGTGTGTGTGTGTGTGTATAGTTACAAGTGTTGTAGGTACATATATATGTATATCTATATATACATATAAGTTTTAATTACGTTGTTTACGTATATAATACTTGTAAGTTTTGGTTTATTAAAAAACTTCCCATTCTATTTATTTCCGTTTATAAAATAAATATATGTTATCGTCTCGAAATTTATCGTTGTCGAGATACCTATATCAAAGTTTACAAATTTTATTTACATCGTATCATTATAAAATTTGATAACACGTAAAAAGTCATGTTTTTACATACGTTATCTTCCACATTTTAGGTACAGATTTAACAAAACATACTTAAAAGGACATTATTCATAAAGTTTTGTTAACTAAGTCAAAACGGAGTCGATATTTGAAAAATCACTAAAAATGGCATGAAAAACGTAAGAAACTGGGCAAAACTGCTTTATCACACCACCGTTCACTCATTTCAATGCTGTTTAAGCTACGCTCTGAGTTATGACCTCTAACTTATGTCATTCTCTTCGTTAGGAAAATACGAACGCGTGGGTATAAAGAATGCTCAAAACGGATAAACAACGAAGAAGTTACCCCCGAACGAAGAAACGAAGAACCGAAGGGCCAGGATACGGCTGAACACGGCCGTATACGGCTGAGCCAGACCATATACGGCTGGACACAGACCGTATACGGCCTGTGCAGACCGTATACGGCCTGTGCTCAGCCGTATACGGGCTAGCTCAGCCGTATTCACCCTATGCACAGCCGTATATGGTCTAGTTCACCCGTATTTACCCTAGCTCAGCTGTATCATGCGTTTGGGTGATAAAAATCTGATTTTTATTCGCCTTTGCGATACGGTTGTGCGTTTTGAGGTTTGGATACAGTCTACGGATATGGTTGTGCGATCTCTATATATAGGAGCCTCATTTCATCATTTCAAGACATCTCTCATTCAACACACACATTTCACACTTCAATTCTTTGTTTTCTTATATTTTTATATTTTT
The DNA here is from genome assembly GCA_963422505.1 of Pseudognaphalium luteoalbum. Classification (NCBI taxonomy): domain Eukaryota; kingdom Viridiplantae; phylum Streptophyta; class Magnoliopsida; order Asterales; family Asteraceae; genus Pseudognaphalium; species Pseudognaphalium luteoalbum. The sequence continues at coordinate 90,583,443 of OY730193.1, read as the reverse complement.
ACTCTCTCTCTAGAATAGTTTAGATAGTTTCTCTCTCTAGAGAGAGAGTTAGATAGTTAGTTGGTTAGCAGTAGAGAGAGAAGGAAAGCTGGTATTGTAATCACGGTGTAATAAGAAGCATTCTTGGTGCAAGACTCTGCCTTTTCTTTTCAGCTGTTACTCTGCTCAATTTTACTGGTGATATCTCTCTTTTCATACTTATACTATGTCCGAATTATTTCTGCCTGTTTGTATAATGTATGTTACTGTTATTGCCATGTTTATTGAGTAGTGTGCTGTTGCGGTTGTTGAAATGTAGATAGTTAGAAGTAGGGATGATGTTGAATTAATCTTTAAATCTATATAATTGGGAATTGTTATATTTGTTATGTCTAAACTTATCATGCATCTAGACTTAGTTATGGATCACCCTTTCCAGTCCTTCGCGTGACTACTATTTTAGGCTTAGAACCTGATCAACTCTAGGTACAGTAGGAAGTTATTTGTGTTATAGTAAAGAAGCCGTGTATGTCACTGTAAACCGGCTGTAATACTGGGCAAACGCCCCGGAAAGAGCCGTCCGTGCCTACACTGTGGATTACCTAGAGACCCTAGAATATGGCCTAGAAACCAATATAGTTGTGGAAGTGCACAGTACACCGTCTGGCTACCCCTGTAACTGAAGCTATGGAAACACTTCGATATTGTACACCATATATGTATCTGGGGATGAAAAGTTGTGGAAACATCATAGTACACCGCAAGTACATCCTTGGTTACACGAATCTGTGGAACTGTCTAAGTGTTGTACATCGTGAACGGTTCCTAGGTTAGTACACTGTGGAAGGAGTATGCATTGTACACCGCTGGTGTTCCTAGGGCTGAATGACTGATTGCAAAGGAGAGGCTAGATCATGACAGAAGTAGTTGAACTAATCAAACGTAAGGAATGAGTCTGGAGATGAAAGTCAAGCCCAGCAGTGGTTCAGGATTCTTAAAACCCCTAGACTCTACAAAACTGATAGTTTAGAATAGCAAGTTAATGATCTGAACATGTTTAGGAAATGGCATTTACATTTAGGTGTTAAGAACGGTCGGAATTACCCGCGTGGTAGTCTGTTACCTTATTCCTGCACCCTTCAAGGGTCACTTGTCCACAAAGACATTGTGGGGGGTTGAGCAGCCTGTTATGATCAGAATCACGATAGCCTAGGTCTCGTGACATACTAATTCTGGTACATAACTAGAATAAGTAGGGTCCTAGTGTTTACACCCATAATGCATCTGTTTATTAACTGAAAATGTCCCCAATTATCTTTATAATAAGCATCATCCCCGCAACTGATTATTGAGGTTTCAACAGCCACAATTCTCTATCTGTGTACCTAGCTACCGATTCTTCTCTATCTTATTTACTTTTCCTGTCTTTAGTTAATTAGTTAATTAAATTAGAAAACCCCCAAAACCTACCTATCTGCACAAAACTCATCCTAAAAGCAAAACTCTATCTTTGGCATCACTTCGTTTCAATTCGCTCCGATTTAAGAACGACCTCGAGTTATACTTACTGCTTGCTCACCCTGTGTGATAGGTAGTACTTATAAATTGAGTCCCCAACTCTTTATAAATTTAAAACTTACCCACCGACGCGCGCTAGGTACTGTCCGGTCAAGTCCCTTGACGACGGGGACGGGCTCTCGCCCCTCACGAGGAGAGAGCTTTAGAAAACCTGACCGTTCGGGAGCCGTCAAAATTCATTGTTCTTTTTATAAATACCCATGCAGTTAAACGTCTCGGGTCACATTTTATGTTTTAAATGTTTTGTAGATTATTGGGCTTGGCCCAATTAGTTGGCTCATTTAAATCCGGTCCATTTAGTTAGACATGAGGCCCAATAATGTAAACCCAAGGTTTTTGGTCCAGGCCTAAGTCACAGCCAGTCCAACGAGACAGCCCAGCCCAGCCGTTCGGCTTGGGCCATAAGCCGTTCGGCTGTGAGTCTCGGCCCAATTCATTTCCGCTCGGCCTAGTCCACGTATTTATCCGGTCCAGTCCAAATATTTAGTCCGTTAACTGTTCGGGTAAAAATTGCAACCCGTTCGGCTCAACTAAACTAGCCGATCGGCTCAGTTTGTTGAGTCGTTCGGCTCATCACATCCAGCCGATCGGCTGGCCCAAGCCAACCGATCGGGTTGGTTCGTCCCTGTCATTTTGCACTCTGTTCATGGTCTTTGTGATATATACATATATATACATGCTTTTGTTTCGAGTTTTGGTTCGTTTTTACACATTTCTAATATCATAACATCATATATACATTGTATTTTACTACTTATCATTGCTCCAAATCATGTGTTCATATGTGAATTTTTGAGTTTTAAGTTTCGGTGTTCATAACCCACAATCAAAAATCACCCATTCAATCATCAAACTTTTGTGTTATATACATAGATTTTGAAGCATAATCATGTTAGATCATAAGATAAAATCAAGAAAACAAGAATTTGAAGGATATAAAGTTTCCTTACAATTATATATGACGATGATGATGATACCGCGAGATGTTGATGATGATTATTGTTTATGTTTTTAATGTGTATATTGTTACTACTGCTTTGCTGCCTTTGCTCTCACTCGGTGAAGAAAAGAAGAAGATTGAAGATGGAAATGGTTTGTGTGTGTGTGTATGATTACAGAAAGAAAGGGGTGGGAGTATAATATTTCAAACGAGTATGGCTAGTAATAGATACTGCCTCCTCAATTATTTGAGGTTGGTGGTAATATTTGGCCCGTTAATTTCAGGTACGGGTATAATTGGTGCAATATAAAATTTAACATTTTATATTTTTATTTTGTAGATGTTCTCCTGGTTCGTTATTTAAATTTAGAATAATGAGATTTTCATTATTTTAGACGGTTGTACAAATTTGTACATTGAACTACTCATATCCAATTGGGTGCCAAATATTAGTCGAATTTCGGGTTCATATTTTGAGGTAACGTTCCAAATACTATTCATTACAAATACTTTCGAATGAATGAGAAAATTTGAACTTTTCTCATTTTGACCTTTGGGTGCATTTTAAAAATTGTTTATGTTCGTTTTATAATACGTTTAATGTTAAACGTATATTAAACTCGTTTTATCTATATGTTATAGATATAATAGTACTTGTAATTAATAATCGAATTATTAATTATTTTAGTCACCAACTTTTGTTATTTATTTTTGTCGGTTTCGTTCCGATACGTTTGTACACGATTATTATTATTAATCACATAATATGTAATAATTTTTGTTTAAAAGTATTGGGCTTGCTAGGCTTACATCACATCGGAAGTTTTGTTTTAAACTTAATTCAGGAAATTAGCATAAGAATGCACATTCTTAAATGTTAATCAGTACCTAATTTGGAGAGTTTTCACATTCTTCCCCCGTTTGGGAAATCTCGTCCCGAGATTTAATTCGTGTCATGAGTCTCGGTCACGGTTTCAAATAGTTGAGGATACTTGCGCATTTCATCCTCACGTTCCCAGGTGAACTCTGGGCCATGCTTTGAGTTCCAACGAACTTTAACTAGCTTGATTCGTTTGTGTCGAAGTTTCTACATTTTCGTGTCCATAACCTCGATAGGTTCCTCCACAAAGTTTAGTTTTGAGTCAATGAAGACTTCGTCAGGAGGGATGATATGTGTTTCATCGGAAAGACACTTTTTCAGGTTAGATACATGGAAGGTATCATGGATACTACTAAGCTCTTGCGGTAGTTGGAGCTTGTAGGCGACAGGACCAATCCTCGCAAGGATTTCGAACGGTCCGATGTATCGTGGGTTAAGTTTTCCCCGTTTTCCAAATCGTGCAACCCCTTTCCAGGGTGCTACTTTGAGTAGGACTTTGTCTCCTACTTGAAACTCCAAAGGTTTCCTTCTGTTGTCGGCATAATTCTTTTGTCGGTCATGTGCTGTTTTCAATCGATTAAGCACTTGAGATATCTTTTCCGTAGTTTCTTGGACTATCTCAGGACTTGATAACTGTCTGTCGCCCAACTCTACCCAGCAGAGTGGCGATCGGCACTTGCATCCATACAGTGCCTCAAAAGGTGTCATCTGTATGCTGGTGTGATAACTGTTGTTATAATAAAATTCTGCTAGAGGTAGGTGTGTATCCCAATTACCTCCAAAGTCAATCACACATGCTCTTAGCAGGTCTTCGAGCATTTGTATCGTCCGCTCGCTCTGGCCATCAGTTTGTGGGTGGTAGGCAGTACTCATGTCGAGTCTAGTACCCAATGCATGTTGAAGTGTTTGCCAGAAGTGAGAAGTGAATCGTGCATCTCTATCAGAGATGATGGATAATGGCACCCCATGTCGAGAAACGACCTCTTTCAAATAGATTCTGGTCAATTTCTCCATTTTGTCCGTTTCCTTGATATCAAGGAAGTGGGCTGATTTCGTCAATCGATCGATAATCACCCATATGGTGTCAAGTCCGGAGGTTGTTCTCGGCAACTTCGTGATGAAGTCCATCGTGATGTGTTCCCATTTCCATTTGGGCATTTCAGGTTGTTGCAAAAGCCCAGACGGCTTTTGGTATTCGACCTTGACTTTTGCACAGGTGGAGGCATTTGCTAACATAGGTGGCAATGTCTCGTTTCGTGCCAGGCCACCAATAGAACCCTTTCAAATCGTGATACATCTTATCTGCACCAGGATGTATCGAGTAGTTGGACTTATGTGCTTCGTCCAAAATCAATCGGCGCAATTCATCTACACTTGGAACCTAAATTCGGTTCATGAAGTACATAACTCCGTTGTCTTTGGTTTCAAGTTGTTTCTCCATTCCCTTCAAGGATTCTTCCTTAAGGCGTTCGGGAATGAAGGCTGATTGTTGAGCGTCACGAATTTGAGTAATGAGATTCGAGTGGATTGTCAAACTTAAAGCTCGAACTCTTCAAGGTTTGACTCGTTCTTTACGACTCAAGGCATCAGCTACAACGTTTGCTTTGCCCGGGTGATACTTAATCTCACAGTCGTAATCATTCAGCAGCTCAACCCAACGTCTTTGTCTCATGTTGAGTTCTTTATGATCAAATATATGTTGGAGACTTTTGTGATCGGTGAAAATAGTACACTTTGTACCATATAGATAATGTCTCCAGATCTTAAGAGCAAAAACAACTGCTCCTAGCTCTAAGTCATGCGTCGTATAGTTCTTTTCTTGAACTTTCAATTGTCGAGACGCGTAAGCAATGACTTTATCATTTTGCATCAATACGCAAACCAATCCCTGACGTGAAGCATCACAGTAGACAACAAAGTTTTCTACTCCTTCTGGTAGTGATAGGATTGGTGCGGTACTTAGTTTCTGTTTCAACAAGTGGAAAGCAATCTCTTGCTTCTCGCCCCAATCAAATTTCTTATCCTTTTGAGTTAGAGCGGTAAGTGGTTGGGCTATTTTTGAGAAGTTCTCGATGAATCGTCGGTAATAGCCGGCTAGCCCAAGAAATTTTCGTATCTCGGATGGCGTTTTCGGGGCTTCCCAGTTTTTAATTGCCTCAATTTTGGATGGGTCCACATGAATTCCCTTGTTATTGATCACATGACCCAGGAAATGAACCTCACGCATCCAAAATTCACACTTAGAGAACTTTGCGTAAAGCTTTTCTTTCTCCAGTAATTCAAGAATCATTCTCAGATGTCTCTCGTGATCCTCCTTCGTTCGGGAGTATATCAATATGTCATTGATAAACACAATCACGAACTTATTAAGATAAGGTTTGCATACTCTATTCACGAGGTCTATGAACACTGCTGGTGCGTTTGTCAGTCCGAATGGCATGACTAGGAACTCGTAATGACCGTACCGAGTCCTAAACGCAGTCTTAGGAATATCCTCATCCCGAACCTTCAGCTGATGGTAACCAGATCGCAAGTCGATCTTCGAATAGTAACTTGACCCTTGTAGTTGGTCAAACAAGTCATCGATGCGAGGTAGTGGATATCGATTCTTAATAGTTACTTTGTTCAGTTCCCGATAATCGATACACATTCGCATTGATCCATCCTTTTTCTTGACGAACAAAACCGGAGCTCCCCAAGGTGAAAAGCTCGGTCGGATGAATCCTAAATCTAAGAGTTCCTGCAGTTGTGCAGATAACTCTTGCATTCCTGATGGAGCAAGATGGTAAGGTGCACGAGCAATTGGTGCTGCTCCAGGAACTAGGTCGATATGAAATTCAACCTGTCGTGGGGGTGGTAATCCTGGTAACTCGTCAGGAAATACTCCCGGGTAGTCACGTACAATAGGTACATCGTCTATAAGTCGCTCCTCTGGTTTCTTTTCTACTACGTGTGCCAAAAATGCTTGGTATCCCTTTCGGAGATATTTACTGGCTTTCAAGCATGTAATCATTTTTGTGGCACTTTTTCGTTTCTCACCTTGGACCATGAGAGTTACTCCTGTCGGTAGCGGTAAGCGTACCAACTTATCGTAACATATGATCTCGACGCGGTTCTTAGACAACCAATCCATGCCGACTACAACGTCGAAACTTCCCAACTTAACCGGTAGCAAGTCTATTTCGAAGAGATGACCTTGTAATTCCAAGGTACATCCCGGTACTATTTCTCCTGACTCGATTAACTCACCATCGGCTAGTTCAACAGTATATTTGTTATCTAACTTACATGATTCAAGTTCTAATAGTGGTCTAAACTCATTAGACACAAAACCTAAATCAGCACCTGAATCGATTAACACAGAGGCATAATGGTTGTTTACAAGAAACGTACCAGTGACGGTGTTAGGGTCCTGGCGTGCCTCTTGTGCTCCAATCACAAATGCTCTTCCTTGAGCCGGCTGATTGATGATGTTGTTGGCTCGGTTGTTGTTACCACGGTTGTTGTTGTAGTTGCGATTTTGGTTGTTCTGGTTATTTTTGTTGAGGTTTTGGTTATTGAGTCGAGGGCAACGGTTCCGATAGTGCCTCGTGTCGCCACATTCAAAACACCCTTGGTTTCGGCGTTCTGTGTGTTCCCAAGGGGTAGGGTTAACTTTGCAGTTTTGGGTTTTGTGACCCCAACCCCTACAGTTGTTACAATACCAACATTCACCCTCGTGGTGTTTGCTACATTTATCACACTTAGGTTTGTTACCCAAGTATGGTTCTGGTTCCACAGTGGTGGCAGCATAGGACTTTGGGTTCCCAGATCCCTTCTTATTTGTTTGACCCTGACGGTCACTTCCTCTGTCATTCCACTTACGCTTTGTACCTCCAGAACTGCTCGGCTCAACCTTGCCCGATGCAGTTTTCTTGTTCAGGGTTCCCATCCTGACTGCCTCATCGGTCAGACTTTGCGCTAAAACAACAGCGCTCCTGAATGTGTCAGGTTTGGAAGATGTAACCAAACTCCTGATTTACGGTGCCAGGCCATATACATAACGCTCAATGCGCTTGTACTCAGGTGTCACTGATCGCACCCCCAACGGTCGATCGGGTTCTCACCCTGTCGTCGGACCGTCCATCAGCGGCGGCGTCAGTGGAGTTTTAAAAGTTTGTTTTATGCTGGGCCTAAGTATACTAAAGCTATGGATAAGTATAGCGATAGGTATGATGTAGGGTCGTTCTTCAAACTACAACGGGCATGGGATCTAGGACTTTAGTTATCTACGGGAATTTAGCTAGGGTTTTTAAAAGAGGTTTTTGGGTTGTTTTGGTTTTAACTAACTACTAATTATCTAAAACTAAACTAAATTAAAATAAAGTGGAGTGGAGGTGGCAACGAGAACTTATAGGTGAAGCGAGTGTTTACTATGATAATTACTCATGCTATTTAGGGGTAGTTAATGAGATAAAGCCTTAGTTAAGATGACATTAATATTTCCTAATGAGCCATAACTACTAGCCTATTATCTATCTAACGTAGAGTTGTCCGCAATCAGATAAATAATATGTCACATGGATAACAGTTATGGAATGTAAACTACACCGGAAGTTGTCCCAAATGTAGCAACCAATTTAACCAACAACCATCCTCGAGTCCTGTCCCCCAATCTCGGACATTTGAGATATCCGAATCATGGCATCAATTCATAGATTCAAATATAGTTCAACAGCATACAAACAGAGTAACAACATGATTTAAGTATAACTACCCTAGCATGGCAACTATCATAGCAAACACAGATTTGTCTAGCTAAGCATGGCAATAATCCTAGCAAGTAATGCTAAACAAGTATAGCAATAGCACAACATTATTTAAAATAACAAGATAGAGATTATAATAGAACCTGACAAAGCTTTATTACAAATCGTGCGACACCGCAGTCTCGGAGCACCTCCGTACAATTAAGCTACTAATCTACTAGCTTAACTAATCTAATTAACTAACTAACAAATTTAGAGAGAGAGTAGTGAGAGAAAGTGTGTGTAGAAGTGTGAAAAAAATGAGAAGGTGTGAGATGTTGGTGTGTTGAAATGATGAAATGAGGCTTGTATTTATAGAGATCGCACAACCGTATCCGTAGACCGTATCCAAACCTCCAAACGCACAACCGTATCGCAAAGGCGAATAAAAATCACATTTTTATCACCCAAACGCACGATACGGCTGAGCTGGACCGTATACGGCTGAACTGGACTGTATACGGCTGTGCATAGGGTGAATACGGCTGAACTGGACCGTATACGGCTGTGCATGGGCCGTATACGGCTTGCACAGACCGTATACGGTCTAGGTCCAGCCGTATACGGCCTGGACCAGCCGTATGCTGGTTCCTCGGTTCTTCGTTTTTTCGTTTTTTCGTTCGGGCGTAACTTCTTCGTCGTTTATCCGTTTTGAGCGTTCTTTATATCCACGTGTTCGTATTTTCCTAACGAAGAAAATGACATAAGTTAGAGGTCATAATTCTTTGTGTAGCTCAAAAAGTGCTAGAACGAGTGAACGAGAATGCTCATGATCGTATTCGTTAGATTTATCGTGTTTTTCGACCATTTTAGATGACTTTTGAAACATTGTCTATATTTTGGCCCATGTGACGAGTTTTAATGATAAAGTATCTATTTTGATTAGTTTCGTCACATATTGGGCTAAAAAGGTGAGATTAATGCACGCAAAAACATGACTTTTTGCGTGTTATCAGTCACCATATGTGGCACTAGATGTGCTAGGTCCTGAAACTTGGTTGTATACCCAGTGACATCGGCATCAATCATAGTGATATTCCACAGCTCAGTTTTGACTTTCTGCATCTCACTACGGGGACATAACTCCTTCAACATCATGTTTTTCAGTACTTCCCATGACATGGAGTAGGCAGCTGGTCGGCCAAGTGATTGGACTTGACTGTTCCACCATGTGAGAGCTTTGTCAGCAAGGGTGCAGGTGGCATACTTCACCATACAGTCGGGTGAACAGTCACTAATGTCCAATACCGACTCTGTCTTCTCTATCCAGTGTATAATCCCAATAGCACCCTCGGTGCCACGAAAAGTAATTGGCTTACAAGCCTGGAATGTCTTGTATGAACACCCTCGGCGAGTATTCGCAGGTGTCTCAGTATTAACAGGGGTAGACCCGCTATTATTCATTCCATTCTCGCGATTTCGGCTTGCTTCATACTCAGCAATACCTTCAGCTATTCGTCGCGCGATCATTTGTTCAATAGTTTCATTGTTGTTGGGTGGGGGAACAGTTTCAGGAATGGAAGAAGGATGCATTTAGTGGGCCTAGACTATAACCATTAGGCAGTATTTCTCATTAGGTATAACTGGTTCAGGAATTACATCATACGTGTTTAATTTAACATAGCGTAGCTAACTATGTACAATTAAATAAAGATGATGTGAAGTCTGAAAGGGGTTATATTGAACAGGAATGCACTAGTTGACTCTGACCACGAGAGAACCGGGACACGTATTTGTTTTGTGCTAGACATAACTAGGCGGATATATACGTGTACATGGTATATACGTATATGATAAGGCTATTATATATATTGTATGTATATGAATAGGCCTCAGATATTCTTTAAAATACTCGGTGTTTATATAAATATATTGTATATATATACATAAGTCACGGATATTCAGAATTATACTTAGTATATATGCTATTATACCTTGGATACTCGGTAACATACCCACTGTTCGGATACATCATAGGACTTACCGGTCGTAAGTTAATCGAATATGGAAAAATAGTACCGGGATGTACCCTAGATTTAGAGAGTCATCTCCTCGAGTCAGACTTACCCCGGTAAGGTTAGAAAATTTCGTCATTCACTCGTCATCATGCTTAATGTTCGGAATCGGTATTCCTCTAAGGACTGAAATCTTTTCCTATCATTCCTAACAAATTCCCTCGAACTAAAACGGCAAACCCCACAACGGATGACCCTGCGTCGGATAACGAACAAATTCTAAATATCTGTCCGGATGTGATATTCCCGGCACTTCTGTAAACTTTAACTCTTGTAATCTTTTGGACACGCTTGTTAAATGATTACAATCATATTACCTTCTATTTTTCTCATTTGACGCATCATGCATCAATTCATTATTCAGCGTTCATAATTGTGACAATCATTTTCTTCGATTCAAAAGTCTGACATGTCCCTTGTCTTTATTGAAGGAACATGCCTCCGAGACGACAATCCTTCACTCCTACTGAACTTGAAAAACTAATCACTCAGCGAGTAGCTGAAGCTCTAGCCGCTCGACAGACACCTCCCAACAGCAGGTCAGGCCCAAATCCGGAAAGCGATGAAACTCCGAACAACACCCCACCAACCAAACCCTGCTCCTACAAAGACTTCCTCAACTACAAACCATTGAACTTCAAGGGCATGGAAGGAGCCATCGGCCTACTGCAGTGGATCGAGAAGATAGAGTCTGTCTTCCGAATCTGCAACTGCCCAGATGACTGTAAGGTCAAGTACTTTACATGCACACTGATGGAAGGTGCACTTACCTGGTGGAACACTCATGCCCAGATTGTGGGTATTGATGTTGCTTACAAACTTCCCTGGGATGATCTGAAAAAGATGATGACCGAGGTGTATTGTCCTAGAGAGGAAATACAACAACTGGAAACTGAATTCTGGAATCACACCATCAACGGCAATGACATAGCTGGATACACTACCCGCTTTCATCAACTAGCCCTCTTGTGTCCAACTATGGTCAACCCTGAACACAAAAGGGTTGAGAGGTATATCTGGGGACTCCCCGCAAGCATTAGAGGAATGGTGACTGCTTCCAAACCAGGAACCATTCAAAGTGCTGTTCGTATGGCTCACAGACTCAAGGCACAAGTTGTCCGTGAAGGGAAGGAAAACAAAAGAAAATCTGATGGAAACCCTGACAACCAAGGCCAAACCAACAAGAAGCCTGCAACCACTAAGGTCAACGCCTCTGGATCTGAAAACAAGAAGGAGTATACTGGAACCAAACCCTTCTGCTCAAAATGAAAATGCCACCATGACGGGCGTTGTGGCACCCCCTGTGACAAGTGCAAGCGTTATGGTCATCTTGCTAAAGATTGTCGAGTAAAAGCTTGTTACGAGTGTGGCACCCTAGGACACTACCGAAATGACTATCCTAAGCTGAAAAATAACAAAACTGCTAAAGAAGGTTCTTTGTGCTGAATGCAAGGAACACTCAACCAGACCCTGACACTGGTACGTACTTTGTGCGTAATGTCTATCCTATTCCTCGACGGTAAATATACAATTAGATTAGAAAATTGTGGATTATCAAATTCGGTAGTGTAATACGTAATTACACTTTAAAATTCAATGGCTAGACTTTCTATTGAGATAGGTAACTCGGATATCATTGATGATATACATTGGCAAACCGGCCGTCTTGTCGGAATCATTCATTCGGTGAAAACTAATCGTTTTCCGAATCACGGATAAATCAGTGATAGTGTGTGCTATAGTATTCGATTAGCTAAGACGGTATATAATTCGGTTATCACTTCGGTGATCTAGTTCGGGTATCACTTTGGTGATATAAATCGGGATAAGTATCGGAAATCTATATTTGCTAATATAGAACGGTTGTACATCAAGTACGGTAGCTATAGTTATGCTAAACTCTAAGGACACAGTAAGGTGGATTAGGTGGATTATAGATCCAAAACGTGGTAATGCTTGATGATACGGATTGAACTTGTCACATAGACAACGGTCGAATGGAAATCAGAATTCTCCCTCATTTCTTTAAATGATCGGTAGGCTTAAGTCTAACAAGGGGAGAGGAGTCTCGGATGTCTTAGAATTAGACATGTCATTTAGTCGGCCTTAGAAACACGCGTATTTAGGTTTCGCTTGAATTTCGGGACGAAATTCTCCTAACAAGGGGAGAATGTGACACCCGGTCAAAAAGGGCCAAAATTAGCCTTTAATTTAAACCTAAATCAGTCGTACTCAATACGTGATTAACAAAAATTTTCGGATATTATATATATAACATTAAAATGATTATTTAATAATCACATACCATCAAATCTGAAAGAACACGCAATCTCAAATACGGACGTTGGTGCAAAACATTTTTAAATAATGTATTATCGATGAAAATAATAATTATTTACTTGGTTGCAAATTTAAACACATTTTGTACACTGAAAACTATCCGTCAAAATTAGTTGAAGCAAAGATATATTTGTATATCTCATTAAAGGTATTTTTGTAAAATACTTCGAATAAAAATATATACGATTTTATATTTAGAACATTTTCACTTTGAAAGATTATACTATATAACGATCGGGTACGCGAACACGGGTACCACCCAACAATTATTGGGGTCGGTTATAACAACCAACCCCAATCATTTTACACACACAAACATAGACACATCTATCTCTTCCTCTCTCGGCCTCTATCTCATCTTCATCTTCAACAACATCAAACATCAAACAACAAACAATCAGTAAAATCATCATCATAATCATCTTCTTCTTCCTGATCATCATCATCGTGAACATCATCACCATCACTCACGGCTCCAATTTTTACTCGTAAGAAATCTTTCACTTTTCTTTTAAATTCGAGTTTAATATACTTATATCATCATGTAATTTTGTTCCATTGAGTAGATTATGTCCAAAAATCGAATCTATACTCGTTTTCTCAACTGATATCGCGAACAGACCTGCTATTGGTCCTTCAGCAATTGGTCCTCCATAGCCGAACAGCTGGAAATCGTCAACCAAACGGCCGGAATACTCAAATAGAACAGTTTGCTAATCTAACGGTTTGGGCTAAAAGTCACAATGTCACTCGAAAACGGCCCAATGATCAAGGCTATGTATCATAGCCTAGGTGGTTTTAGGCCTTTCGGGGTCGTCTAGGGGTCGAAAATGACATATTTCAGTTTTTGGACCTCGTACCAAATTTCGTAACTTATGAAATAAAAAATAACGAATATAAGGATAATTGTAAACAATACGATACATCCATGAACGAGTTATATAAATGCAAAAACACACGTTATATATCTTTAGAATATAATTTCAATCCGTCACCAACGGGTCGTACATTTTATAAACTTTAATCGGAAGTACAAATATAATCACTTGGACATAATCAAAATGGATAAATATTAATACGGAGAAATATTAGATAATCAAATGCTCATTAGAATCTCGCGTGTTTAGGACACTAGGAGATTCGGGGATTGTCTATTCCACGTCGGACATATTCATTGCTCGGATAGACTCAGGTGAGTCTCACAGCCCTACTTTTACTGTTTTTAAACTTGGGGTGAGATACAATGCTTACTTGTTTTCGTGATCACTGTTATTCGGTTAGTTAATTTAATTATTAACTCTGTTAAATATGTTGGTTATCATTGTCGGTCTTGATTTTCATTGTTCGGGTATTGCATGAGTGTTTTAATACGGGAAAGTCCTCATCATTGCATGGTTCGTTAACTTAATGAGGCACGATTACTAAAAGATAGATCTATCATGGGAGTGACGTCCCCATCCGGGTTGCCTAGGCTAACCGATCGGGTTAGTTTCCTTCTCGGGTTCTGCTCTGTTTTTAGTCCGAATCGCCGCTAGGGGTGATACCAATCTGTCACACCCCCAATTTCATGCTTTGCGGAAGCAATTGTTTTTGGGCATGACTAATCAATTATCAAGCACGAAGATTAAGCAAACGACTCTAAATGAGACGTTTTAGAAAATATATTACATTACAAAAGTAGTACGAAGTTTTAAGTCATAAGTGTACATCGTTAGCGAGTTCGCAAAATGATTCGGAAGATTTTAAATACATAATCAAAGTACAAAAGATAATGCGACTCGTACTAGCTTAGCATAATTGTAGATCCTGCTGGGCCATCCTACTGTGGCTGTGTACCTGAGAATGCATTACTAAAACGCGTCAACCAAAAGGTTGGTGAATCTCACAGGTTTGTAGTATATAGTAATAGAAAATACAGTATAGTTCAATAAGTAGAAACAATTACACCACGGTAGCTAAGTAAGTAATATCAATTACACAATGGTGATTCGGTAAGTAAGTATCAATTACACAACGGTAATTCGGTAGTAAGTATCAATTACACAACGGTAATTTAGTAAGCCAGTATCAATTTTGCCAAGGTAATTAGGTAAGTAAGGTCGGTGTATCTTGCCATGAGCCATCATAGTCGAAGCTTAACCGTAATTTTGCCCCTCGTGAGTGCAACCCAAAATCACTCATATGAAATGAGTAGAAAACACCTGTTTATACGAGTAACGGTTCGTGGTGACGCTACCACCCCAAGTGGGGATTGTCAGTCCCATATGGATCCATATACTAAGACTCGTGCTTATCGCATAATTAACTACTATGATTTCAGAGGCCTTCATTGGATTAACCGGAAACTCATGCAATTTGATATACCGGTAAGTAGTAATTCAGTATCGTAGTAGAACAACGAGTTTGTAAGTTCGTACAGTAGCAAAGTAGTAAATTAGTAACGTAGTAAAACTGTGGCTCACTTCGTTTGTAAAGTAGCAAGGTATCAGTATCGTAGTAAAATAGTGAGTCACTAAGTTTGTACAGTAGTAAAGTAGTTCATCGGTAAAATAGTAAGTTCATGGAGTAGTAACTCCGTAAAGTAATAAACCCCAAGGGTCGCCAAATCGTAATCAGTAAGTTTGTAATCCAGTAAGTACAAGTAAGTAGTCAATACATTTATACATGTATTCAAGTAAAACAAGTAATGCATCTCCCCCAAAACAGTAAAACGGTAAAAAGGGGCTGCGAGACTCACCTGAAGAGCAAGCAATCCTAAAGTACGTGAGTTGTTCCAATGGTAACCTCCTAATGTCCTAAACATGTGATATTATAACGAGTAAGTGGATGTTTAACTAAACCATCCGTATAAGTGTTTGTGTTTGAGTTTGTGAAAAGGTATACGGCTCGTTGGTGACGGTTTGTAATAATAATTCCAAACTATTATTATTATACATGATTTGTTGTACTTATAAAAGTAGATGTGTTTCGTGTGTAAGTCGTATCGTATAAGTTTGGTTTTTACTCAAGTTCGTCCCATCCGTTACATTTTATTTCATGAGTTACGATATTTGGTACGGGTCCGAAAACTGAAATATGCCGTTTTCGACCCCTAGACGACCCCGAAAGGCCTAAAACCGCCTGATCATTGGGCCGTTTTCGAGTTACCGTGTGACTTTTAGCCCAAACTGTTATAGTAAATTTTTCATCGAGAAGCTACCCTGAAAACACTTTATAGTACATAGCCTTGATCGTTCGGCTATAAAGGTCCAGCCGTTCGGCTATGGAAGACCTAGCCGTTCGGGTGATAACTGCAAAACCGTTCGGCTCAACAACTAGCCGTTCGGCTCATTAAAGCTAGCCGATCGGCTAGTTTTAATGAGCCGATCAACACTAGCGGCGATTTTGGGTGTGACTAATCAATAATCAAGCACGAAGATTAAGCAAACGACTCTAAATGAGACGTTTTAGAAAATATATTACATTACAAAAGTAGTACGAACCCGAGCAGAACCTAGGCTCTGATACCAATCTGTCAACGGATTGAAATTATATTCAGGATGGAAGAAGGAGTCGTTCGTCGACTGTTCTTAGTCATCCGTCGTTTTGGTGGCATGATTCCGTTCTGCGATGAAATAAAATGCAGAAGTCAATGCCAAGATAATGAATGTGATGAACAAGATTTCACATTGTTTAACAAGGGAACAGTATGAAGAATTGAAGAACAAGAATTTGTATCACATGTCGCACGACTTTGAAACGCCCATATGTAGTTAGTACAATATAATCACGTTGGCCAGGCGTCATTATATAATGCTAAATACATATTTCTTTTCATTATCATTTAACACAATCGAGTTCAAAGAAATTCAAGATAAGTATCAATAATCAAGGTGTGGTATGTTTCATGGTTTTCAGGGAATGATTTCAAGTGTTATTGATTGGTTACCGTTTCTAACACACGTATATAAATGTAGATATAATACTATAGTCATTGTTGAATATAATGAACACGAAATACAACCAAACATAAGTTATATTATATCAAAAGGTGTAGCGCTGATACAATAGTTTTATACAAAACAAGATGGGATCCCTAATACGCCCCATCAGCGGTTAGCGTTATACAAAAGACAATGGGTTTTCCTATACATACACCCATTCTAACAACAGTTTCCATCTAGTACATGTCTAGTACATACATACACCTACCCATCTGATACTCGTCTATACAATACGTGATGGACCTACTAATATATCCATCATCCAAAAGTAATCGGCCCAATGCCTAGTAGGCACAAACCGCCATACGTAGGTCTAATGAAAATAAGTTAGAAACAACCCCACAGCTGTCCTCAGCACAACTATCATCACACAAGCTCCAATCATCAACCCTGATGTCCTCGCACGTCTCTCTAGCACCCTGACACGAGCACGTGCGGTCTCATCTATCTCCCTGGCAGCAACCACGTTGCTCAACAAGAAGTGGCAACGCTCATGCATGTCAGTCATGTCTCCATCCAGGCGGGAGACATCACTCTGTAGCTCTGCAAGGTGAACACCCGTGCTACCAGAAATACGAAACAAGGTGCGAATCACAGCCACAATGGTAGGGAGGGTCAACTCTATAGGCTCCCCAGTAGTAGGCAGTGGTGCGGAGGATCGGGAGGAATCCCCGGTCTCAAAAGTAGAAGGAAAACCCTCCAATGACCTCCACCGCCCTAACATAGGAGTCATCCACTCCAAGTGAGCAAGCCTAGGTACCCTCTGTGGCGGCTCATCACAATGTATCTCTCTCTCCTCTGCCATCGGCGCCTTGTCACGGGGCGCAAGTGGTCCTCTAGGGAAGTCTCGAACACACATCCGGGGTGTCCTCCTAGGTACTGGTCCTCTGGAAGGTCCAGCAGTCATATGGCATGTCGCCATCAAGGTAGACCCTAACATATGAGTGGTAGGGTCAGTGGGAGTAGTAGTAGGTGGGACCACATGTGCAGTAGGTGGTGGGGTGATGTAAGAATCACTGGCGTCATCAGATAGAGCTCTCAGGTGAACTGGTGGACTCACAACTCCGGTGCTAGCGTCGCTATGGTAGGAATCCTCAGTCGGCTCCTCACCAGAAGCATACAAGTAGATCGGACTGTGCCTCAACATGCTGAGACAAAAGAAGTCGCAGGTGACGTGTCAGTTGTATGTTAGATGTATGCAAAGTATGTATGCATGCAATGAATGTTCTAGCCAAGGCTATAGTCTAGGTCTCTAAGGTTTTAGGTCACTTAAAGACTTCTAGTTCGCTATAACCAATGGCTCTGATACCAAGTCTGTCACACCCCGCCAAACGGTAATTACAATTAGTTGTGATTAGTTTGCGGAAGCTTTAATGACGTGGCGGGGCTGCGAACAGTATATTCAACCAACAAATACATACTTACTCAGAGCATATGGTTATCGCACAGCTTTATTTAACGAGGATGCCAAGTTTAACAGTTGTTACAAAAGTAGTACGACTATGTAAGTCATAGCAGTAGTAGTGGAGTTTAAAACATTTTAGTTTTAACAATAACACATAAGTTTAAACTAAGATTTCATAAGTATGACCGAAATGTCTGCAGTTATACAAATGAAATCCCCAAAAGCGGTCCCAACAGTGTGTGGCATCCTAAGTAGTCCAGGGTTGTCCATCCTGAATGCATGCGATTACTTACCTAGCTAATTTCCTGAAAAACATAGAGAAAGTCGTCAACAATTAAGTTGAGTGAATTTACAGGTTTGTATATGTATGTGGTTAGTTAAACCAAGTTGGTAGAAATGAATTGTTATTCATTTATAAAATACAAGTTATGTAGGGTTGTTACCCTAAAGAATAGTTTTATGTGGGATGTCATCCCAAAATATGTTACTGGTTGTTTACCTGTAAAATAAGTTACCGGTATGTTTTTTGGTATTTAACAGTTGTAGGATTCGTTCTTTTTAAAAGTATGTGGGAATTTACTTAGACTATGATCCCCTGAAAGGTGAGCTAAACCTCGCAGGTTAAAGTAACGCGACCTAACCCTATAACCAAACCACAACCAGAACTTATGTTGTTTGCCTGAATGGACGTTTAAGTATACGCTCCACCGTAGGAGGGTCGTCACGGCAATAGTACTATCCGTATACTCAGTGGCTAGAGTCACCTAGCTAATGGTTACAGTAGCATGTCATGAGGTCTTTTCATGCACACATTCCAAGTCTGGGTCCGTACTAGGATACTTTGTCTAATTCCCAAAATAATAGTGAATATGTAATATCAAAAATCAACAGTTGTATAAAAGAAATAAAGCGTTTATAGTTTGATTGCATGTGTTGGCATGCAATTTCTATGTTTAACACCCCTGTGTTTAAAAGTAGAAAACATTTAAAAGTAAGGGCTGTAAACTCACGGTGTTTTGCTCGGTATGAATGCTAGCAGCTGACAGATAATTGCCCAAGGTATGTTAACCTATATACAATAAATGTATTAACATAAATATGTTTGATTTGTTTAATCAACTTATGTTAACAGTTTGTTAGTTTGAAGAAATTGTTGATTTCTTAATAATGTAAGTCGTTAAATTTGTTGGTGATGGTGTGTTGAAATATTGTTATTATTTCCCACGTCGGATACTTTGTTAAATGTTTATACACATATGTAGTCGTATATATATATTTGAACGTCGTTTTGTTCCCTTTGTACATATACTCGTTCTATATATGTATACTGGTGTAAGTATACTTGTTGTATATTATTAAATCATACGTTTGTTAAACATGTAGTCCATATATGTAGATATGTATATATATATATATATATATATGTGTGTGTGTGTGTGTGTGTGTGTGTGTAGTTACAAGTGTTGTAGGTACATATATATGTATATCTATATATATATATAAGTTTTAATTATGTTGTTTACGTATAAAATACTTGTAAGTTTTGGTTTGTTACAAAACTTCCCATTCTATTTATTTCCGTTTATAAAATAAATATATGTTATCGTCTCGAAATTTATCGTTGTCGAGATACCTATATCAAAGTTTACAAATTTTATTTACATCGTATCATTATAAAATTCATTGTTCTTTTAATAAATACCCATGCCGTTAAACGTCCCGGGTCACGTTTTATGTTTTAAATGTTTTGTAGATTATTGGGCTTGGCCCAATTAGTTGGCTCATTTAAATCCGGTCCATTTAGTTAGACATGAGGCCCAATAATGTAAACCCAAGGTTTTTGGTCCAGGCCCAAGTCACAGCCAGTCCAACGAGATAGCCCAACCCAGCCGTTCGGCTTGGGCTAGCTGTTCGGCTAGGCCAGCCATTCGGCTTGGGCCATAAGCCGTTCGGCTGTGAGTCGGCCCAATTCATTTCCGCTCGGCCTAGTCCACGTATTTATCCGGTCCAGTCCAAATATTTAGTCCGTTAACTGTTCGGGTAAAAATTGCAACCCGTTCGGCTCAACTAAACTAGCCGATCGGCTCAGTTTGTTGAGCCGTTCGGCTCATCACATCCAGCCGATCGGCTGGCCCAAGCCAACCGATCGGGTTGGTTCGTCCCTGTCATTTTGCACTCTGTTCATGGTCTGTGTGATATATACATATATATACATGCTTTTGTTTCGAGTTTTTGTTCGATTTTACACATTTCTAATATCATAACATCATATATACATTGTATTTTACTACTTATCATTGCTCCAAATCATGTGTTTATATGTGAATTTTTGAGTTTTAAGCTTCGGTGTTCATAACCCACAATCAAAAATCACCCATTCAATCATCAAACTTTTGTGTTATATACATAGAATTTGAAGCATAATCATGTTAGATCATAAGATAAAATCAAGAAAACAAGAATTTGAAGGATATAAAGTTTCCTTACAATTATATATGACGATGATGATGATACCGCGAGATGTTGATGATGATTATTGTTTATGTTTTTAATGTGTATACTGTTACTACTGCTTTGCTGCCTCTACTCTCACTCGGTGAAGAAAAGAAGAAGATTGAAGATGGAAATGGTTTGTGTGTGTGTGTATGATTACAGAAAGAAGAGGGTGGGAGTATAATATTTCAAACGAGTATGGCTAGTAATAGATACTGCCTCCTCAATTATTAGAGGTTGGTGGTAATATTTGGCCCGTTAATTTCAGGTACGGGTATAATTGGTGCAATATAAAATTTAACATTTTATATTTTTATTTTGTAGATGTTCTCCTGGTTCGTTATTTAAATTTAGAATAATGAGATTTTCATTATTTTAGACGGTTGTACAAATTTGTACATTGAACTGCTCATATCCAATTGGGTGCCAAATTTCAGTCGAATTTTGGGTTCATATTTTGAGGTAACGTTCCAAATACTTTCGAATGAATGAGAAAATTTGAACTTTTCTCATTTTGACCTTTGGGTGCATTTTAAAAAGTGTTTCTGTTCGTTTTATAATATGTTTTATGTTAAACGTATATTTAACTCGTTTTATCTATATGTTATAGATATAATAGTACTCGTAATTAATAATCGAATTATCAATTATTTTAGTCACAAACTTTTGTTATTTATTTTTGTTGGTTTCGTTCTGATATGTTTGTACACGATTATTATTATTAATCACATAATATGTAATACTTTTTGTTTAAAAGTATTGGGCTTGCTAGGCTTATATCACATCGGAAGTTTTATTTTAAACTTAATTCAGGAAATTAGCGTAAGAATGCAAATGCTTAAATGTTAATCAGTACCTAATTTGGAGAGTTGTCATAGATAGATGGTTTGGTGTGGTCGGCGAGAGTGATCCGTGCGGTCATCTGTCGGAAGCAAGAGCGTCTTTCTTTGCGAATTGTTCGGATAATCGACTCAGGATCAGGTGTGAAGAAAAGTGGTTTAGTCCTGGATGACCTGGTCGATTGTCGTTGTATGTTCTAGGAAGGATTTTTTGGTTGGAACAAGGAAAAGAAAACTATGGGTATTTACAGGTGGAACTAAATAGAAAGGTTCGTCAAGATGCCTAAGAGTCTTACAATTGATTCCCCGGCAGCGGCGCCAAAAACCTGATCGGCTCTCTACGATTGGTCAAGGAATCTCTTCCTTGTCATTGCTGACCTTCCAGTCGGGACCGCGCTGAAATGCCCTAAAATCTGAAATATATATATTTTTTTTACCTTCAATTAGGACTCCTCGATCATAAATTACCTTAGAATTCATTTTATATTTATCCCATATTAAATTTTGGACTAAAAACTGATTTTCTGATTTTGTAAATACTCACGCGATCCAAATTTTTGAGCTAGGATCGCGTATCTAAGCACAAAACTTTCTGTTCACAAATTGCACTAATTCACACGATCCAGAAAATTTTCTGGGATCGCGTAGCCATGCCTATTTTGGAAGTCAGCAAAAGTCAATTTTTTAGCCAATTTCAAACACGCATAACTTTTTACTCGTTATGAATTAGGACCTGAAATTTTGCACACACCTTCCCTATAACCATATAAACCTTTTCTCAATTCCACTTTTTCAAGTTTTACATTTTTCTAAGATTTGACCCGTAGACGGGTTTTCGGCTAAATTAGACCAAAAATCTCAACATACCAATTCCCAAACCATGATTTCTGAAACATTGAGCTTTTGACCTCATAACACATATACTAAAACAAAGTTGTGAAGCTATTTCCCACACTCTTAACCTTCCTCTAACTCAATTTGAACCGTGTGTGCTTTTAAAAACCCATTTTGACCCGCTGACTTTAAAGGGCTAATTTGACCTATTCAATAGTTAACCAATAGGACATTTGACTTCCTTACAACCTTTCAATATACATATATAACCAAAATGGCAAGTATACTATAACTTTCCCTTTTACACTTTCTACAACATTTTTATCCATTACATATCATGATCTACTACTAAACCATATAATTGCTTGTCTTTGCTTATACATTTGCAACATGTCAAAAAAATTGTTTAAAAAGGCTTTCAAGGGTTTCAAAATGACAATTAAAAGAGATGAGCTTGTGTAACTTACAACAAGCTTGCAATCCCTCGTCTAATCTTTGCTAGCTTCCTTTCCCTTCCCACTTCCACTTGTACCTACAACATAAACTAAACTAATTAAACACCTTGCTTAGTGAGTATATGTATAACTAATCAAATATGCAATAAAACATACAATAAACAAGGAAATTAGATTACTTCCCTTTTTCTCTTTCAATTCTATATTCGAAAATTCTAATCAAATGTGCACATTTCGAATCTTTCAATTAGCTAACCTTGATTAGCTAGTCTACTCATACCATTAGCTAGCATAACTAGCTACTAATCAAGAACATAACTAACCTTGGTTAGTTATTCTAATCACTTTATGGCTAATAATCATTAACCATTCTAATCACATGTATTCAACATATTCAAATTCTAATAACAACTAATCATTCCATATACTCACCTTGGCTTATTAAATAGCTTGAAATAAGATGATCAAATGATGATAACTCTTCTTTAACACCTAATACACATTCATATAACAAACATAACAATAATTAATCATGCTTTCAACTAATAATTCATCTAATTACTTCTCCCCCACTTGATGTTTACTAATTTCACTTTGACTAAACTAACTAACTTCATTCTCATTATCATACTCATAGCTTTAATACAAATTAAGCTAGTTCTAAGTTATTACTAACTTCTACTAACACTTTACACTTGTAATTCAAACTAATTCATTTATTTTATAAGAAACCCCATAAACCCTAATCATAAGCCATCACTCTTAACATGAAATTGAGTATCTACTCATCATTACTAAGTTAAATTAACAATAATTATTCAATTACAAGCCCTAATTTCGGATTAATTCCTACTACTTAACTAAAACCCATGAAAACCCAATTTCTAGGGTACTTGAAAGGAAGAAGCAACTTACAATAGCTTAGGCTTAAAGTAAGGATGAAGAACTTGATGATTATACCTTGAATTTAAGGATTAGGGATTGAAATTGAAGATCTCTTCTCACGAAAGTCTTTCCATGCCGTCTCCGTTTTGAAATATCTGTGACCCTGCAGCCCATCTACACACTCCTGCTACCTCCTTTTGAGCTTGTCAAGCAGCCGTTGAACACGGATTGAGACAGGTTGGGTTGTTGGATACGGGATCCTCGTAGTTGGCTTCCTCCTTTCCTGCGATTTTACTCTGTTTTATTTTTTTTGTGTTTTGAACTTGTTGAGAGTGTACTAGAACAAATGCACATACTATGTGTCTAAAATCTTTAATGTCCTATACTACACAGTCTGGAATTGAACATCTTTTTACGTTTTCTACTATATCTTATTATTAAAAGATCTATAATTAAAAAGATGTATATATTATTGTACATTAAAATAATACCTTAAAAACTTGGGTGTTACAACTCTCCCCCACTTATTCTGTTCGTGTCGTCATGAACCATTCTTGGTATATCGCGGGGTAGTATATCATCATCCACTCCTCCGGCTCCCAAGTAAATTCTGAACCCTTCCTATGACGCCACTGAATATTAACTATCGAGACTGATTTATTTCTGAGCTGTTTCACTTTCTGATCAAGGATTCTAACTGGTTCTTCTACATAACTCAACTTATCATTTAGTTCTATTTCTATCAGTGGCACATAAGAAGCTTCATCCGACTAAACACTTTCTGAGCTGAGACACATGAAATGTGTCATGAATGCTAGCAAGTTATCCGGTAATTGTAGTTGATAAGCAACCTTTCCAACTCTATCTGTGATTTCGAATGATCCAATATATCTTGGACTTAACTTTCCACGCTTTCTGAACCGAATAATTCCTTTCGAAGGTGAAACCTTAAGCATCACCTTATCACCTATTTGAAATTCAATAGATCTTCTACGCTTTTCTGCATATGACTTTCGTCGATCTTGTGCCATCTTCATTCTTTCTCTAATATGATCAATCTTTTCTGTAGTCATCTGCACAGTATCTATACTACCAAGTTCTCTTTGACCAACCTCACCCTTCCAAATTGGAGTTCGACATTTTCTACCACATAGCATCTCATACGGTGACATTTTAATCGAAGAATGATAACTGTTATTATATGAAAATTCTACTAAAGGAAGATGAATATCCCAACTACCACCAAAATCTATGGCACAAGCTCTGAGCATATCCTCAAGAGTCTGAATGGTACGTTCGCTCTGACCATCAGTTTAAGGATGAAAAGTTGTACTGATATGCAATCGAGTTCCCAAATCTTCTTGAAATTTATTCCAGAATCTAGAAGTAAAGCGAGTATCTCGATCTGAAACTATAGAAAGTGGAACTCCATGTCTAACAACTACTTCTTTAACATAAAGATCATCTAACTTTTCTGAAGAAGAAGCTTCTTGAATGGGCAAGAAAATAGCACTTTTAGTCAAATGGTCCACAATCACCCAAATAGTATCATGTTGCCTTGTTGTTCTTGGCAACTTCGTAACAAAATCCATGGTGATGTGTTCCCATTTCCATACCGGTATATCTAAGGGTTGGAGTTTACCGTATGGTTGCTGATGCTCAGCTTTAACTTGCAGACAAGTAAGACAGTTCTGAACATGTTTAACTATATCGCGTTTCATACCTGGCCACCAATAGTCATGTTTCAAATCACGATACATCTTGGTAGCACCAGGATGAATAGAATATCTGGATTTATGAGCTTCAACTAATAACATTTTCTTTACTTCATTTGTTCGTGGTATCCAGATTCTACCATAACGCGTCTTCAAACCTCTAGAATCATTTACTAATTCTGAAAGTTGACCCGCTAATCGTTGTTTATTTGGTTCATTTGAGGCTAAAACTTCAGCCTGAGCAGCTTTAATGGAATCAAACAAATGAGGAAGTACAGTCATTTGAAGAGATTTTACTGAAAGAACATAATGACTAGCTTTCGACTAAGAGCATCGGCTACCACATTAGCTTTACCAGGATGGTAAAGTATGTCGCAGTCATAATCTTTTACTAAATCTAGCCACCTTCTCTGCCGATTGTTCAAATCATGCTGGTCAAAGAAATATTTGAGACATTTGTGGTCGGTGTAAATGGTAAATTTAACACCATAAAGGTAATGACGCCAAATTTTAAGAGCAAAGACCACAGCTGCTAACTCAAGATCATGAATGGGATAGTTCTGCTTATGTGACTTTAACTGACGTGAAGCATAAGCAATGACCTTCCCACACTGTATAAGAACACAGCCTAATCCAAGTTTTGAGGCGTCACAGTAAACTACCATATCCTCATTACCTTCGGGTAAAACAAGGATATGAGCTTGACTAAGCTTTTCTTTCAACATCTGAAACGCTTTTGATTGCTCATCTCCCCACTTCCAATGAACGCTTTTTCTAGTCAACTGAGTCAAAAGAGTAGCAATCATTGAAAAATCTTGAATAAAACGATGATAGTAGCCAGCTAAACCAAGAAAATTTTTAACTTCAGTGGGGCTCAAAAGTGGGTCCCACTTCACTACTACTGATATCTTGGAAGGATCAACTTGAATACCGTGAATATTGATCACGTGTCCAAGAAATTGGACTTCCCGTAGCCAAAATTCACATTTAAGGAATTTAGCATATATTCTTTCACGCTGAAGTGTCTCTAGAACCTGCCTAAGATGTACTGCATGGTCACTCTCACTTTTAGAATAAATGAGAATATCGTTAATGAAAACTATAACAAAGATATCAAGCATGGGCCGACAAACTCGATTCATCAGGTCCATGAAAGCAGCTGGAGCATTAGTTAAGCCAAATGGCATGACTGTGAATTCAAAGTGACCATATCGAGTACGAAAAGCTGTTTTCGAAATATCTTCTTCCCTAACCTTTAACTGATGGTAGCCAGAACGAAGATCAACCTTTGAAAAGAAACTGGCACCCTGCAACTGGTCAAATAAATCATCTATTCGAGGTAAAGGATATCTACTTTTAATGGTCACTTTATTTAGTTCCTGTAGTCAATACACATCCTTAAGGAGCCATCTTTCTTTTTAACAAACATGACTGGGGCTCCCCAGGGTGAACTACTGGGACGGATAAAACCTTTATCTAAAAGCTCTTGCAACTGTTTCATCATTTCTTGCATCTCAGTTGGAGCCAGTCAATAAGGAGTTTTGGCAATAGGAGCGGCTCCAGGAACAAGATCAATTCGAAATTCCACTTGCCTGTCAGGTGGGATACCTGGGAGTTCATTAGGGAATACCTGAGGAAACTCTTTCACAATTTGAATGCTAGAAAGTTCTGGCACAGATTTAGAGTTATCAACTACGTGTGCCAAAAAGGCCTGACATCCGTGTGACAACAATCTTTTAGCTCGAGCAAAGGTACAAACAGGAATAGATTGCTTCGAACGTTCACCATAAACAGTAACTTCTTTTCCACTAGGCGCTTTAAGAAGAACTACCTTTTCGTGACAGTTAATCATACCTCTATTCTTTCCCATCTAATCCTCTCCAATTACCACATGAAATTCTCCCATTTGCATGGGAATTAAATCTATTTTGAATATTTCGCCTCATATCTCAATAGTACACCCTCTATAAACATCACTAACAATCACTAGTTTACTATCTGCAATTTCAACTTCTAAAGGGTGTTCTAATCTAGCTATTGGAGCTTTCAACTTTTCACAAAAAAAAAGGGACACAAAAGATTTTGTGGCTCCGGAGTCGAATAAAACATGGGCAGGTATAGTATTAATTATAAAGGTACCTGTCACCATGTCATGTGACTCTTTTGCCTCTGTCCCCCTGCCTCTCTTTTCTTTTTGGCTTCCTTCTTTTGCTCATTTCTTTTCATATCTTCCAATCTAACGGGGCAATTAGCCTGTAGATGTGAGATCCTTGTAACAATAAAAACACATACGATAAGGATTAGGACAATTTGCTGCAATATGCCCTGGTTTACGACATTTGTAACACGCGGTGCTCCCTAATTGACATTCCCCAGGATGCTTTCTACCACAATTATTACATTTAGGAAATTCCCGCGCTAGAGGCTGAGATTGACGGGTTGGTGGTTGTGGTTGAGATCTTTGTTGTGACCTCCCAAAGGATTTAAGCTTCTTAAAAGGTTGAGATTGAGAAGTAGATTGTTCAACTTTTCGTTTACTACTAGCATCAGCAGCTTTAGCTTGCAATTCTTTCTCCCGTGTTAACCCTTTATTCATCATCTTTGGAATAGAATCATAAATAGTCGGGTCAACGGATTCTCTAATCTCAACATTTAAATGCCGGTGATAATGATCTTTCATAAAATTTGGATTTGAAGTATACTCTGGACAGAACTGAGATTTATCATAAAACAAATTTGTATACTCGGTCACCGACATCTTTCCCTGATCTATTGATAAAAACTCTCCCTTCAACCTTTCTACTTCTGCCATTGGTGCAAATTCTGCTATGAATCTTTCTGTAAACATATTCCAAGGAAGCCTGGCAGCTCCCTCTGCACCAAGAGTTTTGATTTGAGTATTCCACCAATCCTGAGCACTTCCTTTTAACTGATGAGCTGCA
The DNA here is from genome assembly GCA_963422505.1 of Pseudognaphalium luteoalbum. Lineage (NCBI taxonomy): Eukaryota > Viridiplantae > Streptophyta > Magnoliopsida > Asterales > Asteraceae > Pseudognaphalium > Pseudognaphalium luteoalbum. The sequence goes on along the minus strand of OY730193.1, from coordinate 90,555,373 downwards.
AATAAAACTCGCAATCTTTCCGGACACTCACAAAGCATAAAGGTTTCTTCCATCTTGCTTACCCATCTGCACCTGATAATTGGATCCCTTTCTCCCTTAAACTCTGGAGGACTACAATTGGCAAAATTCTTATACTCAAACTTTTCTTTTTCCCTATTCATTTGACGTTGAGCATTTAAAACTTCACTATTCGGCTGAGGGTTCATTAAGATAGGATGTTTCTGTTCAAATTCTACTAATCGAGTAGTGATTATTTACTCCATACATTCATACACCGAAGGAGCAAATTCTTGTAATGATTGACTAATAACATCTTTTAATAACAACCTGTCTTCTGGATCTAGACTTCTATTTGAAACATTCTCCTCTTGAGTGGGAGAACGAACATTTGAACCCTCAGCTTCTCTATTCCATGGGGTAGTCATTTACTAAAGCAAAATAAATAATCTAATTAGTACTTTAGTAAATATTAAAATGCATAATCATCTAAAACTTTCTAAACTAACTAGCACAACGATTATCTCATCTTTTCTCACATGCTTAGAAACTTTGAATCTCCCATGTGTACTAATGTAATGTAACCCCGTTGGCCAGACGTAGTTACATTAAACTAATTACACATTTCTATTAAAAGTTCTTAAAAACATTTCAAATCAAGGCAAAAATCATTACTATAATCACATATTCATAATACTACTAAAACACAACTATAACTTGCTACTAAACGTTTATAACTGGTTTAAGTTTAGGCAATTCTACTGTGGATTGCTTAAATCTCTTAAACCATCGCTCTGATACCAACTTGAAATGCCCTGAAAATCTGAAATATTTTTTTTTTACCTTCAATTAGGACTCCTCGATCCTAAATTACCTTAGAATTCGTTTTATATATATCCCATATTAAATTTTGGACTAAAAACTGATTTTCTGATTTTGTACATACTCACACGATCCAAATTTTTTTCCTGGGATCGCGTATCTAAGCACAAAACTTTCTGTTCACTAATTGCACTGATTCATGCGATCCAGAAAATTTTCTGGGATCGCGTAGCCATGCCTATTTTGGAAGTCAGCAAAAGTCAATTTTTTAGCCAATTTCAAACACGCATAACTTTTTACTCGTTATGAATTAGGACCTGAAATTTTGCACACACCTTCCCTATAACCATATAAACCTTTTCTCAATTCCACTTTTTCAAGTTTTACATTTTTCTAAGATTTGACCCGTAGACGGATTTTCGGCTAAATTAGACCAAAAATCTCAACATACCAATTCCCAAACCATGATTTCTGAAACATTGAGCTTTTGACCTCATAACACATATACTAAAACAAAGTTGTGAAGCTATTTCCCACACTCTTAACCTTCCTCTAACTCAATTTGAACCGTGTGTGCTTTTAAAAACCCATTTTGACCCGCTGACTTTAAAGGGCTAATTTGACCTATTCAATAGTTAACCAATAGGACATTTGACTTCCTTACAACCTTTCAATATACATATATAACCAAAATGGCAAGTATACTATAACTTTCCCTTTTACACTTTCTACAACATTTTTATCCATTACATATCATGATCTACTACTAAACCATATAATTGCTTGTCTTTGCTTATACATTTGCAACATGTCAAAAAAATTGTTTAAAAAGGCTTTCAAGGGCTTCAAAATGACAATTAAAAGAGATGAGCTTGTGTAACTTACAACAAGCTTGCAATCCTTCGTATAATCTTTGCTAGCTTCCTTTCCCTTCCCACTTCCACTTGTACCTACAACATAAACTAAACTAATTAAACACTTTGCTTAGTGAGTATATGTATAACTAATCAAATATGCAATAAAACATACAATAAACAAGGAAATTAGATTACTTCCCTTTTTCTCTTTCAATTCTCTATTCGAAAATTCTAATCAAATGTGCACATTTCAAATCTTTCAATTAGCTAACCTTGATTAGCTAGTCTACTCATACCATTAGCTAGCATAACTAGCTACTAATCATGAACATAACTAACATTGGTTAGTTATTATAATCACTTTATGGCTAATTGATGCGTGTGAAAGTGTCTAGTTTTATTATTTATAAAGTACAGGAAATACCAATCACTACTATCATACAACCAGGCATGAATACCTGATCGAAATAGTATAGCTATGGTAAGTCCAGGTCGATCTCAGGAACACATGAATGGTGGTTTATTTATATAAATAGGAAATAATAATTAACTAATAAAATAGTAAAAAGGGGGACGTTTTAGTTCCGTGAGAACATAAGATTTGTAATCAAAATTAAAACTAAATAAAAACTTAAATAAGAACAATAATAATAAATAATAGATAACAATAGGAAGGAATAAATAATTATGTAAATAACTCCACTTAGATTCATATATTCCGATTCATTGCACGTTAATTTTTTAATTGTGATTTCTTTTATATTAACTTAATTACAAATCAAAGTATTCAAGTTAAATGTAAATTAGCCAACGGTTCGGGTCTAACTAATATCTATAACCTAGGTTCCAACATTAAACATCGATCCGATGTCGCAAGAATTGTATGTTTCTATTGCGTGCTTTTCCCTAGATTATGCTTTAAGTGTTCACGATTAATTTTGATTGATCCTAGCGGTATGTGTGACACCCGTCAAATTAGGACTAGTAATTGGTGCCTAATCAATTATTAATACATGTAATTAGTTCTGTGTTAGGCTAATTAATGTATCTAGTAATCTATATTGTTGAATATATATAATCATGCGATTTGATTAAGTCGTACAAGTTTCAAACCGAATGTAATACGGTTCAATTAATACGGACGTTGGTGAATAATTTTGCTAAATAATATAAAATTATTTAGTAACGCTATCATATCCAAAAATATTACTTTGATAATATTTCGTATTCGTAACGTATTGTACAAACAAAGGCTACGCGATTAGATTATTAAACGCGCAAGTAAAACGAAACAAGTTATGTTATATAACTCAATTTTTAGGTATTTGGTGAAATGTTTCAAGTGAAATATCGAATAATTATTCGTATTTTAAAACCCACAAATTAAAAGTGGAGACCCACACCTCGGTGGGCCCCCACCGAATCAGCCACAAAGGGTGAGGACATCACCTCCCCACCCTCATTCTCATCTATCACTCTCTCTCTCTACTCCTCCTTTTCTTCCTTTTTCTCTCCAACCGAACCACCACCACCACTTCATTAAAATCACCAAAAAGCACCATTAAACGTCCTCAAAATTCAAGGATCATTTGAAGAAAAACATTCACCTCATCACGATCTACAACGCTATCTTTTCGGAATCTTGATTCGCCGCTTTGTAAGTTTCTGAAAAATACCCGAAACTCATCGATTTCCCTTATTTTTACATGTATATGGTTTCTTTAAGCTTAGAATGTCCCTATAAGGGTTGGGTAAAAAAATCAGACCAAACAGAAACCCGAAAACTCATTTTTGGCTCAAAATTTCGTAAACAGCCTTAAGTGTCGCAACGAAGGTGCAGTATAGCGTCACTTCATGCGTCACTTAAGTGACGCATTGAGTGTCGCTAAAAGCCCTAATCATGCGTCACTTGCATAAGTGCCACATAAAACCCCTTTTTCCCGACACTTACCTCCGTCACTTGCTTAGTGACGCCTAGGACCCTTACCGTCACTAATAACCCGACACTGCTTTAGTGATGCCCAAGTATGCGTCACTCCTTTAAGTGACGCCTAACCGACACTTACACCCGTCACTGATGAAGTGTCGCCACCTTATGCGTCACTTACCTAAGTGACGCCCTAATATCAGAATTTCACATCTTATGCGACACTTCCTAAGTGCCGCCCAAGCTACCTTAGTAACGCCTTAATATGCGTCACTTCCGTTAGTGACGCCCTTACTCAGAAGCTGCCATTTCATGCGTCACTTCCCAAGCGACGCCTAATGCCCTCTAGTGACGCTATAAGTGTCGCATGAAACAGAACCCAAATTTTACTAAGTGTTGAGACCTAAAATTATATCACTCGGTTTCACCCAAATTCAAGTCCATGTGCGTTTTTCACCAAAGCAATTTAGTAGAAATAAAAAATTTCCAAGCTCGACCCCAGCCAGGGGCTTTGCCCCTTGGACCCCGCTACCAGTGGCGCTGCCACCGGACCCCCGTCATTAACGGGCTTCGCCCTTACCCTAGGTTCACGAGTAACGCTGTTACATCTAAACTTTCACACAAAGTGTTAAACTTGTATAACATCAAGCACGAATGCGACACAACTTCTAAAACACATTGGAACTTAGTTTTAGGTATAACACTTCAAAATCATTAAAATAATAATGTGGGATTATTGTTACAAACAATCACCAACGGGCCGTACACATTTTCAAACACTTAAACAAACAACCAAATCGCGGTAATTTGGACATTCTAAGTTAGACGGACAACTACACGGGCAGTCTTTTGAGATGCCTACTCATGTTATAACCATTGCGTGTCTTGGACACCCTCAGGTTACAAGTCTTCGGACATCAATTCCCCACTAGTCAATTCAAATTTATTAAGTTAAACACTCGAGGCTCAGGTGAGTCTCATGGCCCCTATTTTACTGCTTTTCAATCAGGCGTGTGATTACATTGCTCGTTTTATTTTACAATATGAACGCAAGTACAATACAAATCAAATACTACATGAGTTGTTTTCACTAATCATTTCAAAGCCCTCCACAACATAGTTTGGTAATACATCTGTAGCGTGAATGTTAGTATATGATATCATATAGGATTGACAATCCTCGTCTGGGTTAGCACGCACTAACTAGTCAAACGGACGTATTAGCATTCGGGAAGACGAGTGTAGATTAGGCACTCGTAGGAGGCAACTCAGTTAGGTTTCCTTAATTGGACCTGATGCTCAAGTTAAGCTCAGACTATGTGCTCATGGTTGTATAACTTTTATTTTGCTTAATTGCATTTTAAATTCAATTATAAAATTTTGCGGTTCATACAAATATGTGTTGACATACAACCCTGTGAGCTCACCAGCGTTTCGCTGACCCATTTTAGCATGTATCACAGGTGACCAGCAGTAGGTTGGACTACTCAATCAAGATCTATTAGCTCGAGTCAGCATGCAAACAAACAGAGATTTTAGCTGCATTTTTATATTTTGTATAGATTAATTATGTACTTAAATCTCTCATTTTCAAACTGAGCTAATGTAAACAATATTTTGATGTAAACTTTTGTTTTATCAATATCAATGTAAAACAACGCATATAGTGGTCGTTCATTATATCTTTTGTGCTGTGCATATTGATTAGTCGCGCCCCGACCCGATTCGCTTCCGCAACCCGAATTTGGGGGTGCGACAGATTGGAATCAGAGCCTAAGGTTATAGTGAACTAGGTTGCATTTAGTGGGCCTCGACTATGACCGTTAGGCAGTATTCCTTATTAAGTATGATTAGGTTCAGTGGCTACATGGTATTGGTTTATTTTAACATAGCCTGATCAACTATGTACAATTAAAAGAATATGATGTGGAACCCGAAAGGAGTCATGACTGAACATGATACACTAGTTGACTCCGACCACGAGAGAAACCGGGACTCAAACATGTCTGTGTTAGACACTTTAGGCTATCATGTGATATATATATATATATATATATATATATATATATATATATATGTACATATGCATAGATAGGCCTCTCTCACGCTCAATATCTTAGACTATATTATATATATATTATATGAATATAGGGCTCATTCTTTCTAACGCTTTGTCTCAGAATGGCAAACACACCACCCAATTCGTCACGCTCTCATCCGTATGGATCGCGAAATCCAAGGGTAGCTAGGAGGAACACCAGGTTGCCTCGAGCTGACCCATACCCCATTCACTTTACTTTGTCAGATTTAGCCACTAGGCTACATCGACACGAACAACGACTTGATACAATGGATATCGAACTCCAAGAAACCAACGAAAACTGGAGACTCACATCACTCGAATGTATCAATCAAGTCTCCGAAGATCATGAGAATACCGTCAACCACATGGACACCCTTGACAACCGTCTGGGTGAAACCATCGGAACTATAGAGGTTGTCCACAACCAAGTGATTGGCAACCGAAATGAAATTTCCGTCCTACAATCAAGGCTGAACCAGTGCGAGACACGTCTAAGGGAAACCGAGGACGCCCTCCGAATGGTTAGCAGACTTGCAGAATCTGTGGACCATCTCACCACACTACTGCGCCAACTCAATCTACGTCAGGATTAGCTTAGGCTGAACCTGTACTCTATTATGCTTTCATAGGACCTATGTAATTCGACCGGATGTAACAATTCCCGGAACTTTTGTAAAACTTCTAAGTCTGTAGCTTTTGAAACTCGTGATTTAGAATTATCTGTAATCATTTAACATCGTAATATCAATCAGCAATTTCTCTCGACTATCTTACATTGTTAATTTTCACTGTGTGATGTTGTATATTACCGCTTAAATATATATACATCTATTGAATTATCATTCCGGTACAACTTCTCATGTACCTCTTTTTTCTTTCTTGAAGAATCATGCCGCCAAAGAAGAAAAGTTACAGTGATGCCGAACTTGCTGCTATCGTATCTCGAGCAGTGGCCGATGCTTTGGCTGCTCGGGATTCACCTCGAAAATCCCAAAGTAATGACGAAACCCCAGTCATTACCCCTGTCATCAAGCCTTGTTCCTACAAGGATTTTCTCAGCTGTAAACCACTTTACTTCAAAGGCACGGAAGGTGCCATTGGTCTGATCCGATGGATTGAACGTATGGAATCCTTCTTCAACCTCTGCAACTGTGCTGAGGAAAACAAGGTCAAATTCTCTGCCTACACCTTTCAGGAAGGTGCACTTACATGGTGGAACACCCACGCCAATTCTGTAGGCATCGAAATAGCAAACCAACTCCCCTGGGCTGAATTGAAGAAGAAGCTAAGGGAAAAATACTGCCCCGAAGAAGAACTGCATCGGTTGGAGGAAGAGTTCTGGCACCTGACTGTGCAGGGAACTGACATTGCTGGATATACCGCCAAATTCCAGCAATTTGCGCTGTTATGCCCGGGTATGGTTGATCCGGAGGAGAAGAGCATCAAAAGATACATCCGCGGCCTCCCGGAAAATATCCAGGGGAACGTCGCTTCATCCAAGCCAACCACTACTGAAAGTGCTATCCGGCTAGCACATGAACTCATGGAAATGGTTGTCAGCCGTGAGAAATCCAATACATCTTCCTCCAACAACAACAAACGCAAACCTTCTGAATACCACAACAACCAGAACAAGAAATCCAACACCATCCAAGTTTACAACACCAACTCTGAACCCAAACGTGCTTACACTGGGGACAGGCCATATTGTTCCAAGTGCAACTACCACCACGACGGTCCATGCAGTACTCCCTGCAACAATTGCAGGAGGTACGGGCACTTAACCCGAGATTGCCGAGCTCCCAAATCCAATAACAACACCTCTCACAACAATTCCAACCAACCCAAATCCTGCTTTGGGTGTGGAGAAACAGGACACTTCAGAAATGAATGTCCTAAAAACAAGAACAAGGGCAACAACAACAACAACGCAAGGGGAAGAGCGTTCGTACTCAACTCCGGGGATGCCCGTCAGGACCCGAATGTGGTCACGGGTATGTTCCTCCTCAACAACTTATCTGCTTCTATTCTGTTTGATACTGGTGCCGATAGAAGCTTTATTTCTGACGAGTTTTGCCCCCTACTTGACATCGCCCCTGTTGCTCTAGATGTTAAGTACACCGTAGAACTTGCAAATGGTAAACTCATAGAAACTGATAGTGTGATACCTAATTGCACTTTAAACCTAGCCAACGAAATCTTTTCAATCGATCTTATGCCTGTAGAAATTGGAAGTTTCGACGTCATCATTGGTATGGACTGGTTGTCCAAACACCGCGCTGAAATCATTTGTTACGATAAACTCGTTCGTATTCCTCTTGCCGTCGGTAGAACCTTGGTCATACAGGGGGAGACCTGTGGGACGAGACTAAACATCATATCTTGCTTGAAAACTCATAAATTCCTGAGAAAAGGTTATCCGGCAATCCTCGCACATATCATGGAGAAAAAGTCAGAGGAGAAGCGACTTGAGGATGTGCCCATCGTTCGAGACTTTCCAGAAGTCTTTCCCGAAGAACTGCCTAGTCTGCCACCGCCAAGACAGGTTGGATTCTCAATTGACCTCATGCCAGGTGTTGCGCCTGTGGCCCGCGCACCATACCGATTAGCCCCATCCGAACTTCAGGAGCTGTCCACCCAGTTACAGGAACTCCTGGATAGAGGATTCATTCGACCGAGTTCTTCACCTTGGGGAGCTCCGTTCTTATTCGTGAAAAAGAAAGACGGTTCTTTCTGAATGTGCATCGACTACCGAGAGTTGAACAAATTGATCATCAAGAACCGATATCCACTCCCTCGCATCGATGACCTGTTTGACCAACTACAAGGGTCAAGTATTTATTCAAAGATCGATCTTCGGTCAGGTTATCATCAACTTCGAGTTCGCGACACCGATATCCCGAAAACTGCTTTCCAAACTCGTTACGAGCATTATGAATTTCAAGTAATGCCATTCAGCCTAACCAACGCACCGGCTGTATTCATGGATCTTATGAATCGGGTGTGCAAGCCATATCTCGACAAGTTTGTCATTGTCTTCATTGACGACATTCTCATATACTCGCGAAACGAACAAGAACACGCGCAACACCTCAAAACCATCCTAGAGCTACTTAAACACGAAGAGCTTTACGCCAAATTCTCCAAGTGTGAGTTCTGGATACAATCCGTTCAATTCCTTGGACATGTTGTGAATAGTCAAGGAATCCATGTCGATCCATCGAAAATCGAGGCCATCAAGTGCTGGCAAGCACCAACATCTCCAACCGAAGTACATCAATTCTTGGGTCTTGCCGGATAATATCGGCGATTCATTGAAAATTTCTCAAAAATAGCTCAACCACTCACAACCCTGACTCAGAAAGACAAAAAGTTCGATTGGACTAATAAACAAGAGTCAGCATTTCAACTTCTGAAACAAAAGCTTTGCAGTGCTCCGATTCTATCCTTACCCGAAGGCACCGATGACTTCGTGGTATACTGCGATGCTTCTCATCAAGGTCTCGGTTGCGTGCTGATGCAACGAGACAAAGTTATTGCTTATGCTTCGCGACAGCTCAAAATTCATGAAAAGAAATACACCACCCACGATCTCGAGCTAGGAGCTGTCATCTTTGCCCTCAAAATCTGTAGACATTACCTCTATGGCACTAAGTGCGCAATCTTTACCGACCACAAAAGTCTCCAACACATATTCGATCATAAGGATCTCAACATGAGACAACGCCGGTGGGTCGAATTGCTTACCGACTACGATTGTGAGATCAAATACCATCCGGGCAAAGCGAATGTTGTTGCCGATGCCCTCAGTCGAAAAGAACGAACGAAACCACTTCGAGTCCGAGCCCTCAGCATGACTACTCACAATGATCTAAACATTCAGATTCTCACTGCTCAACTTGAAGCTCTGAAACCCGATAATATCAAAAACGAAGCCTTGCGAGGCATGGAAAAACAATTCGAAATCAAGCCTAACGGGATTAGGTATTTCTCAAACCGAATCTGGTTACCCAGTTTTGGAAACCTACGAGACCTGGTGATGGATGAAGCTCACAAGTCCAAATATTCTATCCATCCTGGATCTGACAAAATGTATCACGGCATCAAGGAATTTTATTGGTGGCCGAATATGAAAGCTGAAATCGCTACATACGTCAGCAAGTGTCTTACTTGCTCGAAAGTCAAAGCTGAATACCAAAAACCTTCTGGTTTACTCCAACAACCCAACATTCCTAAATGGAAATGGGAACAAATTGCCATGGATTTCATAACCAAACTACCAAAGTCATCGAGCGGTTGCGATACCATTTGGGTGATCGTCGATCGTCTCACAAAATCTGCTCATTTTCTGGCAATCAAGGAAACTGACAAAATGGAATGCCTCACACAAATCTACATCAAAGAGGTTGTTTCTCGACACGGTGTTCCAATCTCGATTATCTCCGATAGGGATAGTCGTTTCACCTCTCACTTTTGGCAATCACTTCAAAAATCATTGGGTACCCGTCTTGATATGAGTACCGCATACCATCCTCAAACCGATGGCCAAAGTGAACGAATGATTCAAACACTGGAAGACATGCTACGAGATTGCGTAGTTGACTTCGGTGTAAACTGGGAAAAACACCTACCATTGTGCGAGTTTTCATATAACAACAGTTATCACTCCAGCATAAAGGCTGCACCCTTCGAGGCACTCTACGGTCGTAAGTGCCGCTCACCGATTTGTTGGACCGAAGTGGGAGATAGTCAACTCACTGGTCCCGAACTCATTCACGAAACAACCGAGAAAATCTTCGAGATTCAATACAAACTCAATGCCGCACGTGATCGTCAGAAAAGTTATGCTGACGTGAGATGCAAACCACTCGAATTCCAGGTTGGGGATCGAGTACTACTCAAAGTTTCACCTTGGAAAGGTGTCATTAGTTTCGGCAAACGCGGGAAGTTAAATCCCAGATACATTGGACCATTCGAGATCCTCAAGAGGATAGGTCCAGTGGCATATCAATTGCAACTGCCATCCGAGCTCAGCAGTGTGCATCCCACTTTTCACATTTCTAATTTAAAGAAGTGTCTGTCTGATGAGACACTTATCATTCCACTCGATGAAATTCGTATTGACGACAAACTTCATTTTGTTGAAGAACCCGCCGAAATCATGGACCGTGAGGTCAAACAACTCAAACAAAGTCGTATTCCCATTGTCAAAGTCGGGTGGAATTCGCGGCGTGGGCCGGAATTCACCTGGGAAAGGGAGGACCAGATGCGACTCAAGTATCCTCAGTTATTTGCTGACGCTACTTCAAACACGACTTCGAACTAAATTTCGGGACGAAATTCTCCTAACAGGGGGAGAATGTGACACCCGTCAAATTAGGACTAGTAATTGGTGCCTAATCAATTATTAATACATGTAATTAGTTCTGTGTTAGGCTAATTAATGTATCTAGTAATATATATTGTTGAATATATACAATCATGCGATTTGATTAAATCGTACAAGTTTCAAAACGAATGTAATTCGGTTCAATTAATACGGACGTTGGTGAACAATTTTGCTAAATAATATAAAATTATTTAATAATGCTATCATATCGAAAAATATTACTTTGATAATATTTCGTATTCGTACCGTATTGTACAAACAAAGGCTACGCGATTAGATTATTAAACGCGCAAGTAAAACGAAACAAGTTAAGTTATATAACTCAATTTTTAGGTATTTGGTGAAATGTTTCAAGTGAAATTTCGAATAATTATTCGTATTTTAAAACCCACAAATTAACGCGCATGAAATTATTGAAACGTTTAAACAAATCGGGAAAATGAACACTGCACGGAGCGCGAATGCACGGGATTAAAAGTGGAGACCCACACCTCGGTGGGCCCCCACCGAATCAGCCACAAAGGGTGAGGACATCACCTCCCCACCCTCATTCTCATCTATCACTCTCTCTCTCTACTCCTCCTTTTCTTCCTTTTTCTCTCCAACCGAACCACCACCACCACTTCATTAAAATCACCTAAAAGCACCATTAAACGTCCTCAAAATTCAAGGCTCATTTGAAGAAAAACGTTCACCTCATCACGATCTACAACGCTATCTTTTCGGAATCTTGATTTGCCGCTTTGTAAGTTTCTGAAAAATACCCGAAACTCATCGATTTCCCTTATTTTTACATGTATATGGTTTCTTTAAGCTTAGAATGTCCCTATAAGGGTTGGGTAAAAAAATCAGACCAAACGGAAACCCGAAAACTCATTTTTGGCTCAAAATTTCGTAAACAGCCTTAAGTGTCGCAACGAAGGTGCAGTATAGCGTCACTTCATGCGTCACTTAAGTGACGCATTAAGTGTCGCTAAAAGACCTAATCATGCGTCACTTGCATAAGTGCCGCATAAAACCCCTTTTTCCCGACACTTACCTCCGTCACTTGCTTAGTGACGCCTAGGACCCTTACCGTCACTAATAACCCGACACTGCTTTAGTGACGCCCAAGTATGCGTCACTCCTTTAAGTGACGCCTAACCGAAACTTACACCCGTCACTGATGAAGTGTCGCCACCTTATGCGTCACTTACCTAAGTGATGCCCTAAACTCAGAATTTCACATCTTATGCGACACTTCCTAAGTGCCGCCCAAGCTACCTTAGTAACGCCTTAATATGCGTCACTTCCGTTAGTGACGCCCTTACTCAGAAGCTGCCATTTCATGCCTCACTTCCCAAGTGACGCCTAATGCCCTCTAGTGACGCTATAAGTGTCGCATGAAACAGAACCCAAATTTTACTAAGTGTTGAGACCTAAAATTTTATCACTCAGTTTCACCCAAATTCAAGTCCATATGCGTTTTTCACCAAAGCAATTTAGTAGAAATAAAAATTTTCCAAGCTCGACCCCAGCCAGGGGCTTTGCCCCTTGGACCCCGCCAGGGGCTACCGCCCCTTGGACCCCGCTACCAGGGGCGCTGCCCCCGGACCCTCGTCATTAATGGGCTTCGCCCTTACCCTAGGTTCACGAGTAACGGTGTTACATCTAAACTTTCACACAAAGTGTTAAACTTGTATAACATCAAGCACGAATGCGACACAACTTCTAAAACACATTGGAACTTAGTTTTAGGTATAACACTTCAAAATCATTAAAATAATAATGTGGGATTATTGTTACAAATAATCACCAACGGGCTATACACATTTTCAAACACTCAAACAAACAACCAAATCGCGGTAATTTGGACATTCTAAGTTAGACGGACAACTACAAGGGCATTCTTTAGAGATGCCTACTCATGTTATAACCATTGCGTGTCTTGGACACCCTCAGGTTACAAGTCTTCGGACATCAATTCCCCACTAGTCAATTCAAATTTATTAAGTTAAACACTCGAGGCTCAGGTGAGTCTCATGGCCCCTATTTTACTGCTTTTCAATCAGGGGTGTGATTACATTGCTCGTTTTATTTTACAATATGAACGCAAGTACAATACAAATCAAATACAACATGAGTTGTTTTCACTAATCATTTCAAAGCCCTCCACAACATAGTTTGGTAATACATCTGTAGCGTGAATGTTAGTATATGATATCATATAGGATTGACAATCCTCCTCCGGGTTAGCACGCACTAACTAGTCAAACGGACGTATTAGCATTCGGGAAGACGAGTGTAGATTAGGCACTCGTAGGAGGCAACTCAGTTAGGTTTCCTTAATTGGAACTGATGCTCAAGTTAAGCTCAGGCTATGTGATCATGGTTGTATAACTTTTATTTTGCTTAATTGCATTTTAAATACAATTATAAAATCTTGCGGTTCATACAAATATGTGTTGACATACAACCCTGTGAGCTCACCAGCGTTTCACTGACCCATTTTAGCATGTATCACAGGTGAACAGCAGTAGGTTGGACTACTCAATCAAGATCTATTAGCTCGAGTCAGCATGCAAACAAACAGAGATTTTAGCTGCATTATTATATTTTGTATAGATTAATTATGTACTTAAATCTCTCATTTTCAAACTGAGCTAATGTAAACAATATTTGGATGTAAATTTTGTTTTATCAATATCAATGTAAAACGACGCATATAGTGGTCGTTCATTATATCTTTTGTGCTGTGTATATTGATTAGTCGCGCCCCGACCCGATTCGCTTTCGCAACCCGAATTTGGGGGTGCGGCCGTATGACTCAACAATACCTACTAATAATTACTTATTAGCTTATTCATTTTAGATTACTTAGTTATTATTCTCTTAACCTGTCAAACTCAATATATTTAGCAATGATCAAAACCTAAATTCTAATCATCAATAATCAATAATACCAAAGGAAATCAATCTCAATGATACATTCAATCACGTTAAGTAATAACTAATAACCACCAATAAATAAGGATCTACGGATAACATAACTATCTTCAATTAAACAACATAACAAACGTGCAATATAATCAGTCAATAATCATTATCCAAGTTTCATTATTACATAAATACTAAATAATTCAACTTATATTCAAATAAGCATAAACCAGATCATTCAATATCAAAAACGGCGTATGGAATGAATTTCAAGACTTCTTCACCATTCGATCATCTTTTACTCCGCTCCAATCTTTTCTTGTCCATTTTTATTCTTTTAGCAACTTTTCTTCCAAATAAGCTCGTTTTACGTTCCTTTTTGATCCAAGCTCTGATTTAACTCCTAAATGTAAATATGAACGAAATAAGTATATTTTATCAAGTAAATGCAACAAAAGTATACAAAAACTAGGGAATATTATTATATAAAAGTAGTACTATATGATGTTATCACTAATAATCATTAACCATTCTAATCACATGTATTCAACACATTCAAATTCTAATAACAACTAATCATTCCATATACTCACCTTGGCTTATTAAATAGCTTGAAATAAGATGATCAAATGATGATAACTCTTCTTTAACACCTAATACACATTCATATAACAAACATATCAATAATTAATCATGCTTTCAACTACTAATTCATCTAATTACTTCTCCCCCACTTGATGTTTACTAATTTCACTTTGACTAAACTAACTAACTTCATTCTCATTATCATACTCATAGCTTTAATACAAATTAAGCTAGTTCTAAGTTATTACTAACTTCTACTAACACTTTACACTTGTAATTCAAACTAATTCATATATTTTATAAGAAACCCCATAAACCCTAATCATAAGCCATCACTCTTAACATGAAATTGAGTATCTACTCATCATTACTAAGTTAAACTAACAATAATTATTCAATTACAAGCCCTAATTTCGGATTAATTCCTACTACTTAACTAAAACCCATGAAAACCCAATTTCTAGGGTTCTTGAAAGGAAGAAGCAACTTATAATAGCTTAGGCTTAAAGTAAGGATGAAGAACTTGATGATTATAGCTTGAATTTAAGGATTAGGGATTGAAATTGAAGACTTTCTCTTGGCTTCCTCCTTTCCTGCGATTTTTCTCTGTTTTATTGTTTTTGTGTTCTAAACTTGTGGAGAGTGTACTGGAACAAAGGCACGTACTATGTGTCTAAAATCTTTAATTTCCTATACTACACAGTCTGGAACTGAACATCTGTTTACGTTTTCTACTATATCTTATTATTAAAAGATCTATAATTAAAAAGATGTATATATTATTGTACACTAAAATAATACCTTAAAAACTGGGGTGTTACACGCGCGATCGGACGGGTGGTTTTATATTCATTGAGCTAGGGACCTAAGTTTTACTATGGCTAAGGGCAGTTAGCGACAAGTAATGACTCAGGGTCATTCTTAAGATCAACCGTATTGTGAAACCAAGCAGTCAAGACGATCGATTCGATTTAGTAGGGTTTGTAAATAAGAGTTTTGATTTTGGGTTTTTACTTAGGTCCTAAATTAAACTAAATAAACAGAAAAATAAAATAATAGGTGATAATTAGTATGGAGAGGAGTATTTGTTGTGATTTCATTAGCCTAAAGGGGAGATGATGTTTGCGTTTGATATTTTGAAAATGTTCTTTCTAAGTATTTGTGTTCTACTGTTTTAGATACTTTATGGTGTCAACACTAGCACCCTACTATCTGATTCCTCAGATAGCATGTCACTAAGTACTAGGTTGTCATGATTTTGATCAGATCAGGCTGCTCTACCCGCAACACTATTTGTGAAGACTAGTGACCCTTTTTGGAGTTAACTCCTGGGCGCATGAATAAGGTAACAGACCGATATTTAATTTCTGACCGTTCTTTGATACCATAAAGTATTCTAATTCAAATAGAGCATTTAAGAACTAATTCTGAAAGCGTCTGTTAAGTTTTCATCGATGGTTTGTTAGGTTCAGAGCTGGTGGATGACCCAGTGCTGCTCAAAATGTATACACCGACGTCCGTTCTATATCCTGGGTGTATGGTAACCGTTCCCAAAGGATGGTTCCGACACTTACACGAGTACTAAGACATTTTACGGCATTCCATGCCTTGCGCACTAATGCAAGTTAGGGTGTATATACCGACGACCGTTCCGTAGCTTCCATGCGTTTGTACTACACCAGAGGTGGTTCCAGCACTATAATAAGTAATAGGTCATTTTACGGTATTCCACACATGTTGCACATTCAGGTCACTCTGAACCCTCTTAAACTTAGTTTGTATTAAAGCATACCCATCTATGATATAAACCCAGCCCTCACTTAATATTACCCAATAATCCCTGATTTATTCACGTTGTACTATAAATTTCGTTTAGCGGTATTTCCAAAGCTTCGAAATCAGACCATGCATAGATAGCACATATATTTATTTACCCTCGGAACAAGGTTCGCAACTCCTTGTCTTTTAGGGTTTTAACCACGTTTATTGGAGGAAAGGCGATAGTTTAATGAAAAATTTATAATCATAGATGAAAAGTTAAACAGACATAGTTTTCAGTTATATATTTAAATTAACATCATCCCCCATTATAGTGGCTAACTACATCACAACAAACACACAAGCTAACTACTCACTAATCATGGCAATGAATCCTAAATCTAGCATAATAACAATAGCATGCATTATAACAGATAAGGAAAGAGATGACCATGATAAATGCGTAGTTTGAATATAAGCTGAAAGATTACAACGAGCAGGGCCTCGAATATTACAAAAGAACCCCTCCAAGTATCTCTAACAAATATTAAAAAGTAGCCCCTCCGTTAGTCCCGTTAAATATTAACGAGAAACTAACTACTAACTAACTAACCTAAACTAGAGAGAAAGTGTGTCTGTGTGAAAGTGGTGAATGGATTGTTGATGTGAATGGTTTTAATGTTGAGAAATGAGGAGGTTTAAGCCTCTATTTATAGACTTCAAGTTACGATTTTACACTTAACACCCCTTGCTCCAATTTAATACTGAAATACACCCCCGAGCTATGAAATTCGACACCAAGGAGGGCGTATTCGACACCAAAGAGGGTGTATTCGACACCAAATAGGGCGTATTCGACACCAAATAGGGCGTATTCGGTAGCAAACGGGGCGTATCCGGCACCGTAGAGGGGGTATACCACCCCTACAGGGGGTATACGGCCCCAATAGGGGTATACGGCCTTTATAGGGGCGTATACGGCCCCTAGAGGGTGGTATATGGCCCCTGTGGGGGTGGTGTACCCTGGGTCGTGGTCTTGTGTGCTGGATCGTAAGTCTTGTGCACTGGTCGAACTTCGTTTGGCCATAACTTCTTCATTCTTGATTCGTTTTCAGTGTTCTTTATATCCATGTGATCGTAATTACCTAAAGATCATAATGAACTAATCAAAGAATAATTTCAAGGTAATATGCTAAAAAGTTCACGTAGAACGTGATCGTATCGTTTATGCTTTGTTTTGTACGTTAGTTAGCTATTTTACTTGATTTTTGAAGCAATGCCTTATTTTTAGCCTAAATAATGAATTTTGGTGAAAAAGTATTGATATTGAATAATTTCATCCATTTTGGGGCTAACAAGATGGGTATTAAGTACGCAAAAACGTGACTTTTTACGTCCAATCAGTACTCTAGATCAAACGGCAGGGATCGAACATAAGGCGAGCTAGTGTACTCGCTTATGTGATCCTCTGTGAGCCAACCCATACGGCTACAAATCTTGGTTTTGAAAGCTCCCATATAGATATACTTTGTCATCTCAAATGTCATCTCTCTTTGAATCCTCTTGGCTACTAAGAAAGCTACATTCACATTCTTCTTCTAAATCATGGCGTTCATCACAAAGAGATCATCAGCTCCAACAGCTCCTCCTGTTTCTTTCTTTCCATGTAGTAATACAACTAGTAGCTTGTGCAGGAGTCGATGCTCAACTTTGAAGAACGCGGAGGCTTTTACATTTGAATGAAAACTAGTACCCGTTAGATTGTCACAAATCAGCCCATGGTCTTCATTACATGAAATACCCCGTGAACTATCGAAGAATATCTGAGAATGTGTATGCTCCTGTATGTAGAACCCAAGATATACCGCAAGCTCAGCCAAAGACACATGCTGTTTCACCCCTCCATAATTAAAGCTGATTAATCGCTTATCTGTAATATTGGAGATGCAATGGTTGAATTTGTAGGTCAACATGAACTCAATAACTAGCTCTCGATAAATGTCTTCATTGAGGGCGAACATCTTGAACCAAGCATCCATTTTCTCATCATTGATCTTGTATTTCACTAACTTCCTCAACTCACTCTTGTACCCAAGTGCCTTTACATCTATCCAGACGATAAAGTTGTTCTTTCCAAATGGCCAGTTCATCCAATCCTTAATTAGTTTCTTCTTTTTGGCGGAAGTGGCCAAGTATTCCAAAGTAGGATGGATATCTTCAGAAGCATACTTCATCTGTAAAAGACAGTTAGTGCGCATCACGATCATAGATATATGGATTTACTATGTTATTCCAAATTTTAAATAAAAATTCAAAATGTAGGCTTTAAAAATCGAATAATCCATAACCTAGCAAGATACATGTTTAACCAAATCGCAATCTCCAAACCATAAATTTATCATCAATAAGTTTCTTAAGCTATGGTAAATGTCATAAGCATTTTTCTAGGACAAAAGGTCTTATTTTATGAATGATTCCTAGAAAAGGCTTTAAACAATGAAAATGAATTTGTAATTAACTAAGTAAGCATTAAGATTTTAAAGAAACCTTGTAATTACCTTACTTTAATCAAAACTTTGCAATTTACCATAAACTTAGAAAACTAGTGATGAAACTTTGACTATTTTATGTATTTAAAGATATTAATATCAAGTGTTTTATGAAAATTGGTGTTTTATGATGTGAAATTGACTAACAACTTAACGTTTCATCTTTAAATGGCATAATTATAATATTGGTTCCTTAGAAATATGACTTGCTATTTAAAAGTCTCAAACACTTTATTAACTAAAATGATGCAACTTTCATATTGCAACTAGTCATTTTAATCTTTTTAAGAACAAGATTCAAAAATTCAAGTAAGCTTTATCATGCCAATATTTGCACAAGTATCATTTGATTTGTAAAATATTTTAATTAAAATAATGACACTTTGTAAATTCTCATAAAATTGCTTACTTTAATTCTTGAAAGTCTTTAAACCAGTCATCTAACTAACTTAAAACTAGTTTATTCATGTTCAACACATTATTATAAGCAACTTTCATCAATAAAAGTCAAACATAGGCAATTCTAGCTAAAAAATTAACAAAAAAGTCAAAGTTCATTACTTTGAAAATCAAAATTCATCAATCTCTCATGAAATTACTAGATTACTATCAAAAATCATCATACAAACATTCAATAGCAAGTAATAACACCTAAATCTCTAATCTTTAGCCCTAAATATCGAATTTCAAATTGAAACCCTAACTTTTGGGTAAAATCATGAACTAGAGATTTTAAGTTAGAAATTTACCTTAGAAATGATGCAATGATGATAAATGAAGCATACAAGTAACGAAAATGGAGATTATTGACCTCAAGACCTTCAACAATGGTGGATTTTTGGTGATGGCATGGTGGTGGGGATGGTGTTTGGCCGAAAAAGAGAGGAGGGGAGGGAGAAAGTGAAAAATGTTTTCATTTTTTGCTTTTTAACCTCATCGCCCATTTTTACTTTTACCTTTTTACCCCAAGTGGTAATTTAGTTAAAGTAAATGGTTATTAGGTTAAAAAGAGTTTATTAAAAACTTAAAATATTTTTGTGTTCTTAAAAATTTTAATCTCATTTAAAAGTTGTTAAATGTTTCTAATTGTTTAATTGAAGTTAAATGATTAAACAAAATTTAAACTTTGCGTGATAAATAATGAGATAAAAATTTAAAGAACATTTTTAAAGACATTTTAAATTAAAAAGAAAAATTTAAAATTTAAATACCTAATTTTTATGCAGAAAGTAAATAAACTGAAAATTTAAACTAATACGCGATTAACTAAACTAACTACTAAATTTATTTATTAAAATTGGGTTGCCTCCCAATAAGCGCTTTGTTTTAAAGTCAACGGCTCGACTTTTCCAAATAATTAATTCGGGGCCCGAGGCTGAGGAAAAGTATAACGAGGAATAAATGAAAATTGAAGCACTTTAGTGATATGATAAATTAGGTCGGCAGAGTTTACGAAAAATAATTCAAATTTATTTAGAAAACTTCTCTCCTCGTGTCCTAATTTTATAAGTGCATCAACGAAATTATTAAATTCCAGTTTAACTTTCTTGGGATTTGAAATTCCATCTCGTGGTCCGTCGTCTAAAAAGTTAAGATCATGAAGTAACTTTTCCAATATTTTCAAAAATTCCTTTTCTTCTTTTGAATCAGGATTTTCGGTAGTAGCGTGACCAGCTACCGATAATTCTTTAAAAAGTAATTTTTGTTGAAGCGTGAAAGGAAATTTTGATTTTTGAAATAACTGAGTTAGCTTAATGTGAATTTCTTTCCGTTTTTCACAGAAAGATTTCTCAATAGCCTCCTCAGTTGCATTTGGAAAAATTTCTATCAGTTTATTGATTAAATAGAAGGCAGGATTAACAAAGAATGGTATTTTCCCAGGGAGTAAGATTGGAATTATAGGGTCACGCTTTATCCAAAATTCAAGCTCACTAATCAGATCTGAAATATACCGATTAATCAGTGTTGATGAAACAGGATGGTAATCAGTATTAGCAAGTAATTTCATTAACAGGTCTAGGTCTGATATTAGTAGTAGCTCATCTTTTCTAGTGTAATTAGCGCAGAGTCCTAAAATTCTGTTATCGATAGTCACGAAGGTCTTTCTTTGGTCAACCGAAAAGGGGAAGTCTGATATTTTAAGGTATTTAAAAAAGTTGGCACAAATATCTATCCTCCTATCTGGTTTAAAAGAATTTCTGACATGACGTTCGATTTCAGTCTCGGGTGGAATATCTATGATTTTAATGATGTCAGTGGGCGGTCCTTCTAGTACAGTTTTAGCTATGGTGCACTTAGGTTGGAATGGACATCTTTGAAATGGTTCATCTATGTAGGGGGTTCCTGATTTGAATGTATGATTTTTCCAAACATGAGAGATGCTTATCTTGTGAATAAGTTCTCAAAATGTCAGGGAGATCATATTCAAAGTATTCATCCAAGCAGTGAAGGAGTTCATTTCTATCTAATCCTAACATGGGTGGATAAAAGTAAACCTTAGTGCCGAATGGTACTTCTTTGGGAAGGTTAGGTGGCCTAACATAGTGTGGGTATTTGGCCAGAACTGAAGAGATCTCAGGGTCAAGGGTAAATTGACTACTTGAAGTGTGAGTAACAGAAGTTGATATCTTCTGCAGAGATTCCTCTACTTCTAGGTCAAAGTGTTTTTGCCTGATGTCCATTTCTTGGACGTTTAAGATTTTCTTGACTTTGAGGTATGAAGAACAAGAAGAGTTATCCTCTAATTCTTTTTCCAAAAAATCAAAAAATTCAGAATCATCTATTGCCATCATCTCATCTGCTGTCTTGTAAGAGAGCAGAGAGACGTGGCTAGAAACCGAATGAGATGGTTTTTGATTTTTCATATTTGTATGGTTTTTGTGTTTTAATAACTAAACTATTCTAAAAAAGCAGTAACTTTCGAACAAGTTAGGCTTGAATGAAAGGTTCTCCTAAGGGCTTCTAACTTAAAGGTATGTTTTTCAAATCACAACGCTCGTCGATCCCCGGCAGCGGCGCCAAAAACCTGAATACGCCCCAACGGTCGGTCAAGGAATCGCTCCCCTGTCGTTGCGGACCTTCCAGTCGGAGGCAGGTGATCAGTGGGTTTTAAATTTATAATGCTAGGAAGCCTAAGTTTTATTACTACCTACTGCTCTAAGAGTATTTAGGGTAGTAAGCGGTAAGTCTGACTCAGGTGTCATTCTTAAAATCGGGGCAAATCGAAATGAAGTGAATACCTTAAACAATAGAAGCTAATAGGATGGGTTTAAAAGAGCAGGTAGGGTTTTTTTTTGTATTTTCTAAATTAACTACGATACAGAAAAGTATAGTAAATACTAAACTACAGATAGGGTAAGCAGATAGATAGAGATTGTGATTGCTGAAGTTTCAATATTCAGGTTTCGGGATGATGTTCATTATAAAAGATGATTGGAGACTTTTATTTAATAAAATTAACAGAGGTTTGGTGTCAACACTAGTATCCTACGATTTAAGTGGAAAACCTAAGTCGCACATCATTGAATACTAGGTTATCATGAGTCTGATCAGATCAGGCTGCTCAGTACCCCAACACTGTCTGATGAGGACTAGTGACCCGTCTTGGAGTTAACTCCTGGGCGCATGAATAAGGCAACAGACTGATATTTAATTTCTGACCTTTCTTAACACCTAATTCTAATTGATTTTATTAAGGGTCGTACTATTGCTTGCTAATGTATGTTAAACTGTCAGTTATGTTGAATCAAGGGGTTAAAGCATCCTACACTATAGATGAATGTTTGCTTTCTTTTCAAGATCCCTTAGATTTAATCGAGGAGCACAAATACTTCTGTCAAGGTGTATACCCTCCATTGCGATCAAACGTTCATCCCTAGGTTCGTTTCACGGTGTATACTATGTTTTTCAGCAGTTCCACATCTTTTATATACACCTAGACCATGTTCAGGAAAGGTGACTTCCAGGTATCCACGGTGTCATATGCTTACGACCGGTCCGTAGCTTCCACGCATTTGTACTCCACCAGTGGTGTTTCCAGCGCTATACTAAGTATTGGGCCGTTTTACAGCATGTCCACAGCTTCATACAAAAACACAGATAACTATCTACCGACACTAGGGTTGATCAGGTCCTAATACTAAAGTAATAGTCACGTGAAAGCTTGGAAAGGGTGGAATGGGTGGTTTAGATCTACCGCTTGAAAAGTTTAACCCGATACATAACATAACAATTTCCAATCACATATTTAATTAAAGATTAATTTAACATCATCCCTACTCCTAAATATCTACATTACAACAATCACAATATTACACTACTCAATAAACATGGCAATAAGTAAAGCACATACCATAATATTACGCATGGATAAATCAGACATAATAACAGTATGAGGGAATAGATATCACCGGATAATAGAGCAGCGTAACAAGAGAATAGAACTTGCAATCCTTGAATAAAAGCTTGAACACCAATACTCTTTGATTACAAAAGTTAATCTCTACTCTAATCTACTAGCTACCCACTAACTACTCTCTAACCCTCTAGAGAGAGAAGTTAGAGAGAGAAACTAACTAAGAAATGAAAATACAAGAGAAATGTGTGTGAAAGTGTAAGAATGAATTGTGTTGTGATGGATTTGAATTGATTAGAAATGAGGAGGTGAAGGCCTCTATTTATAGGCTTACAAGTTACAATTTTACACTCAACACTCTCGTTTCCATTTAACACTGAAATACACCCCCGAGCTATGAAATTTGACACCAAAAGGGGCGTATTGGATACCAAAATGGGCGTATTCGGTAGCAAATAGGGTGTATTCGATAGCAAACGGGGCGTATCCGGCACCATAGAGGGGGTATACCACCCCTAGAGGGGGTATACCACCCCAATAAGGGCGTATACGGCCCTGTAGAGGGGGTATATGGACCCTTTAGGGGGGTATACGGCCCCTAGAGGGGTGGTGAACCCTGGGTCGTGGTCTCGTGTGCTGGATCTTAAGTCTTGTATGCTGGATCGTAACTCGTTTGGCCCTATCTTCTTCGTTCTTGATCCGTTTCTGACGATCTTTATGTCCACGCGTTCGTATTTTCCAGACCTACATTTGAAGATACTTATCAAGTCCCAGATTAGAGTTTTACGATAAAATAGCGTGTCGAACGAATTATGCCTTTTTAAGTGTGTTTTTCGTCCATTTACCGTTGTTTTTGAAATACTTATAAAGTTTTGACATTTTTAACAAAATGTGGCAAATGTGGACTTTATTGGCATGATTTTGTTAATTAAGTGCTAAATATGAGGTAAAAGATGTGCATAAAACATGACTTTTTACGTCAAATCACCCTACTAATTAAGACCCCATTAGCATGTCACACCGGGAGCTAGGTTATGGTAACATTACAAAGTATTTAGAATAATAAGCAAAATCTTAATTATGGTTTAATAATACTTTCATATGAACGGGAACAAAATCTTAAGGTACTAGACATAACTGAATCATATAACGATTCCTCATCATCCTAACATATTCGTATATTTAAAAAGTTCATTTATGACTTTAAACTAGCCCTTTCTTAAGACTACCCAATAAATCCCCTAATTATCCACAGCGTTCCTCACTTAAAGTGGTTCCACCGCTTCAAACCTTGGCCATGTCTTGTCCTATGATAATCCCCCATGTAGCCTTGCGGTTCCATATTTTCATACCTTTGACAAATTATATTGACACAGATGACTGACTACCTTTCAATTGGACGTCGTTAAAAAGTGTTGTAATCACGTTTATTAGTGAAAAGCCGATTAGATTAAATTGAAGTTTAAAAGTCTATTTAGAAAGGTTGATTAAACTAGGTTTCTCATTTTATATATTAGGCCATAATATAACTACATTCGGTCGTTACTCGACTTCCATACATTTGTACTCCACCTTGAAGTGTTTCCAGTACTATATCGAATAACAGTCGAATAGGGGCCGTCATATAACTTCGTAACATTGTACCGTTTTGTAATATGACTACTTTCGTCCGTTCCTCGACTTCCATACATTTGTACTCCACCTTGAAGTGTTTCCAGTACTATATCGAGTAACAGTCGAATAGGGGCCGTCATATTACTTTACGATAATTAAGACCGTTTATATTTTACCACTATGATGATACTAAGACAACTATCAAACAAGAACATGCAATAAGACGATCAAAGCAATACTACCGATCTTTAATATTTAATTATAAATCATCCCAAAATTAACTAACTACATCGCAAGCCAACACAACAAGTATACTACTCTCTAATCATGGCAATAACTAAATCTAGCATAATCAATATAAACGTAATTAATTAAGATATATAAGGATAGAAAGAACCAGGATTAAATGCGAGAGAGAATAGACTTGAATTAATTGACACAATTTCGAGCATACACCGAAGATTATAATGCGTTCTTTGCTTTCGTTCTATTCTAAACAAGTTTCCTAAACTAGCCTAACTAATTTGGAATAAGAACATAGAGGGAGAAAGTAGAACTAATAATTAGAGAGTGAAAGTAGAACTAATAATTAGAGAGTGTTATTAGTCTAAAGAAAAGTATAGAAGGTGTTTTTCCTAAGAAATGTGTGTTAGTAATGGTGTGTCTTGAAATGAACCATGGAGCCTCCTATTTATAGGAGAAAATTGGTGCATTTTAGCAACTTGGGGCATATGTTAGCAAAAGGTGGAAAAGTTGCTAGCACATGTACCCTAAAGCGCGTAAAGGTCTAGCACGTGTACCCTAGAGTTGCGGAAAAGGCCTAGTACGTGTACCCTGTGAGTACGAGCAAGGACGGAAAAGAGGACGGGGGACGGGGGGCTGCCAGCCGGCGGCGGCTGCATGGTGGCCGGCGGCGGCTGCCATGCACCCGCCCCGGTTCGCCGTCTTTCGTTTCGTTTCTTAATTCATGCGTATCTTCTTTGTTATGCGTCCGTTTTTGTCTATTCGTTTTGCGTTGGATTCGTTTTTCAAAAACTAAAACTTTGATGAAAAGAAATCCCTGAAAAGTGTCTCTTATCTTTGCATGTCTCGTACGAATTGTTTGAATCTTCCGGCGTATGTAGAATCTTCATTCTTCATCCTTCATCCGTTTTTGTTGATTCTTTTTCTGTTAGGTTCGTATTTTGAAAACGAACATCTTGGATAAGATGGATCTTGGTGATGGGTACTTTGCCTCTAAATCTTGTCTTGATGTCTTGAATCTTCAAACGTGTGTGGAATCTTCGTTTTTCATCCGTTTCGCTTGATTTTTCTCGTGCAACTCCATTTTGACCTTCTTGGAAAAGTTTAATAGATTTGTACATTATCTGAGTTTATTTGCCAAGTATTGTTCCAGAATGAGAGAGATATCGGTAGTAAAAACGTGACTTTTTACGCGATATCAAAACCACCAATCGAATCTGATCATCCACTCCATTACCAACGTCACGAAAAATCACCATCACAACGCAACCGGCCTCCCGCTGTGTCGTCACGTCACAACCCACTAGAAAAAAACCCTAACATGTTTAATCTAGAATGTAACTCACCAAACACACAAACTTTGCCCGCCTAGTTCTTCGTGATCCAACAAAAAAACGTGTTAGACGATCTCGATAATATGTTGCAATGAAATCCTAAACCGTATCGTTACAATCGTTCCTCCTGATGATTTTCTTTAACCGAATCTAGATCCACTCTGATTATGTGGCCACAATAATCTTAGCTCTCCATCTTCAAATAAAACCCTAATCATCAACAAACAATCTTGATCATGCTTTCATCCGTCATCGTTCCCAATCGCTCAACCTTGATCTCTGATACCAGTTGTTAGGAATTTGCAGCAGAAACATCCAACTAACAACAACTAGTTGCTAGCAAAAAAACAAACCCAACAAACGCTCGTGTAATTGCGTTACACCCACAAACAATAAACGGATAAATAATTGCAAATGTAGCAATCAAAACAAAGCAACAAGATAAAGAATCGAACAATACGACACAAAAATTTAACGTGGTTATGTCCAATCTTCAACTTGGAGATTGGTTTAGTCCACGGAGCCAAACCAAAGAGTTTTCTTTACTATTACTTTTATGGCTCAAGGATTACAAATACAATAGGGTTATATTTATAGGGGATAAATAACTTAACGAATAAGCTAAATCTAAACCCTAGCCCACCCATTAATATACACAAGCCCAACATGTATCACCTCCACAATTATCTGTCAGTCTGTCGGAACTCAGAATACATTAAGTTGTAAGACTAACTGCATGCTTACGCAAAGCAGTACACAGTTAGTGGTTCAATGTATGTCAGTTTGTGAAAGGTGTGCAGACCAACTAAGTTCATCAAACTTCCAAAGATCAGCCTCTCGAGCAAGAATACGATTAAAGGTTGCTAATAATGTATAATATGTCACCAGAAAGCTAGTAGCTACTAGCTAGTACTCCTTGACCTCCTCTAACTAGTTTATGAGTCTTATCCCAAGTATTTCTTTCTCTTTAACCTATCTAGTAATGCTTTTCTGTAGTACTGAATATTATTATATCTCAAATAATATATAATGTCCAAGTTAAATTATGTGTTTTATTGGGAGTTTTATACTTCATATTTTTGGACAGTAGCTAACCAGACCTTAGTTTGAGAGTACAAGTAAAGAGATGAAAGTGAAATTTATATAATTATCAGTGTATGTTTGAAAGACTTATTTCTATGATAATATAATTTCAAGTCAATATGAATAATGGTGATGACTTAGAACTTGAGTTAAGTATCTGAAAATGCATCCAACTTGTCCTGAACGTCTATTGTATGTATCATACTTACGGGAGGTGTATTTAATGCATCCAACTTTCAAAAACGATTCATTGTATGTATTTTGATGACGTGTCATCTTCTAGGGATGCCACGTGGCATCGTAAATGGCCGACACATCATCAAAATACATACAATCGTAAACGGCTGACACATCATTAAAATACATACAGTAAACTGTTTTTGAAAGTTGGATACATTAAATACACCTCCGGTAAGTATGATACATACAATAGACATTCGAGACAAGTTGGATGCATTTCTAGATATTTAACCCCTTAGGACTTTGTAGACGTAGTTTGAAACATTATCAAATAGCCAATATGAAAATTGGTGATGACGGTAAGTCGGTAACCTGGCCTAACTAAATGTAATTTTAGAAGTTGACACTTAAGTTTTAATTGGTTAGAACCATTCATAATGATGATAACTTATATTTACCATTGTTCCCAAAAATTATCTTACAGGTAACAAGTTGTGGACTTGGGAAGATTATATTCTTCTATTTGCACTACTAGAGTTACACCATATAGTGGTTTGTGACTTATTCATTGATAACAGTTCGTTTCTAAGAATGTGGGATGAAACAGACGCCCTTATGGTGCTAATGCAATAAGATACCAGATATGGCTATCTTTATATAGGCATAGTAGATACTTTTATGTACCAGTTATTTTACTAACAAATTACAGTTATGGTATACAAAGTTATTCTTCTCATTTTGTGGTTTTTGATATTGATACTTGTTTTTTTGGCAAGTTAACATGATATAGTATACGGTAAGTAATATGAACTATTAAGACTTTGTTTACTACATGTAATATAGGTTTACCGAGTTAGCGTAGACTTCAACTTTTTGATTGTAAATTTTGCTTATCAGGTTGTTGTAGTGATTATTGGAACAATATTTGCAGCACAACATAAAAATAAAGTGAAACTTTTCGAAGACGGAACTCAAATTGCGGAGCATATGGTCCTAAATTTTAAGAAATAATCGCCAACTTATTGGAGCATACACGTATTAAGTTTCTACAAAACAGAGGTAAAATATATTTTTGATGTAGAACACTAATCTGTACTAATTATATGACGTGGAATAAGTGACGTGGCATAAATTAAATGATATGGAATATAAATTTGGGGTAAAGTAGCAGGTTCTCAAAGTGACTAAAATATAATGTCTTAAGATGCTAGGTTATTTCGTTAAGTTTTCTTTCTTATGGTGAGCTTGTTACAAACTAACAAAGAATAACTGAATGATCAGAACGGATTTTTTTTAAGAGTACTGTTACGCCTTTAATGGATTAACCAATTTCTGAGCTATGCGATCAAAGGTGAATGTTTGAATTGTGAAATAAAAAATATTTTGGTCATGATAGGTTGAACATGGACCATACCCGACAGACGTTGGTCATCATAGTGGCCGAATTTTACATTTGTTATATGTGAACAACGCATCTCAAGAGAAAACAAGAAACACACGTACAATGTCTGGAAATGAGTTTGTTTTGGAGCTACTAAGTGGAATTAATCGACAATGCATTGTGTAGAATGATTTCATTTTGGAGCTACTAAGTGGAAATAATTAACAATGCATTGTGTTTATACACGTCACATGATTTCATGTATATGTTCGACTAATTGCATAAACTACAACAAGAAGCTCGTTAAGGTATAGTAATAATAAACTTGGTAATGTATTGTTTATTATAGGTGGCGGTAAACGTTATGCATGCTGTCGTTAAACATTGGTTCCAACACTCAGCGGAGACAACTAATAGGGTTTTCAGAGTGGTCTCCGATGCAATGCTTGAGTTTGCTAAAGGAGTTACAATGTTATAGTACGTACATCATTTAGTCCTAGTAGGTCTAGGCATTACTGAACCCAATAAGAGGTTACGACAAGTATATAAGGTAAATAATAGATATCATAACAACTATAGATGTACTATGATACTTTGTTTAATGTATTATAAGTAGTAAGTTCATTGAAGAGAGCGGTTGGTGTGCTCTTTTGATAGACACTGTTATTCCTGCTATGGAGAATTAATGCTGCCAAACTGTTTTGGCACTTTGAGATATCTACATGGTCTTTACCTTTATTGTAGCTGGCCTAATGGAAAGGGATAGCCTGATTATTCACGAGTGTTAGAGCCTGGCTATAGCAGATGTTGAATTTCCACTTACTCCATTAGGTATATTTTCAACTCAAAACTATTTGTTACATGACGAATATCTTTGATTTGTATATTGGTTGGTACGTATGTATTACTCATTATTTTCAAATGTTATAGATACATACTCGATGATTTATGACACCATATATATTGCAATGTAAGGTATTCGCTTATAGATTTTCGTTAAAGATGTACAGTGAATAAGAATGAAGGGTTCAATCATATGCTCTTGCAAAACTTAAAAAAAAATCCTTAATGCACGTTTTCTGGTTTTGAAGAAAATAATTTGTCCTTATATTAGACAGAGAGATTGCTATCACGTACTTTGGATTCATAATATTATTCAGAGAGTAAACGTAAACGATAAGTGGTTTGATGAATATGATATGAGGAGATGATACACCATGATGAAAATAAATAAGAAGATGAAGATTAAGATGCAGAAGAGGTCGAGAAGAGTGAAGAAGAATAGGATGATGCATGTGATGATCCTCACGATCCGGTTAATTTGCGAGAGGAAATTGCAGGACAAGTAATGCGTGATACAAAGTGAATGTTTGAACCAACCACTTGAGTAAATTACATTCCCCGTCCCTGTACTATGCACGTTATTTCACTTCCCGTCCTTGGGTCGAGTTCTTTGCGGGTTATTTCACTCCCCGTCCTTGGGTCGAGTTCTTTGCGGGTTCAGTCCTTGACCCGGATTTTTATTTCAGTCCCCCCTCATCCACATATATCCATACGAATTCACTAAAATACCCTTAGTTATTTATTTATTTGTTTAAAAATAATAATATAATAATAATTAATAAATGATGATGTTAATATATTTAACCATTTTTGCAAGATGCATCACGTAATTCATATCTTATCTGTTTTCTTGTGGTCCATCATCACCTGCTCTTTTTTAATCCGATGAACACCATTTTTAGAACACAAAATTCACACCAAATTCATCTATCTTATTCTTTCTTTAAGATCCTTTTATTTTGCAAGCCTACTTTGAGATCTCAACTTTCCCTAATTTGTGTATCGTTTGGTTATTAATCATGACCTAGAAGTAGCAAATAGGAAAAGTACCGGAAATTCCTTCACCGGAACATCGTTAGTCGTTAATGGCGAAGACGGCACAAGATGAACATCGATAATGGTGACAATGGCGGATGTCGGTGGTGATGGCACTGGTGTGGACAATCACCATCTACGAATGAACCACCACCATCTCCATTTGCACAATCATTACTAGCGTGCCATGAAGGTTTGCAGATTTAGATTTGATTTTTTAGATTAAGGATTTCAATTTTTAGGGTTTAAATAGTGGTGAAACGTGTTATGCTTGATTTGTTCGGGTTTGTACGAGTGTTTGCAGGTAGTGGCTGACAACTATGTATATATCCATCGATGATGGGATTGGCCGGCGATGATAAAGGTGCTCGACTGTAACACCCGCCAAATTAGGACTAGTCATTAGGTCCTAATTGTTTTTGTAGTACATGTAATTAGTACTGTGTTAGGCTAATTTGTGTATCAAATAATATATATTGTTATATATATACAGTTGCGCGATTTGGTTAAGTCAAGCACGTTTTAAATCGAATGTAATTCGGTTCAAGTAAATACGGACGTTGGTGATCAATTTTATTAAATAATATAAAATTATTTAATAACGATATCATACCCAAAAATATTATTTTGATAATATTTCAATTACATTTCGTATCGTATAATAAACATCTACGTGGCTTAAACATTAATCACACGAGCAAACGAAACCAATTAAGTTTATTAAGTATTTGGTAAAATACTTCAACACAATATTGAATAAATAATTGTATTTTAAAAACTTATAACTAAACGTGTAAAATAATTATTTAACGCAAAACGATCGAAAAATGAACGCTGCACGGAACGCGTACGCGGAAGAACGAAAAACTGGTGAAGCCCACACTTGGTGGACCCCACCAGCCGCCCCCGCCCCCCTCTTCCCCCTCCTTTTCTTCCCTTTTTTCCTTTCTTCTCTCTCACTTTCACATTTCTTCTTCTTTCTTTTCGCTCTAAACCAAACCACACCACCATTACTTAAACCTCACTAATAATACCACCAAATGACCTCGAACTTCATCACTCGTTTGGGCAAAAAGGACCACCTCGCAACGATCTACGTTTCTACCTTTCCGAATTCTCCGCGCGACGATTTGTAAGTTTCCGACAAAACCCGAAACCTTTCGATTCCGAGTATTTTTAAGTTTTAGTTGTTCCTTTAAGCTTAGAATGTCCCTATAAGGGTTGGGTAAAAGAATCAGACCAAACGGAAACCCGAAAACTCACTTTTGGCTCAAAAATTCGTTAACAGCCTTAAGTGTCGCAACGAAGGTGCAGTATAGCGTCACATCATGCGTCACTTAAGTGACGCATTGAGTGTCGCTAAAAGCCCTAATCATGCGTCACTTGCATAAGTGCCGCATAAAACCCCTTTTTCCTGACACTTACCCCCGTCACTTGTTTATTAACGCCTAGAAGCCTTATCCGACACTTATATCCGACACTTATGGAGTGACGCCACCTTATGCGTCACTTACCTAAGTGACGCCCTAAACTCAGAATTTCCAATTTTATGCGACACTTCCTAAGTGTCGCCCAAGCCACTAAGTGACGCCTCACTATGCGTCACTTCCATAAGTGACGCCATAAGTGACGCCCTTACCCAGATTCTGCTATTTCATGCGTCACTTCCTAAGTGACGCCTAAGACCCTAAGTGTCGCTATAAGTGTCACATGAAACAGAACCCTGATTTTTACTAAGTGTCGAGACCTAAAATTTTATCACTTGATTTTACCCACATTCAAATCTTAGATGCATTTTTCTCGACCCCAGCCAGGGGCCAGCCCCTTGGACCCCGCCAGGGGTTGCCACCCCTGGGACCCCGCTAACCAGGGACGCTGCACCCGGACCCCCGTCACCTAATGTTTGTAAATACTTTTTAAGTATAACACTTCGACTTAATAATAATATTACTGCAAATAATCACCAACGGGCCGTACATGTTTTCAAAACTCGAACTTACCAATCAAATCAAATCATTGGACATTACAAGTTGGATGAACAACTAGCGTAGGTTATCATTTAAGATAGCTACTTAATTTATTCAACCTTGCGCGTTATAAACGCCCGGCAGGTTACAGTCTTCGGACACGCCATTTTACTTCACCACATTTGCTTCATTGCAACTCTTCAGGCTCAGGTGAGTCTCATAGCCCCGACTTTTTACTGTTTTTTCTCCCGGGGTGGGAATACATGCTCTAACTGTTTTACACGTGAACACGAGTACAAAATTCGCTATATTCTGCATGAGCTGTTTTCTAATTACTTTTAAGTCCTCTACGATCATAGTTCTGGTAATACTTTATGTAGCGCGAAAGTTAGTGTATGGTACCATATAGGACTGACCATCCTCGTCCGGAACAACAAGCACTAACTGGTTAAACGGACGCATTAACTTTTGTTCATACGAGTGTGGATTAGACACTCGCTCGGAGGCACCCACGATCAGGCACTTTAGTGTGATCCTGACACCCACGTTAAGCGCAGACTATGACCTCATGGCAGACGTATACATTATTTGATTCATTTCAAACAATCATTACTAAATCTTATGGTTCACACTTACTTTATTGCTACGCAAACCTATGAGCTCACCAGCTTTTAGCTGACTTTTTAGTATGCATTCTCAGGTACACAACAGTAGTAGGACTACTCAAGATTAGCTAGCTCGAGTCGCATGCAGACCTCAGGAGATTCATATGCATTTCTACATTTTGTAAAATAGATATGCCTTAGAATCTCTTACATTTGGGCTCACGAGCTTTTGTAACTATTATAACATTGTAAAACTTTTGAATTATCAATGTAATGTTTAAAACGACGCATATAGAGTCGTTCATTATATGCCTTGTGTGTTTTGATTATTGATTAGTAGCACCCCAAAGCTTGCTTCCGCTAAACCGTAAACTTGGGGGTGTTACATCGGCAGCTCATGGATGTACCCTACTGTGTTGTTGAGGTGGAATGCGGTGAGGTGTGATGGAGAAGATGAGACTATTGTTAGGTGTTTAAGGTTTGTGATAATATAAGAAAAATTGTTTAATCAATATATAATAAGAAAAAGACTATTTTACCCTTTTGCTAATTGTAAGAGGGACTGGGAGTGAAACGAAAGTCCGGGTCAAGGGACTGAACCCACAAAAAATCCGACCCAAGGATGGGGAATGAAATAACATGCATAATACAGGGACGGGGAAGGTATCTACTCCAAACACTTTGATGAGTAGAGACTGATGTGTACATGTTGCGCTGCACACCGGTCGTTGGAATTTCTAATGGTGACGCAGCACAACAGTGGGTTTTTAATTTATAAGGCTGGGGCCTATGGTTACTTATTATGCTAGCACAAGATAAGTATGACCTAGGATCGTTCTTCAAAGCGCGACAAATTGAAACTAGGGGGTTTATAGGCTTTTATGTGATTGGCTGGGGTTGAAAGAGTTGGTTTTGTCTTTGGGTTTTCTTATCTTAATCTAAACTAGACTGAATTAAAAGGTGGAGGTTACTTCGGGCGTTCAACAATTAAAGCGATTGTCTACTATAATGTGGTTTAGAAGTGGTTAAATATGGAAAGTTCTAATGAGGATAAGTTCGTAAGTTGATGTGAGCTATTCTACAATCCTATTATCGGGCTGACACGGAGGTGTCCACAATCAGGCAAATAGAATGTCACGGGGATTGCACAATATATTAAAGTGTACACCGAAAGTTCTCTCAAATGTACACCCACACTACCCAACAATTAACCTCGAATCCTATTCCCCAATCTCGGTCATCAGAGATGCCCGAATCATGGCATAGTTTGTTGAATAAACAATCTTATGAACGAGGGTTATCCTCACCGGAATAGGTTGGGTTAACTGGTCTAGACGGTCGGATAGCATGTCATCACTTATTCGTACGAGTTATCATCATTACTTGGGGATGCTACAAGACAGGGGTGGTTTGTGTTACAAAAAGGAGACCTAGATAATACGTTTGTTATTCGATTCATAATACAACTACCTTCGATCGTTCTGACTTCCATACATTTGTACTCCGCCGTAAGCGTTTCCAGTACTATATCAAAGAACAGTCGAATAGGGGCCGTCATATTATTTCACGATGATTAATGCAATTTAAATTTTACTATTATGATGATCCTAAGGCAACAATCAAACAAGACATGCAATAAGACGATCAAGGTGACAGTTCAATTTAAGCATACAAAAGTGTTATCTAAGTTGAGGATATTCCGAAAGTTGTCTCAAAAATATCGTCTATATGATTTTAATCTTAATCTACCTCTACTCCCATGTTCCATGTCTCTTGGATCCTATTTTGGTCTAGAGAACACCGGCCATGCCGAGCTCAACGGTTCAATCTAACATAGTATAACTAAGTGACCTGTATCCTATGAGTTAACTACGTTCATTTTTGGATAAAGTTTTAGTCATAACATAAGTTGGGCAGATAAACGATAAAGATTTAATTCCTATATCATAGGAATTAAACCATTTGCAATCTCAAAACATACCACATAGTCACATATTTAATACTTTCCTAAACGACTATCATAGCAGACAATTGAGTTATTTAGCTAATCATTGCAATTCTAGCGTACATATTTAAATTTATATAAAAAGAAAGAACAAACATATTAAATATGAAAGATAGATTGACACCTGGAAAGAAGTACAATAACTCGTAGCTAAAATATGCGTCCTGGAGCACCTCCGTACAAATCTTCCTTAGCTAGTCAATTAGCTAGCCTAATTAACTAGGAAGAATAAAAGAAAAGAAAATAAAAATTAGTTGGTAATTTGAGGTGTGTTGGTATGTCTTGGTGTGTCTTTCAAATGAGCCTCATGCCTCCTATTTATAGAGGAGTTTTGGTGCATTTTAACAAATGGAAGCACACATTAGCAAAAGGTGGAAAAGGTAGTGGCACCAGGTACAAAAGGCGAAAAAGGTAGTGGCACCAGGTACGAAAAGCATGTAAAGGTCTAGCACCGGGTACGATAAAGGACAAAAAAGCGCAATCCGTGCGGGTGACCGGCAGCCGGCGGCTGGGTACCACCAGCACCAGCCTGCTGCCGGTTGCTTCGTTTCTCGATTCGTGCGTGTTTTCTTCGTTATGCGTCCGTTTGCGTTGATTCTTTTTGCGTTGGATTCGTAATTCAAAAAAAAAGCTTTTGGTGAAAAGAAATCCCAAAAATATGTCTCTGAACATTAGATGTGTCGTACGAATCGTTTGGATCTTCCAGAGTGCGTAGAATCTTCATTCTTCGTCCGTTTTAGTTGATTCTTCTTTTGTTGGATTCGTAATTTGAAAACGAACATCTTAGGTCAGATAGATGTTGGTGATGGGCTCTTTTGTCTTGAATCCTCGTTTTGATGTCTTGAATCTTCAAACGTGCATGGAATCTTCGTCTTTCGGCCTTTTTGCTTGATTTTGCTCGTGCAACCTTGTTTTGATCTTCTTAGCATTTTATCAGTGATTTTTGCATTATTTGAGTCCAAATGCTGAGTATTGTTCCACAATGAGAGAGATATCGGTGCTAAAAATGTGACTTTTTACGCGATATCAAGTATCCCACACTTAGATTTTTGCTTGTCCTCAAGCAAATCTTCATAAAATTGTGATGAGAGGTGTCTTGTATTCCGGAGAACTTTGATTCCTGCAATTTTGGTAAAAAGATTTCGGACGAGGTTCCATCCTTTGATGGTTTCCCAAACCTTTGGTTCTAACAAGCTTTCTTTTCAATCTTCATAATGTAAGATATACATGACTGGGGCCCTCACAGGTGGTCACTCAATTCACTCAAGTGTATCGGGTTTCCTAATTTCTAATTCACTCAGGGGCCAGTCATGTAGCTCTTCCGTTGTCATAAGCTTGATCGAGAATCAAATCTACAATACTTAAATGAGGACGGTGCTAATTATCCCTAGACATTCGCAAGATGGTAGAAGTGGTGTATATGGATGAAGGGTTTTGTAGGTGGTTTATTTGGGGGTATAGTATAGCCTAAGAATTGTTTATGATGACTTATCTTTGGTGCTTAGTAGTGCTTCTTTTTGGATTTCTCTCTTTGAGAGCCTTCTTTTGCGTCTTTTCCTTTCAAGTTTTCTTTTGATGAACCTTTCCCTTGGCTTTAAATGATCCTTGGGCTTTTAGGTTCCTTCTGTCAGCTTTGCTTTTTGCTGAATTTTCTTTTTCTTGGAGCTCCTTTTACGGATGGTGTTCATCCTTTGGGGAACACTCCGTACTTCTTTGCAGGATTTCTTTTTCTTGGAGCTCCTTTTATGGATGGTGTTCATCCTTTGGGGAACGCTCCATACTTTTGATAATAATTCCTCTGTCAGCACAGAAACTTAGGCTATGGCCAAAAGATGAAAGAAGGGAGTGAAGTTTTTGAAAAGGCTAAGGCTCAACATGTTTTCCGCTGAAGGTGAGCACTGGTTAGGTTCGAAATTGAGGGTTTTATGAGAGGGTTCTTATCCTAGGGAATGTCGAGGTTTTCTGATTGCACCTTCATCACGTATGACGCCCATTTTTGTAATCTCGAAATGTATTCCTTGAACAAGTTCTGATTCTAGAGAGCATACATCGGCACACTCACAATTGAAAAGTGAAGCATTAAAGATGAATGCTTTTATATGGCTCAAGATTCCTCACTCATTTTGGGTAGTTTTGTGCCTAGTCATGCGATCGCTTGTTTTGAAACTTGGTTTGAAAGTTTATCAAAGAGTTTTGCTTGTCATAGTCGTTTTACCAAACCTTTTGAACTTTTGTTGACCAGAAATACCTACCCTTTTTGATTTTGATTCTTAAAATTTTGAAAATTTTGCTGAAAATCTGAGTTTTGCTAAAAAGTTTGATCAAAAGTTTATGTTGTAATACAGTAGTCAATACTACTGCTATCCCACACTTAAAATAACATTGTCCCTAATGTTCTACTTCTAAGTTAGGTCAATCCCACACTTAGATTTTTGAATAAGGGTCAATATTTTCAAAGTCATTCTCTATATGCGAGTTGTAATCCCACACTTAGAGTTTTACTTAGAATTTTAGCGTGTTTAGATTGAGCAAAATATGGTTAGAAGAGATACTTCCTTGTGCTGCGTGAGTTGCCATTTGATTTTATGGACCACGCTCAAGTGTGTGAATTTGCTGGAAATGGACCAGGTTCATTAAAAATGAACTTGTTCCACAAATTCTACTTTGAATTCTGCATAGTACACATCCTTCAGAAAGCACAAGTGTTAATACAAGTAAATATTAAACATAAGATGAATAATAAAAGCTAATCCATGTCAGGATAGAGCGACTCCCAATCGGTGAAGTCATCATCCATAAAGATCGTGTTTTCCACGATCGATGTAGGAGATGCTGACTCCTCGATGGTATAGACAGGAGATGCTGTGCCATCCTCTGGATCCTGAATCCAAGCGTCTAGGGTAGCAGTCTCCTCTTCCAGTGAGTCCATGAAAGTGGGGTGGTCCTGCGCAGTCAAGCTCCAAGGTGGGAATAAGTCCCACGGTGGAATGTGCGGAGCGGGATCAGGTCCCCTCTGAAAGGGGCACACAGATGTGGAGGTAAGGTCCAGAGCAGTGTGAATCTCAGAGATGGCGGTGTGCTGGACCTCGAGGGCTCTCAATATGGACCAAGTGACAGCAGGATCCGCAGTAGTAACCCCATGCTCAAAGGTGGGTACTCTGGAGGTTCCTGCGGTCTGTCCTGCTGGTCGGTGAGATGAACGTAACCTGGAATGGATGGGACGTAACAGGAATGACTCCTGAACATACACCTCCACCGAGTCTGCCGATATCTCATCCAACCTAGGAGGTAGTGACTGGGATCCTCTGACAGTCCTCATGCTACTACCCGGTGATGAACTCCGGGAGTGATGCATGGCACGCGAGCGTCTCTGACTGGGGGCTCGTGCTCTGTCTGACTGCGAACTCATCCTGCAAAATACAAAAGGTTAATGGTCTAAGATTATTAGTCTTTTGTAAGGCGAGGTACTGCATAATAATTGGATTAGTTTAAACATAACAGTAAAGGAAAAGTAATGCTGAAAACGTAAGATAGGCTTGGGATGCCTCCCAAGAGTGCTTGTTTATCGAGTCTCACAGCTTTACTCTTTTATACCCATTTTTCTCTTAGGGTGGTTCGTAGTTATAGACTTCCTCATTTGAGGGAAAGTCTTCTACGTAGGGTTTCAGTCGGTGACCGTTTACCTTGAAATTTCCGTCTGGAGCTTCGAGTTCGATGGCACCATAGGGAAATACTTTAGAGATTGTGAAGGGGCCGCTCCATCGTGTTTTGAACTTACCAGAAAATTTCTTAAATCGGGAGTTAAATAGTAGAACTTTATCACCTGGATTGAAGCGTGTGGGATGGAGCTTTGAATCATGGAGTAACTTGGTTCTTTCCTTAAATTTGTAGGAACTTTCGTAAGGTTGATCCCTCAACTCTACTAGTTCATTTAGCTGCATTCTCCGGTGAGTTCCTGTTATCATAGGATCTAAACTACAGTTCTTCAGTGCCCAGTAAGCTTTGTATTCTAGTTCAATCGGGAGGTGACATGCCTTTCCATAAACGAGCCTATAGGGAGTTGTTCCTAATGGCGTTTTGTAAGCTGTCCGAAATGCCCATAAAGCATCGTCTAGCTTGTCTACCCATCTTTCCTTGTGTTGACCAATTGTTCATTCCAAAATCCTTTTTAGTGCACGGTTTGTAATCTCTGCTTGTCCATTCGTCTGCGGGTGATAGGCCGTAGAGGTTTTGTGTGTAACCCCATATTGTTGCAATAGTTTCATAAACTGAGTATTGCAAAAGTGTGTGCCTCTATCGCTGATGATTGATCGAGGTGTTCCAAACCGACAGAATAGCTGCTTCAAGAACTTGGTTACGACCCTTGAATCATTTATTGGAAAGGCTTGGGCTTCGGCCCATCTTGATACGTAATCGACAGCTACTAGAATGTATTCTTTTCCGTAAGATTTTGGAAATGGTCCCAGGAAGTCTAATCCCCATATGTCAAATATTTCACATGCTTGGATATTCGTTAATGGCATTTCGTTACGCGTTGTGATATTTCCAAACCTTTGGCAAATATCGCAGCGTTTCACCAAGTCTTGTGCGTCTCTGAAAATGGTAGGCCAGTAGAATCCTGAGTCATAGACTTTCTTTGCTGTCAGATTAGTTGCATGATGTCCTCCGGTAGGTCCATGATGGCTTTGGTGGAGTATCTGTTCGGCTTCTTTCCCATTGACACATCTTCTTACTATTTGGCCGGGACAGGCCTTGAACAAATATGGATCATCCCAAAAGTAATATTTGACATCGCGGAAGAACTTTTGTCTCCGCGATGAGATCATTCCTTTTCTTGTGATCCCTCCAACTACAAAATTGGCAATGTCTGCAAACCAAGGATCGTTAGTGAATTGCGAACCTTGTTCTCCTAAACTCATTAACTGCTCTTCTGGAAATCGATCTTTAATATCTCTTTCTGCAAGTTGTTCCATTGATGGATTTTCAAGTCGACTTAAATGATCTGCGGTGACATTTTCTACTCCTTTCTTATCCTTTATTTCTATGTCGAATTCTTGTAGGAGTAAAATCCATCGTAACAATCTAGGCTTTGCGTCTTGCTTTTTGAAGAGGTATTTTAGAGCTGAGTGATCCGTATATACTATTGTTTTGGATAATATCAGGTAGGATCTGAATTTGTCGAAGGCGAATACTACGGCTAGCAGCTCTTTTTCTGTGGTTGTATAGTTTTCTTGAGCATCTGTAAGTGTTTTGCTAGCGTAGTAGATTGGTCGAAAGTGATTATCCTTCCTTTGAACTAGAACTGCCCCAACTGCGAAGTCACTAGCATCGCACATGATTTCAAATGGTAGGTTCCAATCTGGAGCGACCATGATTGGTGCATTTGTAAGCTCCTTCTTCAGGTAATTGAAAGCCTTCATGCAGTTCTCGTCAAACACAAACTTGATGTCTTTTCCTAGAAGGTGGGTGATATGTCGAGAAATCTTGGAGAAGTCCTTGATAAAACGGCGGTAGAACCCAGCATGTCCTAGAAAGCTTCTAACGGCCTTGACGGTGGTTGGTGGTGGAAGTTTGGAGATGGTTTCGACCTTTGCTTTGTCTACTTCAATTCCGGACTTGGATATTCGATGTCTCAAAACTATTCCTACCTTCACCATAAAGTGACACTTTTCCCAATTTAACACGAGGTTTGATTCTTCACACTTGGTGAGTATTCTATCGAGGTTGGATAGACATGATGCGAAGGAGTCTCCAAAGACAGAGAAATCGTCCATAAAGACTTCCATGCATTGTTCAATCATGTCGTGGAAAATTGCAACCATGCATCTCTGAAATGTTGCAGGTGCGTTGCATAATCCAAATGGCATTCGTCGGTATGCGAAGGTTCCATAGGGACATGTGAATGTCATCTTCTCTTGGTCCTTCGGATCGAGCGGGATTTGGAAATACCCGGAAAAACCATCGAGGAAACAGTAGAATTCGTTTCCTGACAACCTTTCGAGCATTTGGTCAATAAATGGAAGCGGGAAGTGATCTTTGCGAGTTGCTTCGTTTAACTTCCGATAATCGATGCAGACCCTCCAACCGGTAACCATCCGAGTTGGTATAAGCTCGTTTTCTTCGTTTGTAATGACCGTCATTCCTCCCTTTTTTGGTACGACTTGAACAGGGCTAACCCAAGGTGAGTCGGATATTGGGTAGATCAATCCAGCATCTAAGAGTTTGATAACCTCTTTTTTGACCATGTCCTGACTCTTAGGATTGACCCTTCTCTGCCTTTGTACGGATGGTTTGAAATCGTTTTCCATGAGAATCTTGTGTGTGCAGTAATTTGGACTGATTCCTTGTATGTCGGAAATTTTCCATGCAATTGCCTTCTTGTGTGATTTCAGAACATCAATGAGTTGGCCTTTCTCCTCGGGTTTTAACTCTTTTGATATTATCACCGGGAGTTGTGATGTTCCATGGAGGTAAGCGTACTCGAGGTGAGGTGGTAGTTCTTTTAATTCTAGGTTTGGTGGTTCTTCAATAGACGGCTTCATTCTAGCTATCTCGTCTCTATTCAGCTTCTCGTATTCAGCTTGGAATGGTGCTTTGTCTGTCTCAGGTTCAGATGTGGAGATTGATGCTATGTCAACCCACTCGGTTTTATTTGAGAATTCGTCTGTCTTTAGCTCGTACTTGTTGACTGAAGATGAGGAAACTTCATTTTTTCTGGTGATGATGATCTCTCCGTCGTTAGTGAATTGGAATTCTTTAAATTGAGCGGATGAAGATTGGTTTATGGTGATTTCAGGGGTTGAAAACGGCAGTGGTTCGGGTTGATTGGCTAATTGTAGTTCAAACGATGGTGGCTCAACACTCATTTCTTTGAATGAATCATAGATCTCTCTAATTGAGGGAAATGAGTTTGGTTCATTGAATATGGGTTTATCTTTCGTTAGCCAAGGTATCGGTGTACCGCATCCTAATGGAACAGCGATTGTTTTGCCATCGATGTAAGGAGGCTTCTTTTCAAACAGCGGAAATAGCAGTTCGTTGGATGTTGTTGGCGAAGCGATTGCGGAGTGCAGCCCAGGGTCCTCATTACACAGTTTTCGAACGGTGATTATGGTGTTGGGTATCGGATCCTGGCTGGATAGTGCTAGTACTTCGTGGAGATGTTCATCAAAAATATCTTGCATGGTATCACACAAACCAAGGTCCTCTTCCAGAGGTTGCTTCATTAATCGATCGACATTAAAGGTGACTTCCTCTTTCCCAACTCTTAATTTTAAAGATTTTTCGTTAACATCAATTACAGCCTTGGCAGTATTTACGAATGGTCTGCCTAGGATGAGCAGGATATGTGTGTCTTCTTCTATGTCCATGACAATCAAGTCCACTGGAAAAACGAACTTATCGACTTTGACCATGACATCTTTAGCAATTCCTCGAGGGAGTTTAACTGATCTGTCAGCTAATTGGATAGTCATACGAGTAGGTAATAGGTCATCTAATCCTAATTTATTGTAAAGGGAATAGGGCATAAGATTAACACTAGCACCTAGGTCTGCCAAGGCGTTACTAATTTGAATTCCTTGGAGAAAACAGGGTATGGTAAAACGTCCAGTATCGCCTAATTTAGGTGGGAGACCACGTTGTACAATTAATGAACATTCAGCATTCAAGGGTAAACTAGCTATTTGCCTAAGTTTTTCTTTTTTTGAAAGGAGTTCTTTAAAGAATTTAGCACACGAGGGCATTTCTACTAAAGCATCTAATAATCTAACGTTTAAGTGTAGGCTTTTAAATATTTCCATATATTTACCGAATTGGGCTTCTTGCTTTTCCTTTTTAAGTCTGCCAGGATAAGGTATTCTCGTTCGAGGTATTCTCGTTCGAGGTACTGTGACAGGGATGTCAATTGGCACATTTTCACTAGGTGTAGGTGTG
Source organism: Pseudognaphalium luteoalbum (assembly GCA_963422505.1). Taxonomy (NCBI): domain Eukaryota; kingdom Viridiplantae; phylum Streptophyta; class Magnoliopsida; order Asterales; family Asteraceae; genus Pseudognaphalium; species Pseudognaphalium luteoalbum. The sequence goes on along the minus strand of OY730193.1, from coordinate 90,511,911 downwards.
GGCAAAGAAGTGTTTTCGGGGGTGTTATCTGGTGGCGGTGGATCAACTTTGGTCACTTTTCCTCCTCTAGTCACGATTAACAGATCATCACTTGGTGGATGAGTGGTGTTATTAGTGAATACCGACGTACTTTCCTCAATAAAACTTAAGTTTTTCAAAATCGATTTCATGTTAGAGATTAATTTTTCTGAAATTTTTATCATGGCATCAATGTTATCTTGAAATCCGGTCACTCTTTTGTTTATAACGTTTTGTTCAAACATAAATTCTGACAAAGATTGTTTTGAGGAAGGTAAGTGGTTTGTAGGTGAGGAAACAACTAAAAGTTGGGTCAAAGACTCATTTGGTGTGGGGTTGGTCCAATCAAAGTGTGTTGTCATAATTGATTAAAAAGCGGTTACTAAAATAAAACTAATCCTACGGGCAAAAAGGTAACTTTTGATTGATGTTACTCTTTCAAAAGGATCGCTTAAACACTAGAGTTACTAAATCCTAAAATCGGTTGCCAACGCTCCCCGGCAGCGGCGCCAAAAACTTGTTGCGCTGCACACCGATCGTTGGAATTTCTAATGGTGACGCAGCACAACAGTAGGTTTTTAATTTATAAGGCTGGGGCCTATGGTTACTTATTATGCTAGCACAAGATAAGTATGACCTAGGATCGTTCTTCAAAGCGCAACAAATTGAAACTAGGGGGTTTAGAGGCTTTTATGTGTTCGGCTGGGGTTGAAAGAGTTGGTTTTGGTTTTGGGTTTTCTTATCCTAATCTAAACTAGACTGAATTAAAAGGTGGAGGTTACTTCGGGCGTTCAGCAATTAAATCGATTGTCTACTATAATGTGGTTTAGAAGTGGTTAAATATGAAAAGTTCTAATGAGGATAAGTTCGTAAGTTGATGTGAGCTATTCTACAATCCTTCTATCGGGCTGACGCGGAGGTGTCCACAATCAGGCAAATAGAATGTCACGGGGATTGCACAATATCATAAAATATACACCGAAAGTTCTCTCAAATGTACACCCACACTACCCAACAGTTAACCTCGAATCCTATTCCCCAATCTCGATCGTCAGAGATGCCCGAATCATGGCATAATTTGTTGAATAAACAATCTTATGAACGAGGGTTATCCTCACCGGAATAGGTTGGGTTAACTGGTCTAGACGGTCGGACAGCATGTCATCACTTATTCGTACGAGTTATCATCATTACTTGGGGATGCTACAAGACAGGGGTGGTTTGTGTTACAAAAAGGAGACCTAGATAATACGTTTGTTATTCGATTCATAATACAACTACTTTCGATCGTTCTGACTTCCATACATTTATACTCCGCCGTAAGCGTTTCCAGTACTATATCAAAGAACAGTCGAATAGGGGCTGTCATATTATTTCACGATGATTAATGCCGTTTAAATTTTACTGTTATGATGATCCTAAGGCAACAATCAAACAAGAACAGGCAATAAGACGATCAAGGTGACAGTTCAATTTAAGCATACAAAAGTGTTATCTAAGTTGAGGATATTCCGAAAGTTGTCTCAAAAATATCGTCTATATGATTTTAATCTTAATCTACCTCTACTCCCATGTTCCATGTCTCTTGGATCCTATTTTGGTCTAGAGAACACCGGCCATGCCGAGCTCAACGGTTCAATCTAACATAGTATAACTAAGTGACATGTATCCTATGAGTTAACTACGTTCATTTTTGGATAAAGTTTTAGTCATAACATAAGTTGGGCAGATAAACGATAAAGATTTAATTCCTATATCATAGGAATTAAACCATCTGCAATCTCAAAACATACCACATAGTCACATATTTAATACTTTCCTAAACGACTATCATAGCAGACAATTGAGTTATTTAGCTAATCATTGCAATTCTAGCGTACATATTTAAATTTATATAAAAAAAAGAACAAACATATTAAATATGAAAGATAGATTGACACCTGGAAAGAAGTACAATAACTCGTAGCTAAAATATGCGTCCTGGAGCACCTCCGTACAAATCTTCCTTAGCTAGTCAATTAGCTAGCCTAATTAACTAGGAAGAATAAAAGAAAAGAAAATAAAAATTAGTTGGTAATTTGAGGTGTGTTGGTATGTCTTGGTGTGTCTTTCAAATGAGCCTCATACCTCCTATTTATAGAGGAGTTTTGGTGCATTTTAGCAAATGGAAGCACACATTAGCAAAAGGTGGAAAAGGTAGTGGCACCAGGTACAAAAGGCGAAAAAGGTAGTGGCACCAGGTACGAAAAGCATGTAAAGGTCTAGCACCGGGTACGAAAAAGGACAAAAAAGTGCAATCCGTGCGGGTGACCGGCAGCCGGTGGTGGCCAGGTGGTGGTCGGCGGCGGCTGGCTGCCACCTGCACCAGTCTGCTGCCGGTTGCTTCGTTTCTGGATTCGTGCGTGTTTTCTTCGTTATGCATCCGTTTGCGTTGATTCTTTTTGCATTGGATTCGTAATTCAAAAACGAAGCTTTTGGTGAAAAGAAATCCTAAAAATATGTCTCTGAACTTTAGATGTGTCGTACGAATCATTTGGATCTTCCGGAGTGCGTAGAATCTTCATTCTTCGTCCGTTTTAGTTGATTCTTCTTCTGTTGGATTCGAAATTTGAAAACGAACATCTTGGGTCAGATAGATGTTGGTGACGGGTGCTTTTGTCTTGAATCCTTGTTTTGATGTCTTGAATCTTCAAACGTGCGTGGAATCTTCGTTTTTCGGCCTTTTTGCTTGATTTTACTCATGCAACCTTGTTTTGATCTTCTTAGCATTTTATCAGTGATTTTTGCATTATTTGAGTCTAAATGCTGAGTATTGCTCCAAAATGAGAGAGATATCGGTGGTAAAAATGTGACTTTTTACGCGATATCAGTACATGTTCTAAATCTGTAGTTCAAAAGACTTGAGTTTTTTACTGATTCACTTTTGAACTTATTATTATGTTGTTGGCTCATCAGAAATTTTAACTCTGAGATTTTAGTCTTAGAAAAACACTAAATTGTAGGAGTAGTATTAAACTAAGTACTGAATTATTTAGTACTTATTACATGTATAATTCTACTATCCGGGTTACATTTTAGAAAAAAGAAGGAAAATCTATGCATTTAAAAATAACTATTTACAGCCACCAAATTCCTAGCTTTTACATATAAACCTCTAATAATCTATTAGACCATTTACAATAAACATGACCCCTGATCAGACTACAACAATAAAAAGTTGTAACCCCAAATTTCAGGTTGCGGAAGCGGTCGGGTCGGGTATTACCAAATCAAATATCACAACACAAAGATATAGCAGACGACCTTTAAATGAGACGTTTGAAAAGCAGTTGTTACATTCCCAAAATAATTGTTTACATTGTTGTGAGTTCGCGAAAATAATTTCAATACATAAATTATAACATATCTTGTAGCAATCCTAATCCTAATCCTGTTGGGCACCTGAGAACACATGCTAAAACAAGTTAACTATAAAGCTGGTGAGTTCATAGGTTAGTTAGTTGAAAACAATAGTATAAACCTTGTATGTTTGAAAGGTAGTTCAAAAACTACGATTTTGATTTGTATTATTATAGAGTTGTAGCATCAATGTGTATACAATAAATGAGGTATCTAATACCTAAGTAACCGTTGTGTGTTCCTAAGTACATAGAGAACGTGGTAGTCCATGCCTAGATACCTATCAGGTACAAGTATGTCTACAAACGTGAGGCACTACATGCCTAAGTACTATCGAGTAATTGTATGACCGAGTCATATCGAGGGTGTGGCAATCCATGCCTAGATACCTATCAGGTTTGAGAAAGTCTACCAATGTGTGGAAATACATGCCTATGTGCAAATCAAGTATGTGTATGACCACGTCATATGATAACAAGTAATAACATTACTTATCCAGTAGTAAGGTACTAGTGTGCCATCTGGCATAGTGTGTTGCCTCCAGCAACATGTAATTATAGTCCCGCAGAACTATGATTGAGTATTTAGGCAAATACTGAGTCAACGACCTCGAGTGTAAGCTCGCCGATCCGTTGATGAGTGCGAATCTCGAGTGTGAGCTCTTCGATCCGTTGATGAGTGCGAATCTCGAGTGTAAGCTCGCCGATCCGTTAATGAGTGCGAGTATCAACTCATATGTTTGTATGTGTTTTGTATCGCTTTACCACGATATCGTTTTGAAACACTTTACCGTGATCTCGTTTTGTACCCACTATACCGTGACATCGTTTTGTGCCCACCTTACCGTGGCATCGAACAGCGTTGCTCGCAAGCAATGTTTGTAATTGAGAGCCGACAGTACTACTGACGGCGCCCGAACAGTCAGGTTTTCTAAAGCTCTCTCCTCGTGAGGGGCGAGAGCCCGTCCCCGTCGTCAAGGGACTTGACCGGACAGTACCAAGCGCGCGTCGGTGGGTAAGTTTTAAATTTATAAAGAGCTGGGGACTCAATTTATAAGTACTACCTATCACACAGGGTGAGCAAGCAGTAAGTATAGCTCGAGGTCGTTCTTAAATCGGAGCGAATTGAAACGAAGTGATGCCAAAGATAGAGTTTTGAATTTTGGATGGGTTTTGTGCAGATAGGTAGGTTTTGGGGGTTTTCTAACTTAATTAATTAATTAACTAAAGACAGGAAAAGTAAATAAGATAGAGAAGAATCGGTAGCTAGTTAGACAGATAGAGAATTACGGCGGTTGAAACCTCAATAATCAGTTGCGGGGATGATGCTTATTATAAAGACAATTGGGGACATTTTCAGTTAATAAACAGATTCATTATGGGTGTAAACACTAGGACCCTACTTATTCTAGTTATGTACCAGAATTAGTATGTCACGAGACCTAGGCTATCGTGATTCTGATCAGAACAGGCTGCTCAACCCCCCACACTGTCTTTGTGAACAAGTGACCCTTGAAGGGTGCATGAATAAGGTAACAGACTGCCACGCAGGTAATTCTGACCGTTCTTAACACCTAAATGTAAATGCCATTTCCTAAACATGTTCAGACTATTAACTTGCTATTCTAAACTATCAGTTTTGTAGAGTCTAGGGGTTTTAAGAATCCCGAACCACTGCTGGGCTTGACTTTCATCTCCAAACTCATTCCTTACGTTTGATTAGTTAAACTACTTCTGTCATGATCTAGCCTCTCCTTTGCAATCAGTCATTCAGCCCTAGGAACACCAGCGGTGTACAATGCATAATCCTTCCATAGTGTACTAACCTAGGAACCGTTCACGATGTACAGCACTTAGACAGTTCCACAGATTCGTGTAACCAAGGATGTACTTGCGGTGTACTATGATGTTTCCACAACTTTTCATCCCTAGGTACATATACGGTGTACAATATCGAAGTGTTTCCATAGCTTCAGTTACAGGGGTAGCCAGACGGTGTACTGTGCACTTCCATAGCTATAATGGTTTCTAGGCCATATTCTAGGGTCTCTAGGTAATCCACAGTGTAGGCACAGACGGCTCTATCCGGGGCGTTTGCCCAGTATTACAGCCGGTTTACAGTGACATACACGGCTTCTTTACTATAACATAGATAACTTTCTACTGTACCTAGAGTTGATCAGGTTCTAAGCCTAAAGTAGTAGTCACGCGAAGGACTGGAAAGGGTGATCCATAACTAAGTCTAGATGCATGATAAGTTTAGACATAACAAATATAACAATTCCCAATTATATAGTTTTAAAGATTAATTCAACATCATCCCTAATTCTAATTATCTACATTTCAACAATCGCAACAGCATACTTACTCAATAAACATGGCAATAACAGTAACATACATTATACAAAAAGGCAGAAATAATTCGGACATAGTATAAGTATGAAAAGAAAGATATCACCAGTAAAATTGAGCAGAGTAACAGCTGAAAAGAAAAGGCAGAGTCTTGCACCAAGAATGCTTCTTATTACACCGTGATTACAATACCAGCTTTCCTTCTTTCTCTACTGCTAACCAACTAACTATCCAACTCTCTCTCTAGAGAGGGAAACTCTAGAGAGAGAAACTATCTAAACTATTCTAGAGAGAGTAAAAATATAAAAATATAAGAAAACGAAGATTTGAAGTGTGAAATGTGTGTGTTGAATGAGGGCTGTCTTGAAATGATGAAATGAGGCTCCTATATATAGAGATCGCACAACCGTATCCGTAGACGGTATCCAAACCTCAAAACGCACAACCGTATCGCAAAGGCGAATAAAAATCAGAGCTTTATCACCCAAACGCACAATACGGCTGAGCTAGGTTGAATATGGGTGAACTGGACCGTATACGGCTGTGCATAGGGTGAATACGGCTGAACTGGACCGTATACGGCTGTGCATAGGCCGTATACGGTCCACGTCCAGCCATATACGGCCTGGACCAGCCGTATACGGCCTGGTTCACCCGTATGCTGATTCCTCGGTTCTTCGTTTCTTCGTTCGGGCGTAACTTCTTCGTTGTTTATTCGTTTTGAGCGTTCTTTATACCCACGCATTCGTATTTTCCTAACGAAGTGAATGACATAAGTTAGAGGTCATAACTTGGAGCGTAGCTTAAAGTGCATTGAAATGAGTGAACGGTGGTGTGATAAAGCAGTTTTGCCCGGTTTCTAACGTTTTTTATGCCATTTTTAGTGATTTTACAAACATTGACTCCGTTTTGACTTAGTTAACAAAACTTTATGAATAATGTCCTTTTAAGTATGTTTTTGTTAACTTTGTGCCTAAAATGTGGAAGATAACGTACGTAAAAACATGACTTTTTTCGTGTTATCAACTACAACATGTCCGACTTGAGTAATTGAGAGCCGGCAGTACTACGACATGCCCGACTGGTATAAATGAGAGCCAGTAGTACTACGACATGTCCGACTGGTATAAATGAGAGCCGACAGTACTACGACATGCCCGACTAAAGTAAATGAGAGCCAGCAGTACTACGACATGCTTGACTAAAATAATCGTATTTGTATAAGTGTATGTATATCAATATACATAAGTAAGTTGTAAGTAGCACCAAGTGCTCGAGATAGAGTACAAATATATATATATATATATATATATATATATACACACACACACACACACATATAAGTCAAATCAACAAATACAACTAACAGAGTATCATGCCGCGCATGAAAGTAATTTAGTGTATCTAAATATGGGTATATAATACTTAGATATTAGTTGTAGCACAATGAGCCTAGGTATGATTAATCATCACCTAGTGGTTTTGTATTAGTATAAAGAACTATACCAACGTACGTTACTAACGTATACTCCTAGCCTCAGCCTAACAAGTATATTGTGGTCCGTGGTTAATGTTTACTTAAGTACAGTTCCATTTTATAAATCATGGAGTATGTTGGCAGTCTTAGTTCCTAAAAGGAAGACTAATCCTATAGCAAATCTAGTTGTTGTCCAGCGTAGGTAGAACTAACCAGTTCTAACATATTTGATAGTATTGTCTCACGACAATATGGTCAATGAATAGTGATAACTTAAGCAAGTTATGTAATGGTAATTGTATTTCGGCAACTTAGCAGTGTACAATGGTAACCTATCTAGGTTAAGTAGTGATATTGTTCTACAACAATATGATGGGTGTAATTCCTAAGTATTACACATTTTGTATTACATAACAGTAATATAGTTAAGTGTGAATTATAAAAGTTAATCATTAGAATTCGGAAAACAATAATTGTGCATGCGTCTCACCCCAAAAACAGTAAAACAGTTGAAAGAGTGGGGCTATGAACTCACCTGAGGAGCTAGCGATCCTACGATACACGCGTCGTCCGACGGGTAACCTCCTAGTGTCCTAAACATGTGAGGTCATATAAGAATAAGTAACTGACTAGTCAGTCGGTCTAAGCGAATAGTTCAATAATACATTTGTTGTTTAAGTCAAGGAATTGTGTACGGGGGTCCGGGGGCAGCGCCCCTGATAGCGGGGTCTAAGGGATGGCAACCCCTTGCGGGGTATAAGGGGCGGAGTCCCTGGCTGGGGTCGAGCTGGAATTTAAAAATCGCATCTGGAATTTAAATTTAAGTCATTTGAGTTAAATTTCAAGGTGTTGAAAAGTTGACTGCGAAGTGAGTTTTGAGTTCGCTGCGAACTGAGTTTCAGTTCGCTTCGCAGTTCACTTCGTAGGTTGGTTTCGGTTCGCAGGTCTCGACTCGCAGTTCAGTTCGCAAATTGACTTCTCAAGTCGGTTTGGATCGCAGGTTTGGTTCGGCTCGCAGAACCTTATCTTCTCCGGATAAGGCTGCGAATCGAGATTCGTTTCAGTGTGCGGGTTTCACGATTTAATACGTTTTTAACCGATTTCTTAGATATATTCTTGTTGTGGACTCAATAACGTGTTAATAAACATAAATCAAGTGTTTTGAAGGTCAGAAATCGGTTGTTCTTACCAAATGTCGATTTCGAGCTGAAACGAAACGAGATGGTGAAGATCTTGATGAAGAAGATGATGGTGGTGATCCCGACAGCGGTGGTGGCGTCGGTCCAGCGGTGGTGTGGCTGTGGCGGCCGGTTTCCTAGTGAGAGAAATGAGGGAGAGTGTTTATGTTTGTAGAGAGAGAGAGGTGAAGAATGAAAATGGAGTGAAAGTGAGGAAAGGGTGGGAATAAAAGGGAGGTGGGTGGGTCGGCTCGGGTCTGCGGACCGAGTTCGGTCCGTCCCATTCGGTTCTCGTGTTCACATTAATTCGTTACCCGATCGTCTAATTGCGTAATATGTTAAAGTTGTAAAATTTATCCTCGGATTTTCGAGATATTTTTACATGAAGTATTACACCAAAATACTTTACTTGAGTTATAAAAATATAACTTTATTTTCGCGCGGTTTCAGTTTAGTAAAACATATTTTTAAATGGAACGAAGTGTTTAAATGTTTTCCGAGTAAATGAATATCATTTGCGTTATATATATATTTATATATAACATTTTGTATACTTTGGTTTTAAATGAATACAAAGTACGAATGTTTGAAGTTCAAATTAGACGCGAAAATGGTACTTTTTGATCGAGTGTCACAAATGCAGTACCTGAAAACAGAATTGTACCCATCGAGAACCTGATCCACACTTCCAACCATGCAGGATTTTAACTTATATGCCTTCTTCCCACTAACTATCTAACTCTCTCTAGAGAGAGAAACTCTAGAGAGAGAAACTCTAGAGAGAGAAACTATCTAAACTATTCTAGAGAGAGAGTAAAAATATAAAAATATAAGAAAACGAAGATTTGAAGTGTGAAATGTGTGTGTTGAATAAGAGATGTCTTGAAATTATGAAATGAGGCTCCTATATATAGAGATCGCACAACCGTATCCGTAGACGGTATCCAAACCTCAAAACGCACAACCGTATCGCAAAGGTGAATAAAAATCAGATTTTTATCACCCAAACGCACGATACGGCTGAGCTAGGGTGAATACGGGTGAACTGGACCGTATACGGCTGTGCATAGGGTGAATACAGCTGAACTGGACCGTATACGGCTGTGCATAGGCTGTATACGGCCTGCACAGACCGTATACAGTCCAGGTCAAGCCGTATACGGCCTGGACCAGCCGTATACGGCCTGGTTCAGCCGTATGCTGGTTCCTCGGTTCTTCGTTTCTTCGTTTGGGCGTAACTTCTTCGTTGTTTATCTGTTTTGAGCGTTCTTTATACCCACGCGTTCGTATTTTCCTAACGAAGAGAATGACATAAGTTAGAGGTCATAACTCGGAGCGTAGCTTAAAGTGCATTGAAATGAGTGAACGGTGGTGTGATAAAGCAGTCTTGCCCGGTTTCTTACGTTTTTTATGCCATTTTTAGTGATTTTACAAACATTGACTCCGTTTTGACTTAGTTAACAAAACTTTATGAATAATGTCCTTTTAAGTATGTTTTTGTTAACTTTGTGCCTAAAATGTGGAAGATAACGTACGTAAAAACATGACTTTTTTCGTGTTATCAAATATCCCACACTTAGACTTTTGCTTGTCCTCAAGCAAACTTTAAAATTCTCACTTGCTATAAAGGTTTGAAAAAATCGATTTTTGGGTTTTGACAAGAAATAACCTGAGATTTTTACTTAGTCAGAGACCAAGAAAACCTTTTTGGAAAGCAAGCATCATTAAGATACCCCTCTCTTAATCCTGAAATGTCAACCTTGGCATACTTTCACAATTCTCGATGGATATTGTACATGACTAGGCAATCTCACAAAGGTGGTCACTCAATTCACTCAGAGTGTATCGGGTTTCCTATTATTCTAATCAAACGAAATCGCTCATAACGCCAGTCATGCATTGCTTCTCATCATAGGCTTGATCAAGAATCGGATCTCCACCACTTCAATGAGGACGGTGCTAATCATCCCAGGACATTCGAAATGGGTTGTAATGGTTGGTGAGGGTTTAGTGGTATGGATATGTGGGAGTTTTTGGTTTAAGATAGGGGGTTTTGCTTACCTTTAAGAACTTTAAACCTTTTGGGAAAACATTACTTTAAACACCTTTTTAATGAAAACGGAAACGGATAAATGGCAAGGGAAGAAGATAGCTATTTTGACTTCTACCTTTTGAAAATACTCGGGAGAGTTTATATCTTTTATAAGAACAGGAATTTTTTCGAGAGATTCGAAGCACTTAGCTTTATTCTATTTTCTTTTCTTTTCTTTTGCTTCTATTTTTGGACTTTTCTAGGGATTTTTATTTTGTTTCTTTCTTTTGCCCTTTTTGAAATCATTTTCTTTCTTTCATCTTTTTCATCCTTCTGATGACTTTGCATTTACTTGGTGTCAATTTTTCACACCATAAACTTTTTCTACTTTTGAATTTTATCAGGGGAATGCACACGAGAAAGTTTTGAGTAAACACCAGTATTTGTGATTTGGAGTGAAAGCAAAAAGGATAATTAAAATAACATTTCCCACAAGTTTAAAATTTCTAAGATAAGATTTTTGGTGGGTGTGGAATAAGTGGGTTCAAATTTTTTTTTTGGGTTTTGAAAGAAAGGAATAGGCTAAGGCTCAACAGGTGTTTCTAGGCGGATCATCAACACTAAAAGTAAGTGTTGGAAGGGTTTTGGAGCTTGAAAAGATATGAAAGAAAGGGGTTTATATCCTAAGGAATGTCAAGGTCCTTTGACTGCACCTTCACCGCGTACGGTGCCCATTGGTGTGGTCTCGAAGCGTATACCAAGAGCAAGTTCTAACTTAAAGCACATGCATCGGCACACACATCAAATGAAAAAGTGAAGCATTAAAGATGAATGCTTTTATTAGGCTCAAATACCTCACTGCAATAGGGTTGTATGTGCCTAGCCGTGCGATGCTCTTAGATTAACATTTCATTTTTAAGGAAATCGTATATTAACTTATTTTACTTTCCAAAGCAGTTTAATTAATTTCTGAAAAATTTATTTTTCTCAAGATTATTTAGAGTCAGAAAATTTAAAATTTTTTAACAACAATGAGTTTTTATGAAAATTAAGCCAACTGAATGAGTGACATCTCCACTGTCGAAGTTAAGCTTATGATTTTGAAAAACGTTTTCTAAAATTTTAGCAAAAATGAGGTTTTTAGGAAAAATTTTAAGCTAACTGAATAAGTGGCATCTCCACTGTCGAAGTTAAGCTTATGTTTGGAAAGTTATACTTTGGACTAGCAATCAAAGTCAAAGAATACGGTATAACATACCGTGTATCACACACTTAGAGGAACATTGTCCCTAATGTTCTCAAACTAAGTTTAAAATTGTGAAGGAATCCCACACTTAAAGTTTGAAAATATTTTGGAACCCTATTTCTAAGTTGATTTGATTTGTATGGGATTTAGAATCCCACACTTAGAATTTAAGCATGATGGCATAACGACGAGTTATAGGTGATGAATGAAAATCACTAAGGAATGGAAAAAAAACTCCCCTAGAAAGGATTGAGATGTGTGAATGAAGATTCTGATTCAGATGTGTAGGTCGATCAGTTTGTGTCAGGATCTTTGCGTGATTCGTGCGTCATCTCGGTTTCTTCTTGGGGAACTTTGATACTTTTTACTGCTCTCTTTTATTGCAAGTAATCTAAAAATTAACTAATAAAAGCATAAAATAAGTAAATGATAGATAAACGATAAGATAAGATAGATAGATGGGTCCAACCAGATTACAGGTTGGAACCCAAATAGTTCAAGCAGCAACAGTCAAATACAGTAATCCTAAATATCAGTAATAGTAATAATAAGTGATACAGTTATCCAACACAATTGAAAATAAAATCTGATAAGATCAAGGGTTAGAAGGATCCTGGTCGGATGGTGGTCCGTGAGCTGGAGGTGGCATGGAGTTGTAAGGTGCATGACGGGCGGCAGAGTGCTGTCCACTGGATAACCTGCGGGAGACTGATGCTGAAGATGAACTGCGTTGCCTGCCGGATGTTGGTGGCTGGATCGGGTACAAATGGAAGTTGGGATCTAGTCCCATCTCTGCAACCTCATATGATCCTAAGGAAGCACCATGCATCGGGTACGGTGGAAGCTCAGCAGAAGGCACTGGGTTGCTCTGAAGCATCCCTGTGAATCCTGAAAAAGTAGGCACAACAGTAGCAGTAGTCATATCAGGCAGATAATCAGTCTGCACCGGTACCTGGTCATCAACCTGCATGTCCTGTCTGAACCCTGACTGAGGTGAGTCTATCTCTGAAGATGTGTCTGATGTGGCTGACTCAGTTGGTCTCAGACGGGTCATGGTATGGGAAGATGGCTGTCTAATATGTGGGATATGCGGCTCATGTGGTGTCACAATGTGCACAGAGAAAACCGGCTCAGCCGCAGGAGTAGTCCTGGTACGGCGGGCTCGAGGAATCTCCATGTGCACAGTGCGAGTGGAGGATGTGGGTGGTATGGAGGTGTAGGGAACGGTGGTAGTGGGTGGCATCATGGAAAATGGATGTAGTGGCATGGTGTGGTAGTTGGGTGGTCATGGGCCGCATACCCATGTAGGGCGTGTAGGTTGTGGGAATCCAAACTCAGTAGCTAAATATGTGTCCTGTGTGTAATGTGAGTTAAGCATACCCAATATACCATACATGAGCTCGGATGATACCGGATCTCCCCAACCAAACTCTCGAACAGGCGGTATTAGTGGACTTTGTGCTCAGCAGCGGCTGTCTCTCCTTCCTCTCGCTCATGAGCAATAGTGGTCCTAGGCTGTCGGTGGACCGTGCTGTCATCGAACTCAAACCTAACACTCTTGCTCCTCGGGGGTCTCATTCGAACTCCCGGAATGATATCACCATCCTTTCATCTTATCTGCCCATCAGCATCTTTTTCTAGCAACCAAACCTTAACCATATAGTTAATGTCATATGGCTTAGATACCCTGTTCGCCACTGGTGTCAGGTTACCAATCACCTCCTTAGTCAACAGCCCCATTCTCCTAACTAACTTAGTGATTATTGCTCCCATATATGCAAACTCTGACTCGGTGTACCCCGACTCAGTAAGGATTCTATCAGCAACCAAATAGGCAACATTAACGTGTTCCTGCTCTATAATGCTATTGATGATCTGCAAGTCCTTTACCCCAACAGCTCCCTTAGTCTTCCTCTTTCCTCGAATGCTGCAAGCGATGAGGTTGTGGAGAACTTGGTGGTGCTTATCAAGAAAAGAAGTGGCCTTGACATTGGACTGGAACTGATTTCCAGTCAATTCTTGCCAAATAGCAGTGTGGTCTCGCTGCTTAACCTCAGTGTTTGCCTTCAGGAAGAAAGGAGTGGTAACTTGATACTCAGTGTATAATTCAAGATGTCTGGCGAAGGTTGCTAATGACATGTGGTGAGGATTTCCCATGAAGTTGAATCTAATCATTCGGTCATCATTTAGCTTATCAATCGTTTTGTCGAACTGGAAGGATACCATAAACTCAGCAACTAACTCTTGATAAACATTTTCCTTAATCTCAAATAGATTCCTCCATGCGTGCAAATGTCGCTTCCCTTCCTTAAATACTATCAAATTTTCAAACCCTTCCTTTAAACTGATTTGCTTCAAATCCTCCCATACTAGGTACCTATTTTCTCCCAACTGATGTGTTAGCCATGTCTGATACCTTTCCCGTTTCTCTGGGTCCTTGATGGATTTTCTGATATACCGGGGAAAATCAGTCATCTGAAAAATAAAGAGAAAACAAGAACATAGTGAATCACCAAGAATAATTACTAGTTATTTGACTAAATCACATTCCCAATTTTGAATAAAAATTCGAAATGTGGGATTTAGAATATGGGCAGTCCCAAAAACCTGTAATAGCTAATAATACCACCAAACTCAATTTTCAATCACCACAAGAAACTTTGGTTTACAATAATAGGCTATTAGGTCTTAATGATTTCTACAAGAAAAGTCAAAGACTTATTCAACCATAACAAGCATGTACGATAAAGAGTTAAATCTTAATCATGTAATTACCTTATCATGGCAAGTATAACCTATTACCGCATGCAAACATACCATGATATTTCAACAAGTATATAGCAATTTTGACCATATCATGCAAGTATCTTAACAAAGCTTCATTAGTTGACAAATGTGTTTCTTGATTGTATCTTTTAGGTAATTATGGTATTCTTTTAAATAGATACTATTTTAAAATTTAAAATAGTTAATTAAGGAAAATGTAGTATCCATTTAAGATTTACCATAACACTTTCAAAGATACAATTTTAAAACACCACCATGACTTTTTAACTAGAATGGTTACTAGTATTACTAAAAATTAAGCATTTTGACTTTTAAAGTCAACATTACCAAAGCAAGGTTTCCTTTTTGTCATTTGCCAAATCTATCATAACACTAACTTGCATTAGCAAATCAAAGCAAGGCATTAGCATCCACTTAAATTAAAACATCATTTTATCAAAGGTTTTGTTTCAAAATGGTGACGTTTCAACAAAAGTCAACTTTCCATGCTTACTTTAATTTGCTAACTTGACCATATTACGCATTTAACCACAAATGAAGCAAATGAATAAGCTATACTAATCATATTTAGCATTAATCAATCAACAAACAACTTATCATAAGCAATTTAATCATTAATTGGCCAAAATGGGTTTACTAGTCACAAAAGTCAAATATAGTCAACTTTCCAAAGTCAAACATCAAAGTGCTTCAATCTAAGAAGTAATGCTAGTTCCTACATCATCCTATATCATCACTAAGCAAGAATCAAAGCTCAATTTCTCAATGTAAAGCACAAATCATCAAAAACTAACTTGAAACCCTAGGTTAATAAAGTTAAAGAATTTTGGTATTTTAAGCTTGGATCATACCTTAATGAAGATGCAATGATGTTAGGGGACATAAAAATGACCTAGAATGAAGATTTGAAGCTTGATTTGGTCAAAAATGGTGGAAAATGGTGGGTTTAGGGTGGGGTGATGGAAGCCGGCGCAAGGAGGGAGAAGGAGGGGGGGAAAATGATTTTTTTGTTGTTTTGACTTTGGTTAACTCCTTTTTACCCCTTTTATTTACTCCTCCTTTTTACCATTGTGCTTAAATAACATTTTAAGTGTAATTACTAGGTATTTTGGGTAATTAAAAACCTTAGCCAAATATTTTAGCAAAAGTTTAAGATTTGTTATTTGACTGTGCGCAACAAAAGATTGTTTTATTAAAACGCAAGGAGAACTAATTAACTAGATAACAATATTTTTGGTTTTAAAATTTTGACTCATTAAAATCTAAGCAATTTAAAACTTTATAAGATATTTTGATTTAAGATTTTAAAGTTTTCAGAAACTGCGCAGATTTTGCGGAGACAAAGATTTTAAAAGGGTTTTCTTTTTCTTTTTCTAAAACAAATTAAACCATTAACTAAACTAACTTATTTTTAACCTAAGAAAATTATTTTAAAGACCTAATTAAAAATTTAGGTTGCCTCCCAAAAAGCGCTTGTTTCAAGTCTGTAACTCGACTATTGTTCCAAATCTATTTAAAGGGGATTGCTCGAAAGCAATCTTGAAGTATAGCGAGGAATAAAATCACAGTTAAAATGTTAATGACATAATCAACTAGCTTGGCAGGGTGTAATGAAAAGTTTTCGAATTCGCTAAGAATCCTACATTCTTTCTGGCCTAATTCTAGCAGATTGTTAACAAACTTATTAAATTCCTTTCTAACTTTCTTTTTACTTGAAATTCCTATTCGCATACCGCGGTCTATATTATTAAGATTGTGAAGAAGATTTCCTAAAATTCTCTGAAACCTAAGTTCCTCTTTTGAGTCGGGATCTCCATTTGTAGTTTGCACTGCAATGGTGATATCCCAAATTAAAGATCTTTGAGAAACGGTAAAAGGGAATTTGGATTGATCGAACAACGAAGCGAGTTTAACGTGAATATCTTTTCTTTCGGCAAAGAAAATGGCTTTTATCTTGTCGTCGTCAGCTCCAGGAAATATTTCTTGCAACTTGGTGATTATATAAGCGGCGGGATCTACGAAAAATGGAATTTTTCCAGAAATGTCGAGAGTGATCGCAGGATCTTTAGAAGTTAATAGCTCAAGCTCTTTTATCATTGCTGCAACATAACGATTAATCATGGTTTGTGAAACTGATGGATAATCGGTGCAAGCAAATAGATCCATGAGGCGATCTATTTCTGATAATAGCTTTCGCTCTTGCTCTCGATATCGAGTGAAGATACCATCTTCTTTTTAGAACGGAAGACAGTGGAGAACACCTACGAGTATGTCAATCCTTAAGATGGTTTTTCTTTGCTCGACTGAGTACGGGAAATCAGACATATTTAAGTGTAAGGCAAATGCCTTACATACATCTAACCTCCTGTCAGGGTCAAAAGAATAACCAACGTATCGGATTTCTGAATCTTTCAGTATCTCCTTATCAACAACACGATAGATGGTGTACGAAGGTTCTGGTACGAAGTGGACAAAAATTGGTGATTTTGGAAGATGTTCATGAGTATCCTCATTCCTTATGGGGATTCGTTCTTCATTAGATGAGGAATGAAAGGATTAAGTGTTTTCAGGAATATTATCGGCAAAATTAGGGAATCTAGGGATATTTTCTAAGGAATATTTAATCTCAGGCTCAGGTAAAACCTGATAGCTTGGAATGCTAGAAGCAGAAGTTGAGATCTTCTGTTGAGATTTATGGGTTCCTAAGTCAAGATCTAAGAATTTCCCTAAGGTTCTAGAATCGTCGTCTGGGCTAGTGGAGGCTTCTTCCGATGATGAGTGAAAGTCGAATTTCAACTCTGGTTCCAAATGGTCGAAGAACTCAGCATCGTCCATAGCCGTCATTTCTTCAGTCGTCTTGGAGGCGGACACAGAAATGGGACAGGAAGGCGGCGAATCGTAGAAAGATATTTTTGGATTTTTCATTTTATTTTTAAACTAAGCTAATTTATTCTAAGAAAAGTAACTTTCGAATAGGTTAAGGACAACCTATACGAAAAGGATCTCCTAATTGCTTATTCTATCTAAGGCGGCTTCAGAATCGTAACGCTCTACGATCCTCGGCAGCGGCGCCAAAAACTGTTGACGGCGCCCGAACAGTCAGGTTTTCTAAAGCTCTCTCCTCGTGAGGGGCGAGAGCCCGTCCCCGTCGTCAAGGGACTTGACCGGACAGTACCGAGCGCGCGTCGGTGGGTAAGTTTTAAATTTATAAAGAGCTGGGGACTCAATTTATAAGTACTACCTATCACACAGGGTGAGCAAGCAGTAAGTATAACTCGAGGTCTTTCTTAAATCGGAGCGAATTGAAACGAAGTGATGCCAAAGATAGAGTTTTGCTTTTAGGATGGGTTTTGTGAAGATAGGTAGGTTTTGGGGGTTTTCTAACTTAATTAATTAATTAACTAAAGACAGGAAAAGTAAATAAGATAGAGAAGAATCGGTATCTAGGTAGACAGATAGAGAATTGCGGCGGTTGAAACCTCAATAATCAGTTGCGGGGATGATGCTTATTATAAAGACAATTGGGGACATTTTCAGTTAATAAACAGATGCATTATGAGTGTAAACACTAGGACCCTACTTATTCTAGTTATGTACTAGAATTAGTATGTCACGAGACCTAGGCTATCGTGATTCTGATCAGAACAGGCTGCTCAACCCCCCACACTGTCTTTGTGGACAAGTGACCCTTGAAGGGTGCAGGAATAAGGTAACAGACTGCCACGCAGGTAATTCTGACCGTTCTTAACACCTAAATGTAAATGCCATTTCCTAAACATGTTCAGACTATTAACTTGCTATTCTAAACTATCAGTTTTGTAGAGTCTAGGGGTTTTAAGAATCATGAACCACTGCTGGGCTTGACTTTCATCTCTAGACTCATTCCTTACGTTTGATTAGTTCAACTACTTCTTTCATGATCTAGCCTCTCCTTTGAAATCAGTCATTCAGCCCTAGGAACACCAGCGGTGTACAATGCATACTCCTTCCACAGTGTACTAACCTAGGAACCGTTCACGATGTACAGCACTTAGACAGTTCCACAGATTCGTGTAACCAAGGATGTACTTGCGGTGTACTATGATGTTTCCACAACTTTTCATCCCTAGGTACATATAAGGTGTACAATATCGAAGTGTTTCCATAGCTTCAGTTACAGGGGTAGCCAGACGGTGTACTATGCACTTCCCCAGGTATATTGGTTTCTAGGCCATATTCTAGGGTCTCTAGGTAATCCACAGTGTAGGCACAGACGGCTCTATCCGGGGCATTTGCCCAGTATTACAGCCGGTTTACAGTGACATACACGGCTTCTTTACTATAACATAGATAACTTTCTACTGTACCTAGAGTTGATCAGGTTCTAAGCCTAAAGTAGTAGTCACGCGAAGGACTGGAAAGGGTGATCCATAACTAAGTCTAGATGCATGATAAGTTTAGACATAACAAATATAACAATTCCCAACTATATAGTTTTAAAGATTAATTCAACATCATCCCTAATTCTAATTATCTACATTTCAACAACCGCAACAGCATACTTACTCAATAAACATGGCAATAACAGTAACATACATTATACAAAAAGGCAGAAATAATTCGGACATAGTATAAGTATGAAAAGAAAGATATCACCAGTAAAATTGAGCAGAGTAACAGCTGAAAAGAAAAGGCAGAGTCTTGCACCAAGAATGCTTCTTATTACACCGTGATTACAATACCAGCTTTCCTTCTTTCTCTACTGCTAACCAACTAACTATCTAACTCTCTCTCTAGAGAGGGAAACTCTAGAGAGAGAAACTATCTAAACTATTCTAGAGAGAGTAAAAATATAAAAATATAAGAAAACGAAGATTTGAAGTGTGAAATGTGTGTGTTGAATGAGGGCTGTCTTGAAATGATGAAATGAGGCTCCTATATATAGAGATCGCACAACCGTATCCGTAGACGGTATCCAAACCTCAAAACGCACAACCGTATCGCAAAGGCGAATAAAAATCAGAGTTTTATCACCCAAACGCACAATACGGCTGAGCTAGGTTGAATATGGGTGAACTGGACCGTATACGGCTGTGCATAGGGTGAATACGGCTGAACTGGACCGTATACGGCTATGCATAGGCCGTATACGGTCCACGTCCAGCCATATACGGCCTGGACCAGCCGTATACGGCCTGGTTCACCCGTATGCTGATTCCTCGGTTCTTCGTTTCTTCGTTCGGGCGTAACTTCTTCGTTGTTTATTCGTTTTGAGCGTTCTTTATACCCACGCATTCGTATTTTCCTAACGAAGTGAATGACATAAGTTAGAGGTCATAACTTAGAGCGTAGCTTAAAGTGCATTGAAATGAGTGAACGGTGGTGTGATAAAGCAGTTTTGCCCGGTTTCTAACGTTTTTTATGCCATTTTTAGTGATTTTACAAACATTGACTCCGTTTTGACTTAGTTAACAAAACTTTATGAATAATGTCCTTTTAAGTATGTTTTTGTTAACTTTGTGCCTAAAATGTGGAAGATAACGTACGTAAAAACATGACTTTTTTCGTGTTATCAACTACAACATGTCCGACTTGAGTAATTGAGAGCCGGCAGTACTACGACATGCCCGACTGGTATAAATGAGAGCCAGTAGTACTACGACATGTCCGACTGGTATAAATGAGAGCCGACAGTACTACGACATGCCCGACTAAAGTAAATGAGAGCCAGCAGTACTACGACATGCTTGACTAAAATAATCGTATTTGTATAAGTGTATGTATATCATTATTCATAAGTAAGTTGTAAGTAGCACCAAGTGCTCGAGATAGAGTACAAATATATATATATATATATATATATATACACACACACACACACATATAAGTCAAATCAACAAATACAACTAACAGAGTATCATGCCGCGCATGAAAGTAATTTAGTGTATCTAAATATGGGTATATAATACTTAGATATTAGTTGTAGCACAATGAGCCTAGGTATGATTAATCATCACCTAGTGGTTTTGTATTAGTATAAAGAATTATACCAACGTACGTTACTAACGTATACTCCTAGCCTCAGCCTAACAAGTATATTGTGGTCCGTGGTTAATGTTTACTTAAGTACAGTTCCATTTTATAAATCATGGAGTATGTTGGCAGTCTTAGTTCCTAAAAGGAAGACTAATCCTATAGCAAATCTAGTTGTTGTCCAGCGTAGGTAGAACTAACCAGTTCTAACATATTTGATAGTATTGTCTCACGACAATATGGTCAATGAATAGTGATAACTTAAGCAAGTTATGTAATGGTAATTGTATTTCGGCAACTTAGCAGTGTACAATGGTAACCTATCTAGGTTAAGTAGTGATATTGTTCTACAACAATATGATGGGTGTAATTCCTAAGTATTACACATTTTGTATTACATAACAGTAATATAGTTAAGTGTGAATTATAAAAGTTAATCATTAGAATTCGGAAAACAATAATTGTGCATGCGTCTCACCCCAAAAACAGTAAAACAGTTGAAAGAGTGGGGCTATGAACTCACCTGAGGAGCTAGCGATCCTACGATACACGCGTCGTCCGACGGGTAACCTCCTAGTGTCCTAAACATGTGAGGTCATATAAGAATAAGTAACTGACTAGTCAGTCGGTCTAAGCGAATAGTTCAATAATACATTTGTTGTTTAAGTCAAGGAATTGTGTACGGGGGTCCGGGGGCAGCGCCCCTGATAGCGGGGTCCAAGGGATGGCAACCCCTTGCGGGGTATAAGGGGCGGAGTCCCTGGCTGGGGTCGAGCTGGAATTTAAAAATCGCATCTGGAATTTAAATTTAAGTCATTTGAGTTAAATTTCAAGGTGTTGAAAAGTTGACTGCGAAGTGAGTTTTGAGTTCGCTGCGAACTGAGTTTCAGTTCGCTTCGCAGTTCACTTCGTAGGTTGGTTTCGGTTCGCAGGTCTCGACTCGCAGTTCAGTTCGCAAATTGACTTCTCAAGTCGGTTTAGATCGCAGGTTTGGTTCGGCTTGCAGAACCTTATCTTCTCCGAGGCTGCGAATCGAGATTCATTTCAGTGTGCGGGTTTCACGATTTAATACGTTTTTAACCGATTTCTTAGATATATTCTTGTTGTGGACTCAATAACGTGTTAATAAACATAAATCAAGTGTTTTGAAGGTGTGAAATCGGTTGTTCTTACCAAATGTCGATTTCGAGTTGAAACGAAACGAGATGGTGAAGATCTTGATGAAGAAGATGATGGTGGTGATCCCGACAGCGGTGGTGGCGTCGGTCCGGCGGTGGTGTGGCGGTGGCGGCCGGTTTCCTAGTGAGAGAAATGAGGGAGAGTGTTTATGTTTGTAGAGAGAGAGAGAGGTGAAGAATGAAAATGGAGTGAAAGTGAGGAAAGGGTGGGAATAAAAGGGAGGTGGGTGGGTCGGCTCGGGTCTGCGGACCGAGTTCGGTCCGTCCCATTCGGTTCTCGTGTTCACATTAATTCGTTACCCGATCGTCTAATTGCGTAATATGTTAAAGTTGTAAAATTTATCCTCGGATTTTTGAGATATTTTTACATGAAGTATTACACCAAAATACTTTACTTGAGTTATAAAAATATAACTTTATTTTCGCGCGGTTTCAGTTTAGTAAAACATATTTTTAAATGGAACGAAGTGTTTAAATGTTTTCCGAGTAAATGAATATCATTTGCGTTATATATATATTTATATATAACATTTTGTATACTTTGGTTTTAAATGAATACAAAGTACGAATGTTTAAAGTTCAAATTAGACGCGAAAATGGTACTTTTTGATCGGGTGTCACAAATGCAGTACCTGAAAACAGAATTGTACCCATCGAGAACCTGATCCACACTTCCAACCATGCAGGATTTTAACTTATATGCCTTCTTCCCATAATCAAGTCTTGTACACGCAGCTACTTTATTGATCACAACTAGCCCAATATATACACAAGTAGCCCAGTACATACCAATGACGCTTCCAGCTTTTACATACTACTGTTTCACTTTCAGATTTTAGCTTGCAGCAGATCCCACAGTTTTTGGGTCATTGACCCATTGTGACCACTGAATGTTTACCGACTTTATTCTTGTTTTCATCCACTTGAAGCTCCTAACATGAATTTCTTGAAACAGTCGCGTTCCTCTCAAAGTCTTCTTCCCGAACATTTTCGAATTTCTATTTTTCCAAATCAAGTACAAAGTAATCCACACTATCCCTTCCCACAATTTCATAATCAGTAAAACTGCAGTTTTTACATATTCAAATACATTAGCTAAACGACTAAACTGATCAAACTCGTATTTGTAATATCACACCAAAATAGCCTCATTACAAAGCACCAGACAATGATCCATAGACTCAACACAATTTTCACACCAAGGACACAAAACATAATTTAAGTCAATACATCTTTTATCCAACTCCACTCAAACCGGCAACCTATTTTTTCTTTACCCTCCACGCGAAGATGTTCACTTTACTAGGAACCCATTTGTTTCTTCTAGTCTCTTCTCTTGCTTGGCTACTTGATAGCATGAAGCTGTTGATAATGGATATATATTAGCCCATTGTGTATTGAGCCGGTTTGGCCCATTATTAGTTAAGGTTCTATGTTAATTACCTTTATTTCAGTTCATCATCGATCATGAGAAATAATACCGATCTTTATGGTATCAGAGCATTAACCTAACTATATTCTCCCTCCCCCTCTCGACTACAAAGTCGATTGAAATTAGTCAATTACTACATCTTTTCTCGTTGCTTCTGTTGTGTTTGCTGCTTCGTCTCTCTCTGTATCAAATTAATCAAAGCCAATTAATCCATCGAATCGAATAAAATATTCATGTTCTTCTCTCCATCGAATTATAATCGCATATAAAAATATCTGCAGAAGCGCACGTGATTATTCAAGAGAGAAATTGTATGTTGCTATTTACAATCTCTAATTAATTAAAATTGCTATTTCCAATCTTCGATAATTGCTGCTATTTTCCGTAAAATGCGAATATCATTTTGTTACTAAACTTTGCTATCTTGCTGTCACTTTCCTTATATCACTCCGATTTATTTTTGTCCGTATATTATATCTCAGACGAAATAAAAAAATGGTTATTCAAGATAAACAGTGCTATTTTGATACAGGGCTACTTCTCACCTCTCCTCGAATACCAGTAATCTTCAATCTTCATTTGTTAATAGTAATTTTCATTCGGTTATTGTCGGTAATGATGCACAAATTCCTAATCCTTATCGTCTTATTCACCTTAAAAATGTACTTGTTACTCCCGATATAATTAAAAACCTCATTTCAGTTCGCAAATTCACTACCGATAATCAATGTTCTATTGATTTTGACCCTTATAGGTTCACTGTGCAGGATTATCATACCCGTCAAACTCTTCTTCATTGTGACAACACAGGTGATCTATATCCTCTAAACGTCACAGCTTCAGCATTTGTGTCAATATTTAATAGTCATACTCTGTGGCACACTTGACCACCCAAGTGACTCAGTTTTTCAAAATCTTGCTTCTCATGGTCTTATTTACTACAATAAATAAAATGCTTCTCCCTTGTGTCGTGCTTGTTAGTTAGGAAAGCATATCAAACTTCCTTTCTATCGATCTGTCGTCAAATTCCCTTTTGACATTATTCACTCTGATATTTGGACATCCCCTATTCACAACATCAGTTGTAACACCCACTCCTCGGGTCTAGTAGTATTTTAATATTTTCTGACTGTGAATTATTATTTAATGTGTCAAAAAACAGTTTCATTTGTTATTTGAAAATAAATGAGGGAAAGAGTCGAATAATTTATTGTGTCTAATAAATTATTAACTGTTTTAATTTAATTCAGTTGACGATAAAATAAAATAATGTTTCCCCGCAAAAGGTTTTTAAGTTCCAGACAATGATAAGTATCAAATAAAAAACCCTAAATCAGTTTATAACATCAAATTGAAGCTTCCAAGTTTGAATTCAAGCTTCAAGAACATGGATTATCATCCTCTAATCCTTCTAATCATATTGTAAGTCTCAATTTCTTGATTTCTTTAAAACCCTAGAAAATGGATTTTTGGGTAATTCTATGAATTAGGACGAATTTCATAGAATTAAAGCTTGTATTAGTGCTATAGTTGCTAGATATTACTTAATCCATAACTATAGGTTAAGCCATAACCTAGAATTGAAGATTTGGTGTATGATCATGTAGGATGCATATGAACATAATTGATAAAGTAAGAATTAAGCCTTGTAATGATCATATTAGAGATGATATATGATGATTGTAGATATTGTTTGATGTAAAATTATGTATAACATTGATTTCTAGCTTGAGTTGTGTAATTTTTGGGGGTTGGTTCGGCTTGGACAGCAGGGTTTTAAATCTGCAGGTCGCAGGTAGTGAAGAACAAGCCGGCGGGTTCTATACCCTAGCCGGTGGGTTATGCTGATTTGCCCGAGGACCTGGCGGGTCCTAGACCCCAGCCGGCGGGTCCTAGACCCCTTATGCGCATGCTTTCTGACGCGCCACCAGCGGTTGGTCAGGAATTACCTTGTGACACCCGCTAAATTAGGACGTCATCATTGTGTGCTTTTTACGTGTATTTAATATGAAATAAGATTAAGTACAATAATTACTTATATATATACATGATGATTATATATATATACACGTATACGATTCGTTCAAATCGTACAACTTCGTGTCAGATAAATATCTGACAACGCAAATACGGAGGTTGGTGAAACATTTATTAAGTAATATGAGATTATTTAATAACATTGATAATTACCTTATATTATTTTATAATATAACGAACACGTACGTTTTGCTTAAAACGTGATCGAACGCTACGAAAATGCGGTAAACGCGCCTGATAGACAAAATAAATTAAAGTTATATTTTTATAACTCAAAACTAAGTATTTTAATAAAATACTTCAAGTAAAAATAATGCGATGACACGCGTACAATTATAACGTTTAAAAATGTTACACGACTCAAACGAACACATGATTCACAACTGACATTCAAACGAAAACACAAACATTATTTTAGTAACTTAAAATATATTACATTGAGTAAAACTTTTATTAAAATATCATGTTCTAAATCGTTTACGTGTTATATTAAACGTTACGCGAGTAAATAAACGTCCAAAGGAATGAGTAAACGGACACCTCAAATGCATAAAAGTAAATAAACGTTTTCTACTACAAATCATTTGTAGAACATATGTTTTTAAATGAGTTTGAGCATAATGCATAAAAGTAGTATGCAAGTACCTCAAATGCTCGAAAAACTAATTTTCTAAAAACTTTTCCTATTTTTCCGAGACAAGTGATTTTTGAAAAAAATGAGTTGCGATTTTGAAATATTTTTGAAAATATTTTGTGTATATCCAAGTGTGAAGGATATTAAGAGATTTTCTTCACTTATTGACACACAACCATCAACACGTATTATTGCACGGGTTGCCTCTCGAGAAGCGCTGCTTTTAGAGTCAAGAGCTCGACTTTACTCCTCCGGGATTAGATTTTGGGGAAGGAGTTCCCAGGGCGAGTGATGTGACATTATGTGCCCTACATTGTGGGAAAGTGTAGCGCGGAGGATAGATCCTTTAGAAATTGCAAGCCATGGTTGAGATTAGATCTGGTAGTTCCATGATATCCATTTTGAGGATTTGAAATTGTTATGAGGCAACTCTAGAGAGACCTTGTAATCCGTGGGTGATGTAATCAACTGCCTTAGTGACTGGCCCATTGGGATCAATTAGCGTGGTTTTTCTTGTTTTGATCGCTTCCTTAATTGGATAACTAAGTTTGAAGGAGTCCATAAATGCCACTAACTTCAACTTCAGATCTTTAAATTCTTCAGTATGAGGATCTCCTCCGAATACAGCTATAGACTTGCACAAGCATTTGATTAGCTGGTGTTGATGAAGGGTGAAAGGAAAACCAGAGTTTGTGAAGATATGAATCAATTTGTTGAATATCTCGCAATATCCAGTGTGGAAGATAAACTCCGTTTTATCGGCGTCTTCTACATTTAATACATCATGTAATCGAGTTATCACATAAGTGACGACATCGAGTGGTGACATATATTTAACACTTTTGGAGTGATTACGCCTCCTTTCGTCCCAATTGATGTACCTAAACTCCTCGATTATCAATTTAATATGATGTTCAAAAATAGACCTTATGACAAATCTATTGCTTTCTTTGGTACTCAGGTGATCTTTTGCAGCTAGTAAGTCAAGGAATGTCTGAAGATTGCTCATTATTATGATGTCAGCGTAGTTACTGGGTTTCCAGTAGCTTCTTTGATAATTCTTTTTATAGCACCCAACATCTCCCTTTGTTTTGAGGAATAAGGAAATGCTGAACTAATGAGAGCATCATATACCTTACGGTATATTTGTCTCTGTTCAATGTAGAAATATAGTTCATTGGCATTTTTCCTGTCTTTCTTGAGCTGAGATTTGAGTGCGTCGGTGAATACTGTGATGAAATATCTAAGGATGAGCGGATCTTGGGTTCCTTTGCTAGTGAGATGGATAGTGGATGCTGCCTCAAAAACCGCTATTAGCTATCTTTGATGTATAGAGTAATCACTAGTGGAATTTCTAATAGCTGCTACTATGATGTGAGGGTCACCATCATATTCGTCTATCACAGAAATCATTTGCTCATGAGTAGAGACAATTGGGATGCAGATGATTTCTTGAGACAACACTTGTGAGTCAGGCAGTTCTAGAGAATCAAGAGGATGAATATCAACAGGTATGTTTCCCGAGTTACCATCCATAGTAGGAATATCAACCTTATGTAGATCAGGAAGCTCAACTACGTTGTTAGTGACTTGGGATATTAGAGAAGAAGATAGCTTTGGAGTGTCTCTCTTGTCACGTGAATCAGAATAATCGGACCCAGATATACCTCCTGTCTCAAACTGTATTTGAGGTTTAGATGAAACAAGAGTTTGAATCCCTTGAGAAGGTATAGGTGGCTCCAGACTTGTAAGTCTGCTTGCTTTGAAATCCGTGATCTTCTTCAGATTGCGTATGAGAGTCCGTTCGATGTCTTCTAGTTTGCAGAGTCGACGGCAGGTGATCGACCTTGTTGGATCCAAGAAAGGATTAACTATTCCTTCAAGAGTACAAGCAAAAACATCATCGGCAAGAGGCTCCTCTTCTTCTTTCATCTCTTCTTCCTTCTTAGATGCTGATTCAAAGGTCTCGTCATCCGATATAACTTTGCTAACAGAGACAATATATAGCTCAACATTCTCCATCAAAGCGCAGTCTGTCTTATCGATCTCGAATGTGATACTTTCTCCGTGAGCGTGTAAGCTGATCGTCTGAGAGTGCATGTCGATGAGTACTCTAGCTGTGTTCATAAAAAGTCTACCTAGGATTATAGGGATGTTTATATCTTCCTAAATATCCATTACCACAAAGTCAGTTGGGAAAAAAACTTTTCGACTTTAACCGTGATGTTCGAAGCAATTCCCTATATAATGGATTCGTCAACTAGCTGAACACTCATTTTGGTGGGTTTTACGTCTCCTAATTCTAGTCTTTTGAATAATGAATGTGGCATTAGGTTGATACTTGCTCCTAGATCGGCCAGAGAGGATATATCGCCCGATTGGTTGATGGAACAAGGAATGGTAAAACGCCCGATATCTCCTAGTTTTTCCGGTAGACTATTTTGAAGGACAACTGAACATTCAGAGGTTAGCGGGACATTAGTTACTTAGGTTACCTTATCTTTGTTTGACATAAGTCTCCTAACATATTTGGTATACTTGAAGGCTTTGGTTTCATCAGGGTCGCTGCTTGAAACATCCTGGAAATGGTATGCTTACCTTCTTAGGGTTTGGAGAAGACTTTTTCTCAACTGTCTGTGTGACAGGAGATCGTTCTTTTACCGGAGAAAGAAGTGAAGGTTGGCTCGGTGCCACCTTGGAGTCTTGGTTGGTTACTTGGTTGGCTTCTTCGGTATGTGAGTTATGGAAGGTATTACTAGGTAGACTACCCTGTGTTTTAGTATCGATACGTTCTGCTAGTCGACCTACTTGGGTTACTAGGGTATTTAGTAAAGTTAGTTGTTCTCTTAAGAAGAGATCAACTTGGTCTTGTCTAGCCATAATCATTTAGATGATTTATGCGAGGGTGTTGTCTAGACTAGTAATTAGCCTCGTAGGTTCATACGGTTGGGCCATATCAGGTGTGGTTTCAGGAAGCAATGGTGGTTGTTATAATTAAGTTGCGGTTGTTGCGGGTAAGTTGGGTATTGGAATTGGTTGGGTAGTCGAATTGGTAGGTATTGGTTTGGTCTAGGTCGAGGAGGAGTGGTTTGAGTATAATCAGGTAGGCGTGGATGAGTTCGGAACTGGTCATAGTAGGTTGTACTATCAACAGGGTTCTTATACTCAACCTTTGGATTGGTACAGTTTTGACAGGACTGAATATGGTAGACCTATTGAGGAGGTTTTTTCAGCTTTCCTATTTCCTCGGTTAGCGTTCCGATGTGTTAGTGATAGATTTAATTTCCTCAGTTTGCACAGGATTCGGAACGGCAAGCGGTGCCAACGATAAGGGATGCACATCAATGTTCCAATCGTTGTGATTCAAGGTTATACTCTCAATCAGATTCCAAGCTTCTTCGTCCGTGCAAAGCGTGAAGTTGCCTCGAGCAGCAACATCGAGCATTGGCTTGTGGTGAGGTGTGAGACCGTTGTAAAACGTGCATAATTGGGTTGATCGTTCGATTTGGTGGTTAGGACATCTTTTAAGCAACCTCTTAAATCTTTACCACGCACTGTAGATTGATTCATCGTGAAGCTGTCGGAAGTTTGAGATGTCTTTCTTTAGCTTGATTCGTTTGAATGGGGGAAAGTACTTTGTTAAGAACTTAGTTTCCATTTCCGCCCATGAGGAGATAGAATTTGTTTCTAATTCCTCAAACCAAGTCTGTGCATGTAGAGAAAGAGAGTAGGGGAACAGATATAAGTGGATTATATCTTTCTCAACCTTATTTTGCTTGAAATAGTCAGATAAATTTATTGAGGTGGGAGTTGAGGTCATCGTTAGGTAGTCCGTTGAATTGGCAGCGATTCAGGATCAGCTGCACTACGTCATGATTAAGTTGGAATGATGCACCTTCAATCTCCGGGTAGCGTATTGGTCCTCCTCGATCTTCTATCGAGGGTTTGTTATAGTCGGCGAGAGTGATGCGTCCAGCAGTTGTAGGATTGTGGGAAGATGATCACTTCTCTCGTTGGATGGGTACGACGTATGATTTAGGATTAGGGAAAGGAAGAATTTGTAGGGGTTTAAGAAGAAAGAACCATCCTAAGGGTTCACTAGCAAGAAAGTTCGTTATGACGCCTCTGAGTCTTACAGTTGATTCCCCGGCAGCAGCGCCAAAAACTTGACGCGCCACCAGCAGTCGGTCAGGAATTACCCTATCGTTGGATCGGCTGCCAGCGGCGTGTCGGTGTAGTTTTAATATTTATAAATGATGGGGCCTAATTTTACTACGGCTATACAACCTAAAGGTGTACAACAACAAGTATGACCTAGGGTCGTTCTTTAAAATCAATGGTATTGTGAAACAGAGTAATCAGGATGTTCATTTCTAGCTAGTGATGGAGTTTAAAAATGGTTTGGAGTTTGTTTTTGTTTTGTTTTCTAAATTATACTACTAATTAATACTAAGCAATAAAATAAAATAAGGGATAGCAGTCAGGATACATGGGGTGTTTGTTGTGACTTCGTTAGCCTTTCATTGGGATGAAGTTTCAGTTTAAGTCATGAAAACGTCTTTCTAAGGATTTGTATTTTATTTGTTTCAAGTATTTGTGGTGTAAGCACTAGTACCCTACTGATTGATTGCTCAATCAGTATGTCACTGAGTAACTAGGCTATCGTGATTCTGGTCGGAGGAGGTTGCTCAACTCTCAACACTGCCCTATTACGGAACAGTGACCCTTATTGGAATATGAAGATTCATGGGTGCATGAATAGAGTAACAGACCCGCTAACTGTCCGACCGTTCTTAACACCACAGTGATACTTAATTGAATAAAACATTAAGTTTAAAGACTTGATTGGTGTTTGATTACTTTCCATCAATGGTTTTGTGAAACCCAGGGGTGATAGATGATTTTTGAATACTAGATGTTTCCTGGTCTTCCTTTCTGGATTTATAAACTAAGTTTGTATTTTAGATCAAAGATTCTCCATTTATGATTTAAACCAGCCCTCACTTATATTTTTACCAATAAAGCCCTAGTTTACTCACTGTGTACAATACTTGTTTAAAACGACGTTTCCACTGCTTCAAAACCACACCATGTTATTTGAACACAGATCTTTAATCCGAAGTTTGTTCACGGTGTACAATACTTATATAGTATTTCCACAGCTTCTAAACCAAAACACAGTTAATTAATTACCCCTGATATGACGTCTTATCAAAAAAGTTTTAACCACGTTTATTGGTGGAAAGGCATTAGTTGAAATTGCAGTTTAAAATCATAGATGGAACGTGTAATCAGAACACTGAGTTTTCATTTATAAATAATACTACCTCCGTCCCAAATTAAGTGTCTCATTTTGACTTTTGAATGTCTTTCTTTCTCAAGTTTGACTTTAGATATATTTGTTTGTGTTATATAATACTTGATGAAAATTATACCAATGAAAATACATTTAATACTCAATCCGTTCATATATTTTGCACTGAGTATTATATAACACAATAAAAAATATTTAAGGTCAAAGTTGGAAAATAATGACTTTTAAAAGTCAAAATGAGATAATTTTGGACGGAGGGAGTAATAGTTTGGAACATTACTTCACAACGGATTGTGCCCACGACTTTCATAGCTTCCACGTTCTGTACTATACACATTAGTGTTTCCAGCGCTATACAAATGAAAGTCATTTAACGTTACTTCCATTGTTTCATAATGACATCATCCCAATTAATACGACTAACTACATCACAACAAACACACAATATAACTACTCACTATGCATGGCAATAAATCCTAAATCTAGCATAATAACAATAGCAATCATCATTATATAGATAAGGAAAGAGATAACCGTAGATAATGCGTAGTTTGAATATATGCTGAAAGATTACAACAAGCAGAACTTCCAAATATATTTGACAATATTACAATAATATCCCCTTTAAGTATCTTCAACAATATTACCCCTCTGTTAATCTTGTTTAAGTATTAACCAAGAACTAACTGACTATTAACCTAAAACTAACCTAGAGAGAGATAGCTAGGGAGAGAAACAAGAGAGAAAGAGTGTGTGAGAGAAAAAGTGAAGAGTGAATTGTGTGTTGGTGAATGTGTTTTTAAATGGGGAAGTTGAGCCTTGTATCTATAGGCAAAGGGCACCAAGCTAGCTTCAACAATTTCGACACCTGATGCTTGCGATTTGCATTGAAATACCACCCCTAGCTCAGAAATTTGTCACCAAAAAGGGCATATACAACACCAAAAAGGGGGTATACGGTACCAAAAAGGGGGTATATGGCACCAAAATGGGGGTATACACCCCCAAAGGGGTAGTATTTGACACCAAAAAGGGAGTATACCACCTCAAAGGGTAGTATACCACTCTTTAGAGGTAGTATACGGCCTCTAGAGGGGCGTATCCGGCTCTAAAGGGGTGGTATACGGACCCTTTAGCGGTGGTATGGCTTGGTTTAAGCCCTTCTGTGCTGGATCGTAAGTCTTGGTCGCCTAGTCGTAGTTCATTTGGCCCTAACTTCTTCATTCTTGGTCCATTTTCAGCGTTCTTTATATCCATGTTCTTGTAATTACCTGAGGATCATCATGAGATAAATTAAGAATATCTTCAAGGTAATATTCTTAATCAAGTTCGTGAAACGCGACTGTATCGTTTATGCTTTATTTTGTAAGTTATTTGGTTATTTTGATTGATTTTTAATGCAACACCATCGTGGCTATCAGTGCCTTGATCTAAATACCAACAAAATCATCATTTCTCGTCATGTGATTTTTGATGAGCGTGCATTTCCTTTTGGTTTCATGACTTCTACTAAATCCCTTCCTATCATTTTTTAAACAATAATATGGATCCTTCACCAATTGCATTCCACCTTTTTACCACCTAATGATTCACAAAGCCCACCACCTCAAATTCCACCTACACCACCACCTCCACCACCTCCACCCACACCTCCACCGCCTCCACCCACACCACCACCACCAACATCATCGCCTCCAAGTCATACACCACCTCCACCAACTAACAACGTTGTAACTCAACACCCCGTGGTTACACGTTCAAAGGTTGGAATAGTCAAACCAATCGAAAGATGTAATCTTCATATCACCACTATTTCTTCTATCCCTCTGTCTCCTTTGCATGCTCTAAAAGACCATAATTGGAAACATGTTATATTGATGAATTCAATGCTCTAATTCAGAACACACTTGGGTTCTTGTTCACCGTCCTCCAAATGTCAACATAGTGCGCTCCATGTGGTTGTATAAACATAAATTTCATGCTGATGGTTCATTGAGTCGCTACAAAGAGCGACTTGTTACTAATGGTCGCAACTAACAACAGGGTATTGACTGTGATGAGAATTTCAGTCCGGTAGTTATACCAACCACCATTCGTACAATTTTCAGTAGTCACACCCCTGATTTCATGATTTGCGGAAGCGACGATTTTGGGTGTGACTAATCAATAATCAAACACAGAGGTTACAAGCAAACGACTACATGAGACGCTTATAAATATATTACAAAAGTAGTACAAAGTTTTAAGTCATAAGTTATAAGTTTACAATAACGGCGAGTTCACATTTGATTTTGAAGATTTTAATACATAACCATTAATACAAAACATAATGCAAGAAAATCTTCATGTCCAAATAGATGCATGTGACTCGAAAGTAGATAGCTTATCCTGAGGGCTATCCTACTATTACTGATCACCTGAGAATACAACACTAAAAGGTCAGCTATAAAGTTGGTGAATCTCACAGGTTTAACATAAACATTGATGTGATCAACATGATTATCCGATGATTTAATACCGATAAAGATTAAGTAATACAACCGAACAATGATAAACCAATTAAGGTTTCCGAACAATGATTAAACCATTAAGGTTACCAAACTATGATTAACCAATTAAGGTTACCGACTAGATTTACCGACAATGACATTTGTATTGCATTAAGCCATGGTTCGAGGCCTAACCCGATTTGTTCCTCCCGAACGGTGTCAACACCCATAACAATTACTAAAATGCCAATTTGTACATGGTTGTAGCTAGCAACCCGGACGGGGATGTCACTCCCATGATAGATCTATCTTTTAGTAATCGCGCCTTATTAAGTTAACGAACCATGCAATGATGAGGACTTTCCCGTATTAAAACACTCATGCAATACCCGAAAAATGAAAATCAAGACCGACAATGATAACCAACATGTTTAACAGAGTTAATAATTAAATTAACTAACCGAATAACAGTGATCACGAAAACAAGTAAGCATTGTATCTCACCCCAAGTTTAAAAATAGTAAAAGTGGGGCTGTGAGACTCACCTGAGTCTATCCGAGCAATGAATATGTCCGACGTGGAATAGACAATCCCCGAATCTCCAAGTGTCCTAAACAAGCGAGATTCTAATGAGCTTTTGATTATCTAATATTTCTCCGTATTAATGTTTATCCATTTTGATTATGTCCAAGTGATTATATTTGTACTTCCGATTAAAGTTTATAAAATGTACGGCCCGTTGGTGACGGATTGAAATTATATTCTAAAGATATTTAACGTGTGTTTTTGTATTTATATAACTCGTTCATGGATGTATCGTATTGTTTACAATTATCATTATATTCGTTATATTTTATTTTATAAGTTACGAAATTTGGTATGGGGTCCAAAAACTGAAATATGTCATTTTCGACCCCTAGACGACCCCGAAAGGCCTAAAACTTTCTAGGCTATGGTACATAGCCTTGATCATTGGGCCGTTTTTGAGTGACCGTGCGAATTTTAGCCCAATCCGTTATAATAAATTTTTCATCGAGAAGCTACCCTAAAATCACTTATGAAATTCTTCGGCATTTTTACAAAAACTGTTCTGTTTGAGTATTTCAGTCGTTCGGCTGTGAAGGTCCAGCCATTCGGCTATGGAGGACCTAGCCGTTCGGCTAAGGTGACCTAGCCGTTCGGCTAAGGTGACCTAGCCGTTCGGCTAAGGTAGCCTAGCCGTTCGGCTGATGAAATCCAGCCGTTCGGCTCAGGGACCAATTTAAGGTGTTGCAGGTCTGTTCGTGCAGTTCATCCCCAAACCATTTTTTAACTTCATTTTTAACCAAATTCTCATATATAAAACACTAGTATATGATAATATAAGTATTATAAACGCGAAATTAAGGTAAAGTTTGAGTTTCCTTACGAATTAAAATTTAAACTGGAGTGAAGAAGACAATGGTGATTGATGAGCCGATTATGAAGAAGAAGATGATGATGATTATGTTGCTTCTGCTGTTGTTGATGATGATCAACAATGATGACGATTTTGGCGATGAACCGAGAGAGGGAGAGAGCCGAGAGAGAACGAGATGGAGATGGATGAAGAAGAAAATGAAATGAAAGTGAGGGGTGTGTTTGGTGTAGTCGACCGGCTCCAATTATTGGAGTTGGTTGGCTCCCCTTCGTAGTACAAAATACCCGTGTTTTTGTACCCGATCGTAAAAGTAGTATAATGTTTTCAAATGATAAATTTCTAAAAATGAAATCGTATATACTTTTATTCGAAGTATTTTATAAAAATACCTTTAATGAGATATACAAATATATCTTTGCTTCAACTAATTTTGACGGATAGTTTTCAGTGTACAAAATGTGTTTAAATTTGCCACCAAGTAAATAATTATTATTTTCATCGATAATACATTATTTAAAAATGTTTTGCACCAACGTCCGTATTTGAGATTGCGTGTTCTTTCAGATTTGATTGTATGTGATTATTAAATAATCATTTCATGTTATTATATATATTTATATATAATACTTGAATACTTTCGAAATAACGCATATATAATACGTGTATTTAAGTATTTAAATTGGTCGCTAATTTTGCCCTTTTTGACCGGGTGTCACATCAGTCTTGTAGTATCTCATCAGTGGCCTGTTCACCAGCTGGATGTGAAGAATGCTTTCCTTAATGGTCATTCTTCTGAAATGGTGTATATGCATCAGTCGCCTGTCTTCTCTGATCCAACCACCATACTCATGTTTGTCTTCTAAAGAAATCCCTATATGGTCTAAAACAGTCCCCTCGTGCCTGGTTTCGCTTTGCAGGTTATGCTACGCGTGTTGGTATTCAACACAACAAATGTGACTCATGATTATTTCTATTTAGACGTGGATCGGAGATTGCTTATTTGTTGCTTTATGTGGATGATATTGTTCTTACAGCCTCATCTACATCTCTTCTACAACGGGTTATATCTTCTCTTCATCGGGAGTTTGCTATGAGTGACCTTGGTCTTATGAAGTCAAACTATTTTCTGGGTATCTCGGTTCTATGTAACAACACCGGGATGTTTCTCTCTCAACAAAAGTATGCCACCGACATCCTTAATCGGGCTCCCATGCTCAATTGAAACCCATGTAAAACTCTTGTAGATACTGATACGAAGCTTAGCAGACGATCCTCATGTTACTGTCCCCACCCTATATCGTAGTCTTGAAGGAGCTCTTCGGTACCTTACATTTACAAGACCAGACTTAACCTACACAGTTCAACAATTATGTCTATTTATGCATGAACCCGTGATCCCTACTTCACCACTTTAAAGTGTGTCTTGTGCTATGTATGAGGGACGATTGATCATGGCGTATAACCGTATGCATCTCGTACTACCCAAATAACAGCTTACTCTGATGCTGAATGGGCTGGATGTTCTACTACACGCAGGTCCACTTTAGGTTATTGTGTGTTTCTTGGAGACTACCTCTTTTCTTGGTAATCTAAAATACAATACACTATTTCCTGTTCTAGTTCTGAAGCTAAGTATCGTGGTGTCACTAACGCTAATGCTGAAACTGCTTGGATTCGTAATCTGCTTCAAGAACTTCATACACAGCTCTTTACTGCCTGATGTGACGCAAAAAGTCATATTTTTAAGCACAATATTCCACACTTTTTAGGCACATCTTTAGTGAAAACATTCCAAAACAATCATTATTTACTAAAATTCACTAAAGTGCTCCAAATATAGGCGTTGCTACAAAAATCACTAAAAACGTCCAAATAACGAGCAAAACAGAGTGAATAAACAACAACCAGTTTTCACACCCTCATTTACCTTATGATAAGCACATTCTAACCTTATGGTATGTTGTAATAGGTAAAAACGAGATGCGAGAATCAAGAATCATGCAAATTGAGTAAAGAACGGAGGAGATACGGCTTCTACAGATCGTTAAAAGTCATTCCAAACATGCTTGAGCTACACACATCCAATTTCTGTGAGATTGGTACCATTAGAAGCGTAACGTAATTACGAAGCCGTGGGTGAAAGAATCAGGTCAAACAGACGTGTAACGAAGGAGATACACGCATTTTAAGCAACGAACGAAAACCGATGAACCCCGTATACGGCCCCTACAAGACCGTATACGGCCTCTACCACACCGTATACGGCCTCATGAAGGCTGTATACGGCCCCCTAGGGCCAATTGGTCTCCGTTCATGCTTCATTTGCTTGTACGTTGGTGCTTCACGACTTGTACGGATGATTTGGGACTTTGCCTACAAATAGGAGTCACCTCCTCCTCATTTCACACACCTCATTCTCATTTCTCATTTCTCACTTTCTCTCTCACACACTCTTTCTCTACTTTCTCTCTATAGGTTTTCTCTCTAGTCTCTCTCTCTAGTTTCTCTCTCTAGGGTTTAACCCTTGGAACTAGTGGGAAGACTAGGGGAGAATCCTTTCCTTTTCTTTCTTAATTATGTAATTTAATTAGTAGAATCTAGTATTGTAATGCTTGGATATTGTACGAAGAAATACAAGCTGTTATTCTGCTCACAATTTGTATCAGTATTATCTATCCTTTCTAGTATTAATTTGTCATAATGTTCTTGTTTGATGTTTGTGATTTATTAGTGTTAGAAATTTTTATTTCTATGCTTTGTGAGTAGTTGCTTGTATGTTTGCCATGATTTAGATAGTTATTGATGATGTTTGGGAGTTGTTATACTCTGTTATCTGTCTAAACTTATCATGAATATAGATCTAGTTTCTCGTCACCCTTTCCAGACTTTCACGTGACTATTGCCTTAGTTTTAGCACTTTACAAACCCTAGCTAGGTAACAATAGTTATCTCCAATTACCATATGAAGCTATGAACTTTCCGTAAAATGGCACAGTACTTCGTATAGCGTTGGAAACACCACTGGTGGAGCACAAATAAGTGGAAGCTAAGGAAATGCCGTAGGACTGTTTCATCGTGGATTACCTAGAAGTGATCCTTCTAGAACTCGGGTCTAGGAATCAAAGCTGTGGAAATGCTCGCTGCCCTGTACACCGTTAGTACACCAATGTTTAAATACAGCTGTGGAAATGCCCAACGCACTGTACACCGTGAGTATACCTTGAGTCGGAAACACTATGGAAATGCCTAAATGCCTTGTACACCGTGATTATTCCTAGGGATAAATGCCTGAATGTAAAGGAGGGTCTATGTTTATGACGGTAGATTATATGCTTGAATTAGATAAATACAGAGTTCTGTCAAGAGAGCTTAATGCTCCATAAACATTGCTTAACTTTACAATACCGATAGTTTAGACTAACAACAGTTAACAGTCAGTACATAGTTAGACAATAACAAATAGACTTAGGGGTTAAGAAAGGTCAGTAAATACAATTGCGGTCTGTTGCCTTATGCCTGCACCCTAGATACTTTAAGGGTTACTTGGTCTTATTCAAAACAAGTTCAGGGGGTTTGAAAACAGTCTGATCTGATCAGGGTTCATGATAGCCTAGGTACTCAGTGACATACGTATTTAGATCCGGAACTAAATAAGTAGGGTCCTAGTGTTTACAACTAAGTTTATCTGTCTATTAGCTGAATGTGTCCCCAATAAACATCATCCCAACTATACTCTATCTTAAATCATAGTGAACCGCGTCTTTGTTATATTTAAGTGTTACATGTATGCTAGCTTCCCTTTACTTTTATGTTTTATTAGCTTAAGTAGTTTAAATAAATAAAAACCCAAAATCAATCACCTATCCAATTATCCAAAACCCTAGCTTGATTACTAAGTTATCTGAACTAGCTCCGTTTCAATTCTGTCGTCGCGAGGAACGACCCTGGATCATCCTTACCACGTACTAGTATCAGGTATTCGTACCTAATAACAGTGATTCCTGATCCGACCATTAGACGCGCGTCAAGTTTTTGGCGCCGCTGCCGGGGACGGTAGTATGATTAGGAGCCTGTTTAGATAAATTAGTGTTTAAGTGATCCTTTTACTTTCTGCCCGTAGACTAGCGTAGTTAGATTAGATTAGCTTAGCTTAGCTAAGATTAAAAAAACCCTTTTCACCTCAAATATAATTCTTAAAACCTTTTTCAAATGTCGTCTTTACTGAATACTTGGGTAGAAACAATAAAAGATCAATTGCAAAGTCTTGCTCAAATATTTCAAATTGGATGTAGGATATGCGGTGTTCCCCACTTGGATGGAGAATGTGAGGGACATACGATGTTAGGCATAGGACACTTAGATTCTCAATCAAACCCCTATAACCTCACTCAACATCAATTCCAATCTTTATCTTTCGAAGTCAACCCACACTCCAAATCAAATATAGTCAACATAGACTTGAACTCAACTCTAAGAAGTGATCAAATTGATCCCACTACCCAAGTAGTCGATGAGAATGTTGTTGCAAGATTGGAGACTTCAACGGATACCGTCCCACGTCCATACCCAGCGAACAACATTATCATCTACCAAAAGACAATAAGAAGTAAGGTGAGTTTTGCGTCAGGGTTTCCCTACAAACCATCTCTCCACCACATAATGACGTATACATCATGGATTGATATGGACACCTCTGACCAACCCATTCTGTCAACCCGACCCCATGAGGTATTAGAAGTTGAGAGATTTGTAATACCTCCGGTAGAACAATTCCCTTACTTTGAACCATCTCCTCATATTGGACATCCCGTGGCCTTAACTTTCCTTAAACTGTTAGGTATGTACCAATATTACCACTTGTGTCTACTGATAGATGTAAGGAAGCCGCTAGGATTGCCTGATAAATAGTGTTGGAGTCAAGCTAGATACTCGAACAAAAACAAGCGCTTCTCGGGAGGCAACCCGTGGCTAACGTACTTTTAGTAGTAGTTAATTTAGGATAAGTAGTAAGCTAACCCAAATAAGTAGAGAATGATCCCTAAAATGAATGTTCCAAGTCATCTTTATTTTATGAACAAAAAGGACGGTTTGCGAAATTACTGTCGAATCTTAAAACTTCCTACTCCCACTTGTTTGAACTTTATTGCAACATTTATTTTTCACCATTATCTAAAGTTCTTAATATCCCTTTGCTCACAAACATGGAAACCTAGTAGAGATTAGGAGCCTTAGTCATCTTACACAACCACTGACATGTTTTGAGCATTTGAGGTACTTACATATATTTACGTGAACATACATGATATACTAATGCTTAATCTGATAACATGATTTGTATGTCAATATGTGTATTATGCTCGAACTCGTTTAAAAATGTGTGCTTTGGATATCTCTATACTTGGCTACTGATTCAACTGATAATACTAGTATTTCCATATCTGCTGTTTGTGTTGTGGTAAAGTTATAGGCAACTAACACTTCAGTGTGAGATTTGACTCTAAGTCATACACTGGTTTGTTTCATCTTCAAAGCACTTACATTGATAGGTCATTCGCAAACCAGTGAATTTATGATTTGGAGAATAATCACTTATTTGTAGATCACGTTTATTTGTTCTATTTTTACAAATGCCTAACAAAAAGGAAATGACGCCTATGGATAAAGAATCTTTGAGAATAATGGAAAGACAACAAGGGGAGCTTATAGGTCATTAAGATAAGGAATCTTTGGAGCATTGCTTTGTGGGGGGGGGGGGGGGAAGAGATAACTCTTCCAGACACATAGATGATTTCTAGTTGTCTATGACTAGTTCATTAAGTAGATCAGCTCAACATTCACAACATGTACCCACATCCTAGAGCTAAACCTTAGCACATCCTTGATTGCTAGCATGGCGTTGTATGGAACCCGAAACCATCATCCATAATCACAATACCCACCCACATTCATACATCCATTTACCCATCCACACTTGTCACCACCACCATCGGGAGCCATTCATCTGCTATAGTAATGCCACCACCTACGAGTTTACACAGAAACATCTCAGAGATATAGGCTGACCAGGGAATGGCTATCTGTAACACCCTCGAATTTCGGGTTGTGGAAGCGGTCGGGTCGGGTGTTACCAAATCAAATATCACAAGCACAAAGGTAAATAATGAATGACTCTAAATGAGACGTTTGAAAATAGTTATACATTTCCATAATAAAAGTGTATACACGTTACGAGTTCACAAAATAATTTCAATACATAATTTGTAATACAAAAGTTATGCAGAGAAATCCAGTTATTTGAAAACATGCGACTCGAGCTAGCAAGGCTTGTAGCAATCCTAATCCTGCTGGGCACCTGAGAACACATGCTAAAATGAGTCAGCTATAAAGCTGGTGAGTTCATAGGATTGTTAGTTGAAACATAAAGTATAAAACCTTATATGTTTTGAAAAGTAGTTCAAAATCTACGATTTTGATATGTATTGTATTGAAGTTGTAACACCAATGTGTATACATCCTACAAGGTATCTCATACCTAAGTGACCGTGATGTGTACCTAAGTACATAAATATTTGAGACATTCCGCGCCTGAATACCAATTAGGTATTTATTAAATCTATCAATACGAGGCAATACATGCTTAAATACTATCAGTTAATTGTATGACCACGTCATATGATGTTGTGTAACAAGTGATGTGCCACTTGGCATAGCGTGTTGCATCCAGAAATATAATTGTAGTCTCATGGACTATGGTTGAGTATTTAGTCAAATACTGAGTTGACGACCTCACGCGAAAGTTCGCCGATCCATTAATTGTACTGATCACCAGGATAAGCTCGCCCATACGAATATGTGTGTGGATCACGAGCATAAGCTCGCCCATCCATCGAGTGTATCACTTTACCGCGATATCATACTTGTGCCCACTGCAATACCGTGGCATCGTTTTGTGCCCACTTTACCGTGGCATTGTTTTGTGCCCATCTGGCATCGACCGAATTGCTCGCAAGAAAATTTTGTAATTGAGTCGGCAGTACTACAACATGTCCGACTTGAGTAATTGAGCCAACAGTACAACGACATGTCCGACTTGAGTAATTGAGCCGACAGTACAACGACATGTCCGACTTGAGTAATTGAGAGCTGATAGTACTACAACATGTCCGAGTAGTGTAAATGAGAGCCGACAGTACTACGACATGCCCGACTAATTTGATTGTGTTTGTATGCATTTATGTATACCTATATACATAACTAAGTTGTAGATAGCACCAAGTGCTCGAGATGAAGTACAAGCATGTATATATATATATATATATAAGTTGAATTAACAAATACCTCAGATAGGGTATCACGTAGCACGTGAAATTGATTTATTGTAGCTAAGTATATATATACAGTACTTAACTATGTCTTGTGTTGCAATAAGCACAGGTATGATTAATCATCACCTAGTTGTTTTGTATTAGTATAGGGAATATATACTAACGTATACTCCTAGCCTCATCCTAGCAAGTATATTGAGGTCCGTGATTATCGTTTGTTTAAGTACAATTCCATTCTAAAGATCTTGGAGTGTATTGGCAGTCTCAGCTCCTAAAAGGAAAACTAATCCTGTAAAAAACTAGATGTTGTCCAATGTGGGTAGAACTAACTAGTTCTAATGTATTCCATGATATTGTCCCGCGACAATATGGCCAAAGTATAATCATAACCTAACTAGGTTAAGCAGTGGTTTTGTTCAATTGCATTATGATGGGTGTAATTTCTAAGTATTACACATTTGTATTACATAACTGTAATATGATTAAGTGTGAATTATAGTGGTTTATTATTATAATTCGAAAACCGTGATTGAGCATGCATCTCACCCCGAAAACAGTAAAAAAGTTGAAAGAGTGGGGCTATGAACTCACCTGTGAGTTGTCAGCGATCCTAAGATACGCGTGTCGTCCGATGGGTAACCTCCTAGTGTCCTAAACACGTGAGGTTATATAAGTAAGAGACAAATCAATTTGTCTAAGCGAGTTGTGCAAATATTCGATCGTCGCTCAGGTTTGAAAACTGTGTACGGGGGTCCGGGGGCAGCGCCCCTGGTAGCGGGGTCCAAGGGGTGGCAACCCCTGGTGGGGTCCAAGGGTCAGCTTGGAAAATTTTTATTTCTACTATATTGCTTTAGTGAAAACGCTCCGAAATTTCATTTCGGAGTAATATTAGGCGGTAAAATTTGAGTTTCGACACTTAGTGAAAAATGTGTATTTTCTGTTTTAGCGACATTAGGCTAGTGTCGCTATAGGCGACACTTAAGATTGGCGTCACTTGGGATGTGACGCTATGGGCGTCACTAAGGGGCGCCACTTAGAGGAGTCACTATTTGCGTCACTAAATGTGACACTTCCATGCGGCACTAAGATGTGTCACTACTGTGCGACACTTACATGCATCACATAGGCAAGTGACGCTGCACTGCAGGTCTGTGGGCGACACTTCCGTCTGTTCGACGGGTTTCACCCAAAAACGCAATCTAGCCCATTTTTAGGCCGAATCTTTTTGTTATAATGTTAATACATGATATATTAAGTGTTTTTTTCAAGAAATAACAAAGAAAAGTGGATGATTCCTTACGATTTGAAGATCGAGGGTTTGAGGATGATGATGAACTTGATGGTGATCTTGATGAAGAAGATGAAGATGAAGATGATGATGACGATTTGCTACTGTTTTTGATGTTAATCTTGTTGTTGTTGATTATTATTGTTGTTGTAGTTAAAAATTTAGAGAGATAGATGAGATGGAGAAAAAGAAGAAGATGATGAAAATGAGATGAATTAGGTGGGGGTTTGGGGTTTTGTTAAAACTCAGATCCCCAATTTGGGGACTGTGGCCTCCAACCACATTATAAAATACCCGCGTTTTGTACCTGATTGTAATTTTTAATAATATTTTAAATTTCAAAAATTCATTTATATATTTTTGAAATATTTTTGAGTTGAAACATTTTATAAAAATAAAATGTTTGTGTTAAAATTTGATAACTTGTTTTCGCGCGGTTTTAGCTTAGTGAAACACATTTTTAAAAGAAACGAAATGTGTTTAAATGTTTTCCAAATAAATAAATATCATTTGCATTATATATATCTACATATATATGAAATTTTTAATTCTTTGGTTCTAGGTGCGTACAAAGTACAAATGTTTAAAGTTTAAATTTGGGCGCGAAAATTG
The DNA here is from genome assembly GCA_963422505.1 of Pseudognaphalium luteoalbum. Taxonomy (NCBI): domain Eukaryota; kingdom Viridiplantae; phylum Streptophyta; class Magnoliopsida; order Asterales; family Asteraceae; genus Pseudognaphalium; species Pseudognaphalium luteoalbum. The sequence goes on along the minus strand of OY730193.1, from coordinate 90,467,703 downwards.
ACTTTTTGACTAGGTGTTACATTTGGCTATCAAAGGATTAGATATGGGATCGGTCTCTGCTGATAAGAACAACAATCAGAGTCAATGCATCAGTTTGTCGGCAAAGATCTTGGGCGATTGAGATTTATGGTCATTGGATGCAACACTTTCACATCATTAGAGAGTCATTCACATCATCAGCTCTTAATGATTAGGATCCTCAATCGTTTAGCTCTATCCAACATTGGTGTTTTAGAGTTGACTTTGCTTGTGTCTGGAGAATGACATCACTTCACATTATTTTCTATCGTTTTGGAAGTCAAGCTCTCGACTATAAAAGCAGCGCTTCTTGGGAGGCAACCCGTGGAATAAGACGTGTGAAGAGAAAGTGTCAATAAGTGAAAAAAATCTCTGACTATCCTTCACACTTGAACGTACCCAAAATTGCTTTATAAAAACTTCTCTGGAATTAAAACTCAATTGAAAATAAATCACCGGTCTCAGAAAATAGGAAATCAATTTGAAAAATTAATAATTCATGTATTTCGAGCATTTGAGGTACTTGCATACTACTTTTATGCACTATGCTCGAACTCGTTTAAAAACACGTGTTTTATAAAACTGATTTGTTATAGAAAACATCTTTTCAAATTCTAAGACAGTGATTTCACTTTTCATTTGCAAAAATACTGAGTTTCTAAAAATGGTACATCCAATGTGTTCACATTTACGAGATTAATTCACAAGAGGATGATGGATGAATGAAACCAATAGCAAGATGCTTGAACCCAATCCGATCTTCATGGATGCAGAAAAGGATCTTGGCAACATCTCTTTTCAAAAATTTCAGACTTTTAGCTTCAATGCAGCTCGCTATCTGGGGACTGTCTCAACCCTTCATCCACTTTTGTTTATGATCCTGTATATTATTTGCTTTGTTAGTTTGTTAAAGTAGTCTATACTCTATCCTAAGCTTATCACTAAGTATGGGATTCCAACCCAATACAAACACTTGAGAAACATTTTTCTTAGATGTTCAAACTCTAAGTGTGGGATTCTACTTTCAGTAAATCTCAACTCAAGAGAACATTAGGGACAATGTTCCTCTAAGTGTGGGATAGCAGGTATAGAATACCTTGGTTAGTTTTTATGATTTTTAATGTCCGAAATAGTAAACTCGGAAAATGTTCCTCAAATCTTTCAAAAAATTTTACGAAAATTAAAATCATGAGCTAAATGTCTTGATTAACTCTGCTATTTGTGAGTTATAGCATCTTTTGAGATGAGCTATTTTCAAATATGAGTAATATGTTTCGGAATCTAGGGAAAATAAGGTAGAAATTTCATAAGCAAGAAATGATAATCTAATAGGAAGCATGACGAAGCACATACAACCCTATTTGCAGTGAGGTATCTTGAGCCTAAAAGCATTCATCTTTAAATAATGCTTCACTTTTCATTTCTTGTGTGTGCCGATGCATGCATCTTTGAATTAGAACTTGCTCTTGACATACGCTTTGAGACCACATTGATGTGTACCGTACGCGGTATAGGTGCAATTAGATACCTTGACATTCCCTAGGAGGTGACCTAATGTATCTAGAGACTGAGGTGGTTAGGCAATACAGTTAATTTTGCACTAATTCTTTCTTATGATTTTGTTGTTACAATGTTGTAGGCTGTTATGGAGAGAAATATTTTCCAGTCACATCAAGATAGAAACTTAGTTACTTAGGGCAGCATATAGATCATCTCAGTGTTATTTATAGTTACCTAGTCACATCAAGAAATATTTTCCAGTCACAATGCGTTTGAGTTGTTGGCAAAATATAAATCCTCTAAGTGGTTGTTTATAGATCCTCTGATTTTTTGTTCAGTGACGATATCCAGGTATATATTGTTGGTTGGTGAAGTTCCACCATGCTAATTTTGGTGTCGGTGGATAACTTTGTCACCTTTTCTTCAATGGACTACATCTACGGTTCTTCAAACTTATTTTTTGTTGCCTGTTTGACCCGTTAGATATTCAATGTGACCGTTCATAAGAAAATGGGTCAAAGTCTCTATAACTACTTAACTAATTGTTACCGATTACCTTTTAACTTGGTTTAGGGTGTGCATCGGGTTGGAACTAGATAGAACCTGACCAAAATGGTTATTCGCCTCTGTTGTTCATACTTAAATGCCACATCTACCTTTCACTATTAACACCCATATGATCATCACTCAAGATTTACAAATGAGCTTAACTAATGAACCCCATCTCCCATTACTTACCTTAAAAAGTCTTGTATAGTTAGCTCAAGCACATCTTGACTCTTTAATGGACCTATAATTAACATCGATATATAAGGTCACATATACAACTCATTCACTCATTCATAACTCAATAACACTCTCTATTTAATCTCATATATATCAACTCAATGATATCAATACTTCAATCAAACTCATATGTTATATCTCTTAACACAACAATTATATCAATTAGCAATTTAACCTCTTTATCATGGAATTTACATGTATATAGTTTATATGATACTCTTTTAGCAACAATAACTCAATAACAACAACTTATCATCAAACTCTCATCATTTAGATCTCTATATTAATCATATTCATTCAAACACCTAAGTTCATTCTCAATTCTTGACACCCTTTAACATTTTGACTATTTGACAGACTTATACTCATTTTCATCTCTTGAAATAAACTTTTCTGGAAAATAGACTCGTACACCTCCAACCACACTTATATACATTTAAAACACAATTCATTCATATACTTTGCATCAAGTATTATATAACACAAACATAAATATTGAATGTTATCCTAGTGGTTGGCGTCCTGTTATCCTCACAAGAGGTCTCAGGTTCAAACATCACTAGAAACCAAAAAAAATATTGGGGTGGCCACGGGAAGGTTCAGAAACGGCCACGACAACGTTAGGCGTGTACATCACAAGCAAAAGCTTGACCAACCCAGGGGAGCCTATCAAAAACAGGAATACCCTTTTTAAAAAATAAAAATAAAAAAATAATTATTGAATGTCAAAGATGGAAAAGCATTGATTAGATAATTGTTTACAACATTTGAAACTATTACCATAGCTCGTGTTCTGAAAATGAGAGATTTCAATACATAATTACTTTTACAAAATATAATAATGCAAGAAAATCTCTAAGGTTTGCATGATGACTCGAGCTAAAAGTATCCTATTGGACAGTCCAACCTACTGCTGAGTACCTGAGAATACATGCTAAAAGGTCAGCTAAAAGCTGGTGAGCTCACATGTGTAAATGATAAAACCACAATGTATGAACCACAAGATTTAACGATATGTTTGAAATTAATCAAATAAATGTGTATATTACTGTCATGAGCCCATAGTTCGAGCTTAACTGAGGGGTCAGGATCCGCCTTTAAGGACCTGAGCGAGGTGCCTCCGAGAGAGTGCCTAATCTACACTCGTGTGAACAAATGATAACGTGCCTGTTTGACATCACAGTCATGGTAGCGCGACTACCCCGAACAGGGATTGTCAATCCCATATGGTACCATACACTAACATTCACGCTAAATCCATATTAACAAACTATGTGGTGGAGGACTTTATGATTAGTAAAACAAACTCATGCAGTCAATATATCAAGTTTTGTACTAGTGTTCACATGTAAAACAAATGTGAGCATGTATTCCCACCCCGGGAGTAAAAACAGTAAAATGCGGGGCTATGAGAATCACCTGAGTCTGATGCGTTTATCTCAATAAACGTGCGTTGCTAAACCAAGCAGTGATGTCTGAAGACTATAACCCGAGGGCATCCAGGACGCGCATTGGTTAATACGTGAGTAGGTATCTCAAAAAATCACCTATGTTAGTTGTTCATACAACTAATGATGTCCAAATACATTTGGTTTGTTTGTTTGCGTTTTAAAACGTGTACGGCCCGTTGGTGATGGTTTGTAGTAATAATCTCAAAGTATTATTATATGTTTCGTTGTATTGTATACTTATCAAAGTATATGAAGTTTCACGTTTCAGTAGTATCGTATAAGGTTCGGTCGGGTATAAATGTTCATCACTTAGTGGGTTAAGTATTTTCAAGTTCCTGGAGGACGGGGGTCCGGGGGCAGCCCCCTTGGTAGCGGGGTCCAAGGGGTGGCAACCCCTGGCAGGGTCCAAGGGGCAGAGCCCCTGGCTGGGGTCGAGCTTTAATGAAAACGCATCTAAAATTTGGATTCGGGTGTCGTTAAGCGATAAAATTTCGAGTTGTGACACTTAGTAAAAATCTGTGTTTTCATGATTCTGTCTTATGCGACGCTGTGTGCGCACTTGGTGCGACGCAATATGCGATGTAAGAGTTTGCATTGCTACATGCGACATTCGGTAATTAGTGCGACATAGACGTCAATGTCGCTATATGCGACTTTAGGATTGGTTGCGACATAAGGTCTGCGTCATATTATGCGACATTGGATAATATCTGCGACATAAAGGCTTGTGTCACAGAAAGCCCAGCCTTTTTGCGACATCAGAGGCTGTGATGGTCAACATGTGTCGGTTTTGTGTTCAAACGACCTCGGTTCGACCCGAAACTTTTACCCAACCCTTAGAGTAGTTTGTAGTGTTTGAGAAAATTATCGGTTTGTGTCGGTTGTGTCTAGAAGGGGTCGTTTTCGCAAAAATACCAAAACCACAATATTTCGACAAGTGTTTCAAAAAACGATTTTTAACTAGTTATTTAGACATCACCAAGCTACATAAACAACAACATACGAAAATAAGTAAAATACAAGTGTTTTCGAAAGGGTCGGAATCTTACAAATCGTCACGCGGAGAAACCGAAAAGATGGATGTGTAGCTCTTTGCGTGGTGATCATTTTTGCTTCTAATCTTCAAGTGATTCAAGGAGGTTTTGATGGTTATTTTGTATAGAGAGAGGGAGAGCTGAAAATTTAGAGAGGGAGAGAGAGTTTGAGAGAAAAAAAGGAGGTGGTGAAGTGATGATGATGTTTGGTGTGTGGGTTTCGTCAAAGAGAAAGAGGAGGGAAAGAGATGGGGAGAGGGGGCCGGCCAACATGGGCCCTACCCATGTGTGGTTGGCTCCAATTTTTAGTCTCATGTCTTCGCGCTCCGTGCGGTGTTCGTTTCTCCGATCGTTTAAACGTTTAATTATTTTTGTACGCGTTTGAATATAAGTTTTAAAATACGAAGAATTATTCGATAATTTAGTTGAAGTATTTTATCAAATACTTTATAATTGTGTTATAAAATATAACTTAAGTTTGTTTCGATTGTTTGCGCGTTTAATGTTTTAATCATGTAGACATTATTTGTACGATATGAATTAAATACGAAATATTATCAACTAATATTTTCTTGAATATAATAGTGTTGTAAAAATAATAATGTTATAGTACTTGATAAAATTGTTCACCAACGTCCATATTAATTGAACCGAATTACACTCGAATAGGAAAAGTGCACGATTTAGTCAAATCGTGTATTCGTATATATTCTACAATATATATTATGATGCATTAATTATCCTAACCAAAGGACTAATTTGTCGCACCCCCTAAATCATGTTGCGGAAGCGAATTGGGTCGGGACGCAACTAATCAAATATCAAAACACATAAGATAAAGATAACGACTCTATATGAGTCGTTTAACCCATTACATTGATAATATAAAAGTTTTACAATGTTATAATAGCTACAAAAGCTCGTAAGCCAAATGTAAGAGATTCTAAGGCATATCTATTTGTACAAAATGTAGAAATGCATGTGAATCTCCTGATGTCTGAATGCGACTCGAGCTAGCTAATCCTGAGCAGTCCTACTACTGCTGTGTACTTGAGAATACATGCTAAAAGCTCAGCTAAAAGCTGGTGAGCTCACAAGTTTGTATAATGATGAAATATAAGTTATGAACCACAAGATTTAAGTATGATGATTTGCAATTAAGCAAATAAAATAATAATTGTATATTACTGTCATAAGGCCATAATTTGAGCTTAACTGAGGGTGTCAGGATCACAATTAAGTGCCCGATCGAGGATGCCTCATGCATGTGCCTAATCAACACATGTATGAACAAATGATAATGCGCCCGTTCGACCGCAGTCGTGGTAGAGCGACTACCCCGGACGAGGATTGTCAATCCTATATGGTACCATACACTAACATTCACGCTATAGCAATACTAACAAACTATGTAGTGGAGGGCTTCATGATTAGGTAAAACAAACTCATGCAGTCAATATATCGATGTTTTGTACTTGTGTTCACATGTAAAAGTAAAACGGAGCATGTATTCCCACCCCTGGGTTAAAAACAGGAAAATGAGGGGCTATGAGACTCACCTGAGTCTGATGCGTTTGCTAATAGCAACTAATGATGGTGTACAAGTAATGTTGTCATCTCAACAATCGTAACCTGCCGGGCGTCCTAAACGTGCAAGGTTATGGATATAAGTAGGTATCTCTAAAGATCACCTACGCTAGTTGTTCATTCAACTAGTAATGTCCAAATGATTTAGTTTGATTGATTAGGTTTGAGTTTTTGAAAACATGTACGGCCCGTTGGTGACGGATTTTGTAATAATAATCTTAAAGTATTATCATATGTGTTGTTCCATTGTATACTATCAAAGTATCTGTTTTGTATGTTGTGTCGTATGCAAGTATTGAAGTTGTGAGAGTTCGACACTTAGTGTGAAAACTAGTTTTGAAGTTTCTATTTTAGGCGTCACTCAAAGCGTCACTTATTGGCGACACTCAGGTAAGTGCTGCAACTGTGAGTTATTGGCGTCACTTGGTGAAGTGTCGCATATAAGGCGTCACTAGTAGGCGACACTAATTAGCTTTTGACGACACTATGGCAAGTGTCGCATATTATGTGAAGTTTAATATTTGTTTGCGACACTGGGTATAGGTTGCGACACTGGCACTAGTATCGCATGGTATTTTGAAATTGGAATTATTTTCGACACTAGAGTTAGCGTCGCAGTATGCGACATTCAATGATTTGGCGACACTAATATTAGTGTCGCTTCCTATGACATTACAATTTAATGCGATACAAGGGATAATGTCGCTACGTGAGACAAACGGATTTCATGCGACATTAACATTAGTGTCGCAGTATGCGACACTCGGATGGTTATGCGACACTAGCTTAGTGTCGCAATTAGGTTTGGCCCTGATGCGACACTAGCGGCTGTTGGTTTTTCTTGGTCCGGTTTTGTGGTCAAACGACCTCGTTTTGACCCGAGACTTTTACCCAAAACTTAAAATGGTAGAATAAGTTTATAAAAATTATCGGTTCGTATCGGGGTTAACCCCAGGTGTCGGTTTTATAAACTTACCAAAACAGCCCTTATGTTCATATTTTTCCAAATTTTGTCCCGATAAACCTCTCGTTTTCTTTGACTTTTGGTCCAAACCAAGCCGAACCAAAAATCACACATGTTATCCAATATGTCTAGTTTATATATGCACTTTATGGTAACTTCATAAGTTAATTTACTATTTTAATTAAAAAAGGAAATGGAAAGTGGTCAGATTTGGTCGATAAACGACCTCAGTCCATAAATCAGTTTCTACAAAAAAAAATTTGGTGGGATTTCAAGTCCATAAACATCTTTTGTAGAGGACATTCATACGAAGATTTCGGTATAAGATTCATGTGTTGGTTCATTCTAGAACTCAAGTTATAGCCGAAATGGTGAGACTCATTTTCTGGACAGAAAATTGATGTTTGTATATATGTTTGAAAAACGTGTTTTGAGTATAGATTTGGACATTTTCTTGTTAAATGAGCAACAAAGAATGTTTATAAACATAATCCAAGTAAATATATAGAGAGAAAGTGGTGGTTATTATAAGAAAAGAAGGTGATCTAGAGAGAGAAAGAGATGATGATGCTTGATGTGTTCCTCTAGCTCCTTTTCCTTTGTGTTTTCTTTAAGTGGGTGATGGTGGTAAAGTGGTGGAAGGTGGTGCCGTGAAGGAGGAGGGATATGTGTGTGTTTTAGTGAGAGATTGTAGAGAGATGGTGGGAAAACATGAATGAGGAAAATAGGGGGTGAATGGAGGCTTAAGGTCGGGGGGGGGGGGGGGGGTGCAAGATCCCCATTTTGGGGGTGGCTAAAGCCGGCCCAAAGGGGGACCCACCAAGGTGGTGGTGTCTCCAAATTTTGTTCCCCGAGTTTGCGCTCCGTGCGGTGTTCGTTTCCCTAGTCGTTCGAACGTATAATTAGACGTTTAACGTTCTGCGTACGTATTTTTAAATAACGATTAAAATTCGATATTTTTAGATTGAAGTAATACTTATTATTACTTAGAAACATTTATTAAAATATTTGGTATGGTGCCAGTAATGATTTACGAGGTCGTTGAATGATTTAAATAATCGTGACGTTTAAACTAAACGTTTTTGTTATCGCTATAAATTACGATAATCATAATGAAGTATTTTGATGAATCACCAACGATCGGTAAGGATTGTACCATTGTCGTTGCACCAGCTACTGGCGACGGGCATCAGTGAGTGTTTTAAATTTGTAATTGCGGGGCCTAAGTTTTCCCTAACAATGCTAATCCTAAGGGTGAGCAAATGGTAGGTATGACCTAGAGTCATTCTTCAAACCGACTGAATTGAAACTAAGGTGTGACAGATTAGGGCTTTCAAACTAGTGAAGGATTTATAAAACAGTGAGGAAGTTTTGATTTTTCTATTAACTAACTTAGGCAAATAAATAAATAAAAGCGAAATAAAAATAAAAGATAAAGCAGATAAAATAAAGATAGTGTTTGCTGAGATTTCGTTAATTAAGTTATGGGATGATGTTTGGAGAAACTGCGTTGAAAGATATTTGTTAATTATTAATCTTGAATACTCGTGATGTAAACACTAGATTCCCTACTAATTAAAATCCCATTAGCATGTCACACCGGGAGCTAGGTTATGGTAACATCACAAAGTATTTAGAATAATAAGCAAAATCTTAATTATGGTTTAATAATACTTTCATATGAACGGGAACAAAATCTTAAGGTACTAGACATAACCGAATCATATAACGATTCCTCGTCATCCTAACAGATTCATGTATTTAAAAAGTTCATTTATGACTTTAAACTAGCCCTTACTTAAGACTACCCAATAAATCCCCTAATTATCCACATCGTTCCTCACTTAAAGTGGTTCCGCCGCTTCAAACCTTGGTCATGTCTTGTCCTACGATAATCCCCTATGTAGCCTTGCGGTTCCATAGTTTTATACCTTTGACAAATTATATTGACACAGATGACTGACTACCTTTAAATTGGACGTCGTTAAAAGGCGTTGTAATCACGTTTATTGGTGGAAAGGCGATAGATTAAATTGAAGTTTAAAAGTCTATTTAGAAAGGTTAATTAAACTTGGTTTCTCATTTTATATGTTAGTCCGTAATATAACTACCTTCGGTCATTACTCGACTTCCATACATTTGTACTCCACCTTGAAGTGTTTCCAGTACTATCTCGAATAACAGTCGAATAGGGGCCTTCATATTACTTCGTAATATTGTACTGTTTCGTAACATGACTACCTTCGGTCGTTCCTCGACTTCCATACATTTGTACTCCACCTTGAAGTGTTTCAAGTACTATATCGAGTAACAGTCAAATAGGGGCCATCATATTACATTACAATAATTAAGACCGTTTATATTTTACCACTATGATGATCCTAAGGCAACAATCAAACAAGAACATGCAATAAGACGATCAAAGCGATACTACCGATCTTTAATATTTAATTATAAATCATCCCATAATTAATTAACTACATCGCAAGCAAACACAACAAGTATACTATTCTCTAATCATGGCAATAACTAAATCTAGCATAATCAATATAAACGTAATTAATTAAGATAGATAAGGATTAGAAAGCACCAGGATTCAATGCGAGAGAAAGTAGACTTGAATTAATTGACACAATTCCAGGCTTACACCAAAGATTTACAATGCGTTCCGTACTTTCCTTCTATTCTAAACAAACGCCTAAACTAGCCTAAAACTAATTTTTAGTAAGAAAATAGAAAGAAAGTAGAAGCAATATCTTAAGAGAAGTATATTGTTCTAAGAATGGTGTGTGTAAAAATGAAGCCTTAGGGGCTGTATTTATAGGGAAAATATGGCTCACATTAGCATCCCTAGGCTCACATTAGCAAAAGGAGTGAAAGGTGGTGCACTAGGTACGAAAAAGTAGCGAAAGGTGGTGCACTGGGTACGAAAAAGTAGGGAAAGGTGGTGCACCAGGTACACGCAAGGACCAAAAAGCGCAAACCGTGCGGGTGAT